>CM065367.1:28368202-29017351 GCA_033032245.1 Poecilia picta | reverse complement strand
AGTTCTGAGTTTCAGTTCAAATTAAGTTAATCTGAGTTTATTTAGGTAATTTCAAGTGTCTATTGAAGTTTAGAACCATTTAAGGCAAAAGTGAAATGGTGAATCATCTGTGATTTCAATTTTCAAATTAGTTGGGTGAAAGCTAAGAGGCATTATACGGTTGTTTAACTTGAATGGTCTAATTTTCAAGTTTCAAATGTTTGAAGTTTTAGAAGCAAAGCTTATCTCAGGAAAGAAGTGAAAAATGGAGTTGTTTTAGCTGTACATTTTGTGTAAATTTGATGAGAAAAGTAATGCTAGGTCTTAACTGGATGTTTTCATTCAATTTTAAGTTTAATTTAAGTTTAAACAAAACGCTTTATCAAATGGAAAGAATGATGCAGTATTTTATTTGTAATCAGTTTCTAAATGGGAAAAGGACTCAAATGTAGTAGGATATATGTTGTTTTACTAATGTCAATTTTCAAGTTTAATATGTCTATTTTCAAGAATGTTATTAGCAAAGGAAAATGGATGTCATTTTCATTTATTTTATGTAATTTGGGTCAATTAACATTAATTGGTGTTTTAACTAATAGTTATTTTTCAGGCTCTTAAAGTTTGAAGTTTAGATTCCAAACGCTTTATCTCTGCAAAGAGTGAAAAATGGATGCTGCATTCTAGCTGACATTCAGTTTTAGCATATTAGATTGCAGCTGAAATTAGAGCATTATATTGGTTGTTTTTCACCTGAATAGGTCTAATTTCAAGTTTAATGTTTGAGTTTTCAGAAGCAAAACGTTATCTCAAAGAAGGAAATTGGATGCTGCTCATTCTCAAAGTATATCATTTTCACATTATTAGATGTTGCAGGCTGAAATGTAAGATTATATTTTTAACGAATTCTAATAATTCAAGATGTTCAGTTTCAGAACTTAAACTTATCAGAGAAGAAGTGAAAATGTTCTATCATCAGTTATCAATTCACTTATTGGAGTTGAAAGTTCAAAATCTAAGCCAAATGGTTTTTTCATGAATTGTCTAATTTTAGCAGTTCTATTCAGTTTCAAACAAACGTTTAACTAGAAGGTTAAAATTTATGTTTCCACTGAATCAGCTTTCACTTATTAGATTTTCACTGCAAACAAAGCATTATTTGTTTACATGAATAGTATTTCAATTCAAACTTGATTTTCAAAAAAAGCTTTTCACAAAAAGAAATTGGATTTTGCCTTCAGCTGAATTCAATTTCAGCATTAATGTTGGAAGTTAAATGAAACTTATATCTGGGTTTAATGGAACTGTAAGTAATTTCATTTGAAGTCAAAGAACGCTTTATCTCACGATAGTTAACAATGGATAGTACTCAGCTGTAATTTTATCATATGATGTTTAGCTGAAAAATCTAAAGATTATATTTGTTTTTATGCAAGTTATTTCAAGTTAATATGTTTGAATTTCAATCCAAAACGCTTTATCGCAAAAATGAATGGATCTCAATTCTAGTGTACATTGTTTTTACATAAGTTGACTGCAAAGTAAAAATTTTTTTGTTCACGATTGCATTTATTTAATTGAATTAAACAAAAAGTATCTCAAAAAATGAAATTATTCATTTAGTGTACATTAAATTATAGTTGATGAATTTAGTCATTATGGTTGTTTCCAACTTATTTCAAGTCAAATTGAAGTTTTCAGGCAAACGTTTTAGAGAAGTGAAAATGTGAGTTTCTGTACATCTTTAATATAGTTGGAGCGCAGAGCATATCGTTTTACATGATGGTTATTTCATTAGCTGTTGTTTAACAACGTTAGGAAAGTAAATGGATGTTCTAGTCTACTGTATTTCATTATTAGATGGAATCAATCTAAAACTTAATCTTTCACGATGGTAATTGTTTCTATTTAGTAAGCAACGTTATACGAAAATGAAAAGAGAGACTCGTGAAGTTTTCATTATATGTTCAGCTGCAAGCTAAAGCTTTATCTGGGTAAATGGAAGCATTTTCAGTTTATGAATTCAAGCAAGTTTAGGAAATGAAAACTATATGTCTCATGATTCGTTTTACTTATTGATTTCAGCTAATGTGAGGCAAATGGTTGTTCTATTTGTTAATTCAGTTCATTTAGTTTTCAGGCAAAAGCTTAACAAAAGGTGAAAATGGAGTCTTCCTGTACATATTTTTTTTAATGTGGCAGCTGCAAAATGCTAAGAGTATATCTGTTGTTTAACTGAATTTTTTCAGTTATAGTGGTTTTCAGAAGCAAAAGCTTATCTCGAAAGAAGTAAAGGATGTCATTCATGTTTCAGTTTTCACATATTCGTGTTGCAGCGCAAAATGCAAGGATTCTGTTTTTCACTGCTGTTAATTTCAGCAATATTTGATTTAAAGCAAAATACAAAAAAAGGTAAATGGATCTGTCATTCTGCTTACATATTTCATATAAGGTTGCAGATGCAAAATGTAGGATTAATCTGGTTTTTTATAATTGGTCTATTTTCAAGCAAATGTTTTTAGAAGAAAAAGTTTATTCAAATGAAGTTTTCTTAATGCATTATTCAGCATTATTATTGGAGCTGCAATGTAAAGTTAATTGGTTTTCGAAGCATTTTAATGTGTTAAGCAACTTTATCTCAGGAAGTAATATCGCTTCTCAGCGTAATAAAAATTGTTTCACAAATCAGGCATTTATTGTTTTCAATCAATGTTTTGTTTTGTTTGTACCTTCTAGTCAGTCAAATTGTTTTCGAGTAAAATTTTCTCTTAATATAAATAATGCATTCGTGTTAAGGATCTTCTAAATTAATTAGAGTTAGCAAACGCTTACTCAAAGGATGATTGTCTATTTTTCACTTTCAATTATTAGTGTAAGTCAAAGCTAAAGCAATAGGTGAATGATGGCTTTTCAATTATGTTATTCAAGCAACTTTTCTGTTGGTTCTAATTAGCTAATTTTCATTAATATTTGAGTTTCAAAGCAAAGCTTATCTGTCATTGAAAGATGTTATTTTTAATCAATAAACTTTATTGCAGCAAATTAAGCATTAAATGGTTTACTATTTGTCATTTCAATTTCACATTTTAGTTTGGAAGCCAAAGCTATCTATAAGTGAATGGATGCATTGTTTCAATGAATTAAAGGAAGCTATCTAAGGGATAATTGTTATAAATTTGTTAAATCAGTAAAATGATTTGCGTGCAAAATAAATCCTAATGATGTTTAATGTGGTTTCAATTAATTCATTTTAAGTATAAGAAGAAATTTATCAGTAATAATTGTTACTTAATTGCACTTCAATTCATCTTTATATGTTGTTAATGAATTAGGATTAATGTAATTAGTTTTTCAACAAAAACGTTTCAAGAAATTAGAAAATCGTATCTAGAGATTAATTGTGTTTCAATTAGGTACTCAAGTTTAAATTGTTTTAGCTGAAAATTAGAAGAATTTTAAGTTTGAATGTTTAATTTTCAGTTCAAATCTTTATTCAGCAAAAAGTATACAAATCATATATCTGTCTTCACTGTTTATTAAGTTTAAGTCAAATGTAAGTCAAACATTAGGTTTTTACATGAATTGGTCTAATTTCAGTTTCAATTTTGAAGTTTTAAAGCCAAAAACGCTTATCTCAGGAAAAAGTAAAAATGGTTGTTCTCACTGTACTTCATTTTTCAAGATTATTAGATGTTGGCAGGTGCAAAAGCAAAGGCTTAATCATGTGATTTTACACTGGAATGGTCTAATTTTCAAGTTTCAAATTTTAAGTTTTCAGAAGCAAAAACTTTCTAGCGAAAGAAGTTAAAAAAAGGATTTTCATTTCGAGTTTCATTTTCACATTATAAGTTGCCAAAATAAGAGATTATACTGGTTTTTTACTGGAATCTGGTCAATTTTAATTTAATTTTTAATTTTCAGAAGCCAAAAATCGTTTATGAAAGAAGTAAAATGATCTTTCTCACTGTACATTCAGTTTTCAATTTAAGTGCAGGCTGCAAAAGTAAGGCATAATCTGGTTGTTTTACGAATTAGGTCTATTTTCATTTCAAATTTTGAAGTTTCAGAAGCAAAAACTATGGTTTACTGAGCAAAATTTAATTGAATTTTTTCATTACTTAATTTCACATATAATTTGAAAGGTGAATGCAATAGGCATTATTCAGTTTTAACATGTATCTGTCTAAATCAAAGTTATATTTTGAAAGTTATAGCAAAACTTTATTTTCAGATAGAAAATGACGCTCATTCCTGTAATCATTTATGTTTTAATGTTGCAGGTCAATATTTAAGATTTTGTGTTTTAGAGAATTAGTATTTCAATTTAATAATTGAATTTTTCAGCCAAAAACGTTTATTCAGATAGTAAAAATGGTAGCTCATAATGTAAAAGTTTTCACATTTTAGATTCAGCGAATTAATATTATGTTGTTTAAGATTAGCTAATTATTAATGTAGAAGTTAGAAGATAGACTTTCTCAGTCAAAGATAAAAATGATCTGTGACAGAAATTATTTCCTATTAGTTTGACAGATTCAATTTATATTTTGGTTGTTTACATGAAGCAAATTTTCTGTTTATATTGAATTTCAAACTAAAATCTTATTCGAGTTTTGAAATGATACGCTCATCTCACTGAATTAATTGTATTTAATTGGCGGTTTTAATTAAAGTTAAGTTATCAAAAAGGATTATCAGTAATTAAAATGGTATTTTCATTCAAGACTTATTCATCAAATGAGTGAAATAAGGTATTCGTTTTACATAATTTCAATTTTAGTTTCAGTGAAAATTAAGAGCAAACTTTGATTTACAGGAAGTGACAATGAAGTTTCAATTTTATAGTTTAACATAAACTTTCAGCTAAAATGAAAAAGGATGACTGTCTTTAACTTATTAGTTTTTATATTAGATGTTGGCAGCAAAAGCTAAAGTTATATTGGTATATGAATAGGTATTTCATTTCATTTGAGTTTCAGAATAACTGACTAAATGCAAGAATTAAAAAATTACTGATTTCATTTAGTTTCTTAAATTAAGCATATACGGTGTTTTACAATGAATTAGTCAATTTTCAGTTTCATTTATTGACTAAGTTTTCAAAGCAAAAAATGTTTATTCAGGAAAGAATTAAATGGAATAAAATGTATCCTGATCTGGTACATTCATTTTCAACATTATTAGATGTTGGCAGCTGCAAAATGCAAAAGCTTAATCTGGGTTTTAACTGGAATCTGTCTAATTTTCAAGTTTCAATTTTTGAAGTTTTCAGTGCAAAACCAATACTAAAAAGGAAAAATGGAACTGCATTCAGCTGTACATTTCAGTTTTCACATTATTAGATGTTGCAGAGCAGCAAAATGCTAAGAGGCATTATATCTGGTTTTACTATATCTAATTTTCAAGTTTCAAGATGTTTGAAGTTTTCAGAAGCCAAAAACGCTTTATCTCAGGAAAGATGAAAAATGGATTCTGCTCATTCTCAGCTGTACATTCAATTTTCAGCATTATTATGTTGACAGCTCAAAATGCTAAGAGCCATTATATCTGGTTGTTTTACACTGGAATTGGTCTAATTTTCAAGTTTCAAATGTTGAAGTTTTCAGAAGCCAAAAACGCTTATCTCAGCGAAAGAAGTGAAAAATGGATGACTGCTCATTCTCAGCTGTACATTCAGTTTTCTCATTATTAATGTTGGCAGCTGCAAAATGCTAAGAGCATTATATCTGGTGTTTTACACGAATTAGGTCTAATTTTCAAGTTTCAATATGTTGAAGTTTTCAGAAGCCAAAAACGCTTTATCTCAGCGAAAGAAGTGAAAAATGGATGACTGCTCATTCTCAGCTGTAGCATTCAGTTTTCAACATTATTAGATGTTGGCAGGCTGCAAAATGCTAAGAGGCATTATATCTGGTTGTTTTACACTGGAATTAGGTCTAATTTTCAAGTTTCAATATGTTTGAAGTTTCAGAAGCCAAAAACGCTTTATCTCAGGAAAGAAGTGAAAAATGATGCTGCTCATTCTCAGCTGTACATTCATTTTCACATTATTAGATGTTGGCAGGCTGCAAAATGCTAAGAGGCATTATATCTGGTTGTTTTACACTGGAATAGGTCTAATTTTCAAGTTTCAATATGTTTGAAGTTTTCAGAAGCCAAAAACGCTTTATCTCAGGAAAGAAGTGAAAAATGATGACTGCTCATTCTCAGCTGTACATTCAATTTTCAGCATTATTAGATTTGGCAGCTCCAAAATGCTAAGAGCCATTATATCTGGTTGTTTTACACTGAATTAGGTCTAATTTTCAAGTTTCAAGATGTTTGAAGTTTTCAGAAGCCAAAAACGCTTTATCTCAGGAAAGAAGTGAAAAATGGATGTCTGCTCATTCTCAGCTGTACATTCAATTTCAGCATTATTAGATGTTGCAGGCTGCAAAATGCTAAGAGGCATTATATCTGGTTGTTTTACACTGGAATTAGGTCTAATTTTCAAGTTTCAATATGTTTGAAGTTTTCAGAAGCCAAAAACGCTTTATCTCAGCGAAAGAAGTGAAAAATGATGTCTGCTCATTCTCAGCTGTACATTCAATTTTCAGCATTATTAGATGTTTGCAGGCTGCAAAATGCTAAGAGGCATTATATCTGGTTGTTTTACACTGGAATTGGTCTAATTTTCAAGTTTCAATATGTTTGAAGTTTTCAGAAGCCAAAAACGCTTTATCTCAGGAAAGAAGTGAAAAATGGATGACTGCTCATTCTCAGCTGTACATTCAATTTTCACATATTAATGTTGGCAGGCTGCAAAATGCTAAGAGGCATTATATCTGGTTGTTTTACATGGAATTAGGTCTAATTTTCAAGTTTCAATATGTTTGAAGTTTTCAGAAGCCAAAAACGCTTTATCTCAGCGAAAGAAGTGAAAAATGGATGTCTGCTCATTCTCAGCTGTACATTCAATTTTCAGCATTATTAGATGTTGGCAGGCTGCAAAATGCTAAGAGGCATTATATCTGGTTGTTTTACACTGGAATTAGGTCTAATTTTCAAGTTTCAATATGTTTGAAGTTTTCAGAAGCCAAAAACGCTTTATCTCAGGGAAAGAAGTGAAAAATGGATGTCTGCTCATTCTCAGCTGTACATTCAATTTTCAGCATTATTAGATGTTGGCAGGCTGCAAAATGCTAAGAGGCATTATATCTGGTTGTTTTACACTGGAATAAGATCAAATTTTCAAGTTTCAATATGTTTGAAGTTTTCAGAAGCCAAAAACGCTTTATCTCAGGGAAAGAAGTGAAAAATGGATGTCTGCTCATTCTCAGCTGTACATTCAATTTTCAGCATTATTAGATGTTGGCAGGCTGCAAAATGCTAAGAGGCATTATATCTGGTTGTTTTACACTGGAATAAGATCTAATTTTCAAGTTTCAATATGTTTGAAGTTTTCAGAAGCCAAAAACGCTTTATCTCAGGGAAAGAAGTGAAAAATGGATGTCTGCTCATTCTCAGCTGTACATTCAATTTTCAGCATTATTAGATGTTGGCAGGCTGCAAAATGCTAAGAGGCATTATATCTGGTTGTTTTACACTGGAATAAGATCTAATTTTCAAGTTTCAATATGTTTGAAGTTTTCAGAAGCCAAAAACGCTTTATCTCAGGGAAAGAAGTGAAAAATGGATGTCTGCTCATTCTCAGCTGTACATTCAATTTTCAGCATTATTAGATGTTGGCAGGCTGCAAAATTCTAAGAGGCATTATATCTGGTTGTTTTACACTGGAATTAGGTCTAATTTTCAAGTTTCAAGATGTTTGAAGTTTTCAGAAGCCAAAAACGCTTTATCTCAGGGAAAGAAGTGAAAAATGGATGTCTGCTCATTCTCAGCTGTACATTCAATTTTCAGCATTATTAGATGTTGGCAGGCTGCAAAATGCTAAGAGGCATTATATCTGGTTGTTTTACACTGGAATAAGATCAAATTTTCAAGTTTCAATATGTTTGAAGTTTTCAGAAGCCAAAAACGCTTTATCTCAGGGAAAGAAGTGAAAAATGGATGTCTGCTCATTCTCAGCTGTACATTCAATTTTCAGCATTATTAGATGTTGGCAGGCTGCAAAATGCTAAGAGGCATTATATCTGGTTGTTTTACACTGGAATCAGGTCTAATTTTCAAGTTTCAATATGTTTGAAGTTTTCAGAAGCCAAAAACCCTTTATCTCAGCAAAAGAAGTGAAAAATGCATATCTCCTCAAATTTGTAATAATGGTTTATTTTTTAAAAGAATATTGTTACATGCCTGTCAGGCTGTCTGTTTCTCCTTCCCCTCCCCCTTTTGTTTGTCTCCACAGGTAGTGTGGAAGTAAGGAAAGCTTGCGTCAATCTCCCCTAATTGGTCCCCATCAACCATGGCCCAATCAGCGTCTAGGGAGGCTGAGGCTAAGAAGCCCAGCTGGGGAGCTAAGGAGATCTCTCTCTCTGTCCAACTGGCTCTGTTACACTGACACACGTCTTGTTGTTTGTTTGAAGGTTTGTGGTGGGAGATAGTGGGCGAGGTAAGTTTGGGGTACCCTGTACATTTTCTCACGTAGGTGTTTTCTGTTAGATACACTAGGTAAGCAGGTGGGTGCCACCCATGTAATGTTTTGCTGAAAACCTTTGTTAGATTAGGTAGGCAGGATTTTTGTTTTCTATTTCTTTTCTTTAGAATAGCTGATAGTTGGGCCCTGTTTTGTTTTATTACTCTTTGATTTGGCACCACCTAACCGTCCCATTCTCCCCCACAGTGCGTGTAAGCCTTCTGGGATTTTTTTGTTTAATAAATCCTCTTTTTCTTTTAAAACATTCACCTGGACTCAGTCAGTTTTTGTGGTTGTCACGTTACCCCTCCTCCTCACTAAGGGGGGGGGGGGCATAACAATATACTACTATTACAAAAGGTTTGTTTGTTAAGATCTTCTAATATTTTTGCCAAATCCTTTTATGTTTAGCGATGCACTGATCTGCCATTTTTCTCTTTTTCATATGAGATTTAGTATCAGCAGATACCGATGTGACGCAAAAAAATTCCTGAGAATTGACTTAAAACATTCCTTTTTAATTAAACAGGAAACTGAATTATAAATTTATTTAATAATTCTGCACCAGTATAGCACAGTCAATCATCAATCAAATTTTATTTGTACAGTACATTTCAGCAGCAATGTCGTGATCTGTGTTTGTGTGTTTATTTTTGAGTTCTCTGTGTCGTCCTGTTCCATGACAAGCAAGGCATTTCAAAGTGCTTTACATAATTAAAATAAAAACAGCATGTGACAGTGAATAAAAAGAGACATTTTAAAAAGAAAATTATAAAAGATTATTGAAGACATAAAACCCCTTGTAGGACTTCAGTTAAACATCTGGAACTTCAGAGTTTTAGTTAAAACGCCATTTAACAAGGATTCTCACACCTCAGAGTTTTAATTAAAACGCATTGATTCATCTAACTTGGACGTTTTCCGTGAGGGGCTTACATAGACAGTGTGAAAAAGAAATAAAAAGAAGTTAATAAATAGATGAAAAGTAAAGGTTAAAACATTTCAAAAAATAAATATCAAAGACATCAAAACCTGCAATTTAACCATAAGCAACTCTAAACAGGTGGGTTTTAAGTTGAGATTTAAACTCCCCCAGTGTTTCAGCTGTTTTACAGTTCTCTGGAAGTTTGTTCCAAATTTGTGGTGCGTAGAAGTTGAATGCTGCTTCTCCTCGTTTTGTTCTGGTTCTGCGGATGCAGAGCAGACCAGAACCAGAAGATCTAAGGGGTCTAGACAGTTGATACAGCAACAACAGATCTTTAAGGTATTGTGGTGCTAAACCATTCAGTGATTTATAAACTAACAGTATTTTAAAGTATATTCTTTGAGCTACAGGAAGCCAGTGTAGGGACTTTAAGCTGGTGTTATGTGCTCTATCTTCCTGGTTTTAGTGAAAACGCAAGAGGCAGCGTTCTGGATCAGCTGCAGCTGTTTGATTTGTTAGTCAGACCTGTGAAGACGCTGTTGCAGCAATGCGACTAAAGATAAACGCATGGATGAGTTTCTCTAGATTGTGCTGAGACATAAGTCCTCTAATCCTGGAGATGTTCTTCAGGTGATAGAAGGCCGACTTTGTGACTGTCTTTATGTGGCTCTGAAGGTTCAGGTCAGGGTCCATCACTACTCCCAGGTTTCGGGCTGATCGCTGGTTTTCAGTTGTAATAACTGAAGCTGCGCATTGATTCTAGCTCGCTCATCTTTAAGTCCAAAGATAATGACTTCAGTTTTGTTTCTGTTCAACTGGAGAAAGTTTTGGCACATCCACACATTTATCTGTGATTGGATGGTGTGATGGACCGAGTTAAAAACAGGAGGAGTCACAGGATATTAATTTGAAAAATAGGGTTTTTATTTTAACCCAAAGATTATAAAATGACAAAAGATAAACTGAGCTCATAAAAAAGGTCAAAGAAACAAAACTGAACTCAGGCAAAAATGCAAACAAACTGGCTGCACAAACAAACATAACTGACCTAACAAAGTAATGACACACAGGGGTTTATATACTGGCTGATCAGACCAATTAAGACACATTAGGGGTAACTAAACAGAATACAATTACAAACGCAAAACAAATAACAGTACAGCTAAGTTTGGCTAAACTAAATACTCACAAAATGAAAATCAAAAAATATTAAAGTTTAAATACTAATATTTACTTAAACTTATCTAAACAAGGAAACTATTGTAAGAGAGGAAAATTCTATAACCTTAAAAACCTTTTGACTCGTGTATTTTCTCCTCTGCCCGGATCCATTGAAAGTGATCATTGCATCAGCTGAACTTACAAGACAAGACAACTCGGTTTCCACGTGCAAAGGCATAACATTTATTAAACCCAACAACAAATGAAACTAACAGAACGAAATGAAACAAAGAATATTCACCTCACCCAACAGACCTCACTCACACGACAATACAGAGAAAACCTCCCAATCGCGTTGGGTGTTCTCCCCGGAGATCTCCATGACGATCTGAGGATTCAAAGTTCGCGGTCTCACTCTTTAAGCGGGTGGGCGTGTTTTTCCCTTCGACGCAGTACAAACTTAGCACATCAGAGAACACTCCCTTTTCATTTTAGGAACAAGTAACATTCATTTTATCTAATTATTGAAGTCATGGTTAAATTCTACAACTAGCTTATTTTAAATATATTTTCTTAACAATCCCTCTTTTAATCTCTTCAAAGAGATTACATTCTAGAAAATAAATTTAAAATATAGAATGCAAACATAAAAGTCCAAGTTCAGAAATACCATTTTAAAGCTGGAAAATCAAGCCTTGCTTATAATATGGAACCTTCTACATAACTTTTGCTAAAATGATGTAATATTAATCGCATATAATGAAACCAAACCAGACATCAAAATCATATTTAAATCTTAAACTCAATGTTCAAAATTATCTAACCCCGTCATGTCTTAATAGAAATTATTTGAAATGCATATTTATCAATATTTAACATAACCTCTACCATAAACCTTGATGTTATAAATAAATGATTTCAGAAGTCAAATATTCCTGATGTAAATAGAATGTTACACAAATCTGTCTAAAATCATCCGTGAAATGATCAATTAGACACAATACATCGTATACAAAAGACTTAAAATCTATTAATAAACCTCCAATTGCTGTGGAAGAACGATTTGATTAGTCTTAATAGTTGTACAATTTTTTCTTTTTTATTCAAACATATCTTCTTTTAATCTCTGTGTTCCTTGATGCTCCTTGAAGTAGAAAGCGTTCCTTGGCAAGTCATAGATGAAACATGGAAAACTTGGTAATAGGAGACAACAAAGATGATCCTTTTGTCTCCAGCAGCCCATTTTCCTCATGGTTTTGAACTCAGGCTCCTGACCTGAGTGAGCGATGCTCACCTTTGGGATTATTATGCCCAAAAATTTTGGTGAGTGTAACAAAGAGGCAATTCCCTCTTTTCAACTTTGACCTCAAACTTAAGAACAGGTATGCAAGACAGACTTCCTGATGAGCGTCTGGGTGTGAAGTCGTCCTCCAGGAAGGGCTGAAGATTCCCAGTTTGTCTCCAACTTGTGATCCTTTGATGTTCAATGAGGGCATCAGCTGGTTTTGCATACAGGAACAAAGTCTGTCACCCCATCTAGAGCTTCTTAATGTATTTTAAAATAAAATGTCATTCCTCCCAATTTGAATTAATGTTTTACTTGCACTGTTTTGTTAATTGATACTCTAATTATTCTTTATCGTTTTAAATCATATATTGTGCTTATCAAATCCTATTTTATTAGTTTCATGGAGAGATTTTGTAGCAGCCTTTAGTTTTATTTTAATAATTCCAGTTCAAATTATAATTTCATTCCTTATGTTCCTTTTGCTTTATAAATTGGTAATTTTAGCATTTTAAAAAGCTGCTCCTTTAAATTTGGCCAAGGTTTTGACCCTCTTTTAATCTAAGGCTTACACGAGAAATTAATGTTTTCCATTGTTTTTTAACCCCATAACTTAGCTATATTTTAGAAGCAGTTCTATGATTGTTCATTTTAAATATCCAATTTAGACCATTTTAAGTTTAATCATCATTTTTGTCATTTTAAAACCTTAAAGAATGATCAGCCTGTTTTATAAGAATAACCGTGTCACTAAATATAGAAAAAAATGACTTATCCTGTTTTAATCATAATTTCAAATCTCAAAATTTCAACTATTTTAACCTTTGATCCATTTTCCTTTGAAAACTTATTTCATTTATGAAATATTTAATTGAATAGTGAATTACCCTTTTTATTGTTTATTAATACATTTTCAATTTTGGGGAGAAGCTTGATACAATTAAATTATGCAAATTTCAGTTTTAGACCTTCCTGGATGACTTAGTTAAAGACTCATATGAAATGAGATGCAATCATGTAACGATCACTTTCCCTCTTTATTCTATAACAGAACAAAAGTTCTGTCATAGAATACCATAAAAAGACCATACAAACTAAATAGATCAAAGCGTCACTAAATACAGTCACTGAGGTATGAACCACATAAAATTCAGAGCCCTACGTTATAATTAAAGCCCAGCATATAATGCAATTAAGATATGGCATTAAGACAAAACAACATCATAAGAGCAATGTCCTGTCTCAGCATTGTCACACTGGAATGGGAAAAACTCATCAAACCATCTGGGAGAGACAAAAGATCTAGGAGATGAGGCAATGCCAACACCTTAGTGTCAAACTACAGGGGTTCAGGACGTGAAGGCAGGAGGCCGTGTGTGCTATGCATAAATTTAGGAGCGAAAATAGCACCACACAATACAAAAATGTTAAAAAGAACTTTTCCCCCACTACCAAATGTCGTCGACAGCCCTTTTGTCTCCAACCTGCAAACTGAAAGAACCTCGGAGGCAGACTTCTGGCACTTCAAGTCACATGATCAGAGGTGAGAAATCCAGGATCACTCATGAGAACCTACAACAGGACCACTGCTTAGAGAACATGCCCCAGTCTGTCATCTTCCCCATCAGAAGACCTCCAGAGTAGCAGTCGTGGTGGAGAGCAGAAACTTCTGGACATCGAATGCAGTCTCTTGATGAATCTCGGTCAGCCTTTAGAGTCGACAAAACAGGATGTACCAATACAGTAGAGTCAGTGTTACACTCACACCCCCATCTGGTTTCCAACAGAGGGCATTGTTCTTTTGTAGTCTCGACTCCCTGCTGATTCCCGGCCGCAGAAGACTCTCACAGGAACCGCCTGAGTCCCTTTTGCTCCAGCCAGGTGTGAAAGATGACACCGAACGCAGACATCTGTTGCCAGGTTTCGGAAGCAACGCTCCGCCTTGAGATAACAGGAAAACAGTTCATTTCTTCACTGACCTCAATAAGTCTCTTGACCGCTTTTGGCTTTCATAGAACAGTCCAGCAGAAGATGGGCATTGTTGTAGCAGTGGCCTGATGTGGAACCCAAAAAGAACCTGTCAAATCCACATCATTACATAGTGACCGAGTTTCAAAAGATCCAGCCTCCAAGACCACCATCAGTGCAGGCAGGAGCTCTTGACAGGGAAAAATACAAAGTAATTAAAAACAACAAAAATTCAAGCAACATTTTGCTGACTTTAACCATTATACTTAAGACGAATCCTCTTGTGTGGGTTCCATTGTTGATGACATAGCAGAAACCGTCAACCACTTCAAATCCTGAACTTCAAAAAAGCAAATGGAAACATGTTTAATGATACACCATCAGATGTACCACAATTAAGTCCTGACACTCACTGTTTGAAACAGTAAATGTCAGCACCTTGGTGACAATCACTCCTCTTGTACCAGTTAACTACAAAATTTAAAAATCTTACAAACTCTAAAGAATTTTAACAAAATCCAAAATTAATAATTTTAAAAGTTGGGACAAGTAACTGAATTTAACAGTAGTTGTAACCAGAGTTCTTCTCAAAATTAACACCCACCTGTGATTGCATAATTAAAAGTCAGCAGTGACGCAGAATCCAGGCATATTTAACAAAATAAACTTGATTTGGATGTTGTATGAAACTATTCAATCTAAAATGATCCATTTTAAGTCAGTAAGAAGCTTCAACCTCAGAGATACAATATTGCGTCAAACAGGAAGGCAATATAAAAATCCTTAACCTAAAAATCAAAATTCACTGTAGTCAAAATGAAAGTCAGAATTACTGATTAACAAATTTACAATTAACTTTATCCAATCGTTAACTAATTTAAGTAGAGTCTACTTTTCCTTCCCCCTTGGAGGTATAATAAAATTATAATTTTAACAATTTTGACTATTTAATGTGAAAAAATTTCACCGATAAACTTAAGGTTTTCCACCATTTCTCCAATTGTCCATCCAATGTTCAAAATAGACAGATATTCAAATTTCAAAAGTTGATCAATGAGATCTTATCCTTATAAACCCCCTTTGTTTTGTCCTAGATCCAAACGAAAAAACAATTTATAGGTGGAAAACCAAAATTTAAGAATTGTCCTATTTCTGTTAAAATCTGGACATGTCCAATCAGTTACCTATGTGTCACATAAAAAAACAACAATCAATTCAGTTGGAAAGTTAGTATGTTAGTCAGGAAATTAGTATGTAGAAAAACCAAACAGAAAATAAAACAAAACATCTACTCACTAAATGACGTCATACTAAATAGCGCTGTTCTAAAAACTCAGAGGCCATCTGCACACACATCCACACTCAAGCAGTCTTTCACACCTGTAATTTGTTCATCACACTCCAACATGTGAAATAAAGATATTTGTCCAACATAAAGTTGGAACTTGCCAATTTGTACCAATTCCACCTTCCAAACATATTTCTCCAGATTAGAAACCAAAATCCATCCTGTTCAAAGTTTTCAACACAATTTTTATAACACCATGCCTGAAAGCAGAAATAAAATTAACATATTTCCACACAAAATGCATCTTCGTGTGCAGAGAATCACCTAAAAGAAAAAGGTATGCATTAGTCAATATGTCCTGATTTATCTGTCGGAAAAGTAGGAAAGAAATAGTTAATGTTAAAGATGATTAGAACAGGTACTCGCCCCCTGTTATCTTCCTGCGAAGTGAAAAAGAAAATATACATACAGAAAAGAAACAAACTTATCACACACAGTGGCGCAAAACGGCACATGGAACATAAAACATACGCAGCGCATGGTACCAAAGAGACAGCAGCCTCAAAAACATGACCAAGACGGGACACACAAAAACAGCTGCGCACACAAAGTAACACGCAGGCGAAAACACACACAGAACGGCAAACAAGACGCACAATGACAAAAACAGCAAACACATTCAAACGAAAGAAAGCCCTACGGACACCGGTGTCAGAAAAAAATTAAAATATGTGGGCCTCACTCCATGTCCTTTCGTAACGCTACTCGTCACAGGTGGATTTCACACCGAATTTAGTTCCAGTCCTTTGCGAGTGAGTGCAGACTCGAGGTGGACTGACCCTTCAATTTAACGTACGCTTAGAACGAAGCAGTACAACTTGTGCCAGATCCGAACAACACTCAGCCAAAAACATGTCCCTTTAGAGAGGATCAGACTCTCAGGCTGATACAAGCCTGGTCCTACACTAAGCACCAATCTATGAGAGCGGCAGGCTCAGCCTGATCCAGAAGGAGCGCTTCAACAACTGGGCTAAGCCAACAATCACAGTGGTACAAAATAAAAGCCCTATATGCTAAGATCCAATAAAAAGAAAAATTACACAATCGTTTCTCTGCAATCAAACCAAAGATCCGGTCGAAACCACACACCAAACAATGTACTTCACACACTCAACACAACACAGACTCATTTAAACATCCACCCAGCAAATATACAATGGCAAAATACAGAAAAGAATAGACAAAGAGCCGGCGAGAAGTGCATGCTGCAAATGTAATAAGTTTCAAAACTCAAATACCATCCATATCACGTTTTAGAGGCGGGTTATGCTCAGGGTAAAATCAAACCCAATTTAAACTGTGTTCTTCAATCCAACCAACTGCAGACACAATGTATGTCTCAAAGGAGAAGGTGACACACCATACCCATAATTTCATATCTTTACTCCGGCCGAATTAACCCTACAATTATCAGTAAACTTCAATACACAGCAGCACAGAAACTCAAGAACCACACGGAAATGGCTAGCGGCAAGGCACATGCTAGGCTAAAGCTATGCTAACCAAAGCTAAGCTAAGCACGTGCCACAGCACCAGCTACATGCTAACAAACAAAGAAACTAGCACACGTGCAACGTAGTAATGGCTAGATGCTAGCCCACAAACGATGCTAACTCAAACAAAGAAGCGCCGCACAAACAAGTCAAGCACGTGTTCACCATAGCTTCCTCCGAAAAGCAAAAACCCGAGTTCAGCTGAACAAAGAATCACAATCAAAGACAACGAACGAGCCCCCATTTGTAAGAGAGGAAAATTCTATAACCTTAAAAACCTTTTGACTCGTGTATTTTCTCCTCTGCCCGGATCCATTGAAAGTGATCATTGCATCAGCTGAACTTACAAGACAAGACAACTCGGTTTCCACGTGCAAAGGCATAACATTTATTAAACCCAACAACAAATGAAACTAACAGAACGAAATGAAACAAAGAATATTCACCTCACCCAACAGACCTCACTCACACGACAATACAGAGAAAACCTCCCAATCGCGTTGGGTGTTCTCCCCGGAGATCTCTTCTTCTTCTTCTTCTAGTCAATTTTTACTGGCGGTTGGCAAGAAACTTTAGGACAGCATTACCGCCACCAACTGGTAAGGAGTGTGGACCCCATGACAAAAAAAAAAAAAAAAAAAAAAAAAAAAAAAAAAAAAAAAAAAAAAAAAAAAAAAACTATATCTTCTTAAACAACTTACACTGTTTTAAGAAATAAAATAAGGCCTCATATCCTCTACTTCCTGAATCTTTTTGTAATAACTCAACAATATCAAATCTCATCTTCATAATACTAAGGTTTCTAATTAACTTGTTTCTTTGTATCAAATAGTTCCTACAACTCAATAGAACATGCTCCACTGTCTCGTCTCCCCCGCAGTCACATTTTCCTGTCTGATGTTTCCCTATCAGAAATAATGACTTATTTAGTCCAGTATGTCCGATTCTAAGCCGTGAAATAATGATCTCTTCTCTCCTTATTCTTTCTGTTCTTCTCATTTGACCAATATTCTTTTGAATTTTATATAACCACCTTCCTTTCTTTTCTCTTCCATAACTTTTGCCACCTCTCTCTTGTTTTTTGTTTAATTATGCTCTTTATTTCTGTCATACTATACCTAACATTAATATCTATCCTCACCCGATTAGAACTCTCTTTGGCCATTCTGTCTGCCATTTCATTACCCTTAATCCCATGATGAGCTGGAACCCAAACAAAATTTACCGTTAGCCCCATCATATTTATTCTGTAAAGTGTTTGTTGTATTTCAATTAATATATCTGGTCTACTATCTGATTTACTATTTTTCAAACTGAATAACGAAGAACTAGAATCTGAACAAATAATTGATTTTAATGGTCTTACCTCTTCCACCCATTGAACTGCTAAAAGCAAAGCAATCATTTCTCCTGTATACACTGAAACTCCATCACTGATCCTTTTTCCTACTTTAATTTGAAACTGTGGCACAATAAATGCTATCCCTACCTTACTGGCTGTATTTTTTGATGCATCTGTGTAAATTTGAATATAATTATAATATTCATTTAAGTATTCTTGTATTACATATCTATTCATATTGTTAAATTTATCTTTGTTCTTCTTTTCTAGAAAAGAAAAATCAATCTCAGCATCAGGAAGCATCCAAGGTGGAACTGCAGATAATGGAACTGCCTGACATATATCTAACTGATTTAAATTAATTTGATTAACTCTAGAGTTTATTATCCATCCAAAGCTATTTAATTGTTTCTTTTCCTTTTCCCAGCCATGTTTAAGTACTTCTAATGTTGGATGATTATTTCTTTGTCCCTGTAAATTTGACCAATAATTTAAGGATAATTGATCCCTTCTAAGTTTAAGAGGCATTTCTCCCATTTCAACCTGTAATGCTGCTGTTGAAGATGTTTGAAAAGCACCAGTACATAGTCTTAAAGCCTGATGTTGAATACTATTTAGCTTATGGAGGTTTGAATCTGCTGCTGAATTATAAACTATACATCCATAATCCAAGACTGACCTAATTAACCCAGTGTAAATTGCTTTTAATGATTTTCTATCAGCTCCCCACTCTGTTCCAACTAAACACCTCATAATATTTAATACTTTCCTACATTTATCAATTATTTTCTTGATATGCACTCCCCATGTCATTCTTTCATCAAACCACATTCCAAGAAATTTAAATTGTTTAACTCTTTCTAAATCATGTCCATATAATTTTAATTTAATTTTTCCATCAACTCTTTTCCTTGTAAAAAACATTATTTTAGTTTTCTCTACAGAAAGTTTTAAACCCCATTTAAACGACCATTTTTCTACAGCTAAAATTGCTCCCTGAAGCTTTTTAACAATAAATTCTAAATTTTTTCCTCTTTTCCACATTGCCCCATCATCAGCAAAAAGTGAAACTCCCATTCCACCGTCTACTTCTTTAAACATATCATTAATTACCACTGAAAACAATAACGGACTTACTATACTACCCTGTGGTGTCCCATTTTCTATATTCATACTCTCAGAATAATCCTTCCCTATCCTCACTTGTATTTGTCTTCCTTCTAGAAAATTTTTGACCCATCTAAACATATGCCCATTTATACCCATTCTTCTCATTTTAATTAATAGCCCTTCCCTCCACATCATATCATAAGCTCGCTCAATATCAAAAAATATTGCCACAACACTCTCTTTATTCACTTGAGCCTTTCTAATTTCATGCTCTAAACATAAAACTGCATCCATTGTACTTCTCCCTCTCCTGAAACCACTCTGATATGATGTTATAAGTCCCTTCTTTTCCATATAATATATTAATCTTTCATTTATCATTCTCTCCATTATCTTACATACATTGGATGTTAATGCTATCGGCCGATAATTTTCTGGTTTGGATTCATCTTTCCCTGGTTTTCGGATTGGAATAATCACTGCTTCCTTCCAACTTTTTGGTAGTTCCCCATCCTCCCATATCCTGTTATATAATTCTAATAAAATACTTTTAGAAGATTCACTTAAATTACTAATCATAACATAGCAAATTTGGTCTTTTCCTGGAGCTGATAGCTTACATTTTTTGAGTGCCCTATTTAGTTCATTTATTGTAAAATACATATTCAATGGATCATTTGTATCTTCCATTTGTTGCAATAAATTCTTGTTCTCCAATATTGTCTTTTGCCTTTCTTTTTTCCCTTCTTCACTAATATTTTCAGAACTATGAATTTTAACAAAAGTCTTTGCTAACATTTTTGCCTTTTCTCTATCAGTAACTGCGGTTATTTCTCCATCATTTAGTATTGGACATCCACTTACTCTCTTAATCCCATTCATCCTTTTAATTGTTGTCCAGACCTTAGAAATAGCTGTCTCTTTCCCTATTGAATTACAAAAACTTCTCCAATAATCTCTTTTTGCATTTTTAATAATCCTCCTTACATTTGCTTGCAATTTCTTGTATTCATTCAGATTTTGAAAATTATGATTTCTTTTTAATAATTTGAATGCTTTATTTCGTTTCTTTATAACTTTAGTACATTCTGATGTCCACCAGGGCACCATCCTTCTGTCTCTTCTCCCGCCTTCCTTCCTTATAGCTTGATCAGCTGCTTCATAAACAGCATTACTTATAGAAGTATTTAAATCATCAATACTACTGTTCATGTCTACCTTTAACATTTTTATTTCACTATTTTCCCTAAATTTTCCCCAGTCTGCGGACCTAAAAGACCACTTCTTTATTCCTTTTATACAATACCTCTCTATATTTAACTTTACTTCAATCCTAATAGGATAATGATCACTTCCTATAGTTGTTTTATTTAAAACTTGCCACAAACAAACACCTGCTAATGAATTTGAAACTAATGTTAAATCAATTGCTGATTCTGTATTATCTCTAAAATTAATTCTGGTCCCACTTCCATCATTTAAACATACTAAATTATTAACATCCATTATTTCTTCTATTATATCCCCATTTTGATCATTATGATGACTCCACAAAGAGCTATGCCCATTAAAATCCCCACACCAAATAACTTTACCCTCTAAAAATACCCCAATTTCCTCCATTAAATCTAATGATAGTCTTTTACATGGATTATAAAAGTTAATTATTTTAAATCTTCCATTTACTGTCCAGATTTCAATAACAATATATTCTAACTCTCTTCCTTTAGCTAATAATCTAAATTGAATTCCTTGTTTAATAAATATTATACATCCTCCTCCAGATCCTCCCTCTCTGTCTCTTCGAATGTTTTCATATCCTTTTATAACAAAATCAAGATTTGGTTTAAGCCATGTTTCTTGAATACATATAATATCTAGATCATCTTTACAATCTCTAATAAATCCTTTAAACTCCTGTCCATTTGCAATAAGGCTTCTAGCGTTCCATTGAAAGATAATCAGTTTTTATCTTCCTGACCTCCGACCTTTCCTTCTGCTCCTAACCTTGTATTTATGTGTTCCCAAGATATGTCCTTAATACCAAAAAACCTCTCTGCCCCTTTCACAATTATTTTGATTTTCTCTGTTTTGTGCTTAACTTGATCTGTACAATTAATTACATATGCAATGAACAACAGAATCTTTTCAACTGTTAACCCAGTTTCAATTCCACTCTGTTTCTGTTCTGTTGTTGGATTCGGTTGAACTTTCCTTATAATTTCCTTAGGTTTCACTCTTTTAACAGCTTCAGCATAACTTATATTATTAGTAGCTTTGACTTGTTCAATTTCCATTGCTTTCCTTCTGACTTCACATCCTCCATAAGTCACCCTGTGTTGTCCTCCACAATTACAACACTTATCCTTCCCATTTCTACATTCATCATAATTATGCTCTCCTCCACACTTTGGACATCTTTGTTTTCCCCTACATGCTGCTGCAATGTGTCCATATCTCTGACATTTGTAACACCTGAGAGGAGGAGGGATATATGGCCTTACAGGAAAGCACATACACCCGACTCTGACCCTTTCAGGAAGACCTTGTGTTTTAAACTCCAACATTACTGAGAGGCTTTCCACTCTTTCACCTTCAACTGTTCTCATCAATCTTTTGATTTTACTTACTTCACCCCCATTAATACTGTGTCTAAGTTTTTCTAGATCTTCTCCCACTGGGATACCTGTGATCACCCCTCTTACTACTTTATCGTCTCCCAAAATCTTTACCTCGGTAATCAGTTTTTTACAAATACTTTGGGCGTTCATCACCTTGTTTTTCTGTTCTTCATTCCTCACTGTGATCAACAGATTCCCATCTCTCAGAGTCTTAGCAAGTGTCAGCTCTCCAAATTTCTTTTTTAATTCTCTTGATAAAGCTAGCGGACCAAGTTGTATTCCTTCATCCTCCTTCCTAAATCTTATGATCAATTTCGTTTCCTGCCCACCGATCCTCTTGCAAACTGCGTTATTTTCATCTGAACTATTTTCTTCTAGGCTCCTTTTGCTCCTTTGTGTCTCCAACAACCTTTCTTCTTTTCTACTTCGTTCTCTTTCTAATCCTCTACTCCCACGTACTGGAGTCCATTCACCAAAATCCATTTCATCATCTCCCTCATCCTCTACTTGAGTCGCCATAACAGTCCAGTCACAAACCAGTTTATGCCAACCGCCAAGATCAGCTATTTTTGTGTCACTTCTGCTCCGTCAACTCCGCGACCTTCTGGCGTCCCGAACAGCCCCCCGGAGATCTCCATGACGATCTGAGGATTCAAAGTTCGCGGTCTCACTCTTTAAGCGGGTGGGCGTGTTTTTTCCCTTCGACGCAGTACAAACTTAGCACATCAGAGAACACTCCCTTTTCATTTTAGGAACAAGTAACATTCATTTTATCTAATTATTGAAGTCATGGTTAAATTCTACAACTAGCTTATTTTAAATATATTTTCTTAACACTATACATTTCCCCTGCCAGCAGGAACTAGTGGTGCAGGCCAATCAGCATTTAAGCGTGCTGAGGCCTGGCCCCCATCTTTTGTCTGGCCACTCCAAGGAAGGTAAGTACCGGGAAAGAAAACAAAGTTAATATTATGCAAGCAAATTAACAAACTTTAAAGTTGATATAAATACACATGTCAACTAAATGTGCGCGCTAACATAAAGAACAAATTTATCCAAATCAACTAATAAATGTTTTACTGAAACTAAAGTGTTGTAGTTGAATGAAAAATAAATTGTGCATGAAAGTTACCGACTTCAGAGTGGGGCCATGGATTTGGCCATCACAGATGGGTTCAGAGTCACCTGGTGACATCGTGATGTAGAGCTGTGTATCATCCACAATGTTGTGGTAGCTAATCTTATTTCCTGTTATAACCTGAGCCAGTGGGAGCATATACATATTGAAAAGAAGGGGTCCTAGGATCCATACCTACATACAAGAACAGCATCATAAGTTTGGTCAAACATAGAAAAAAAGCACATGTTTAATTTGTTTAGTCAGTGTGATTAGGAACATAACAGTCCATGTAAAATAAATAATAAAGAAACTAAAACTGACAAGAACAATAGGTTGACTATCTTGGTCAAACATGTAAACTGCAACAAACCTTTCAAATAGTTTAGAAGGTGCTATTAGGAATTCTAATAGCACTGAAATGTAAGGTAAATACTAAATAACGATGTTATTCTGAACACAAAGCATAGAATTAGAGTGAAAAGAGCTGACCTTATGGATTGGTCACATTGCTACTGATACCAAATATTTTTTGAATATCCGAAACAATACTGATATCAATATCGGATCGGTACAGCTCTCGTTATGTTGAAATTCAGTGACTTCCACACTGTTTTGCAATACAAAATAAGTTGTTTAAATCTGGCTAAGAATTAAAAGCGGATAATACATGAAGCTAATACAGGATTTTTTTCTTTAAACAGATACTTCAGGTAAGCTGCCTACCTGTCTACAAGGTCTGTGAGGTAAACGTCCTGTTGGAACTGCTTGTAGAGCGCTCTGACGGTGGCAAACCCAATGCCTTTGTTACTTCCAGTGATGACTGCAACTTTAGCTGACATGACAATGAAGGGAGAGATCTTAGCGAGAGCATCAAGGCCTAACAAAGCGACTCAGATTAAATACTCTTTTTTTTATTGTATGTGTTTTGTAAACTATATTCTAGTATTTTCTATCTAATTCATGATTTTCAGTCCGACTTTAACACAGAATTATGAACCACAAAATAATTTAATTTAGCAAAAACAAAAGTATGTGTAATAGTTTTGTCGTTATAAGCAGATATGTTCCCCCAGAATACTGTATACAAAAATTATTGTAAAATCCAATGAAGCACATTTTTTGGACAATAATTACTTAAAATCGTGGAGAAAATGAGAAATATTCGTTTTTGCGTTCTGTTTGGTCAGAAGTGCTCAACTGATTGAGCCTGCGCATTTTAACCACGTGACAGTGTCGGCACTGATGGCGGCCAGCTGTACTGCGCAGCTTTACCACGCATACCCGGAAAATTAAAGAGGGAAAGAACTTAGCAAAACAAGGATAGAAAGCTCAACATTGTTTCTTGACCAGTAAGTGTTTTATTAATGGAAACTCAATTAATTTGACAGTTTTGTTATTTAGTTCTAAGTCACATTCATTTTCTGTCTGCACACACTGACCTGTCAGACAGAAAAGTGAGACTTTTTGCTCTTTTAAAATATGGTGAACTTTAGTTAAATTTTAAAATGTACCGGTAATTATCATGCTTATTCTTCACATGAGCCATGAAAGGTCGCAGCCGCGGAGTTGGAAGAACTGCAAGAAAGAGGAAACGGAAACGTGAACAGTCCGTCCGTTCGGGTAGGAAAAGAGTCACTGCAGTAAACTGATTCATCACAGAAAAAGAAACACTTTTCATTTCCCTCGGACGTTCCAGTCTCTCTAAGTCATCAGCTGCAGTACGTCAGGCTGATGAAGTTTCTCCACCGGAGAGGATTCAGCTCAACGCTGCTGCAGCCTGCTCTGTTCTCTGGTACGCCTGGCTGTCGGAATTAGTTTTATTTTATTTTACATATTATGTTAAGGAGAACTTCAGAAATGTATTCATCTCTTGTTTACAATTATGTAACCTCACAGTTTGTTTGTTTTCATTCAGACACAGGCAGAGGACTGCTGTCTCTCCAAACTATAATGGTACTGTTTTAATATGTTTGTAATACTATTATTTCCTTCTAATTTAAATAATCTAGAACAGTTTAACGTTTTCATGGAGCAACCTTAAGATGGAGTGTTTTTGAAGATAGACTGAGACGAAATATGTTCTAATTGACAAGTAGAAGAAAAACGATATATGGCTTCTTTTTCTTCAGCCTCCTAAACAGTTGCCTTCAAAAATCAAATGATTAGTGTTGAGGACCAAAACTGACACAATTAAAATCTTGCTCATCAGCCAGGGGAGCTGGTTGTTTCTCTGCCTGAATCCTGTCTCCTCACAACTTCCACCGTTCTTAGCAGCTACCTGGGAGAGTACATCAAAAGGTAAACCTGCAAGATTGTTAACTTTGTCATAAATGGGGGGATTTTATTTGTAGTTTGACTCTATATCTCGTCTGTAGTTGGAAACCCCGCCTTTCTCCTCTCTTGGCTCTTTGTGTTTTCCTGGTGTGTGAGCGCCACCGTGGGGAGGCCTCTGATTGGTTCCCGTACATTGACGTGCTGCCCTGCTCTTATGTCTGCCCCGCATATTTCTCAGACGAGGTGGTAGACGTCCTACCGCCCTGCATGAGGAGGCGGGGCTTAGAGCAGAGGGAGGCGGTGCGTGAGATGCACTCCTCCAATCAGGAGTTTTTCAGGGAAGTTGAGCTTCGTTTCTGTTCAGCTTTGGGATGCTTGATTTCGCAGTGTGTGTTGGTCTATAACATCCTAGTAAAGTACATTGGTGTTTGTAGTTGTAGCATGTTAAAATGTGACAGTTAAAGGAATATCAGTGGTTTTGCAAACATCTGTGTTTGTTGATCTGTACAGGACTCTGCAGCCAGTTCTGAGCCGGCCCACAGAAGATGTGCTGACTTATGAAGCTCTGAGGTACACAAACACACTGATGGTCACCAAACCTGGTTCAGTCTGCTATTTTAGCTGTTCTGTCTCTTTCAGGTGGGCGTGGTGCAGTGTAAACACGCGCTCTGTCTTCATGTCCCAGCCGTCCAGCTGCTTCCTGTCTGGACCTGATAGTTATGCTTTAGCTCCCTTCCTGGATCTCCTCAACCACCGCCCTGATGTCCAGGTAACTCGGATATTTTCAACAGGAAATCACTTCTGATTTCTTGTTTCGTTTCCATCTGAACAGTATTCATAGATGGGTTTATATAATCTTTTCCCACCAGGTAAAAGCAGGTTTTAATGATCAGACAAAATGCTATGAAATCAGGAGTGTCTGTGGTACACCACGCTATGAGCAGGTGTACATTAACTATGGTTCCCATGACAACCAGCGCCTGCTTTTGGAGTACGGATTTGTTGCCATGAATAATCTACATAGCGTCGTGTATGTGGAACCAGGTAAGTCATAAGCATCAGTAAAAGATCTGGGTGTAGTTAAGGTAGTGTCATAATAAATAATAGGTTTTGTATAGGGGTGCACCAATAAATCAACCTCGATTTCTTACATTTTGGGTGATCTTCAGATACTCTGTAAGTATCTTAAGATCAACTACTGTCCACTTTTGCTAAAAGTTGCTATATTGAGTGATTATTTATTTTGCTATATTTAGTGACTAAAACATCGGTATCGGCCAAAAGATAAGTGATCAGCTGGAAAAGTCCAATCGGTCCACCCCTACTAGTTTTGTAGTCTCTTAAGATATTATTATAACATTGTCTTAAGTATAATTAAGGTAAAAGTTCTTAATGGAATAAATTTTGCACAACATCCTAAAAAAATGCTAATCTTTTACTGTTGTTTCTCAGACATGCTCTGTGATGTTTTAAGAGGTGAGAAGAGTTTGGAGCAGAAGATGAAGTTCCTCAGAGAGAATCATTTCCTTGAGTAAGTCTGTGCCATAAACATTTCCATGTTTCATTGCTACATTGGCTTGTTTAACTGGTTTACATTGTTTCATGAAAAAAACTCCAATCCACCCTCCTATGAAAGCAAAACACAGACCCTGACAAATTTTTTTAAAAATTCCACCAAAGTGGGTGGAGCAGCACTGTTACGGTTTTAGATTAAATATTGCCAAACTAAACAAATATACACAAAAATGTTACATTTTGCACAGAACAAAAAGATGGAACCCTAAATAACCTACTTATACAGTAAACTTTGAAGAAGCAAATATTGAAATTTTTTTTTTAACAAACTTTATTTCTCATCCTTCCTGACAGGAATCTCACCGTGTCCAGTGAAGGTCCCAGTTGGAGGCTGATGGTGGCTCTCAGACTGCTGTCTCTGCCACAAAACACTATAGTATGATGACATTTTCATCTGCCCACAGGGTGTTGGTGCATTTCTAAAAAGTCTTTAAATTTATGTATCTAAAATTAATGCCTTTAAATGTCATAAACTAATTTTTAGAAATTAATTTGGCCTTAACTATGTTAACAAAATGTAAGACTTTTGATTATGGCATGGTCTTACATTTACTATGTTTTTTTCTGTGGGACTTTTCTGTCAGACAAACGTTTGAGTCACTCGCAGACATCTCCGTTGCTTTCTGTGACTCAAAGCGGTTGCAGCTACTGGTAACTAGCTGCTAATATATACTATATATTTAAAGTTTGAAAAGACAAGTGTTAGCTAGGTTTCACTTGTCACTGATAGAAGCAAGAAGCCATTTGGCTTTCCTGCATATATCATGAATAGAAAAGCTACCTAGATGTTTAGCCTCTACCATGGGTAGCTAGCTTTTTTGCGACATACGTCTTAATTTTCATTCATAAGTCTTAAAAATGTTTAAATTTGAGTTGATGGAACCTACAGAAAATCTGTCCCAACAATTGTGGTCTTTCAATCACTCTTATCAGCTTTCTTCTTGACCCAGCTTGTATGATAAGCTTTGGTTATATTTGTGTTTTTCAGCCACCTATGGAGGCCAGCGCTGCTTGGTCAAGTTGTTAATGAAAAGACAGAAGTGAAAAGCAGCCAGACAGCCAGGACTTTATGTCAACAGCTGCTGAAAGATACACACATAGCTCTGGATAAGGTGCACATAAACACGGATCAAAGTATTTCCTGGAATAAAAATGGGACTGAAATGCTTCATCTTTCTGTGTTTAGATCTCCCAGCTTCTGGGTCAGTGTCGGGGGCCAGTCAGGGAGCAGCTGGAGGTGGTGAGGGCATTGCACCAGGAGGAGAGGTGGATCATGGAGAGCTGTGTTACAGCTCTGAAAGACTCGTGATTCTAGAAAAAGAGACGTCCTCATGCAAAGCAAACATTGGAGCAATGAGCTGACACCTTACCGGTCTTCTGTTTACACAGCTGGTGTATCATTCTTCTTCCTGCCCACAAAGCAGCTAAAAAGACATTAGATCGGCCGGTTTGATCCAAAACTTATAAGTAGTGGTGCACAGATTGCAGTTTTCTAGATAATCACCGACCTTTAAAAAATCCTGACCTGCCAATTCTGATTTGGCTGAAAAGTTGCTTAAAGTTTGAAAATCAGGCACAAAGTGTTTGGTTTTGTGGATAAGAACAGTTTCTCATGTAGAAATCGACTGATTGCCAATCTCCCAACATGAATGTAATATGGGCCAATCTCCCAACATGAATGTAATATGGGCCAATTTAATGGTGCACCCTGAATAAGAAACATCAGCTGCCATCTATGGAGCTTCATCACCAGACATCAGAAATTCTTTGCCTTTCAACAGTATTCATACCCCTCAAACATTTTTTGAATAAAATTTTTGAAAGAACATAACCATTTTCCTACAGCAGACACTTCCTCCTCTAATTTCTCACATGCAATTTTATTATGTTACCAACATAGTTTAAATAAATATCCAGAACAAAATATGCATTTCTTTCTTGGAATCTGTTAAAAAGAACATTGATTTAATAATGATTATTTGTTATTAATTTCCATGTGGAGAAATCCTGAAATACTGGTGTGTTAATGGGTTCAAACATTGTCCAGTTCACTGAAGAGTTGACTTTGGAAAAGAGAGCTTTTAGACATTAGTGTGAAGTAGGTAAAAGATTTGGACCCAGAACTGAATGAGGTTTTGTTTTGTTTTCTTGCTCAGAGCTGAACAACAGCCTTTTTTTTGGGATGACGCTGGACGGTCTCCATGGCAACTGTGGCTTCATAGAGAGGAACAGCTTCCTCCATCTGAGGTCTGCAAGGAAGAGAAGCCAGATGTGATTATGCTGAACAGTCAGTATTTCCTGATATCTTATATATTGGGATAAAATGCACAAACGGCACGCTTTTCAAAGTTACCTGAGAACTCCAGCTGACATCTTCTCCACAATGTCTTTCAGAATATCTAAGAACAGATGTTAAAGACTTTATGTACAGCCCAAGTCAGAAGTTTACATGTGCTATTAATATTTGGCCTTTAAGAATTCAGTTGAACAGCTTTCTGAGGGTGGAATGCTTTTACAAGAAATTATTTTTTCTTTTCAAACAGGACCTAGCCTTTTAGATGAAATCCACAATGAAGCCAAACTTCTGAAGCCAATTATTGTTTTTAACTTTAACTGGTTAAACGTTCTATAACACCCCCTGCAAAGGTGTGAAAGCGTACATACTAGCATACAAGCATGAGCAGATTTAAAAAAAAAACAATGGCAAAAAGCATTATGTTATTTAATACTGTTCAGGTTAGCACAATTTCTGACAAGGAATGCAAGTTAGTGTTTGCATTGAACAGGAACCTAGTGAGGTGGAAACTAAGGGTCAAAACCACATATGCGTTCGATGACATGCTAAAATTCCAGCGCTATCTAAGGTTTTCTTTTACCCAATCAACATCCAAAAATAGCCATCTTTCAGGCTGTGGCCTTATGTAAACGTGACCTGAGGTTGGTTGTTGTACAATCACTGACCGGCAAGTCACACACTGCCTCCGTTACCCATAGTGTTCCTCAATGTTGGACACATTATCCACCAACATGTACTTACTCCGATGACACACAGGTCTAGATGACACACATCTCCAACAAATCCATTACTCTAGCCATCATCACCAGCTGCCTGACTGATGTCAAACTCTGGATGGACACTAATTTTCTAAAGCTCAACAGCAACAAACCACCACTCAGATACTTGTCCACTCCTTAATAACTTCAAGACAGCAATAGAGTCCTTTATGGACTTTCCTCTATGCATCTGCAAAAACTACAGTATATCCCACCTACCCACCCCATTGGAACTTCTCAAAACAACAGTAACTCTGACTCTCTACCTACCGTAAAATAATTACTCAAAGCTGACCTATCCATCATAATCCCCTTAAGTTTCAATTGCTATTCCTTGTAAATTGCTATATAATTTTGATTTATTATAAGAGAATGGTTCAAATGAATCATTAAAAGCCCCAAATAGTTATGAGATGAATGCAGATGATGAGTGGAGGCTATAGATTTGAGGACAGGATACGAAGGTACCGTCCTTGCTGAGCCGATGAGGTCGTCCAGACCTCAGGGTTGAGGAAAGAGACGGAGGCGGATTTTAAATGCAGTAACCTACAATCTGGAGGATCCAACTGCAGACAAAAAAAACATTTCATAATTAACATGTTTATGTAGAACTTTAAAGTCTGAACTAACAGGAGCTGCCTGGATTTGACTATAAGCCTGTTACCTGCAGGTTTTTGTGGGAGGTGACCCAGTGCCCTCCCACTCCGAGCACACTGATGATGTCGTGCTTATGGGGGAGTAATTTCATATCCTCCTCCTCTTCGTCTCCATGGAGACAAACTTTAAAGAAAAAAAGCCTATATTTCATTATTAAAATCATATTTTAAACAAAGACATGGTCATCATCCTGAAGTGTATTTTCAGTTCACCTCCAGAATCCACAACTATATCCACTCCCAGTCCTCCCGTCTCCTCCAGAACCACTGACAGCAGGTCAGATGCTCCGCTATGCACCGGAATGACTCTGGCTGAATGAACAAGAACAGAACCACATAAAACACTGAACCACCATGTTTGATTCTACAGTTCAACATTCTCTATATCCTACAGTCCTACCCAAACATTTTGACACAAATGTTTTGATAACATTTGCATCCATTTTCCTACATTATTGTTAGATCATAGTCAATTTCAGTATGAAAAAAAGAAGCAAAAACAGGCAACAAAAAAAAAAGAATAAACTTTTGGCTATACTAGTGAAAGGTTTACCTGCATAGAGTATTTGATTGTCTCCACAAGGTGGCAGCAAAATTTACATTTAGCACATTTCCATCTCTGCTTCATACATAAAATAAATATTAGGCATTTTCAACAACTAACTTGTTGAAAATAAAACAAGTGTGTTCAAGAAGACATGAACAAAAGGCGCACCATTAGTTTTGTCAGACATTAGCAATTCTGTAGAGAAGCAGGCATATACTGTAGATACATTTGAGAAACATTTGGGCATTCTGAAAAACGTCAATATTTTTCTTCCTCATTTCAGAAATGAAACTAATTTTAAATAAAGTGAAACATTTCAAGTCTTTATTTGACATAATTTTGATGACTTGGGAAAAATAAAAACTCAAAATTCATTGTTTTGGAAAACTAATGTTACATAATGATAATTTTAAAAAGCTTTTTAGGTAGTGAAGATTGTTGACTTGATCAATGTCAATGCCAAAGAAGCTGGTTAGTCACACAGTTCTGTAACTAAGCATATTCATGGAAAGTTAAGTTAAAGGAAAAAGTGGTAGAAAAAGAAGCATCAGCAGCAGGGATAATTGCAGCAAACATTAAATAATTACATTAAATAATAGACTGTAACCTTTCACTCAGTGTGTAATAAAACTATGTAAGAGTTTAACTTTCTAAAAATAAGTAAAAACTATTGAACTATTTTACAAAATTCAAATATTTTGAGATGTACTTTGAGGGTTTGAAAGCAAAAGACAGAAAAATATCTCACCTACTAAAGTATCCTGAATGCCTAAGGAAAATATGAAGGAGAGGAAAGAAGTGAAGGAAGCACATACATAGCTTGAAAGTAAAGGAGGAAAATCAGCAGTTGACAGCGACAGGAAGCTAAATTAAAAGACAGGAGGTGGGGTTGTCAACGCAGTTGGGGATACAAACCAGTGACGTGCGGTCAGGGGAGGCATGTGAGGCAGAGCCTCACCTGTCATCATGGAAAAAATAATATATAATATAAAATCTTTTATATTGTTATTTTCACCCTGTGGTTTTGTACTATAAAGTATCTATTTTTTACGTAGCTTAACCAATTCTGATGAGTTTTTCTTCAAAATCACTGGATATTCGCATTTTCCCATTCAAATGCTCAGAAGCGAAGCCAGTGAGGCAGCAGCGAGCTCAGCCTCACCTGCTACTACGCAATCTCTCGCTAACTGCACTGGCTGCCATTATATGACAGCATGTTCTTCCTGTTTGTACGCCGGCAATAAAATGGCTAAGAAATATTTAATATATGGACTGATTTTCCATAATTTCGCTTATGTATATAATGTACAGTGTTTTTTGTCACTAACTGTGTGTGTATCGTGTTTTGTGTGCGGAGGAGCGATCAGAAACAGTAGAGAACAGACTCGAGGTGAGGCAGGCAGTTCTCTTGCCTCATGGCAGGGGGCGCTCATGTTCCCTGATACTGTGGCTGCACATCTGCAGAGTAAGACATAGTGAGCTAGCCATGGAGCTAGCCACACAGTAAATAAGTAAAGTACAGCGATATATTTGTTTTCTTCTCTCTTCCAACATCAACATGAAAGACTACATTTCTACACTTTAACAGTTTTCTAAAGTGGATTTTCAATTGAAGCAGGAGATAACTAAAGGAAGACCAACACGGGGCTGAAAGTTTTACTTAGTAGAAAAGACATGCCAAGGATAAACTTGGCTTTTGATGAACGGATATTTTTGTGCAGAATTAGCGGTGCATGGATTTCATTGATACGTAAAGGTAAGACAGCTATAAGATGTTTTTGTTTAGTTTTGTAATTAAATGTGCATTTTGTGGGCTACAGTTAATGTTTAAATAATTCAGTAAAGTAGAAGCGGTAGCTAATCTACCACAGCAATTATTTATTAATAAAACATTAAGCCTAAAACGTACTACAACAAACTAAATGTTCTGTTCTGTGTGCAAAATTCTTGAATGTTTTTTGGTGTTAAATCCTAAAACATAAAGTGGCATTGTTGTCAGTTGCTATGGCAACGAGTCTGCGTAGCTTGGCGAATACAGATCACTTTGCTGTGGATTATAGCACGAAATTAATACCTGAATTTTTAAGTTTCACTGAGTTAATGACATGTAAAAGATTAGTCTTTTTGCCCCCCAGCGTTGTACACATGCGCGAAATTTCCGCAGGTCCAATAACATGGATGGTGTCTAAGTCATAAGTCAGTGCCTCACCAGCAATGAACCTCACCGCACGTCACTGATACAAACCTATGCTGGGCCGAAGCTGCTCCAGGAAGGCCTGTTCCTGCGGCGAGTGTGACGTGGTGAAGACCTTGACTCCGTGGTAACAGGCCAGCTGGACACACATGAGGCCGAATGGCTTCACAATTACAGGAGATGAAACTGTTACTAAACCATACCGCCCCGACATTACAGTTCATCCTCAGACTGACTGTACGTACACTGGACCCGTCCATCACCAGGAGAGTGTGTCCAGCTGCCATGTGGGCATGTGTGTGTAGGGCAGTGTAGGCACAGATGGCGTCACGAAGAGCTCCCGCCGCACACAAAGAGCTGAGCTTCTCTGGCTTTTGAACTGCAAAGAACAAACAAAAATATACAGTTTTTACCATGCTCTGTTAAGGTACTCACATCTCTTAAACATTTCTTTTTCAATCACATTAGGATTTTTTTGTGGCTGAACATAATAAAGCAGATTATTTTAAAGTGGAAGGAAAATAATGCATGGTTACATCATGTTAACACCAAATGCTTTATAAGTCCTGTGCTACTCTATGTGTGTAACATACCTGCTAACATTAGCATTTGTAATTAGCTTACATCATACTGGTGTTATTATGGTTAGCAATTTTACCCAACAGTAGCAAATGGAAAAAAATAAATGTAGATTTTGAAATGCAGAGTGGTATTTAACTGTGACATAAAACTTTAACTATGTGAAAGTAATATCAGCTAATTGCTCTGTGTCCTATCATTTAGTTTATATTAATGTTATTTTAAACATATATACATTTTATCATGTTAGTTTGGTGCTTCTGGGGCCCTATAGTGGGCCTTTTATTGGCATTGCATGGTGACACGATTTGAATAATAAATTGAGATTTGTTCCTTGGTCTTCATAATGTTCTCTAAAAATTTTTTCAGGCTTTCACAGAATAGCTGGATTTATACAATGATTAAATTGGACTCTATTTACCACTTTGGTGGCTTCTGAAGACAAATAATTTTAATTAGGGCAATAATGCTAAACAAACATGGTATTTCGTGAAAGCTGGTATAAAATTCTATACCAGCTAATGCTTACCTTAACCCCAACACAGTATTTAGCGGACACTATTGCTAAAGTGCTTCAAAGTATGAGAATGAATATAAATGACCATTTGAACAGATGATATCCAAAATGTAAACACTGATGTCCAGCTTTACTCAACTGAAAGTTTGTAAAAGAATTTATTCAGAAAAAAATATTTAAGGGAAGGTTAGTGTGCTAAACCTTTTCAAAATTAGCAAAAGCACTAAAAAAATTCCTTCAGCTACACTGCACATTAGCTGAGTGTTCTGAGTGTTCTTATCCATATGCATTTGATAATAATGCAGTAATTTCTGTTGGTCTATCACATAAAATCCAAATAAAAAAGTTTTAGTTGTAATGTGCCTTGAATGTGAAAAAGTTCAAGGCATGCTAATTTCTTGCAAGGTACTGTTTTATGACAAGCATTAGGATTTCTGGATGTCAATAACAGGTAGAATTTTCTTAATAGTAAATGTTCCATTTACCGACACCCTTTCTCAGGTACTCTATCTGGAAGTGCTTGGGTTATGTCTCAGACCAGATGGAGTCTCTGGACTCGAGGTGCTTTCAGTGTTCTGTCAAGCAGCCAGCTGAGTTTCATTTTAGATTTTAAAGCACCAAGAGTGCAAGTGAAAGATGGATGAGGAGCCGTTTCACAACATCCATTTATCCCACCGACTTTGAACACAGAAAAGAAGACATTATGGCAATTCATGTTTGAGTTACTTTAATGTATAAACTGCCCCTCTCTCAGCCTGTGTTCTTCTGACTCCTTATGTCAGATTTATAGTAAAAAAAAGTTCATTAGTGCATTTACCTATATAGTACTCATCTATGTCAATGACTTCACAGAGCCCAGAACAAGGCGAGTCCAGAGGAAGAACTCCTGGAGAATGAAAGGAGGAAAAATTAGGAATAAAGAGTAAAATGAAAAAACAAGAACCACAACACTACATAGAAAACTAAAACCAAAATGTAAAATGACCTATTTGTTTTTTGAATAGAATATGGTTTAATGATCCCCATGGAAAAATTGCTTATTAGTTGACAAACTACTCCATCCAAGGTTTTAAGTATTAATAATCCAAATATAATCATAAGCAATAAAAATGTATAAAAACTAAAGTATATAAGCTGAACATGAAAAAGATTTGTGGAAAACTGAATTCTCAGTAAGCAGAACTGGAGCCGCAGCAAAGGCATCACAAATATTCAGATGATACAGAATCATTATGAATTAAAAGTATTTAATTTCTTCAATTATCCATTTAAACATTTACATACATTTTATTTTTAGAGGTTTATTGAAAATAAAAGTGCAGTGCAGACTTTGGGTAGGAGTTAAATGTGGGAGGAGTCAAATACTTGACCATTTCCACATAATCTCTTTGTGATTCCCTTGTAACCCAGTTAATCCCTGACCAAACTGCATTACTTTGACTTCAAATCAGTAGTGATGTACAATACTGCATATTTTAGATCCGATCCGATATGAAGTGAATACAGGGCCAGTATCACCGATCCGATACCATGGATCTACTCCCATGGTATCGGATTTTACTCCCATTTAATTATTTTTGTTAAAACCTTGGACAGATGATGCACAAAGTTAATAGTTGTCTGTAAAATATTTTAATAAGATAGTAACATTATAAACAAACAATAGAAAAACAAAAGTGTGATTTTTTTCCTAAATAAAGTACAAAAAATCATATGCTCTCGTTTTCCCTTTTATTCCTCACCCAATTTAAACAGGGCAAGTTTAAGTTTCATTTAAAACCATTTCTCACCTACAACCTCGTCCTCTGGCTGAAAGAAGGTCACTTTGGGTCCAACTATGGGGAAGAAAAACACAGAATGAGCAGCTACATTTGGGGAGAGAAAGCTCCCTCAGAGCACACATATGGGGAAGTTATATTATAAACAAACGTGTTTGTTTATAATGTAAGATTTGCTCAGTAAACACAGTTTGATACCTTGAAGGACGACGCCTGCCACCTCTCTGCCAACAGGAATGAAATCCCTCTGGATCCCTACTTCCTGAATCAACTTGAGGAATACAGATAAGTTACTTTACTGCTCATTAATTCAGCCATTAATGGGCAAAAAGTAATTAAAAAACTGAAAATGTAGAAAAACAAAAGTAATTGACATCTCTTAGGCTCCAAAGGGTCAGTTACTTTTTTGTTTTTCTCCTAATTGATGAATGAAATCATTTCAAAAGTGGTTTTGTATTTGTTCAGCTTATCACTCAATATTAAATTTGTTTTATGATTAGAAACATTTAAGTATGACAAAAAAGTAAAAACAGAAATATTTATGGCGTTATTCCAAAGTAGTCAGCCACACCCCTAACTCCTCTCAAACTTTGGCAGACTGACTACTGACCAGCTCTCCAACTAACGGGTCTGAGAAGTCTCTAACTCCTGCGTATTACAACAGATAAAAGTGTAGAAGACATTCTGTTTTAAGCTTGGAGCGGGAAAGATTCGTCTAGACTCTAACTTCCTACAAATCCTGAAGTAATGACCTTTTTCAGTTAATGGGTCGAACTCTTAAGTAGCCCGTAAAAACCACTCCAGTTAACTACAGCTCTTCCCCTTACGAATACGACACTTGTTGTAGTCTAGATAATTTTAGAGACTCAGCCCAAGGTCCCAAGTCCCAAGGTCATTATTTATCATAACTAAAGAAACGTATGAAGCCACCTAATTTACTAGGATCATAAACATAGATTTTATATGCAGAAGAACATTAACGTGACTCATTAATTGAATGTCCCCAACATCTTTTAGATTTTCTTACTGCTAATTATTTTATTAGTAAGGCAATTTTGCAAGGGTCAGTACAGCTTAACTCAGTAGCAGAAATAATCAAATAAGTAAAATCAATAATCTAGCCTACCTTTCCCTAATGCTGACACTGTGAATTAAAAAAGGGAAACTTTGAGAGAGACGGACGGAGTTTGACATTTTGAACCCCAGAACTGGCCTGATGATGAAGAAGATGTTGCAGCAGCAGGAGGCTCCCAGTACAGGAAGAGTACAGACTTAGAGCAGCAGGTCTTGGGCCTCAGGATGACTTCCTCTTGTGCGTAGCGGTCCTCAGCTTCTTGTCTTGTAGCTCCCTTCTCCTCGTCCCACGATCTTTCTGGTCCCACGGAAGGAGCACACCAGTTCTTCCTCTTTGCCTTTGTTCTTTGCCTTTATCTTCATCTTTGCCTTGGTCTTTGTCTTTGGGGTCTGAACCCAGCTGATGAGAGAAGTGCAATTTGAAGCCACATGTTGTGGGGCTAACGGGTTGGTCCCCATGTGCAGAACAGTCTTCGGCTCTGTGGCCCCGGCTCTTCTTCAGCTGCGGAGTTTTTGGTCCATCTCGATCTTGGCTCGAAGCTGCCTGAAGGATCCAACCAACGATTCCTCTTTTGGACTCACCTTTTATAGGGTTTGTCCACCTTTTGGTGTGTTTCTGTGCCTCTCATTGGCCGACTACTTGAACAGATGATCTCATATCCATCACCGTTTTGGAGACATTATGACATGATGTCTGTTCCAATTACCCAGAGTTGCTCAACAGTCCTACATCTGTTTCCTGTCCCACCTTTACTTTGGAAAGTTAAAGTTAAGCAATAAGGCCTTGGTTACCTCTGCTCTCCTATTAGTTCCTCTTTTCCCCTAACCTTTCACCTACCATCTACCTCCAACACATCATCAGTGACCTTTAATTACATTTACACATTTTACACCATTTCAAGTTCAATGTCAAAATCACATTTATAACCTTTTAGTTTCTCTGGTTTAGCATTCATTTATAATATTATAATAACAATAACTTATTAGTTATTCTTACTATAATCATAATTGAGTTATTACAGACATTTCTGAAAAGAAACCAGGAATAATCCATTATTCTAATTATTTGATACCAAGTTACAGTTGCTTGTTTTACCTATAAGTTCTTAAGAGTAAGTGTAAATATTCTTATAATCAAACCAATATCAACCATTGGTTAAACCAATATTAATTATTGGTTAAATTATAAGTTATTAATATTAATTTAAGTATTTTACTCTGGGTTTTATCCATTTACTCAAAATGTTTAGATTTTATTCTTTAAACCTTTAATGCTTGAAATAAGGAATGGTCTGAACTATTTTTACACTTTTGCAGGCTGGAAACTTCCTCTTTCTTCAGGAAACCTGCTCTTCCTGTTTCACGACTCTCTTTCTGCCTGACTATGATTTTTTATGATTAAATAGAAAAGAGTAGAATTAAAGCAAAGTTTACAGGACAGAATAACAACCAAACAACCAGATTAATTTTATTACCGTCTGACTCTACTGTTGGGTCTTGATTTCAACTGTGCTATCAGTTTTAAAGATAACTGTATTCATTGTTACTATTAAACTAAAATCTCCTGCATGGGGAAGTGGGATGAGCTCGACTTTTCTCGACAATGGGATCATCCACTTTTCACTGTATTTCAGTTAATGTATTTGGATTTTGTGTTTTTCTCAGTTTATTGAATCTCTATGTTGCCACAGCTACCCCTTGATTGTTCACAGCTGTCCCTTTTACTCTGATTACTCCCTTGTGTATTTAACCCCACCTGTGTCACCTGCTTCCTGCCAGATCCTTGTCATATATCATGAGTCTCCAGTTGTGTTTCTTGGTCCAGTCGTGTGTCTCCAGAGCTAACAGTGTCTTAAGTTTCCTTGCCTCATTGCTCACTTGTGCTGCCTGGATCTCTGTTAACTATGATCACCATTAAAACCATCATATACTCTACAACCTGGGTTCACTGCATCCATCCTCCACCACCAGTACAGCAAATCATGACAGAATCATTCGTGTTTTGTTCCGACTATTTTTCTTTTGCAAAATATGATCCCAAAACACAAGTAACATTTAAACTGCACCCCTTGCTCTCAGTCTGGTTTTGGAGGTGTGTGCACTTGGTGAGAACAAACATTATGAACAAGCAAGTTTCCACAAAACTTACAGTAGCTTCTCATAAAGTACTTTATAATTTAGGGTTTTTTGTTGTTGTTTTTTTACCTTGAAGTCTAGAGGGCTGAGTCCACATGCTTTGACCTTCATTCTGACCTGATGGCTGCCTAATACATCTAGGAGAGTCTGGAGAAAAACAGGAACATGCCAGTTAAAGATGCTTGTTGTGATCAGACAAAAAGAAGATACCCATTTATCCTACTGTTCCAGTGTGAAGTCTACATACACTCACCAGGGGGTGTAAAACTTAATTTGGGGATATTAATCTTTTTTTTTCTTTTTACAGATTAAATTGAAATTATACTGCAGCAAACAGAAATTTACTAAATAAAAAATAAATTAGGAGCCATCACTTCAATTTATAGTGATTTTATACACATACAGTTACACTCCACAGTAGTATTTCATTTAATTATCCTCATCAAGTTGCAGAGAAACCACAACTTTTCATAGCCATCTACAAGTTTCTAGTATCGATCAGCAAATGAGGTTAAAAATTGGTAGAATAGCAAATGCTAGTTTTAGAAGTTTTACAGTTTTAATTGAATAATTTGCATTTAAGTTTCTCAACAAATGTGTCGATAATACTTATTTTGATTGATTGTTTAGCTTATTCTTTTTACATGATTTTTCACCCAAATGCCTACAATAGAAATAAAATGGTGCTTCTTAAAAAACTACGACAAACTTAGTTAGTAGCCATTTAAAAAACATTTAATTTGTTTTGTGCCTCTAAGCAGCATTTTTGTTGCTGGGCTGAGGGCAAAAATGGCTCTTTGGATTGTAAAAATTGCGGACCTCTGACCTAGATGATGATGAACACAGTAATTCTTATCTCATCAGAATCCCTTCCTCTTTTAGTGATGCGCCAGCACTACTAGGAGCAAAACAACCCACACCATGATACTCCCACCACCAGGACAACCGATCAACCACCAAAGCCTTATAGTGCGCTGAGGTCTGGATTATTAATAATGTATTAATTTAAAGCCCAACTCACCGTTTCCTGAATAACAAACTTGGGCTCAGCGTCGCCCTCTGCAGCTCGGCCGTATAAACCTTTCATGTCGCCCCGATTTTAATTCATGAACAGAAACGTCGATCAAAACCCTCAAGCTTTATCTATATCAGAAGGACAAAACACAGGTGCTGGTTTTCAGCTCCTGTTTGATTTGATCAGCTGACCTCTTCTTCTACTGCGGTGACAATCTAAGGCAATGACAACTTCTCCCTCTACCGGAGAACGCAACACGTACAATTTATTGATGCGTTTTAAACTTTCAGGAACTTTTAATAAGCTATTAATAAATCTCAAAAATATTTCACACAGTTTTGAAATTGTAGAATTATCTATTTTTATACAATTCGAACCTTTCCATAATGTATATAGTAAAGATCCAGATGCTGCTTTAAACTACATCCCAGTTTAAAGGGATGCAGTTTAAAGCATACAAGTGACATTTGGCTGCAGATCATCACATGTGTGAATCAGAAGATGGACTAACTTCAACCACACTACCTCAACATTATGAATATATTGGTACTCACCAGGCACAGGAAATCAAATGCATTCAATAACTAATCAATGGTGAATGTGACCAATGTGTTGTAATTGTAATAGAACAATTACAAGTCCAGTTATTAATTTATCTCCACTTTTTATTCCAAGTGTCAGTTAAGAAATTTGCGAATTTACACAGAATAATCTAACTCGGCGTTATGTATTACATGGTACGTCGTATGTACTACCACATACATAAAACAGGACATTGCAGATAAAATAGAAATCCGTCAATAAACATTTTCGATTTCTTATTAGGCCAAAAAATATACTAAAACTTATCACGCCTTTTAAAAAATTTAATTTTGTTTCCATATCTATAAAAATTATATTTGTCTGGGTTTTGTTTAGGAACAACGGACTTAAGAAGCGCTTTTAATACTCTGGTTTTACTATATTTATATGGTACAGCCGAAGTCAAGTCTCTCGCGATATCGCGTAATACGTTCCAACAACCAAAAATCGTCGAAGTCTCGCGATATTTGCATGGCGTTACCCCATTTTCCAGCTGTCCCTCACTCTGTCGGGATTTCTGAACCACGGGAGAATCACCGGAAAGGCTTTTGGTGATAAACCACCGCATTTTGGGAGAATACATCACAATTTATGGTTACACAGACACACACAGAGTTACTTTCTAGAGCTTTTAAGGATGGAAGCTGAACTATGAGGTAAGTAGAAACTGTAGAGAGTGGCTGATGTGAAAGAATGTCCCTGAGCTTAGCCTGCATGCTAATTCTACTGATAACGGTCGGTTGGCCAGTTTCACGTTTACTACAAGGAGTAATTCACTAGTTTAAACGCTAAATTGTTGGATTTGCTATTTTAGGCCGTGCTTGATATATATGTTACGACGAGAACAAGATTGTAACGCGCTCACAGTCATGGAATTAGCCACTATGCTAATGTAAAATCAGTGCATCTCCTCTGTGACCCCGTAACACTGCCCGGAGTTACTGATGGCTAACCTCTGGCTCGATGATGCTCGGTCACAATAGTCTCATAAGCTGACCACGTTACCCTATTAAAGAGGGAAAATGTGTGGAATTTTTCAAAAGATATATTGTCTGTACTAATAATTATATTAATCTCAGCTGTCAAATCCAAAGAAAGCTCCTAAAAAACCTTCTTAAAACCAAAAACAGCTATTATAGGGGTTTAAGACCATTTGCGAATCGAACTGAATAGAAAAGAGGAAGGGAGAATCCGTTCTGGTACTATAAACGCTCCCCGTCACAAGAGAGCTGGGTACACTCCCTTTAAGCCTCACCGATGTGTAACTTCATCAGGTTCATGGGGGATAGGAGGCTTACAAAGCGGAGTGGGTCAGAGCTGGTCTCCATGGTAACACGGATACTGACAGTTCTGTTGAATGTTGGGGGGCAGGGTGACAGGGTCCCAATCAACTAGACTTGGGACAAAGACTGGACATTGTGAAGCATTGCTTCACCACTGTTCAAGGATTGCTGTTGATATATTGTTAAAAATTATAATTATTGCCACACACAATTAGAACTGCACTGATTAGAACTTTGTAGGTCATTCCTCTTTCTCTTTTAAGAATAATAATTTTAGAAGTTGTAAGAGTAGCTTTCAAAATATGCTCATACGCATCCTGCAGCCATAATTATTTATATTAAGAGTAGAGGCAATGTCACACTGTGTGTGTGAGGAGCAGTTGCTACTGTGGCTCCTAATGTTTTGCAAAATGAAGAAAAATGTTCATGTCAAAGGCTCTTCATCATCTCACTTTTAACTATTTTATGATTAGAATAGCTTTCAGAATACATTTATAACACACTTTCCACCATTATTGAAATGAAGTGAATTTACATCAGATTTATATAGCACTTTTCAACCCTCAAAAGGAAACATTACGTGTCGTCTTTATGTGTAATGAAGCTTGTGGGGTCTCTGTGGAGATATTCCCAGAATTACTGAACTCCTCTGTTCATATCAGATCAGTTCAAAAATACTTATAAATCCTGGAGAAAAATTAAATGGAATTGAAAATTGTAACTCATATTATTCATTTATCCTTAAAGCATCGTTAAAAGTCTTGAATTTTAATGCCTTAAAATGTCTTAAATTCATTGAAAAAAAGACGTTAGCCTTCAGGGTTTCCCCAAGAAAACTTGCTAGGCCCGGTGGTCGGGGCGTTGAGGCGGTCTACTGGCGGTCTACCGTGTTTTTGTCTTAAAAGATGTTAAGTTGATAGGAAATGCAAACGTATTACTGTGTATATTACGGTATATGTTACGGGAAAACATCTTCAGTGAAATGCTATTTAAACACACAACTAGTCTAAAAACAACAAATTTGAATTTCAGTTTAATCCAAATTAAATCAGCGGCTTTATCAGGGCTTCAGGGGCCCCATAAACACAAATATTTTAAAACAGACCACAGATGCATAAATGTAACACTTGTTTATCAATGCTGTTAAATTTTATTCAATTGTTTCGGCATACATAAATTAAAAGATTTTAAATTGTTTAATATTTAGATCCAAGATTTTAAGGAGTTGGCAAGTTTACTTTGTAAAACTTAAAAGAACAATATTCATAGTTAGATTGTTTTGTTACCATAGAAACAATCTGATGCTGGGAGTTTAATCTTTGCATTTACAAATACCTCTTTAGGCTGGCCAATTGCGATTCAATCAGGGGTTTTCCCTGACTGGGAGCTTAACGGTGAATGTGACAGGCAGCCAATCAGAAAGCAGATCAGAAATTCCTGCTTTCTTAGGGGAACTTACCGAGGGGAATCCCAAACAGCTGAAACGGGGCAATGCTAAGCCTGGCAGCGGGGCTAGCAAAGCATGGCGGGCTGCCAGGCTTATAATACACTGGGGGAAACCCTGTAATTGTCACAGAAACTATTCTGGTTGGTCAAGTTTATGGGACGAGTTTCTCAAATCTCCGCGCAGCTGCGCATTAACTCTAAGTAGACAATGCATTTCAAATGGTTTGATGCATCGTGCAACCGGAAAAATAATACTAAAAATAATAATAAAGTTACAGTAGGCCTTTGCAGTACTTAGCTGCTCGGGCCTAATAATATAAAATCAGCGTGATGCGTTTACAGACCGGAGGGCGCGAAAGCTCCTCACCGGGCTGAACCAGCATGATGAGGTTAGCGCTGCTCATTATCCACAAACGCTCCGGTCAACCGGAACCACAGACATAAACTTTACAGGGAAGACAGACACAGAGCCACACGCTTATCGAGTTAGATTTGTTTCACAATTATTCAATCAAAAAAAAAAAATCATCTCAAACAAAAAAAAGTCATAAAAACTATTTAATCATAAAAATATTTTTTTACGAAACAAAAATATTTTTAAAGATTTTTTTTTATTTTAGTAACTAATTTTTTGATTGAATCTTTTTTTTGGTTGAGTGTATTTTTTTTTTTGGTTGAACTCATTTTCTTGCTTATACAGCTTTATTTGCTTTGGGGAAGCTTACATGAACATTCTGGGCGGGGCGTACGGACGAGCAATGTAAGACGTGTTCCTGCAGGGCTTCGGTGACGGACACAGAATGTGAATAAATGGTAAGTAATGTTCACAAAATGACACCGTTTAGCAGCTACTAAAGGCTCCACCCTGTTTCAAAGAAGAAATCTTACACAACGTATGACGACAGTCGCATATTTTATCTGCCGCGATCCCCGGTAGCATATTATGCTAACTAATGTTAGCACTAGGTAAAGTTCATTAACTAGGCTTGAGTGATATTCGCCTGGCTTTATGTTGAATTCGTTAACCAGCAAACCTCTGTCGAGTTTCATTTAGCGTGGAAAATACCAACTATGTCTGGAGGAAATATGTGTTAAAAACTGTTGTGTAATCCTCCGTGTGTGTGTGTGTGTGTGTGTGTATTAACTTGCATTGAAGCTAAAGTGGAAAACAGCAGATCGTTGCTCCAATGTCATCAGGTCCACGTTAATCTGCACCACGTCAAGTGACTGTGGATTATTTATTTACCAAGAACATAGTCAGTGTTGTCGGTGAGGGGAGACAATGTATCTCTTAAATATTGAATAATTATCACCAGTTGGCTGGGCGATGTTTGTCTGGATCATTGGTTCACTTCTGTTGGCAAACCCACTCGATTTATTTGTGGTTTTCTTTTGTAAATTTATGTTGCAATACTCATCTTAAATTTTTCATGGTGATCTTACAATATTTTAATGTTGAGTTGGCGAAACAGGCAGAAACCCTGTTATTGTCTTCTATGGCTGTATAATATTATCGATATCGCGATATATATCGATATTTTATTTCCTAGAAGAAATCGATATTCATCTGCAAGTATCGTAACATCCAACTGTCCCCTTTCTCACTCATAGCTTGCTTCACAGCAGGTCATCAGGCTTAGAGTGATTCCTTTAGATGTTAAGTGTCAAGGTTTTAAAGGTATCAAACTATGCAGAGCAGGTTTGGTGCATTTTATTTACTTTACAAATGCATGTAAGCTACAGTTTGTACTGTTTCAATTAAAAGAAACATGTTTTCTCACCACTTCTTTGATTAATTTTGTCCAGCTGTCGACTTTAAGTCTGTGTCCATGTCCAACCAGAGCCAGGTATTGTGTAGTTAGTTTTCAGTTAAATTAATTCAATCCAACTTTATAAAAGTCAAATATATCACCAAAATCACTCTGTCCCTCTAAAATCTTTTAGAAAATCTCAAAAGTGTATTGAATTGTATCGTTTGCTGAATATCGCAATATATATCGTATTGTGGGCAGAATATGGTGTATCGTATCGTGAGATTATTGTATCACTACAGCCCTATTGTCTTCACAATAATGGTTTTTCCAGAAATGCTGTGATCCATCCACTTCCAGATAAGTCACGTACTTCACTTCATCTAAGGTAAAGGAGCCTGTATAATTATGATTGAAAGCAGCTTTTGGTATCATTTTGGCAGTGTTGCAATATTGATATAAACTGTCTTCACAAGGGCTGGTGATTACGCACATCCTAGCTTAAAAGAGAACTTCATGCCACAGCATGACTGGAAGTGCTTCACTTTGCTGGAAGTGCAGCAAATAGAGCAGCCGCTCTATTTGGAGATGACTATGGTTTTTCATAGTTATCATTTTTAACTGAATAAACATAATAATGACCTTTAGATTGAATAATAAACATTTCCACACATCATCTCCGATATCCACCGGACTCTCAGTTGCGCGATATCAGCCGTTTGGGATTCCTCTCTGTTCTTACGTCACCACGCCTTCTGATTGGCTACCTGTCACATTAAACAGGTTGCGATAAAAGGACCAAGACAACCCAAATTGGGTATATTCAGGATTTAGCGGGAACACCAACACCGCCTTATTTCCCAGCCCCCAGGCCGCAGCAAAATTTTCCAAGTCTTGACCGATCCACGGTAAGAAAAAGGTTGGGGACCACTGCTCAAGAGCAGTCATCAGTCATCAGCAGTTCAGTTGTTTGATCCTAAGTTGCTTTATTTACTAAAGTTGTTGGTGTTTAGACCTGGAAAAGCAGGCATTTATGCAGAGTTTTGGTCAATAAAAAACCCCGCCTCCCTATGACACATACTGACCATACTATGTTGTCATTGCACTTCATTTAAGATATTTAAGAGACTCATTAACATTGTTGTCGCTGTAGAAAAATAAACTATAATAAAGTGTAAACTGGTAACTTGCCACGCTTATGATACACTGAGGGAAACCCTGAAACTAAACAATGTTGATTAAGTCAAAGCAAGTATGTGAATATAAGTGCATGATTTGTTGCAAACAGTAATGCATGGAGCCCTAAATCTCAATTTTCCCATGTACACCTGTAAACACATGCAGAGTTTCCTCTGATCTCCACTTTGGTCTGAGTTTTTATAAATAATAATTTGTAATAATTTTGAACTGAGTTTTTATGTAGCTGGAAGGCAAAGTTACATGAAAAGTAGGGATGTGCCGATCAGGTTTTTTTCTGCCGATACCGATAACGATCATATAATTGTTATTTATTTATTTTTTATCATAAACACTACCGTTACATTATGTGGAAAAAGGAACCATGAATTCACCTTAATTTAGACAAAAACTTGTTTTTAATAACTTTTTTCAAGAAGAAAACTAAACAAAACAGGCATTGTGCAAATTGTACTGCTATCGGTAATACTATCTTTAACAGACTGATGAAGGCTCTGAAGAGGCTAAATTAATGCAAAGAGCCAAAATAAAACCTCTCAACATTGACAAAAGATTCAAGTATAAAACTTAACATTCAAAGGAAAATAAAGGATCCATTGCGAAAACAATCCAGTTACTGAATGAAAACTTCCTGTTAGCATGGCGGCTAGCTGATTACTGTTAGTTCTGATTGGCTGTTTCTGACTGAGCGGAGTAACAGGGAGGATATCGATTATTTTTTTTTAGAGATTATTTGTCTCATGTTAGGACAGAGAAAGTTTTAATACGTATGTAAAATGTATTTTTAAGTTAGATGCTGCAGCTTTAAACAGGTTCGGTGTGAGAGTCACTACCAGGTGGAGCAGAAGCGGCTCCGTGTCAAATATTACTAAATATTAAATATTACTACCTGTAGCGGAGCAGCGGTTCAACAGGAGACCAGAACCAGCGTCTTACATCGCAGCTCGAAGATTTAAATCATTTTCCAGGTTATTTGTTTAGCTCTCTGACCGTCATGCTAATCCGGGTGAGTGTTTGTAGCTGTGCGCTGCTTTACCTGCTGTCTGATCCTCCGTGTCTTTTTACTGCAATGAGCCTCGATGTAGCCAAACTCCGTCATTGTTTTTATGTCGTATTAGCTTCGTTGTGTTGATGCATTTTGACCTGCTTCAATTTTCCGCCGCAACACGCAAACATCCTCATTCACTCAGTGCGTTATAGTTACACATTGCTTAGGATTTGTTGCTGCGCGTTTGCGCTGTGTGAAGGAAAGACGAGACCAGCTGGACAGACAGGCTGGGAAATGAGATGCAGGTGATCGGTATCGGCAACAAGAGCCAATGATTGCCGATCCCGATCATCACCGATTTCATGGAAATCGGCCGATTATGATAGGTGACCGATCGATCGGCACACCTCTAATGAAAAGGTATCTATTTTCAAAGATATTTAGCTACATGTGAACTATGCCTGAAATGAAGCAGTTGTGCATCTCTGTCAGTCCGCTGTCATGTCATTAGCCTGATGTGTGTGTTTGTCCGTCTTCTTCCGATGTCCAGTGTATTTCTATTCCTTATCTTAATCTGCACACTTCCATTGGCTTTTATTTAGGTTATTTCTGATCAAAAATGTCGTTTTGATGCCTGAAAAGTGCTGGCAGTGCATGTCTGGATCATGTACTTACTCTCATTTTCTTCTTTTTTTTCTGAAACGGTTACACCCTTAGTGCCATCATCAGCTTTCTGTGGGATGGTGATGGTGATGAAGCAGGTCATGGGGTGGGTTGAACCGCTTTGTGTCGTTGTCTCAGAGCAACGGAGAGCTGAGTGTGAAAAACTGAGTGTGGTGATATTATAAATAGTATTATAAATAAGAAATCTGTGTAAGAAACGGTCAACAAATGACATCCCGTGTAACCTAATATACCGTATTTTCCGCACTATAAGGTGCACCAGATTATAAGGCGCACCTTCAATGAATGGCCTATTTTAAAACTTTTTTCATATATAAGGCCAACCGCATTATAAAGCGGAAAGAATGGATGCTACAGTAGAGGTTGGAGTTACGTTATGCATCCACTAGATGGCGCTGCGCTAAACGAATGTCAACAAAACAGTCTGACTCCAGTCAGTGATGAGAGCCCTCCGCGACTGGGCCGGGCGTGGCCGGCGATAGTCAAATGAAGTCGGCGGCTGCTTACCATAGTTGCTAGACCTGTTGTCCATTTATAAGGCACACTGTCAGCTTTTGAGGAAATTGAAGGTTTTTAGGTGCGCCTTATAGTGCAGAAAATACGGTACCTTTTATGTTAATCATACATCAACAATATTTGATCCCAAATCGCTTGCTGTTTTTGCTTTTCATTGATTTTTCAGATTGTCTGTCCTGCTTATTGGAGAGATGTTTTTAAGGAATTTCAGTTTAGTAGAGCAAGAAAACAGTTGTTTTGTTTCTAACTTGTCTAAATTCATACAAATGAAGAATAATGGAGGGGAAAGAATATGAACAGGGAGAGAGAAAAGACAGTCTACTTTTGTGTCCTGTTCTGACAACTGTGTTTACACAACAAACCTACTACACAGTAACATCCCTTTGCTCTAATTATACAGACTAATCCCACAAATACAAGGCGCTCAGGGGAAACAGAGCATTAAGCCTTCTAGTACACATGTGAAACACCTATAAGAATGTTGTGCATTTTATGATGTTGGGACTAGGAATGCTAGTTATCAATTTGGTATATGCCATGGACTTCCGTTTTAGCACTTCCGCATTTTTTTGCCACATAGAATGGTTCCAGTGCACAGCCAATAGTATGTTAAAAGTGGCTCCTCAGTCGCTACAGGACTATTAATGATGTCTATAGAAATATTCAGACGTCCTGAAACGCTCCAACAACAACAAAGGATTTAAGCTGCATGTGTCAGAACTTCATAATAACTTCGAAGGTAAGTTAATAAATCGTTTGTATTCACCATAATGCCTCATATGTCTGACATAGCTAACAGGGACAAGCTTAGAAAGGTGCTATTTAAACGTTAAGTGTTTTGATTATCTGTGCAGTGTGCAATCTACATATTTATGCTGTATAGATAGATATATCTATATAAACGTATATAGATCTATATTGTGCCCAAGCTGTCAGTCGCAACTGAAGTGAGCTTCCGAATGTAGCATCTAATTCGGAAAGTAGCTAAAGGGCGATTACACTTAATTTTCACTATCTTGAGCATTTTTAATGTGTTGTATTTAAAAAACTACAACACCTAGACATTTCAAACCTAACTAGATTTTTCTGTACTAACAGCAGAATATATAAAACATTTCTGAAACCTTCTAATTGATTTGTGAAATTTGTAAAATGTAAATAATAGATTTCAGAATGCATTAGATATGAATTATTAATTTAGTATTATTTGTTATTTTAACTTTACATTTTCTTTTTTTTAATCTTTATTATAGTTGGAGTTGGACAGGAGTTCTGTTTGATGGATTCATGGAGGGAGAGATCAGCTGAGATAATGTTGCCAACAACTTTTCTCCTGCTATTAAGTTTTTTGCTTTTCTTTATATAGGAAGTATCAGTATTAGTTGCCCTTTTTCCGTTTTGTATACAGTATTTTTTTATTTTTACCTTAATGCTTACCTGGTCAGTTGAGGTGTAAATGTACATCTTGATTACTGACAAAATGAGATTGTCTCAGTCAATGAGATTGACTGAGCTGGTTACATCAGATCAATCTGAATCATTATTTCTCATTAAAACAACTTCTTGTAATTTTAAGACATTGTTATTAAATTGCATCTTTATTCTGCTGTAATGATGACTGCATTCTTGCATTTAAAATTTCTTGTATCCTGAGTTGTATGGTCCCTTATACAACTCACAGAACAGATGATTGAAATAAAGGCACTTTTTGAAAATATTTTCTGTGATTTTATTGTAGAAATTGAGGACAGGAGGAATTGATTAAAATCAAATCTGATATGAAAAAAATCTTGTAAGTCATGTCATTCAGCCTTATTTACTATATTAAATTATATGACTAACTACATATTACTTAATATTCAAATTTCTTTGCTGGTATTACCTAAATGTGTTGCATTTTAACATCTCACTTGAATTCCTGATCTACATGCAAATACTTGTGATATAATGTAATGATATAACATGCAATGATATAACGTAAACACTGAGAAAGGGGGGAAAAAAGGTTTGTGAAATGTAGAGTATTACAAATGAGATTCAATTTTATTGTAGGTACGAACAGGATACCAAAATGAACAGTGAATATACAGTATAATATACTTCCTAGACATCAGACTTGTTTTTCTTTACTGGTGATGAAAACTCATCACGAGAGGAAGACCGGCTCAGCCCCGTCCAGGATGACTGCAGTGTCAGGGTAGCCAATATCTGGTGCTCCGGTTTCAAGATCATAGTTAATCAAGTACTGTAAATAAAAAAATTAGTCCACGTTGTAATGATCCGGCAGACTGTGGCATGGACGTCGTCAGCTGGTAAAGGTGTTTGGATCCAATGGAAAGGTAATCAGCACAGCGATCATGGCTCAGAAACACATCACGAAGTGTTGCGATGCAAACCTAAAAAATTAAAAACAAATAAAAATCTAATAAGCGTCTATTTAGCTGCACAACGTAATCAAAACTAATAAATCCTCAGCTCTTTTTGAGAGTTTTACTTGAAAATAAATTGAGAATGTCTCAGAAAATTAAATGTTTACGTGAAATAGTTCTGGTATCACAAAGAAACAGCAAAACGTGTAGTGAGGGTCTGCTGGGAACGTCTGGTGGAGTCCCCTGTGAGACGGAGCTTTAACTCCCATCTCCGGCAGAACTTCGAACACGTTCCGGGGGAGGTAGGGGACATTGAGTCTGAGTGGACCATGTTCCGTGCCTCCATCGCCGAAGCGGCTTATCAGAGCTGTGGCCGCAAGGTCGTTGGTGCCTGTCGCGGCGGCAACCCTCGAACCCGTTGGTGGACACCTTCGGTGAGGGATGCTGTCAAGCTGAAGAAGGAGTCCTATGGGGCCTTTTTGGCCTTTGGGACTCCAGAAGCAGCTGATGGGTACCGACGAGCGAAGCGGCATGCGGCTCGGGTGGTCGCTGAGGCAAAAACCCGGGCGTGGGAGGAGTTTGGAGAGGCCATGGAGAAAGACTTCCATACAGCTTTGAGGCGATTCTGGTCCACCATCCGGCGTCTCAGGAGGGGGAAGCAGTGCAGCACCAACACTGTTTACAGTGGGGATGGTGTGCTGCTGACCTCGACTCGGGACGTTGTGGGTCGGTGGGCAGAATACTTCGAAGACCTCCTCAATCCCGCCAACATGCCTTCTGTTGAGGAAGCTGAGCCTGTGGACTCTGGGTCGGGCTCTCCAATCTCTGGGGACGAGGTTGCCGAGGTGGTTAAAAAGCTCCTCGGTGGCAGGGCCCCGGGGGTGGATGAGATCTGGCTTCATCAGATCGTGATCTGCGGCTCTCGCTGGAGCGGTTCGTGGCCAAGTGTGAAGCAGCCGGGATGAGGCTCAGTGCCTCCAAATCTGAGGCCATGGTCTTGAGCCGGAAAAGGGTAGAGTGCCTTCTCCGGGTCAGGGGGGTCGTCCTTCCTCAAGTGGAGGAGTTTAAGTATCTGGGGATCTTGTTCACGAATGAGGGAAGAGGGGAGCGGGAGATCGACAGGCGGATTGGGGCAGCGTCTGCCGTGAAGCGGGCGCTGTACCGGTCCGCCGCGGTGAAGAGAGAGCTGAGTCAAAAAGTGAAGCTCTCGATTTACCGGTCGATCTACGTTCCCACCCTCATCTATGGTCATGAGCTTTGGGTCATGACCGAAAGAACAAGATCACGGATACAAGCGGCCGAAATGGGTTTCCTCCGCAGGGTGGCCGGGCTCTCCCTTAGAGATAGGGTGAGAAACTCGGTCATCCGGGAGGGACTCAGAGTAGAGCCGCTGCTCCTCTACGTCGAGAGGAGCCAGTTGAGGCTCGGGCATCTGGTCAGGATGCCTCCTGGACGCCTCCCTGGTGAGGTGTTCCGGGCACGTCCCACCGGGAGGAGGCCTCGGGGAAGACCCAGGGCACGCTGGAGGGACTATGTCTGGCCTGGGAACGCCTTGGGGTTCCCCCGGAGGAGCTGGAAAAAGTGGCTGGGGAGAGGGAAGTCTGGGCCTCCCTTCTGAAGCTGTGCCCCCGCGACCCGACCCCGGATAAGCGGAAGAAAATGGATGGATGGATGGAAAGGTAGACGTCATATTTTCGGGATTTGGGAAATATGCAATTTGTACCATTTGTTCTGTGGATCGGTGCCACTTAAACGGCTGTAAAGCGAAGGTTTTGGACCTTAATCTAACTGACTACTTGTGTGGTTGGATCGAGCTGATGCGTTGCTGCTCTCGGTTGTTCCTAAATTACCTGCTCGGTATCGGAGGGGCTCGTCGCTCCGACTGCATGTTAAATGTATTTTATATAACTGTAAGATCTCACAAGGTAAATCAATACGTGTGTGGATGCGTTTGCGTTATACGGAGTATGAAATTATTTTTAGGCAACTCCTTAGCTAAGGAGTTATGAAATTATTTTTAGGCAACTCCTTAGCTAAGGAGTTGCCTAAAAATAATTTCATACTCCAAACGCATCCACACACGTATTGATTTACCTTGTGCCGAATCGCTGCTTCTGTTCTCAGCCTGTTGCCATAGCAGTGGATTTCCTCCCATTATTTTCCTCCAACAAGTTATTCCACTAAACAAAGCGAGTACAGCTTCCTTTTAACCTCCGTCTTCCCATTTCTGACGCTGGATCTTCCATATCCTCAAGCTTTGAAATAGGCAGCTACAAACCGGGTGTTAGCTGTAGTAGCTAAGTTTTGGCTGCACTCCGCTGTTGCCTTGATATCAGCAGGAAAATGAAAAACCTAAGCACTGGAAGGTACCGGCTAATTACTGGACACAACGGCACACCAAAAAACTCATTGTTGTACCAATAGCTCACAGATATTTTAAGTTTTGCGTCTTTTTCAAGGTACAGATCTTGCAGCTTTGGGTAAAAACAATAGGAGCAAGCAGGACCCGGAACCAATCTATGTGGCATAAATTCAAACAAATACATCACCACCTCTCGTGGCACATACCCCATTGGGTTAATATAAAGTAGATTGATCTTGTCGATTATTTGATTAGCGGCCATTTTCTTAAAAAAACAAATTTTGCAGCACATCGGCTGAATGAATGCTATTGAGGTGAAACTTAAGAGCTTAAGTGTTTATATTTCCCTAACAGAACCACATAAAGTGCATTTTACATCCCAAATCTGTTTGGACCATTTCTATTCCCCATTTGGGTGTTGCCGCCATCTTTAATTCTGTATCAATCTTTTGCTGTGCTTAAGGATGACCAGCAGCTCCCTCTTCTGGATGGCAACCAAACTACAACATTACGTTGGTCTATTTCCAGACAAAAGTATGCTTTATTATTTAAAAATAAAGAAAAATAAAATCCAATAAACCATCAGGTGAAAAAGACAAATACGTCCATCACAAAGCATATTTTATATTTATATTTCTGGGTTTCCCTCAGAAGACTTGGGGCCTCAAACACCGGGCATCACTCTGCTGGAATCAGAGGGACAAATGGGGAAATTTAATGTATGTTGCTTTAGTGGCTTTAATAAGCTCATGTCAGCAGACATGAGCTTATTAAAGCTCATGTCTATTGAGCTTTAATAAGCGCCACAGACACTGTTTTGGTTGCCCAAGCTTTATGGGGCAAGTTTTTAGATCTCCACGTGACTACGCACATTATCTCTGACTGACTTTAAATAGACAAAACATTTGATATGGAGCAGTTTGATGCACTGTGCCACCGCAAAATAAAAATGAGGTGAAAATAAAACTAGGGTCTATAAGGCGAGCACAAAAGCTCTTCCATGTTCTGTACCACTGGTAAACTAATGCACAGTCTGCAACATTTATCAGCACACACACAGTGTGTTGAGACCTAAACGCAGATGCAACACATAATGCTTTGTTCACAAAGATGTATCATCCCATTGCACACTCAGTGCACACCTCTAAATGCACAGCTATATTTGCAGTTCACATTGAGCTTTGTTAGCAGAGCAAAAGTGGTGACTTTTAAACTTGGCTCATACCTTGATAGTTTTTCCAAGAAGCAGTCCTCACAGGGGGTTGATATAAATGTTCATACAGGTGAGCCAATTTGAGTGAAAGGAGTCCCCCCTGAGCACCTTGGGCGCTATCTGTGCCGAGGTAAACTTCAGAGATCAAGCAGAGGCACCAGTGGAGGGATTGGTGCTCGTTCCCTGTTCAATGCTTTACAGAGAAAACCCTGTTAAGATATATCTTGTGTTAAAGTTGACAGAACTCTTACTATTAAGTTGTTTGACACATCAAAACAGCACATAAATGTATACATGTAGTTCCTTGGTACTAAAAGAAAGTCTAAGCAGATGATATAATCAATTTGAACTAATTATTCTCTGCAATCACTTTCAGATTGGATAGAAAGCATTTACAAACAGCAATTTTTAAGCATTTCTGCAAATGGGCTTTGCAGAAATGCTTAAGGATCAGTGCATCGAAATACTTTGATGAAACTCAGTGCATCGAAATACTTTGATGAAACTCATTTCATTGCATTATTCTGCAGAAAGTTGAGATCCAATCCTTGTCTCAAGTCTTTCAGCTGGTGTTTTTCTACTCCCTTATTTTGCGTATATGAACATAACTTTTTTTGACTCTACTTTTGTCTTCTGAAAGTAATATGCAAAAATATCTTTTCTGCTAAATAATTTCTGTATCGTTAAATTTTTCTACTGCTGCACAAGTAGAAAATGATCGCTCATGCGTCAGTCAGGTATTGCATAAAAGTTGACACAAAAATCAAGTTGTTCCACAATGAGCTCAGTTCTTTGGAAAGAGATTTGGCTCGACGTCTCACTAGATTTTGAAAACATTGTTGGTAAAAATGAACAAACTTGAGCACTACACGACTTTCTTAATGGTGTTTGGTAAATAAAGGCTTTGTGCAATTTGAGGATTACTCCTATCTCCAGTTCTTCCCAGTAAGCCTGTCATTGCTCAGCTACTCAGTTGCTTAGAAAAAGTGGGAGCTAATGTGTCTGTGTGAGGTGCTCTGTAGCTCTCTGACCTAGTTCCTTTGGTTACTTTGTCCTGCCACTCGGATGATAATGGGGAGCATAAAGACACCCCGCTATTCACCCCCAAGAGGGCCAGAAGATACTGTCACCTACTCTCCCTCTCCGCCCCATTATGCCATGCGAGTCTGGAAATGGCAATGGAATTGCTAGAATAAGAGATATATAAATGTTATATGGGATAGCCTTCCAAGTGATTTGTGATATTGTACACACACTCATGTTATCATGACGATTGTGCAACTCAAATTGCTCAGTTAGACACCATTAGAGGCAAACTGATAATGCTGTCATTAGCTAAGTGTTGTTTTCCTTGTAAAACACAATAAAAGACACAGCCTGTTGCAACGTTGCTGCTCTGCTTCGAGTGGAAGAAGGCAAGTCTGGATCTGATTAGCTGTGTTAAACAGATGCACTGTAAGGGGTGAAGCATGGTTTTAGTTCAAAATATTCAAGTAAGTCTCTAGTCTTTGCTTCGTCCAACAGAAAGGTTCTAATGGAGGTATCCATTGACCAGGAGTGGTAAACTTGTGTCCTCAAGCCTTTCTGTCAGATGTAAATCGTTCCGCATTTGTGAATGTGAAGCAGAGTAGTTTCGAGCATGAGCAATCTATGAGGCAGTGTGGCACAAAAAGAGGGTCTCTGCTCTGTCGACACACAAGCAAGAGCACTAAAAAGAAATTCCCAACAGAAGCAGAAAAAATACATTTGAGTGGAAAATGAACTGATGCTGAAAAAAGTATTTCTCCTGCCTGAGTTTAAAAGCCGCATCAGCACCTCATTCTGATGACCTGTGGGTGCTTTCTGGTACTTTTAACAGAATACTAAGTTAGTAACTGCAGTTGTGCAGATGTGAGCTGGTGGGAGGGTCTGACAGCCTTACAACATAGAAGACAGTTGATTTTTAGCCTTTACTGATGTAGATCAGATCGGGGGATAGGATCATATAAAATAACATAATTAAATGAGTTTAATAATAATAATAATGCTATTTACAATATTTATTCATAGATATTTTTTTATTTTGATACATAGACTTGTGCAAAAATCCCACAACTCCGGTTACCTCTCTGATATCTCAATAGAGGGGCTTTAAGAAGTATCAAAGACATTACCACACTTTCTATAGTTTTGAAATTACAATGTTTTGAAATCTCAATATACTTTGACTCTGTAAACCGCCTAATGCCATGTACTAATGAATTGTTGGAATTGCATTTCAATTTTAAATTTTTTTTAAAAAGTTTATTTTGTTGTTCTAGGCATTGTGTATTTGCTGAAGACTGAGTGAACCATGGCACAGTTCCCCACTGCTTTCACAGGTCAGTATGTGTGAAAATATGACCAGGAGCATTGTAAGGGGGTTAAACGAGGACTCAATTTTCAAAAATATGCTAGGCAAGTAATTTACTTTGCCATAATTACTTGTAGTGTAATATTTCCTGTTTTTGAAATATTTCCTGAACTTCTGCCAGGTTTAGTCACTTTAGCTCGGACAGTCAGATTGGGATGAAAACAGACAGATCAGTATTTCTAAACCTCTGTGTTTGATTTGTTTGACCATGAACAGAGTCACTGTTCATCTTTGAAACACATCTGAGTCGGCTTAGGGTAGCAAGACCAGTGATGCTAAATCATATTAGCATTTGAAGAAATAGCTAAAATGTTCTGGATGTAGAATGTGAACACAAGTTAGTTATTTCCTTTTTAGTTTTTTAAAATTGACTCAACACGAATCTCTAAACATGTGGGTCAAAAATAAAAAATTATACAGGAAGTTGGTGTGAGACTAATGTAGCATCTAATTTAATTGGCCGATGTATGGAACATTAAGACTAATAGTTAGGATGGTCATTGAGAGGAAAACCTTCAACACCAGGTTGTTGTAACACTACCTCTAGGTCTAGTTTTTATTGTGCAGACCTGATTTTACTGAACAAGAACTGAAACTTCTGACTCACACATTTCTCACATTCCAGCCTTTTCTCTGGCATTGCCCTGCCCTCTGAGACTCTAATTGTGTGTGCGTTGTATGGGTGTGTTAGGACAAGACTTGTTTCTGATCACTCCGGATGAAAGAGCCAAACATGATCAGCAGTTTCACGGCCTCGCTCCGTCTGCTGGGGGTTACATAACAGGTAACAAACATCACAATCCGGACATCTTGAACGTGCATTTGTGAGCTGAAATAAGGCCATAAAGAAGTTGTAAATCTCCTTTACTGATATTTCCCAGCTGATTTACTGGAATCATTTTGTTTTTTTTCCTTCTTTTGCTTGCTTTTGTCTCACATTTTCTTTCTGTTCACTCGTTAGGTGATCAGGCTAAAAACTTTTTCCTTCAGTCAGGGCTGCCCCCACCCATCCTGGCCCAAATATGGTGAGTCACAAAACCCAAAGGAAGCTCTTAGCTAACACTCTGACAATCGCAAAATCAAATCAATAGTTTCTTGTTACAAAGGCTGTTTAGAATAGCAGATCTTACAGTTAGCTCTGTCACAGTTGTAATATTTAACAAACACTAATAACTAACATTATGACCTGGAATCATTAAAGAATCATGTGTTATTCCCTCATCAAAAACATATCTGGAGTGTTGCCTTGAATTTTTCATGTATATTTGAAAAATCCTTCAGACTAGCCAGCAGCAATTATCTTAACACAGTGTTTCTCAACCTTTTTTGGCCCAGCGTCCCCCTAGCCTTTATCCAGGACCCTCACCGCCCCCCACCAAGATTTTTCAAGCTACTTTGCACTGACCATTATTTTATTATTAATATTACTATCACTATTGTAGATGTTTTGTTTTATGCTTGTTTCTGTAGTTATCATCAAAAATAATTTCCCAGAGAACAAAAAAGTCATGGGAATATAAATTATTTAAACTGGGGTCTACAAAAAATGCAACGAACATTCAAATTAAAATTGGTAGGCCTTACACCAGCCAATCAAAGTGGAAAAAATATTCTTATTTTGTGCCATTTTCTAGTTGTTAAATCTTGCACAAAATGACCAGATAAAAGGTGTACAAAACATGCCAGTTTAAACTTTGAACTACTTGCAAAACGACTGAGCTCTGTAACATTAAAACATGGATAGAACTGTAACTACATTAATCATAACTCTTCTTCTCTTCAGTGTTGGTCAGTTTCTGGTGGTGCAGCTCTGTGCTGCCTTCAGGAGAATGGGACATTAGAGTATCATCCATAAAACATCACCCACATGGTATTTAATGTGCAAACCAGAGCTTTCAGTATAAACATCTGGAAATAGTGTCTGTTTATTCTTGCCATACAGTCCTGTGTATTAATTATTGCTCAGAAGGTCTTGCCATACCAATTTATTCCTCTGTATTTACTTAAGTTTCTTAGTTTATTCTTGCATTTTGTTCTTCATTCATTTCCATTTAGTTTCCTTTGATTAGTATTATCCTCTCTTGGTTTATTGCTATGTCCACTTTAGGTTCTTTCCTTTGCTAGATTTATTTGATCATTTATCCATTATAAGACGAATAATCTTCACTCAGCACCAGCTGCGCGGCCTAATCGTCATGATGTAATAATAATAATAATAATCAATTCAATTTATAATGCACTTTTCATTAATAAAAATCTCAAATTGCTACATGGTGCATCTAAAAACATAAAATCAGCAATCAAAAACAATAAAAAAGACTCATTTAAAAGTGGTGTAGGCTTGTCTAAAAAGGAAAGTTTTCAAGCCAGTTTTAAAATCAGACAATAATTGCGGGGCTCTCAAATAGTCTGGGAGATAATTCCATAGACGAGGAGCAGCCACAGCAAAGGCTCGATCACCCATAGTCCTTAGCCTTGATCGAGGAAGGTGGAGAAGGTGCAGGCTTGGGATCGGAGGAGTCTAGAAGGTGAATGTGAAGTAAGGAGGCCCTTCAGCTAATCCGATGAGGTTCCATATAGACAGTGATGGGTGATAAGTGCAATTTTATATTGAATCCTATAAGTTACAGGAAGCCAGTGAAGCTCGTAAAGATGTTTCACATCATATGTTGATTTTTTTTCACTGTTCAGCGTCGGATTCTCAGTTTTTATGCCATAATTCACATTTAGTTTGTCGCTCCGTTTTATGTTTTGCGCAACGTGCATGTCTTTTTTTTTTTTTAAGTCCCTATGGTGCAGGGCGGTCGGGAATCGTATCGATGGGGAAAAGGCAGACTAACATAAACCTTTTAAAACAACGGACGCAATTTCTGCATTCTGATTATTGAAATTTAAAAGTGCTGTGTTGTTCTATCACCCCCGTTTCATACCGGACCACTTACAGCACCGGTGTTAACGCTGTAAGTTAAAACCGGTGGAACTGGGCATTTGCTGAGCTCCTTATTGGAGCTACTTCTCAGTGAAACGCTGATTAAAAACTTAAAAGTAGCAGTTCTGAACGTGGGTGGCACCACCCCCCAGGGGGCATTCAGAGGACGGCAGGGGCGCTGGCGGACATTTTTACAAAAGGGGGGGTGCTGGGATGCCTTTGGGGGGCGTTTGGTCGAAAGTAAACTTTACACCTTAACTGCACAACACTGCCAGGTTAGACTTTGAGCAACTTGGTAAAACTGTATTGTGTAACATTAAACCATGCTTGGCTGCAACTGTATCAATGGCAGCTCTCCTTCTATTCAGTGTTTGTTAGCTTCTGTTAGCTTCTTGGCGCAGCTTCGTTCTCCAGCTACTGGTAGCTAAACTCACGATACCCTCACAGTGTAACCCTCTGAAAAATGAACCTATTTCAATAAAGAAATTCCTCCATGGGTGATACCACCAGAGAGCGTTCATTTTATAGCGTTAACACTTGTGCTGTAAGTGGTCCGGTATGAAACGGGGGCAATAGAACAACCACAGCACTTTTATATTTCAGTAATCAGAATGCAGAAATTGTTTCCGTTGTTTTAAAAGGTTTATGTCAGTCTGCCTTTTTTCCATCGATAGCTTCCCGACCGCCCTACCCCTTAGGGGGTTAAAAAAAAAGACGTACACATTGCGCAAAACTCTGAAACAGGAGAAGCGGGACAGAAAACTGAGCGGCCAACTATATGTGAATTATGGCATAAAAACAGAGAATCCGACGCTGAACAGTGAAAAAATCAACACATGATGTGAAACACATGGCGATTAGGCAGCGCAGCAAGTGATGGGTGAATATTACTGATGGTCAATAAACGATAAAATAGCAACAGGAAAGAAGCTAAAGTGGACATAGCAACAAACCAAGAGAGGATAATACTAATCAAATGAAACTAAATGGAAATTAATGAAGAACAAAATGCAAAAATAAACTAAGAAACTAAAGTAAATACAGAGGAATAAACTGGTATGGCAAGACCTTTTGAGAAATAATTAATACAGAGGACTAGGGATGTGCCGATCAGGTTTTTTTTTTTGCCGATACCAATACCGATCACCCCCTGAGGGATGATCGTCGATACCGATCACCGATACCGATCACATAATTATTATTTATTTATTTTTTATCATAAACACTACCGTTACATTATGTGGAAAAAGGAACCATGAATTCACCTTAATTTTGACAAAAACTTGTTTTTAATAACTTTTTCCAAGAAGAAAACTAAACTAAACAGGCATTGTGCAAATTGTACTGCTATCAATAAGACTATCTTTAACAGACTGATAACATATGAAGGCTCTGAAGAGGCTAAATAATGCAAAGAGCCAAAATAAAACCTCTCAACATTGCCAAAAAGTTAAATTATAAAACTTAACATTCAAAGGCAAATACAGGATCCATTACAATAAACAATCCTGAGTTACTGAATGAAAACTTCCTGTTAGCATGGCGGCTAGCTGATTACTGCTAGTTCTGATTTCTGACTGAGCGGAGTAATTATGCAGAAAAAGGAGGAGATTGATTCTTTTTTCAGAGATTATCTGTCTCATGTTAGGACAGCGAAAGTGTTATGTAAAATGTATTTTTTAGGTTAGATGCTGCAGCTTTAAGCAGAGGTTTGGTGCGAGAGTGACTACTACGTGGAGCAGAAGCGGCACTCCGTCTGTGAAATATTACTGCCTGTAGCTCATAGCAGCGGTTCAAAAGCGAGAGCAGAACCAGTGTCTTACATCGCAGCTCGAAGACTTAAATCATTTTGCAGTTTATTTGTTTAGCTTTCTGACCGTCATGCTAATCCAGGTGAGTGTTTGTAGCCGTGCGCAGCTTTACCTGCTGTCTGATCCTCCATGTCTTTTTTACTGCAGTGAGCCTCGATGTAGCCAAACTCCATCATGGCTTTTATATTGTATTAGCTTCTGGTGTTGATGCATTTTGACGCGTTTCAATTTTTCGCCGCAACACGCAAACATCCCCATTCACTCAGTGCGTTATAGTTCCACATCGCTTAGGATTTGTTGCTGCGCGTTTGCGCAGTGTGACGGAAAGACGAGACCAGCTGGACAGACAGGCTGGGAAATGAGATGCAGGTAATCGGTATCGGCAACAAGAGCCAATGATCGCCGATCACCGATTATGCACTTTTTCACAAAAATCGGCCCGATTGTGATCGATCGGCACACCTCTACAGAGGACTGTATGGCAAGAATAAACAGACACTATTTCCAGATAAAAGGTAAAATAATATTGTTAAAATGTCATGGGTTTGTTGAGACCATATCTAGTACTGAGAATATATCTTACAGACCATAGCAGTAAATAACTGATCACTTATTTATGTTTTTAATTAGATTTTACATATTTATTTCTTCAATATTATTTTTCATGTCATGAGGCTGATGACCCCATGACACTTTCAATTTCTCATTAGGATTTGATTAAGAACCAGATGTGTTCATTGTAATTTCTTTCCAGTAAAACTATTAATATAATCAATAGACAGATCTATATAAAGATATAATCCATGTTTCTGTCTCATATTTGTATGGCCTTAAAAGGACCTGGAACTTTTGTTTTTCCACTGAAAGCTCTGGTTTTCACAATAAATGCCATGTGGGTGAAATTTTATGGATGATACTCTGATGTCCCATTCTCCTGAAGGCAGCACAGAGCTGCACCACCAGAAACGGACAGAAAACACTGAAGAGAAGAAGAGTTATGATTAATGTAGTTACAGTTTTATCCATGTTTTAATGTTGCAGAGCTCAGTCGTTTTGCAAATAGTTCAAAGTTTAAACTGGCATGTTTTGTACATCTTTTATCTGGTCATGTTATGGAATATTTAGCAAATGGTAAAGAATAAGATTTTTTTTCCACTCTGATTGGCTGCTGTTAGGCCTACCAATTTTAAATTGAATGCTCATTGCATTTTTCATAGGCGCCTGTGAAAATAATTTCTATTCACATGACTTTTTTGTTCTCTGGGAAATTATTTTTGATAATAAATACAGAAACATGCATAAAAATCAAAACATCTAAAATAGTGATAGTAATATTAATGATAAAATAATGGTCAATGCAAAGTAGCCTGCAAATTCTTTGATGGGGGGCGGTGAGGGACCTGGATAAAAGCTAGGGGGGCGCTAAGCCGAAAAAGGTTGAGAAACACTGACTTAAAGGGTTAATAGAGGAGCCATGTTGTGATGACTTCCTGAAGGTGGCGTTTCAGACAGGAGCTTCTTTAAGAGACAGAGGCCCAATTTCAAGATTAAATTATGAAGTCAAATTTCTTTTAAGTCATATTTGATAGTTTTTTTTAATAACAAGAGAAGTGTAAGTGTAACATAGTTTCTTGATTGTGCTATAAAATGGCACAATGTGCCTGGAAAAAACATAATGCTGCCCTTTTAAAAGTTTTTGTAATAGGTTAAAATATCCGAGTTTAGTCGTTCAATCATCAGTAACTTTTGCTTTAATTTTTTGTCGGATTTATTTACTCTGGATGGAGTAAATCTTTTACATTTTACATTACTAACAGATTTTAGCCAGCAGCTTAGCAGATTTCCTTTTTTATTTTCTAGTTTGTCTCTGCTGCACCCTGAGTTGTAAGAGATTTGAAGTGTTATCATGTTTGTGTTGGAGTAATTGTGTTTCATCTGAATGTGCAGGGCTTTGGCTGATATAAATAGCGATGGCCGAATGGATATCCACGAGTTCTCTATTGCCATGAAACTCATCAAACTGAAGCTCCAGGGTCACTCTCTGCCACCAACACTTCCTCCCAGCATGAAGCAGCCGCCGCTCTCCTTACCCCAACAGGCCAGCTTTGGTGAGACAAACGGGAAGATTTTACTTTTTATAGTTTAACTAAACCCCAAACCAATATTATTTGTTTGCAGATAAGTTGTATAAATTCAGTCTTTACTGTGCAAATTATGAGATTTTAAAGTAAGCTTGTCTGGCCCAAAACCATCCCTGTGCTGCCCTCTTTGTTTTGAAGAGTGGCTATTCCCAGTGAATTGTCCTGTTTGTTACAAATGGCACAGCTTGGTCAATGTTTACGTCACACAGTCAACGTGTTACGGGATAAAATCATCCCACTCAAAGACACGTGTCCAACATATGATGTTCACAATGTTTTTGCCTTTCATTGTTTGTATGTTTAGAGGGACAAAAATATAAATTTAGGGTTAGTAATAGTCTTTTTCTCCTTCCAACCTTTGCTATGGTAACAAATATTTTAATATTTATGTATAAATTTTTTTTTGTCATTAAAGTAATCGCATGTTTTCTCCCAGGCATGCCCCCTATGGCACCCATTCCGACTCCCATTCCAGCCCCCCTTCCAGTTGTGCCCCCGCTGCCTCTTCCTCCTCTTCCCGTTGGGGTGTCTCCTCCTCTCGTCTCTTCAGCTCCTCCGCCCCTTCCTCCACCCATTGCCAACGGAGCTCCTCCCACAGCTATGATGCCGCCCATCTCAGGCTTCCCCCACTCAGGTAAAACAGAAGAAAGTTGTTTTTTTATTGTTTCATGCCTTTTATATTTTTTAAAAAGGCATTAAACCTTTTATAAGGCTTAATGACTTATAAAACCGATTGTAAGGCATTATAATCGGTTTTATAAGGCAAACCAGCAAAAACCAATTAGCCAGTAACTGGCAAGAAACATGCATGACACATGAACATCGGTTCACGGCAACTTATTGGAATTAATCAGAAATTGTGCAGAAAAACATTGAAAATCCACTGCTTCAGCATTTTCTGTCTCTTCCTAAAAAGAGGTTTTGATTTTTTTTAAGTCACAATTGTTCTTGGATTTCTCTCTCAGCTCCCTCTGTGAACAAGACCTCTTCGTTCAATCGTTCCAGCACCAAGCTGCAGAAGGGCTCATCGTTTGATGCTGCAGGGTAGGCTCTGAGTCCATTACTTTCTTCTATTCAGGTTAATCTTAAAACATAAGAATATCATTGAAAAGGTCATTTAGTTAATTAATAAACAAACTTTTTATAGTGTTTATTTTCAGCAGGACCTGAGTTCTACCTACACTTACCAAAGTACATTTAAAGTCTGCCATGCTACGCTGCATCAATGAAGTCATTTCTGCAACAAAGAAATCTGACCAGTGAAGGGCATATTATGTACATAGTGATTTCAGCAGGACAAAATTTCTGCCTAAAAAAATATTTTATTCATTGGTCTTATGAAATATAATATAATATAACCCTAAATTTATGGAATTTAGGGTTTGCAACCTTTGTAATTGAAAAAGCCATTTTGCACTCGGTCCATCTAAATAAAACCTGTTCAGGACCACAAATATTACATGATCTTTAAAAAAAAGATATATCTCCATCTTCTTTGGCTTATCTGGGGATGGGTCGTGGGGGTAGCAGCTTAAGAAGGGAGGCCCAGACTTCCCTCTCCCCAGCCACTTCTTCCAGCTCCTCTGGAGGAATCTCCTGGTGTTTCCAGGCCAGCCGTGAAAGGTGTCCAGGAGGCATCCTGACCAGATGCCCAAGCCACCTCAACTGGCTCCTCTCGACGTGAAGGTTCAGCGGCTCTACTCTAAGTTCCTCCTGGATGACCAAGCTTCTTCTAGATCGACTTCACCACGACAGACCGGTACAGCGCCCACTTCACTGCAGATGCTGCACCAATCTGTTGATCTCCTGTTCCAATTTTCCCTCATTCGTGAACAAGATCCTGAAATACTTGAACTCCTCCATTTGGGGCAGGACATCTTCCCCGACACGGAGAAGGCACTCTACCTTTTTCCGGCTCAAGACCATGACCTCAGAGTTTGAGGCACTGATACTCAACTTCATACTCGGCTGCCAAACACTCCAGTGAAAGCTGTAGATCACGACTTGATGAAACCAATAGGACAACATTATCTGCAAAAAGCAGAGATGTGAATCTAAGGCCACCAAAATGGATCCCCTCAACATCTAGGCTGTGCCTGTAAAGTCTGTCCTTAAAAAGTAATGAACCGATTTGGTGACAGAGAGCAGCCTTGGCGGAGTCCAACTCTCACCTGTAACTAGCCTGACTTACTGCTGTCAATGCAGACCAGACTCTGACACTGGTCATACAGGGACCCGACGGCCCGTATCAAAGGGCCCGGTACCCGGAACTTGGGGAGCCCTTCTCCAAGTCCACAAAACACAAGTAAACACACATATCTTTATCTATCTGTCTGTCTGTCTGTCTGTCTGTCTGTCGCTTTCTCTCTCTATTTATATATATATATATATATACATATATATATATATGCTGCTAAGCCTGGCGGTGGGGGGGGGGCTCCGTACAGAGTCCACACACACACACACACACACACACACACACACACACACACACACACACACACACACAGGTCCTTCTAAAAAAAAATTAGCATATTGTGATAAAGTTCATTATTTTCCATAATGTAATGATAAAAATTAAACTGTCATATATTTTATATTCATTCCACACCAACTGAAATATTTCAAGTCTTTTATTGTTTAAATACTGTTGATTTTTGCATACAGCTCATGAAAACCCAAAATTCCTATCTCAAAAAATTAGCATATGACCAATAAAAGAAAAGTGTTTTAATACCAAAAAGTCAACCTTCAAATAATTATGTTCAGTTATGCACTCAATACTTGGTCGGGAATCCTTTTGCAGAAATGACTGCTTCAATGCAGCGTGGCATGGAGGCAATCAGCCTGTGGCTCTGCTGAGGTGTTTTGGAGGCCCAGGATGCTTCGATAGCAGCTTTAAGCTCATCCAGAGTGTTGGGTCTTGTGTCTCTCAACTTTCTCTTCACAATATTCCACAGATTCTCTATGGGGTTCAGGTCAGGAGAGTTGGCAGGCTAATTGAGCACAGTAACACCATGGTCAGTAAACCATTTACCAGTGGTTTTGGCACTGTGAGCAGGTGCCAGGTTGTACTGAAAAATTAAATCTTTTCATCTCCATAAAGTTTTTCAGCATATAGAAGCTGAAGTGCTCAAAAATCTCCTGATAGCTGCTGCATTGACCCTACCCTTGATAAAACATAGTGGACCAACACCAGCAGCTGACATGGCTCTCCTTACCATCACTGACTGTGGGTACTTGACACTGGACTTCTGGCATTTTGGCATTTCCTTCTCCCCAGTCTTCCTCCAGACTCTAGCACCTTGATTTCCAAATGAAATGCAAAATTTGCTTTCATCCGAAAAAAGTACTTTGGACCACTGAGCAACAGCTTCTCTGTAGCCCAGGTCAGGCGCTTCTGCCGCTGTTTCTGGTTCAAAAGTGTCTTGACCTGGGGAATGCAGCACCTGTAGCCCATTTCCTGTACACGCCTGAGCTCGGTGGCTCTGGATGTTTCTACTCCAGACTGCTTCCGCAGCTCCCCCAAGGTCTATAATCGGTCCTTCTCCACAATCTTCCACAGGGTCTGGTCACCTCTTCTCGTTGTGCAGCATTTTCTGCCACATTTTTTCCTTCCCACTTAGGTGCCTTAATACAGCACTCTGGGAACAGCCTATTTGTTCAGAAATGTTTTTCTGTGTCTCACCCTCTTGCTTGAGGGTGTCAATGATAGCCTTCTGGACAGCAGTCAGGTCAGCAGTCTTATCCTTGATTGTGGTTTTGAGTAATGAACCAGGCTGAGAATTTTTAAAAGCCTCAGGAATCTTTTGCAGGTGTTTAGAGTTATTTTGTTGATTCAGATGATTATTTTAACTGCTCGTTCAGAGAACCTTTTCATGATATGTTATTTTTTTGAGATAGGAATTTTGGGTTTTCATGAGCTGTATGCCAAAATCCTCAGTATTAAAACAATAAAAGGCCTGAAATATTTCAGTTGGTGTGCAATGAATCGCGAACGCTGAATGTGACAGGCAGCCAATCAGAAAGCGCGGACTCTCCACATGCTTTGCTTTCGGAGGGGAAATTACCGGGGAATCCCAAACAGCTGAAACGGCGCAATGCTTAGCCTGGCGGCGGGGCTAGCAAATCAGGAAGCGCGGACTCTCCACCGGCTTTCTGAGGGGAAATTACCGAGGGGAATCCCAAACAGCTGAAACGCTAAGCCTGGCGGTAGCAAAGCATGGCGACCCGCCATGCTTATAATACACTGGGGGAAATCCTGTATATCTCCCATAGAGGTGTGCCGATCAATCGGCCACTAATCATAATAAGTTGATTCCTGTGAAAAAGTGTATGATCGGTGATCGCCGATCACGGTTTCTTGTTGCCGATTACACAAACCGATCACCTGCATCTCATTTCTCAGCCTGCATGTGCAGCTGGTCTTTTTCCTTCACATTGGGCAAGCGCGCAGCAACAAATCCTAAGCCATGTGGAACTATAACTCATTGAGTGATTGGGGAAGTTTGCATGTTGCGGCAGAAAATTGAAGCACGTGGGGTGAAGCAGGTCAAAATGCATCAACACGACGAATCTAATATGGCATGAAAACAATGGCATACTTGACAGAGTTTGGCTACATCGAGGCTCACTGCAGTACAAAAGACGATCAGATAGCAGGTAAAGCAGCACACAGCTACAAACACTCACCCGGATTAGCATGATGGTCAGAAAGCTAAACAAATAACCCGCAATTTTATTTAAGTCTTCAAGCTGCGATGTAAGACGCTGGTTCTGCTCTCGCTTTTGAACCGCTGCTATGAGCCACAGGCAGTAATATTTCACAGAGTGCCGCTTCTGCTCCACCTGGTAGTCACTCTCGCACCGAACCTCTGCTTAAAGCTGCAGCATCTAATCTAAAAAATACATTTTACATACGTATTAAAACTTTTGCTGTCCTAACATGAAACGTATAATCTCTGAAAAAAGAATCGATCTCCTCTGCCTCTTCCCTGTTCTGCATAATTACTCTGCTCTGTCAGAAACAGCCACTCAGAACTAGCAGTAATCAGCTAGCCGCCATGCTGTCAGGAAGTTTTCATTCAGTAACTCAGGATTGTTTATTGTAATGGAACCTGTATTTGCTTTTGAATGTTAAGTTTTATACTTTAATTTTTTTGGCGATGTTCAGAGGTTTTATTTTGACTCTTTACATTATTTAGCCTCTTCAGAGCCTTCATATGTTTTCAGTCTGTTAAATATAGTATTATTGATAGCAGTACATTTTGCACAATGCCTGTTTTGTTTAGTTTTTTTCTCGGAAAAAGCTTTTATCTAAATTAAGATGAATTCATGGTTCGTTTTTCCACATAATGTAACCGTAGTGTGCTTATGATTAAAACAATAATAAAAATAATAATTATGTGATCGGTATCGGTGATTGTATCGGTGATTGGCCCTCATGGGTGATCGGAATCGGCAGGAAAAAACCTGATCGGCACATCTCTACTTAAAAGATATCCCTGTGTGTGTAAGGATACTATTTATATTGAATTATTGTAATAAAATAACTTTTCAATGATATTTTAATGTATTGAGATGCACCCTGTAGCTATAAAAAGAGACAACACAGCATAGTAATCATTGCATCTTTCATGTTTCGATCTTCTCCCAGTACTCAGCCTCCTTCTGATTGGGCAGTTCCTCAGTCCTCCAGACTAAAGTACAGGCAGCTTTTTAACTCCCATGATAAGATGATGAGCGGGTACCTGACCGGTGCGTCCACACCCACTAAGTTTTTTATTGAATTTTCAACGCCTTTCTCTAAACTACTCACATGGATTTCTAATTCAGGACCCCAGGCTCGCACTATTCTGATGCAATCCAGCCTTCCTCAGAGCCAGTTAGCCACGATCTGGTCAGTGCATTGAATTCAACCATTTATTAACTAAAAGAAGAAGCGCAAATATGTGAAATTCAGTTGGATTATGATCTCTTTCAGGAGTCTGTCAGACATTGATCAGGATGGGAAGCTAACAGCAGAGGAGTTCATCTTGGCTATGCACCTCATAGACATGGCCATGTCAGGGTTACCATTGCCTCCAGTGTTACCAGCAGATTATCTCCCGCCAACCTTCAGGTATCTATCCCACCGTTGTCGGTTTGGTGAACGGGAGAAGAACAGCCAATCAGGTGAACATATGTGTGTGTGCGTGTGTCAAAGGCGTGTACGGAGTGATAGCGTCCAGTCAGACCAGAAGAGTGTGCCAGAGGAGATGGAGGAAGAGAACGAGAGCAACCAGGAGAAGAAACTACCAGGTAGAGTTTGTTCCATCTCCATACCATATCAGCTAGATTTCTGGTATGGTAGCAGAAATCTAGCTTCTGCTATCATACTAGCTGAGATTTGCCATAACAATTCCCTTAAATATTCTTTGAACCTTGCTCATATTAGGTAAACAAACCAAATGCTCCACTTTATACACAAGCTACATATTGATGCTTAAAACCTATCTGCATTAAAAAGTGCAAATGTAGTTGTGACCATTGACCATATTTTTCTGCAATAATATTGATATTTTGAAAATAAATTTGCTTAATAAAATTTAGAAGAAAAAAAAATATTAAAAAATGTGCTGCTTTTTTCTGGTCTTATCAAAATTGGTCTGGGGAAATTGCAATGGAAACACTTTTTTCACATCACATGATGTGAGAAACAAAACAACTGAACAAACATTAATTTGTTTTGTCACATGACAAAACAACCGGATGTTGCCACTGGCGTAAACCACAAAGACTACAACAGGAAGTGGTAGGAAGATGATGGCACTGCATGTTTTTTAATGACTTATTGGGTGAAAAAACAAATTTGTACCCATTGTTCTCTGCAAAAATCATGGAAAGAATATGTATCTGTCTCCCTTTACTTGAATACCCCAAAAGAAAGTACATCACAAACAACTGTCTTCAGAAGGCATCCAATTATTAAATAGGTTCCACCTGTATGTAGTTTAATCTCTGTTTAAGAAAAACAATCAATTATTGAAAGCCAAAAGAAGTTCTGCTTGTCCTGAATGTGGCATTTAGCCTAGCACTTAACACTACACATCATCCTTAAAACGCTGTTGCCACGGTGACACATAGTTGTGGCGATATCATCCTGTGGGAAGACTTTTGAAGCAATTCAGTGGATGTTGATAGTTTTGAGAGCACTATATCTGTAGAAGTTTAATCCTGTTCCTTCTGAAAGTTAATTGCACAAAATTAAAATACGGCATGGTTTGTGTTGTCATGGAAACGTAAATTAATTTTTCCGCATTTCTGTTCAACTCTTAGCCGATTTCCTATTGATATTAAATCTAAACAGATGCTTTTTCTATTCACATTCTACACTGTTTTTAGCCATTAACAGTCGTTATGTTTATATATTCCACCCCTCCACAGTGACATTTGAGGACAAGAAGAGGGAGAACTTTGAAAGAGGAAACCTGGAGCTGGAGAAAAGACGCCAGGCTCTCCAGGAGCAGCAGAGGAAAGAGCAGGAGCGACTGGCGGCGTTGGAGAGGGAGGAACAGGAGAGGAAGGTATGCTCATTTCCATATCAACTATATCATGGGAGTAACAAAAAAATCCCAGAAAACTCTATTATCTGACTGGTTACGTTTGCATCTTGGTGCTTCAGGAGCGTGAGCGTCTGGAACAGGAGAGGAGGCGACAACAGGAGCTGGAGAAGCAGCTGGAGAGGCAGCGAGAGTTGGAGAGGCAAAGAGAAGAAGAACGGCGCAAGGAGATAGAAAGGAGAGAGGTAGAGAGAGGAGGAGGAACATTCTAGAGGTTTTGTATAAAGGATTGCAATTCCTCATCCTGAAAATCTTAAATATATTCAAAATGTGGAATAATCTATTTCAAAGTATGTTTAAGTTGTATGTCTTTGCCACTTCTATTTGCGAGTATACCTCACATTGCATTACGCGTCCACGCAACTTCAGTAAATATTTTCTTATGTAAGAAAAAGCCAAGCAGCTAAGCAAACAATACTGATAATTTAAGTTGCAGAAATTTGTGCACACAGCTATTTTTGTTGAAATATAAACTGATGGAATTTGATGCGATATGAAACCTTTTAGAATTCTCTTAAATTAATGTTTACACTTCCAGAATCTCTAGCCCGTTTGAGTCGAAAATTAGTGTCTGAATCGAAATCACTAGACATTAAAATATTGGCACCTCTAGATTTCTACATCTGAAGTGAAGACACTGCACCTGCAATTATAAAGCTCTCTACCACCTGTGTGGAATACGAATGCACTGCTCCGGTATCTGTTTTCACTTCCAGAACCGATACCGGTATCTGAGGTTTAGTATTGGTCAATACTGATGCGATACAGAAAACTGTTCTGAAAACATTTCTCTTTTTTTTGTATTTTGTTACACATTTATTTGGTAACTCTACACCAATACAGCACTCAGAGATTCACAAGCTTGATCAAACATGTCAAACCAACACAACTTTAATTTGCTCAGTCACAGCAATTAGGAATATAACACCCAATGTAAAATAATAAAGAAACTGAACCTGAAAAACAACAGATTGAATATGTTGGTTCAAGATGTAAAAAATAAACTGCAACAAACCTTTCAAATGGTTCAGAAAGTTCAATTAGGAATTCTAAATATAATGTAAAATAAACAACAGGATGTTTCTCAGAGTACAAGCCATAGAATTAGACTGAATAGATCTACAGTATTGTATCGAGCAAATTCATAACCAATCAACAATTATTTTCAAACTCGAGACCGATGCAGATATTGTCAAATCGGTGAATATCTAGTTTTGAATGTCTGTGTTTACTGTAAATAAGCTCAAACATGACCCTGCCTTGTTGCTTCTAATCAAGTATGCCTGGAAACATTCTGTTATGGACCATGAATAGCTTTGTGTTGTGATTCTTTAGCACCTGTCTGTGTCCCAGGCAGCTAAGCGGGAACTGGAGCGGCAGCGTCAGTTGGAGTGGGAACGCCAGCGTCGCCAGGAGCTCCTAATGCAAAGAAACCGAGAACAAGAAAGTATAGTGCTGCTCAAAGCCCGGAAGAAGACGCTGGAGTTTGAACTGGAGGCTCTGGTAATTCACAATAACCTGTCACAAAACACACACTGCACACACACTTTGACTGGAAGCATCACAAGTCCTCCACAGTACAGTGTTATGTACAGTGGAAGAGGCAGTGTTATGGAAAATTGACTTTTATGAGCTTTACATATTTCCAGATAGATATAGATATCAAACAGTTTTGAGAGAGAGGGAGGAAGGGAGAGAGAGAGAGAGAGAAAGAGAGCAAAAGAAAGAGAGTTGTGAATGTTTATATCATACTGATTTGGGGTTGTTATAACCCTAAATATCAGTATCAGTAACAAGGCTGATACCGGATCAAATAAAACTGGTCCTTTAACAGAGCACATGAGATTCTTTTCCTCATATTCACTTAATGGACAGATACGGATTCTGTTTTCTGTTTTCTCTCTTTTTTTTTGCTAGAGAATAAATTGAACAATACATGTTTTCCTGTTCACCAGAATGATAAGAAGAACCAGCTGGAAGGTAAACTGAAGGATGTTCGGTTTCGTCTTTCAACTCAGCGGAGAGAGATGGAGCAAACCAATCAGACGAGAGAGACACGCATAGCCGAAATCACACAGCTTCAGCAGCAGCTTCAGGTACATAAACTCAACACATACACAGGCATTCTTTGCCATCTCATTTACCTAAATTTGTTATGTTGCACGCCTTAGGTGTTGTTGGAATCTTCAGCTTTAGGAGAATTAGGACTAACAATTCCTTGAATGATTTGAATACCTCAAATATTAAAATTCCCTGAGGAAAATTGATCTGCCTCGAAGCTTTGTTAAATTATGTTTTAATTAGCGCACCGTGTTTCAGCCAAGTCATTATTTGTGTTGCATAGCGCTCTCACTTCCATCCATGAGTTGTTGACGAAAGTTAAGAATTGGCAGTGAAATGTCCAATTTTCAGGTTCGGTTTGGTAGGATTTTATTGATTGATGGTAATGTACTGGTTTTTATCTTTTTTTGTGGGATCAATAAGCATCCTTAAATTGATCTGTGTGATACTGGAGTTCGGCAGCTCTTCTCCGACCAGAGCTGCTGGTTCAGAGCAAGCAGGAGACCGGATAAACTGAACACTGCAGCCACCTGCGCTGTAGTTGATGATTAGCTTTATGGATGAACTGCAAAATAAATTTCATATCATCCCGGTCTCAACAAATGGCTGGCGGTACATATCTGGTAGATGCTTTTGTGTGTGACAAAATCCTGTCACTAACGTGGACACAGAAGCTATAAATGTCTGAGTAAGGTGAGAGTTAATCTATTACATTGATGGAAGATTAAAACATAAACTAAAAGCTGGAGCATAGAGATTTTTTTAAAGCATATTTGTGAGCCTGCTTCTTTATTATTAAATTGAATATAATTTCAGGTTTTTGTACAAGTTTTCTTTAGGTTAACTAATTTTCTAAAAAAACAGAACATGTTAGAGATGTTCAAATATGAAAATTTTAACTGATGTTGACTGCTGTTATGTTAGATTTACCAATATTTTATTTTATCAAAAAATGTTTTGATGATTACTCGATTAATTGTAAGAATAATCGATTACTAAAATATTTGTTTACAACCGCCCTAGCTGTAAGTTAAAGCAGAGGTGCAAGGTGTGTGTTAGTGTGTGGTTGATGTCTTTCTGTTGTATGCAGGACTCTCAACAGTGGCTGGGGAGGCTTATTCCTGATAAGCAGAATCTGAATGAGCAGTTAAAGCAGGTCCAGCAGAACAGTTTATACCGTGAGTCAAACACACACAGCAGGGTTTCTGTCTGGAAAAACATGGGACTCAAGTGTTTTATCCAGAAAATTAAACAAGAACATCACTATAGTTTAGAAATGAATTAGAAAATATTTTCTTTCTTTCCGTATTTCTTTCTTTGCGTCATGCCGTGCTTCTCTCTTTCATTTTCTTTCTTTATTTGCTTTTCTTTCTTTCTCTTTCTCTCTTTTTTGTCTTTCTTTTTTTCTTTCTTTCCATCTTTCTAAATTTTCGCATGATGTTAGAAAAAGTTCTGAGCTCTGGAAACTCTTGTACTATATCAGAGATTAAAAGGTTTGTTTTACAGCAGCAGCCAAGATTCTGATAATTTTTCCTGAATTTTATAGTAACTTCTAAGAAACCAGGAGCTGTCTTACTGCCTAAGTTTATCTAACTAGCATCATCTACTCTGTCTGTGTGTGTGTGTGTATGCGTTTAGGTGACAGCCTGTCATCGCTGCAGAAAGCCATTGAACAAAAGGAGAATAGCAGGCAACAGCTCAAAGAGCAGCTGGATTCAGTGGAGAGGGAGACCAGAGCTAAACTGTTGGAAATAGATGCCTTCAACACACAGCTGAAGGTAATGACACAATGCGTTTTTAGAGCGCATCACGAGACAAAGAAAACATAGATACACAACATAAATATTTAACAAAGTTTACTGTTTGAGGGATAGGTTAAATAAATTGGAATCCAGATTTAAGCTGGAGTTGCTGAAGAAATCTAGGCTACAAAACCAAAACATGCCTAAGTGTAGAAAGTCCACAAAGTTGGTAAAAGTACCAGCTGATAATGCAATAATGCTGTTTTAATAAAGATCAAACCCCACAAATAGGATTTCGACCCATGTGAGTAAAACTGCTCCAATCAGCCTGCGCTCTTCAACAATATTGAAGACAGCTTGATTGGCGAGGCTGATATTGGATCAATAAACTATTTAGAAAACTCAAAATGGTGTTAATTTTAAAAGAATAACATTAATATTGTCACAGATTATTCATACTGTTCCAGACATTTTCAAAATCCTTATTAAAGCTTCAAAATATTTAAAGACCAGACATAAATATTTTGATTATTGGCACTTTAGGTTTAAAATTGACCGATTTCATACTTAAGAGGAAAAATGTCTGATACGTAAAACAAGATAATGGACCTTACCACAGGGGCCGTGTTTCATTGGCTAATGCCAATTTTACGTCACAGCGCAGCTACCACGTGTGTGACCGTCTCACAAACACAAGCTACAGTAGTAAACACATGCTAATGTACATTGTGGACTAGCAGACCGGCAGAAAACTTTTGCGTCAGGACTCAAAAAAGAATGGTTCTCCACCGTCAGTGGGGTATCTGCACAGGTGATGTCAGGTATCCTGATCGTATTTTTGGAACTAAAATTCACAGATTTCCAAAATCTGAAACGGAATGACTTGCTTGGATCAAAGCTTGTGCACGACCGCATTTGCAGCTCAACCGTCGTAGGATCAATAAGAACAAAGGAGTGTCTGCTGGTGTAAGTATTATTGCTTTGCTTTCTTTGTGTTTAGTGAATGAAAAAAAGAAATAATAAACGCATCCATTATGAAAACCAGCATAATGGCAGTACCGATACAACTTCTACACCTTGAAGCCTTTCTGTTACAGTTTTACGTTAGCTGAACAGATCAATATGCAATGTGTACCGTATCTGACATATATTAAAGATTTTATTTCACCTGAAAAGGTTTTTTACTAAACTGTAATCGTGTTGGCCACCGAGTACCGTGTATCAGGCACATTCGAACATTTGCCAACAGAAATCACCCTCAAAACCATGAATTACCCAGCCTTGTAAGAACAATAGGCGTCAGTGATCTTGTCCACATCTATATTTATGGAAGGTGTGAAGATCTGCTGTGTTCCTCATCGACCGGGAGCATTTAGCTGTGACGCGCACAATGTTGGAGGCATTGTGTGGCTCAAACACCTTGATGCCGTCCAAAAAAGATGACATGAACTTGTTGGTTCCCCTGTCCATTGTCATGGCTGATATTTTTTGAAAATCTGGCAGAAATGCTACACTAATCCACTCAGAAATACTCTGCAGAGAGTCAGTCGAAATGAAAGATGCCATGTTTACATAGAAACTAAGCTCCGTGAGGCTTTGTTTGTGAGACATGCAGTCAGTCACGTGGGACTTTCGAGGGGCGTTTCTGGGCGGAGCTTGGTAAGGTCCATTGTATATCCCTTGTAAAGTTTATTAATAAACTCAGTTGTAGAGAGAGAAAATGAACCAATCAAATGCTTATTCTCTATTTCTATAATGATGTCCATTTTTCATAACATTCATCTCAAAGCTTAGTTGTACTTTGTTTATTGGTGAACTGAGCTTTGGTGCGTTTCTGTTCCTATGGATGTTGTACTGCTTCCACTGCCACGTTTAATTGTTGTGTTTTTGGCACCAGATTATGGAAGCAAACAATTGGTTATTTACAGTGTATTTATACACGGTGTCCGTTGTCACATTTTCTCCCGTTACAATGATAAACCTCACCATAAATTCTTTGGATTTGTGAGATTAGACCATCATGAAATAGTGCATACGTGTGAAGTGGAAGGAAAATAATTTTCTAGAGTAATGCTGCTACTAGTGACAGCAAGTTGAATTCTTTTTGTTAACTTCTGTATATGTTTGATCATTTATTTCCTTTGGATTTTTAATGCTGTGCAGCTGAAAGGAATTTTGCTGGACAATAAATTGTCCCAGAAATTGTTGTGATAAAAGATAATATTGTTATTTTGACACTATTGTCAAGTAATCTAATGATAATGTCCCAATAATACTACTAGTTTGCCCTGTCAAAGACCAATAAACTTTGATTTTGTAAAGAACACCTGGCACTGGAACTGGAAGGTGTATTAAATATCCAAAATAAAACTAAGCAAACAAAAACAATAAGTAAGACACATAACAAAAACTGTAATTAAAATGGATTATGAAGTATCTGTAAACAAAATGGCCTTTCAAAATATATTAGTCCTCCGAATTGAAGTTATTGAGCTGATTTTAATTTATTAATGTGATTAATTGTTTATTGCAACAGGGTGCTACAGGAGATCCTTCCAGCCCACATCTCCACTATCTGCAATAATTAATTAAAGCTATTTGGATGATATGAGTTACATTTAACTTAACCTTTTAGAAAAAAATATTTTTGAATTGAATTTTTCTGCGTCTTAACAGGTTTCTTTCATCTGTATGCAGCATACAGGTCCGTCTCAAAAAATTTGCATATTGTGATAAAGTTCATTATTTTCCATAATGTAATGATAAAAATTAAACTGTCATATATTTTAGATTCATTGCACACCAACTGAAAAATTTCAGGCCTTTTATTGTTTTAATACTGAGGATTTTGGCATACAGCTCATGAAATCCAAAATTCCTATCTCAAAAAATTAACGTATCATGAAAAGGTTCTCTGAACGAGCAGTTAACCTAATCAACTGAATCAACAAAGTAACTCTAAACACTTGCAAAAGATTCCTGAGGCTTTTAAAAACTCCTGGCCTGGTTCATTGCTCAAAATCATGGGTCAGTCTGCTGACCTGACTGCTGTCAAGAAGGCCATCATTGACACCCTCAAGCAAGAGGGTGAGACACAGAAAGACATTTCTGAACAAATAGGTTGTTCCCAGAGTGCTCTATTAAGGCACCTCAGTGGGAAGGAAAAAGTGTGGCAGAAAATGCTGCATAACGAGAAAAGGTGACCAGACCCTGAGGAAGATTGTGGAGAGGGATTGATTCCAGACTTTGGAGGACCTGTGGAAGCAGTGGACTGAGTCTGGAGCAGAAACATCCAGAGCCACCGAACTCAGGCGTGTGCAGGAAATGGGCTACAGGTGCCGCATTCCCCAGGTCAAGACACTTTTGAACCAGAAACAGCAGCAGAAGTGCCTGACCTGGGCCACAGAGAAGCAGCACTAGACTGTTGCTCAGTGGTCTAAAGTGCTTTTTTCGGATGAAAGCAAATTTTGCATGTCATTTGGAAATCAAGGTGCCAGAGTCTGCAGGAAGACCGGGGAGAAGGAAATGCCAAAATGCCAGAAGTCCAGTGTCAAGTACCACCAGTCAGTGATGGTCTGGGGAGCCATGTCAGCTGCTGGTGTTGGTCCACTGTGTTTTATCAAGGGTAGGGTCAATGCAGCAGCTATCAGGAGATTTTGGAGCACTTCATGCTTCCATCTGCTGAAAAGCTTTATGGAGATGAAGATTACATTTTTCAGCACAAGCTGGCACCTGCTCACAGTGCCAAAACCACTGGTAAATGGTTTACTGACCATGGTGTTACTGTGCTCAATTGGCCTGCCAACTCTCCTGACCTGAACCCCATAGAGAATCTGTGGAATATTGTGAAGAGAAAGTTGAGAGACACAAGACCCAACACTCTGGATGAGCTTAAAGCTGCTATCGAAGCATCCTGGGCCTCCAAAACACCTCAGCAGAGCCACAGGCTGATTGCCTCCATGCCACGCTGCATTGAAGCAGTCATTTCTGCAAAAGGATTCCTGACAAATATTGAGTGCGTAACTGAAGATAATTGACTTTTTTGTTGACTTTTTTGCTATTAAAACACATTTCTTTTATTGGTCAGATGAAATATGCAAATTTTTTGAGACCCGTATTTTGGGTTTTCATGAGCTGTGTGCCAAAATCATCAGTATTAAAACAATAAAAGACCTGAAATATTTTAGTTGGTGTGCAATGAATCTAAAATATATGACAGTTTAATTTTTATCATTACATTATGGAAAATAATGAACTTGTTCACAATATACTAATTTTTTGAGAGAAACCTGTATGTACTGTCATTTTCCTTCAGTTTCACAATAATATCCTGTTGGATGTCAATTTATCATTCATGAAGAAGTTTGTGGGCACTGATGATTTGACCAGCAAAAGATTAGATTTCTTCGGTATGAAAAGTAAACTTCTGGTTTAAAACAAAGTCACAGAAATTTTCTAGGGAAAAAAAAAACTTTTTTTTTTTTTTTTACAAAAACTTCGAAAATTTCAGAGCTTAAAAAGTCAAAAAATTTGCTTGAAAATTTTAGATCAATGTCAAAATGTATCTAGAAAAAACATGGAAAGTTCTGAAAGTCCACAAAAAGGAGTAGTAAATTTCCACCAAAAAACTCAAATATTTTGAAATTCATCTCAAAATTATTTTTGGGGAAAAGAAGAGAAATTTCTAGTTCAAAATTTTATCACAAAATTTTAGAATTTTTTTACTAGCAAATTTTCAACTTTTGGAGTTCAGAAATCTCCCAATGAACTTGCAGAGATTAATCTCAAACGTTTAGAATTTTTTTTGGCAAAATTTACTCTTTTTTTCTGTCTACCATGGCTCCGACACTTCAGAGCCAGTTAGTCTTTATTTTATTTTATCAATCAATCAAATTGATTGATTGATTTTATTTTATCTTATCTTATCTAGGTCCGTTGGAGAGGTCAGAGAGTCCAGACTCAGTCTTGTTGTGTGTCATAGCCAGAAGCAGATGGGGACACTCAGGACAATGAGGAAGGCAGAAGAGCAGCTACCATAGAGACAATAATAAACTAATTTTCTAACCACTAACCTAATCAGCGTGGCTCAGGATTTATGTAGCAAAGCCAATATAGAAGAGGTGGCAGTAGAAGTAGAACAGAAAGTAATAAAGCAGTTTCTTTCAACTTGAAGCACGTCTTGGTTGTGTAGTTCTTTACAGTAAACGAGACAAACATCACTGAGGTCCGAACAATATTTGACTTTACTTCCCTCTACCCTCCCCTCCATACCGCTATAACTCCCTAAATCTTCCTTGGTCACTACTGTGCCTCTATAACAACTGGGGCTCTACATCTGCTCCTGTACCTGTTTGTTTGTTGTTTTTATTTTTGCTCCTGGCTGTACTCGTTTTTTTTTTTGTTTCTGCTTCCTCAACCTGCATTCCTCCCATTCATTTTCTCCCTGTTATTATTTGTTCCACCCACTTATTAAATCCCTCCTATATTTTCTACTCCTTTCATTTACCTCCCACACTGGCCTTTTGCTCCCATGCCAGTGTCTGTGTGAGTTCTATGCCAACCACTGTGCCAGGATAGAAGCCCTGCGACGCCAGCTTCACCGCCAAGAGAAAGGGAGACAGGTAGAGCACACTGCCATGGCTGGAATGGGGTGATACTGCAGTTGTAATATACTTAGTGGTTATGTAACTGGAGTTCTGCTGCTGATCATCAGCTGACCACTAAGGTCAGTTTTTTTTGTGTTTGAATTGGATATTTACCAAGTGACTAACTTGCTTTTGACTTTAACCACCAAGAAGCAGAACCCTGAAAGGCTTTTTGTGTGTTGATGGTTGAGATTAACCTAAGTACACAGCACTAGCTGCGTTTGTTATAAATGTGTGCACTGTGTCCACTAATATCAAAGAAACACAGTTTCACAATTTGGGTGTTTACATTAAATATGAAACACATGTGAATAAGTAAGTTGTTAAAAATAAAAACATGCCGGGCCATCATCTTTCTACCACTTCCTGTTGGATACAGCCGAAAAAGCACCTCATCCAAGCGTAAAAACGTTTATATATATATATATATATATGTTTATATATATATTTATATATATTTATATGTTTAATAAGTTAAACATATGTTTGTTGTATGTATGTTTAACTTATTGGCATATATATATATATATATATATATATATATATATAAATAAATAATGTTTTTAGTGTTTGTTTTTCAAATTGGTGTGTTTCCATTAAAACAAATTAATTTTTCGGAACTTCAATTACAACTAAATATCAGTTAATGCTTTAATATTTGCAAAACTAATGTTAGATTAGTGCTTTAGGATTAGCACAACTAATGTTTTTAGTTAGCATTGCCCACTACTGCTGAACATCAAATAATCTCTTAATAGAGCAAAATGGAACAAATTCAGATGTGTATTTGAGGCTCACTACTGAAAACATATTTTTCCTGGAATTTTTACTTTGTTTTAAAAGAAACTTATTTTAACATATTTTTCATAAAAAGAAGTTTTAGAATATGAGCAGCATCGTAGCACAAAATAAATTAATTGAAACAGTGTCGGCATTTTGCTTGTTTCCATAACGCTGACTAAACCAGCTTTTGTTAATATGTGTTGCTCATCACAGTGAATCACAAACGTCCTCCTTTAAATGAGTCACTATCATAACTTTAAACAACAGCTGCCATTTGGAATAAGGACTTTGAAGGCAAATATGAACAATTGTGGTTGAAGGAATTTTAAACCCTCAAAGCTCTTTTTGCCTTTCATGTTTCTAATATTAAACACTATACTACAAGAGTATGTTTAACTTATTGGTTGCTAATACTAGAGTGTTTACAAAGATCTCAGATAGTAACAAAGTGACAAAAAAGTTCACTTTTATTCTTTCAATGACGAAATTGTGAACAAAATTATTGAAACGCTGAGAGATATACCTTCTGTGTTTGTGTGTATTGCATGTTGTATACATTGTGTTACATTGTGTTCTTTAGCTACCTGCTTATCCCGCTAGCTAGCTTTGTTCTTGTAGCTAATAGTAGAGATGCACTGATCAGACATTTTTACAATGCTTCTGATACAGATTTTTGCTGATTCAGTATAGACTCCCCAAGATAACATAAGTTCTAATTTAAGCATGAGATGTAGAAATGTCTGTTAATATTGCTAAACCACTTATTTTCCATGTCAGGTAGCTAGTAGTAGAAACAGAACCTAGCCTGCAACATGCCCAGGTCTGCTGCAGCTCGGTTCACTCTTGTACCAACTTTATCTTAGAATTGGAGTAGCTCAGTCACTGTAGTTCTGATTTGTTCTTTTTGTCCACTTTTCTTTGTAAGTTTTATTATTTTTCAAATTGAGGCATTGCATGTTTGGACTGTTATTCCATCTGGTTTTGAGTGCTGTGCATCTAGAAGGATTTTTGCTTTTAGTTTTTCACTTTAAGGCAGTTATGATGCATAACTGTGGGAACAAGATGCTTTTACAACTGGAAGCAGCTGATTATCATCCCAAAGCTCGAATAATACCTGAACTATGGCCCCAAATCCCAGAAGAGGTAGAAAAAAAACATTTCTCAAATTATGAGACCACACAGATTTAAAGTGGAGCGGAATGCTCCAAAAGTAAAAATCAGCAGCAGAGTGGAATGAGCAAAACCTACCAAAGGGTCCTGTGTTAAGCAGAATGACTAGCCGGCATGCTAGCATAGAAATTTTAAAAGCCTTGTACTGTAAATGGCTAACTATAACAATTATTTGCTTCATAACATTTTTCATACTGTAGCGTTGTTGTTGAAGCCTGTACTGGTCTGCCAAGCTGAAAATTGTCCCATTGTGTCGCAATGCATCTTTAGCTAACACTGTTGACATTTTGATGACGTTCTCTGCTATGCAAGGCTACTTTACCTCACGTCACTGTAGTCCCGCCTTAACTATTGTTGAGGGTTAACGGGTTTAGTGTGTTGTGTGTGTGTGTGTGTGTGTGTGTGTGTGTGTGTGTGTGTGTTGTGTGTGTGTGTGTGTGTGTGGTGTGTGTGTGTGTGTGTGTGTGTGTGTGTGTGTGTGTGTGTGTGTGTGTGTGTGTGTGTGTGTGTGTGTGTGTGTGTGGTGTGTGTGTGTTCTCCAACATCTCTTTCACTTCCTGTCCCAGTTTGTTTGGACTTTTCTGTCTCCTCAAAGTTGTCTATCTCTTCTCTCTTATTGGTTTGATTGTCCCTCGAAGTGTCCTCCTCCTGTCGGTCTATTGGCTGGAACATGGCATCCACATTGCATTGTTTCAAGTGACAGAGTGGTTTCTAATGGCACAGATGGTTGTAATGGGTACACAGATCTGCCCATGTTTATCCCAGCGCACTCATCCCTTTTCCACCCTCTGTTGTACTTCCTTTATTCATTCAATCCTTTTAACCCAGTATGTCAACACAAAAGAGTCCTTTGTGCAAGCTCCGCGCCTCTGCCTTCAGCAGCGCACATTGCTTTAGGATTGGTAGCAGCAACATCCATTCCAGTAAAAAAAAAACGGAACTTTTTGCAATTTTTTTAAAATTACAAATTTAGGAACACTGATAATATGAAGCACTGAAGATGTAAAAACCAAACTAATTTATAAAAATATACTTTATATTTTTATTTTTTAAAGTTCACTATCACTGTATAACAAATTTTGCTGGATAACAAATGTTCCCAGTAATTATTGCGATAAATAATAATATTGTTTTGAGCACACTTTCAAATAATATGATGATGGAATAATAATTCAAGTTTGCCCTCTTGAAGATCAATAAATGCTGATTTTGTAAACATTAACACTATAACTGAAAGTTATTTCAAATATCCAAGAATAAATACAACACGCAAAAACAATAAATAAACGGAAATCAAAACCGCACACAAATGAAACATGAATTGCATTCAATTTAAATTCAAAAACACTTTATTGATCCAAAGAGGAAATTAAATTGCTAATTAAATAAAATGGATTATGATGCCTCTCTAAGCAAAATTACTCTTCAAAAAATGTTAGTCATTAAAACGGTAATTATTGAACTAATTTTAATTTATCAGTCTATTAATTAAAGAAATGCTCATTCTCACTGAAGGAGCAGCTGGAAAAAGAGAAAGGAGACCAAGAACAGATTTCTGCACTTAGAATTCTTCTGAAACTCCTATACCAATACATTATTTTTGCCTATAGATCTTCTCACAGCCATATTTTTTCACCACTAAAACAATTCACAAGGAATAAATCAAATGAAGATGAATCTAAAATTTGAACAAGTTTGGACAAAGAAAATTATAGCATTGTAGAAAGATGGTGGAAACACTCCACCTCACTATGTATAGGCAACAAAACATACATTGCTAGAAGACTGAAATGTATGAAAAGGTTGGGATTTTGTTTTAAATAACATTTATTAAAAAGAAAGGTTTTTATATTAATTACTTGTTTCCTTCTGTTGGAAACGTGCCAAAACATTATGCTGCTCCGTTATTGGAAGGGGGCGGAGCTTTTCTTGTTCACCTGACTAATGCGAAACATGCTGCCGCTGCTGGTGTTGTTTAGTTGTGGACTGTAACCCGTAGCCACCAACCCTCTGACCCCACTTCGCCCTCATCGCTGTTCCTTTCCTGTACGCCATGATGCTTTGCAGGAACTGCGGGAGATCCACAGCCGGCAGCAGAGGCAGAAGCAGAAGGAGGTGGAGGGAGGCACTCAGTCACTCTCCCACCCTTACATGCAAACGGCAATCGAAAGGAAGTCTGCCGAGCTGCAGGAGGGGGGTAAGATGGGAAGAAATACTGAAATGTTTTATCTTTTTTGTTTTGGTAAATAATGTGACCTTCTTTGCACCTTATTCCTGCCAACATCCAGGCCATCATCAAAGGAAGGAATTTCCTGGCGGGGCGAAACGGGAAACTCCGCCCCTAAAGTTCCTAGCCCCACCTCCATGTCTGCGTCACACGCCTGGCTAAACAGAGTGACTCAGGAGGAAGAGGAGAGGAAGAGGAGAGGGATGGAGGAGGAAGAGGAGGGCAGGAAGGGAGCCAGCTCAGTGGAAGAGAAGGATGTGGAGAGCAGAGGAAAGAAGGACATGCAGGACAAACTGAACAAGTTGTTCAGCCAGCCAGCCGACCCCTGGGCTTCAGCAGGTGGGTTACAGCTGCTGCTTCAGATTCTCCTGAATATGTGGTTGGAATCAAGTGGGAAGTGGTTAAATCAATCAATCAATCAAATTTTATTTGTATAGCGCATTTCAGCAGCAAGGCATTTTAAGGTGCTTTACATAAAAAAATAAATAAATAAAAATAGCATGTGACATTAAATAAACAGTAAGAAAGAGAAAGAGATTTTGAAAAAAAACAAGAGAAAAAGATGAAAAAAGATAAAAACATACTTTTGTAACAGAATTTAAGCGCCTGTTATCGCCGGACTACGCCGTCCGTTTAACATGGGTATTATCCAGGCCCCATCGCCTAACAGGACAAGGTCTCCAACCTTGCACCACCAGGTTCCGTAGAAAGAGGAAAAACGAAATCAATAAATAGATAAAAAGTAAAGATGAAAACATTAAAAATATCAAAGACATCAAAACCTACACTCTAATCCTAATTTAGCCATAAGCAACTCTAAACAGGTGGGTTTTAAGTTGAGATTTAAAAGCACCCAGTGTTTCAGCTGTTTTACAGTTTTCTGGAAGTTTGTTCCAAATTTGTGGTAAGTAGATGCTGAATGCTACTTCTCGTTTGGTTCTGGTTCTGGGGATGCAGAGCAGACCAGAACCAGAAGATCTGATGGGTCTAGACCAGTGTTTCTCAACCTTTTTTGGCCCAGCGCCCCGCTAGCCTTTATCCAGGACCCTCACCGCCCCCCACCAAAGAATTTGCAGGCTATTTTGCACTGACCATTATTTTATTATTAATATTACTATCACTATTGTAGATGTTTAAATTTTTATGCTTGTTTCTGTATTTATCATCAAAAATAATTTCCCAGAGAACAAAAAAGTCATGGGAATATAAATTATTTTAACTGGGGTCTACAAAAAATGAAATGAACATTCAAGTTAAAATTGGTAGGCCTAACAGCAGCCAATCAGAGTGAAAAAATATTCTTATTTTGTGCCATTTTCTAGTTGTTAAATCTTGCACAAAATGACCAAATAAATATGTACAACATGCCAGTTTAAACTTTGAACTATTTGCAAAACGACTGAGCTCTGCAACATTAAAACATGGATAGAACTGTAACTACATTAATCATAGCTCTTCTTCTCTTCAGTGTTTCTGTGGGTTTCTGGTGGTGCAGCTCTGTGCTGCCTTCAGGAGAATGGGACATCAGAGTATCATCCATAAAACATCACCCACATGGTATTTAATATACAAACCAGAGCTTTCAGTGGAAATATCTGGAAATAGTGTCTTTATTCTTGAAATACAGTCCTCTGTATTAATTATTGCTCGAAAGGTCTTGCCATACCAGTTTATTCCTCTGTATTTACTTTAGTTTCTTAGTTTATTCTTGCATTTTTGTTCTTCATGCGTTTAATTCAAAGCTTATGCCTTTTCTCTTAAGGAAGCACAAGTATTATTCCAACATCATCAACAGCTCTCCGGGAAATTCTAAACAGCTTTTCTCTACAATAAACTATCTCCTCAATCCCATTCAACAAACTTATGCTGAGGATTCGACTGAAAAATGTAACTTGTTTCTCTCATTCTTCAAAAACAAAGATATTAGATCTCGGCTCCATAGCCTCCCTGATCTTCAACTGGCATCTACCCTGGCACATCATGGGACCCTGAGCCGCTTTGACGATGTTGCTCAGAGTGAAGTGGAGACTATCCTCAAGAAAATGAAGCCTTCGTCTTGTGCCCTGAATCCCTTCCCCACATCACTCATAAAATCTAATCATGCTGCAATAAGCCCACTAATCACACAAATAAACAACTCACTGAAATCTGGTCATGTTCCATTGTCTCTTAAAACAGCTATCATTAAACCTCTTCTAAAGAAACCTAACTTGGATCCAGATATTCTCTCCAATTACCGTCCTATCTCTCACCTCCCTTTCCTGTCAAAAGTGCTGGAAAAGGCTGTTGCTGCTCAGCTGCAGCTCTACCTACAACAACACTCTCTGTACGAGAAATTTCAGTCTGGGTTCCGTTCTGCTCACAGTACTGAGACCGCTTTGCTGAGAGTTACCATTGACATCCTCATGGCAGCTGATACTGGTTCTACTTCTCTCCTTGTCCTCCTGGACCTAACTGCAGCCTTTGACACTGTGGACCATAATATCCTCCTACACCGTCTTCATGTAGAGGTCGGTCTCTGTGACACGACTCTGGACTGGTTTAAATCTTTCCTCTCCAATCGGCTGGAATGTGTTACCCTTGGCAAGGCCAAGTCCCAGGCTGTCCCTGTCTCCTGTGGTGTCCCACAAGGGTCAATCCTGGGGCCCCTGCTATTTTCCCTCTACATGCTGCCTTTGGGTCAAATCATTAATCGGCACAACATCTCCTTCCACTGCTATGCCGACGACTTACAACTTTACATTAGAACTGGGGCATCATCATCACCATTTTCCCTCACTGCCTTCACCACCTACCTGGAGGACATAAGGACATGGATGAATCAGAACTTTCTTCAGTTAAACTTATCCAAAACAGAGGCACTGTTGATCGGAACACCTCACCAGGTTCAATCTTCAACTTTGATGACCATCTTCTTTTCTGGACAAGACATTGTCCAGAAAAGGACCACAGTTACAAACCACAGTTACAAACCTTGGAGTTAGAATGGATTCTCATCTTACATTTGAAAACCACATTAAGCATTTATTTAAAACCTGTTTCTTTCATCTTCATAATATCTCCAAAATTCGTTCATCTCTCTCTTTCACTGATGCCAAGACTCTCGTCCATGCCTTTGTCTCCTCCAGGCTCGACTACTGCAACTCTCTGTTCATTGGAGAACATAAAAAACATCATCAGAAGCTTCAATACATTCAAAACAGCGCAGCCAGGATTCTATTGAGGGCCCGTAAATCTGACCATATCACACCAATCCTGCATGATCTTCATTGGCTTCCTGTCACCTACAGAATTCAGTACAAAATGGCTCTCATTACCCATCAATGTTTAAACAGAACTTCACCGGATTATCTGAAGGATCTTCTCATTCCACTTTCATCCACCAGATCTCTACGATCACAAGACTGCAACTTCCTCCACCTTCCTCGATTCAGATTAAGGACCATGGAAGATTGGGCATTCGCTGTGGCTGCCCCCCATCTCTGGAACTCTCTCCTGGATTATTTGAGAGCTCCGCAACCACTGGTTGACTTTAAAAGAGGCTTAAAGACTTTTTTATTCAAGCAAGCCTATTCTGCCTCCACATGATTTTTATGTTGTTGATTTTATCTACGATTTTAGTTACACTGTGTAGCACTTTGAGATTTTTTCTAATGAAAAGTGCGGTACAAATTAAATTGATTATTATTATTATTATTATTATTCATTCATTTCCATTTAGTTTCCTTTGATTAGTATTATCCTCTCTTGGTTTACTGCTATGTCCACTTTAGTTTCTTTCCTGTTGCTAGATCCTGTTTCATACCGGACCACTTACAGCACCGGTGTTAACGCTATAAAATGAACGCTCTCTATCGAGGTATCACCCATGGAGGGATTTCTTTATTTAAATGGGTTCATTTTTCAGAGGGATACACAGTGAGGGTATCGTGATTTTAGCTACCAGTAGCAAGAGAATGGAGCTGCGCCAAGAAGTTAACAGAAGCTAACAAACACTGAATAGAAGAAGAGCTGCCATCGATACAGTTGCAGCCAAGCATGATTTAATGACAATACAATACAGTACAGTACAGTACAGTTTTACCAAGTTGCTCAAAGTCTAAACTGGCATTGTGCATTTAAGGTGTAAAGTTTACCTTTGACCAAATGCCCCCCAAAGGCATCCCAGTGCCACCCTTTTGTAAAAATGTCCACCAGCGTCCCCTGCCGTCCTCTGGGGGTACCACCCACGTTGAGAACCGCTAGTCTAGACGGTTGGTACAGCAATAACAGATCTTTAAGGTATTATAAATTCAGAGATTTATAAACTAACAACACTATTTTAAAGTCTATTCTTTGAGCTACAGGGAGCCCAGTGTAGGGACTTTAAAACTGGTGTTATGTGCTCTATCTTCCTGGTTTTAGTGAGAACACGAGCGGCAGCGTTCTGGATCAACTGCAGCTGTTTGATTTATTAGTCAGACCTGTGAAGCCGCTGTTGCAGTAATCGATGCGACTAAAGATAAACGGATGGATGAGTTTCTCTAGATCGTGCTGAGACATCAGTCCTCTAATCCTGGAGATGTTCTTCAGGTGATAGAAGGCCAACTTTGTGACTCTGTTAATGTGGCTCTGAAGGTTCAGGTCAGAGGTCATCACTACTCCCAGGTTTCGGGGTGATCGCTGATTTTCAGTTGTAATAACTGAAGCTGTGCATTGATTCTAGTTCGCTCCTCTTTAGGTCCAAAGATAATAACTTCAGTTTTGTTTCTGTTCAGCTGGAGAAAGTTTTGGCACATCCACACATTTATCTGTTCTAAGCATCTATTCAGTGATTGGATGGGTTCAGAGTCACCTAGTGACATCGTAATGTAGAGCTGTGTATCATCCGCGTAGTTATGGTAGCTGATCTTATTTCCTGTTATAACCTGAACTTTTGGGAGCATATAAATATTGAAAAGAAGGGGTCCTAGGTTGAATCTTGTGGTACCCCACATGTGACCTTTGACCTCTCTGATGAGAAGCTTCCGATTGAAACAAAGAAATCCCTGTTCTTAATGTAAGATTCAAACCAGTTGAGCACTGGACCGGAGAGTCCGACCCAACTCAGACTGGAGTGCAGAAAATCTGTTTTTCAGTGGGATTCCCATGGAGTTGGAATGTTTTGAGGCTGGTGCTTTTCACTGTTTCTTTAAACAATGAGGGAAAGCCCAGATGATCATCTCATGGCTTACAGCAGGTTAACTCAGTGGCTCCCAACCCTGGCTCACTGTCCAACATTTGTTAGGTGTCTCCTTGCTACTATACACCTGACTTAAATGAATCTCTGACTAACGGGCTTCTGCAACTTATCATAGCATGCAGAGGATGTTATGCAGTCATCTGAATTAGGTGTGTTGGTACACACCTAAGACGTGAGGAACCCTGTGGACCAGCATGGATGTATTTTAAGGTTACACCTTAAACATACTTATTTATTGTTTGACATAATGAGAAAGTCAAAAGAAATCAACCAAGATATCAGGAAGAGAGTTGTGTAGCTGAGCAAGTCTGGTTCACCCTTGGAAACAATTAACCAATGTTGGAAGGTGCAGTGTTCATCTCTTCAAACTATTCTACATCAGTATAGACATGATGGGAATGTCCTAACATGGTACCACTCAGGAAAGAGACACTTTCTGTATGCTAGAGATCCATCCATCCATCCATCCATTTTCTTCCGCTTATCCGGGATCGGGTCGCGGGGGGCAGCAGCTTCAGAAGGGAGGCCCAGACTTCCCTCTCCCCAGCCACTTCTTCCAGCTCCTCCGGGGGAACCCCAAGGCGTTCCCAGGCCAGCCGAGAGACATAGTCCCTCCAGCGTGTCCTGGGTCTTCCTCGGGGCCTCCTCCCGGTGGGACGTGCCCGGAACACCTCACCAGGGAGGCGTCCAGGAGGCATCCTGACCAGATGCCCGAGCCACCTCAACTGGCTCCTCTCGACGTGGAGGAGCAGCGGCTCTACTTTGAGTCCCTCCCGGATGACCGAGCTTCTCACCCTATCTCTAAGGGAGAGCCCGGCCACCCTGCGGAGGAAACCCATTTCGGCCGCTTGTATCCGTGATCTCGTTCTTTCGGTCATGACCCAAAGCTTATGACCATAGATGAGGGTGGGAACGTAGATCGACTGGTAAATCGAGAGCTTCGCCTTTTGACTCAGCTCTCTCTTCACCACGACGGACCGGTACAGCGCACGCTTCACGGCAGACGCCGCCCCAATCCGCCTGTCGATCTCCCGCTCCCTTCTTCCCTCATTCATGAACAAGATCCCCAGATACTTAAACTCCTCCACTTGAGGCAGGACGACCCCCCCTGACCCGGAGAAGGCACTCTACCCTTTTCCGGCTCAAGACCATGGCCTCGGATTTGGAGGCACTGAGCCTCATCCCGGCCGCTTCACACTCGGCCGCGAACCATTTCAGCGAGAGCCGCAGATCACGATCTGATGAAGCCATCAGGACCACATCATCCGCAAAAAGCAGAGATGCGATCCTAAGGCCACCAAAACGGATCCCCTCAACACCTCGGCTGCGCCTAGAAATTCTGTCCATGAAAGTAATGAACAGAATCGGTGACAAAGGGTAGCCTTGGCGGAGTCCAACTCTCACCGGAAACGAGCCCGACTTACTGCCGGCAATGCGGACCAGACTCTGACACCGGTCATACAGGGACCTGACAGCCCGTATCAAAGGGCCCGGTACCCCATACTCCCGGAGAGACCCCCCACAATGCCCCCCGAGGGACACGGTCGAACGCCTTCTCCAAGTCCACAAAACACATGTAGACTGGTTGGGCGACCCTGCTGAGGGTGTAGAGCTGGTCCAGTGTTCCACGACCAGGACGAAAACCACACTGCTCTTCCTGAATCCGAGGTTCGACTATCCGACGGACCCTCCTCTCCAGGACCCCTGAATAGACCTTTCCAGGGAGGCTTAAGAGTGTGACCCCTCTGTAATTGGAGCACACCCTCCGGTCCCCCTTTTTAAATAGGGGGACCACCACCCCGGTCTGCCAATCCAGAGGAACTGCCCCCGATGTCCATGCGATATTGCAGAGTCGCGTGAGCCAACACAACCCTACAACATCCAGAGCCTTAAGGAACTCCGGGCGGATCTCATCCACCCCCGGGGCCCTGCCACCGAGTAGTTTTTTGACCACCTCGGCGACTTCGTCCCCAGAGATTGGAGAGCCCAACCCAGAGTCCACAGGCTCAGCTTCTTCAACAGAAGGCATGTTGGTGGGATTGAGGAGGTCTTCGAAGTATTCCGCCCACCGACCCACAACGTCCCGAGTCGAGGTCAGCAGCACACCATCCCCACTATAAACAGTGTTGGTGCTGCACTGCTTCCCCCTCCTGAGACGCCGGATGGTGGACCAGAATCGCCTCGAAGCCGTACGGAAGTCTTTCTCCATGGCCTCTCCAAACTCCTCCCACGCCCGAGTTTTGGCCTCAGCGACCACCCGAGCCGCATGCCGCTTCGCCCGCCGGTACCCATCAGCTGCTTCTGGAGTCCCACAGGCCAAAAAGACCCCATAGGACTCCTTCTTCAGCTTGACAGCATCCCTCACCGAAGGTGTCCACCAACGGGTTCGGGGGTTGCCGCCGCGACAGGCACCAACGACCTTGCGGCCACAGCTCCGATAAGCCGCCTCGGCCATGGAGGCACGGAACATGGTCCACTCAGACTCAATGTCCCCCACCTCCCCCGGAACGTGTTCGAAGTTCTGCCGGAGGTGGGAGTTGAAGCTCCATCTCACAGGGGACTCCGCCAGACGTTCCCAGCAGACCCTCACTACACGTTTGGGCCTGCCAGGTCTGACCAGCTTCCTCCCCCACCACCGGAGCCAACTCACCACCAGGTAGTGGTCAGTGGACAGCTCCGCCCCTCTCTTCACCCGAGTGTCCAAGACATACGGCCGCAGATCCGATGAAACGACGACAAAATCGATCATCGAACTGCGGCCTAGGGTGTCCTGGTGCCAAGTGCACGTATGGACACCCTTATGCTTGAACATGGTGTTCGTGATGGTATTTGTAAATTCAAAGATTAAACTCCCAGCATCAGATTGTTGCTATGGTAACAAAACAATCTAACTATGAATAATGTTCTTTGAAGTTTTACAAAGTAAACTTGCCAACTCCTTAAAATCATGGATCTAAATGTTAAACAATTTAAAATCTTTTAATTTTTTTTTAGTTTTAGTTTTTTTTAGTTTTTTATTTTTCATTCAAAACAATTGAATAAAATTTAACAGCATTAACAATCTCAATAAACAAGTGTTAAATTTATGTATCTGTGGTCTGTTTTAAAATATTAGTGTTTATGGGGCCCTTGAAGCCCTGATGAAGCCGCTGACTTAATTTGGATTAAACAGAAGTTCAAATTTTTTGTTTTTAGACTAGGTGTGGGTGTAAATAGCATTTCACTGGAGATATTTTCCCTTAACATATAATTACACAGTAATACTTTTACATTTCCTGTCAACCTAACATCTTTTAATACAAAAACACGGTCGACCGCCGGTGGACCGCCTCGACGCCCCGACCACCAGGCTTAGCAAGTTTTCTGGGGGAAACCTTGCATCATCAAAACATCTCAATCCTACGGAAAAGTTGTGGAAAGATCAGAGAAGGTTGAAATGAGTGCAAAAAGGCCTACAAACCTGAATCTATTGCACTGTTTTTCTCAAGACCAAGTATCTCTGCGTGATGATAAAAAAAACTGTATGTAGTCTTATTTCCTCACTTTGTACTACTTTGATTAGATTTTTAGCGACATTGGCTGAAAAATACTCCCATCAACTTGCTTGTTTAGTGTTTTTTGCACTAAACAAAACACTGGAAACAGTTGCATTTATTTTCATTTGACCATAAAACAGAAGAGCAGTAATCTTCTTTGTCTTTGCCCAGCTGAGCTTTAATAAAGGCCTAGTGGGGTTTTATGTACCTAGTTCTGAGAAGTGTCACGCATGTTGGCTACGTCCAGTGTCACCTTCAGCATGGTACATCATGTGTATTGCTTTTTTGGTCACAAGCAGTCTGAGTTTGTCATATTTCTTTTTCTCTGATCTCTCTACTGTAGACAAGGCTCCTGGCCCAAGTCTGTTTGACCAGAAAGCTTCTGCCAGTGGCTTCGAGCAACAAAATCAGCAGCTGCCAGTGAAGGTGGTGTACTACAGGGCTCTGTATCCATTCGATGCGCGTAGTCACGATGAGATCAGCATCCAACCTGGTGATGTCATCATGGTGCGTACTTAGACCCATACACCTCAGAAAGAAACTTTAGAAAGTGCTTTCAACACACGTTTTGTTTTGGTTTCTTGGGCTTCCTCCTGAGGTGTGCTTGTGTGTGAAAGACGGGTTGCTTGTATTAACTTTTTCCTCTCTCCTCCGCTGTGCATACTGAAGGTGAAGGGGGAATGGGTAAGTCCTTTCCCCTCGTCCCCCAGCCCCGCCCAGTGCAGTGTTGTGTGCTTCCACCAATCACAAACCAAAAACAAAAGAAAACGCTTGCTCTCATTGGTTCATCTCATATCATCTAGATGTTTTTCCATTTACCAGTGGATGAATGTAATTTACTTTACTTTTTACAAAGTCATCACAGATAGATGTCCAGTGACTGTGAAAAGTATTGGATGTTCAACCATTTGACTTCTTTGGCAAATCAATCAAAATCAACTTAATTTGGCTCTTTTTTTCTGTTTTTGATCAAAGAAATTTACAACATTCTTTTACTAATTCTGTCATTTGTCACAAAAGCCACATTTTGTTAACCATAAATGATTTGTAAAACTAAGAAAAGTGAAAAAAAAACCAAAGAGGTTAATACTTTTCATAGGTAGCCGAAATGCTGCCAGACCTCTTATATTTTAATAATCAGTGTGAACATCCCTTAGACATGGATCACTTCAAAGCTAAAAGAACTTGTAGTTATGTGTGTGTGTTTTAATAGATACGGTTGTGTATTTAAAATGTACTTTTCTGAGCTTTACATCATGCTATGTTATTCTCTCATCACAAACAAACCTGGAGTGTTACCTTAATTTTTCTATTTATGTTTGAAACAAGCTGCAGTTTCCAAGCTTACAAGCTTGGAAACTGCAACCTGACAGAGCAGCCTTTCCTCACAGTTCTCCCACTCAGCTCCTTCAGACTAGCCAGCAGCAATTTGCAAAAACTTGGTGGTACATTCAGAGATGTGGAATCACTTCATAAACAGGTCACTAAATACACAGTCCAGTCACATTAATGTGACCATCTGTCAAAAGCCAGAATAACCACCTTTCGCAGAGCGAACTGCTACGAGACGTGCAGGAAGAGAGTCACTTAGGTCCCTGAAGGTCTTCTCTGGGATGTTGAGCCATGCCGACTCTAATGCCGTGGCCAGCTGCGCTAGATTACGCGGTTGAGGATCCATGGCGCGAACAACTCGATCGAGATGGTCCCACAGATGCTCGATTGGGTTTAAGTCAGGTGAGTTTGCTGGCCAGGGGAGGACGGTAAACTCATCCTGGTGCTCTTCGAACCACGCACGTACACTGGCAGCTGTATGGCACCTCGCATTGTCCTGCTGGAAGATGCCATCATCCTGAGGAAAAACAATGCGCATGTAGGGGTGGACATGGTCCGCAAGGACAGATGCGTACTTGTATTGATCCATCGTGCCTTCCACAATAATCAGTGAACCCAGAGAATGCCAGGAAAACATTCCCCAGACCATAATGCTCCCGCCTCCAGCTTGGACCGTTCCTGCAATGGTTGCAGGGTGGTTCCTTTCAGAGGTTTCACGCCTTATACGCCAACGTCCATCTGTCCGATGGAGCATAAAACGCGATTCATCTGAAAACGCTACCTGTCGCCACTCAGTGGACGTCCAGCTGCTGTACTGGCGTGCAAATTCTAGCCTTCGTCGTCGATGAACACCAGTCAGCATAGGTGCACGAACCAGGCGTCTGCTTCGGAGGCCCAGACGCAGCAATGTTCGCTGAATAGTGGTTTGGGAGACACTTGTGGTAGCCCCTTGGTTCATTTTAGTGGTCAGTTGCTCAACGGTAGCCCGTCTATCTGCCCGAACGCATCTCCGCAACCGTCGTTCGCCTCTGTCATCTATGGCCTGTGGTGCACCACATTTGCCACGTCGTTGATTTTGGACAGTCCCATTTTGCCATGCACGGTACACTTTTACCACGGCGGCACGCGAACAGTTCACAAACTCAGCCGTTTCGGAAATGCTTCCACCCTTGGCCCGAAAGCCAATGATCATGCCCTTTTGGACGTCGGATAAATCGCTTCGTTTCTGCATTACACCAACGATTGAAATGTTTTCCGAAGCCCACACACACCCTTATATACGCTCAACTGCACTGTGCTGCCACCTGCCTTCTGTGATTGGTTATTTAACTCTGAAGTGGAAAGTACGTGGTGGTCACATTAATGTGACTGGACTGTGTATGTTTACATTGCAAGTCTGGTTCGGTAAATGAAAAAAATCTGCTTACTGGAATTCTGCTCTGAGAAGCTGAACTTAAGATGTTTTATTATTTCTTCTCTTCAACGTTGAATCTAAGTTACAGCTAAGCCGGAGTGCCTGCAGGCCTACATGTTATTAAGGGTTCATTTACACCAGCCACATTTGGTCTGGTTTAATCCATCTCTAGTTTGTCTGCTTTGAAAGTCTGGTTTGTCTGGGGAGGTGTGAATGCGTAATGGAACTCTGATGAGGACCAAAAAATGCAATCTGGTCCACCCTAAAATCCTCGGTCTCGGTTTCATTAAAGTAAACTCTGGTGCGGTTCAAGTGCATAAGAGAATGCCAAGCAGACCGGAAGCTGCTTTTAAGCAGGAAACTCACTGTAGTGTATGACATTCTGGGTAAATAGAACCAAGAGTCAAATGCTAGAAAGAGAAATTGCAGAATCTGCAACTGCTAAAATCTGATACTACTCCACTTTTATTATTATTTTGTGAAGAAAGAAGTTGCGTTCATGTATTCTTCTGTATTCCTCTGAAGAATACATGAACATAATAGAATACATGCAGCATACAGAATACATGCAGCACCCCCACAGGTGGCTCTCAATTAGTTTGGATTGTTTGACGCAGTTCAGTGAAAATGAACCGCATCAGCTGAAAATGCAACAAATGTTGCAGTTTTGGTTCCTAATCGAGCCGAGTCCACTGGACTGTCGGGTATGAAAACACTCTAAGAGTTTTGTCTAGAAACACAACATATCTTTGATTTTTCCCGTTGCATTCTCCTAATTATGCAAATACAAGAAATAGTTGCCGAGCAGCTATTTCATTGTAATTTGGTCAAGAAAGTTGCTAAATATAATGAACACTTGGTGGGACATTAACCAGCAAAAGGGTTACTGCACCTCACTTTTTCTCATCCATTTTTCTAGTATTTAATAACTGTGACAGATGGTCTCACCGGCAAAGCTTTTGTTTTGTTGTTCATTGTCCGTTTGAAGAGTTGACAGTAGTATTTAGATCTACCGCTGTGTCAGTAGATCTTTTTGTAATGTTGCCTCTGTGTTCTGATAGGTGGATGAGTCTCAAACTGGGGAGCCTGGCTGGCTGGGTGGTGAACTCAGAGGAAGGACTGGTTGGTTCCCAGCTAATTATGCAGAGCGGATACCTGAAAGCGAAGCACCAATCAGCTTGCGGCCTCCGTCTTCAGCCACATCCCCTTCAACCCAGCAGCCAATGGCCACTCCCCCTTCAGCCTCCGGACACACCTCCACCTCAACATCTTCTGCTAACAGCAACTGGGCTGACTTCAGCACCACGTAAGTCCGAGTCACGTTACTTCCCGACTCCTAAATGTGTCAAATATTTTCCTGATCGTCCGATTCCTTTGTGTCAGTTGGCCGTCCAGCACAGCAAGCCAGTCGGACAGCGAGGGATGGGACGCCTGGCCTACCTCCTCAGCCAATCAGAATCCCTCTCTCAGCGTTCCATCAGCACAGTTACGGCAACGCTCCGCCTTCACGCCTGCCACCATGACGACAGGCTCCTCACCTTCTCCTGTACTAGGACAGGTATGAAAAAGGGATCAAATGAATCGGTCGCTATGCAAAGACTGATGGTTGTAAAATGCTGCGATCCTACCATTTTTGCGTTTTATTTTTAGGGGGAGAAGGTGGAGGGACTTCAGGCCCAGGCCTTGTATCCTTGGAGAGCCAAGAAGGACAACCACCTCAACTTCAACAAAAATGAGGTAGCAGTTCATCTAGTGGTCACTATTCAATCCCGTGTTTAAAGTAACTAGTTACCTGAAGGACAGAAAAAAGTTTGTAGAAGATAATAAAAAATCTACTGTGCAGGATATTAGGTGTGGAGTACCACAAGGATTGATCATTGGACCTCTACTTTCTACTTTTTTGCTTTCTAAATTTCTTCAGTGTATCTTATTTGTGGATGACGATCTTGTTTTATTCAGAAGAAAACATTGAATTGCTGTACATTAGTGGTGTCCCGATCGATCAGCCATCGATCATAAGCAGCTGATTTCCGTGAAAACGTGTATGATTAGTGATCGCCAATCACTTTCTCTTATTGCCGCAAAAAATGATTACCTAAGTCTTGTACTTCACAACCCTCTGAAGCCAGTGTGCAGCGTATCTCCCCCTTTCCTTCACACGACGCAGGCGCACGGCAGCAAATCCTAAGCAATGTTGTGTGGAACTTTAGCACTCTGAGAGTGATGGAGAGTCCTGGTTGACAGCATTTCAACTAAAGTCCTAAAGGGTTAAGAGTCCCAGTTAAACGGCGTTTTAACTAAAGTTCTAAAGGGTTAGAAAAGGGGTGCAGGTTTTAACGTTGTTGTTTTTTTTGTTTGTTTGTTTATTCAATATTACCGTATTTTCCGCACTATAATGTGCACCGGATCTCATAGCGCCATCTCAGTAGCGCCACAGTGCTACTGAGATGTCATATTTCACAGACGTAGGGCCGTTTCCACTCCACCAAATGTTCTCTCACATCGAACGTGTCCTCAAAGCTTCATGTAACGTAACAAAAATTTTTTTTACATAGGTTTTAAAACTTTCGTTATCCTAACATGATAGATAATCTGTGAAAAAAGTCGCGCTCCTCTGCCTCCTTCCTGAGTTCTGCAGAATTACACCGCTCGCTCAAAGACAGCCAATCAGAACCAGCACCAAACAGCTGGCTGTGTGTTCACAGGCAGTTTCGAATTAGTAACAAGACTGTTTACTTTAATGCAACCTGCATTTAACTTGAAATGAATGTTTACTTTTGTATTTGACTTTGTTTGATACCGGCAGTGCTGTGAGATTTATTTGACTTGATGCATAATTTTAGGCTGTTGAGCCTCGGTGTTAAATATTGTTTCACCAATTGCAGGTTTTCCTGTTGTCTTTTTGACTGAATACTTGCTACATTGTCTTTGCAAGTATTTTGCATGTTTTCTGTCTAAATTAGATTGTTTTGTTACCAGATAATTTTTCCAGTTTGCCAGATCACATAGTAGCATTTATACCTAAAGTGAAAAATTAACAGCCAATCTGGATGCTCAGTATTGATGATCGGCAGTGATCGGCCCTCATGGATGATCAGTATCGGAATTGGCAGCAAAAAACCTGATCAGAGCATCCCCACTATACATGGTTGGAAATTAATTCAGAAAAATTATAAATTGGTTTGATAGTAAAAGATTATCAGATTACTACCAGTAAAACAAAGTTTATTATATTTTGTTGCTATAAAACAATGGTGATGCACAATTGCATATCGAAGTAGTTGAGCTACATAAAACAGAAGATATTAAGTTTTGGGGGTCCTCAATGATGAACATTTGTCATGAAAATCTTATATAAAAAAAATCCAAAACAATTCCTGTATTAACTAAGGTAAATGAATTACCGTATTTTTCGCACTTTAAGGTGCACCGAATTATAAGGCGCATAGAATAGACGCTACAGATAACATTGCCAATTTGTTCCGTACTCTATTATTACACATCCACATTTGTAAAGAGGTGGTCCCTGAGTACTGAGTATAGTAGCTGCCCCAGTCATTGTTTCACTCATGGTGTTGGTGTTGCGATATTGTGCCCAACTGCTTTCTGGGTAACACAGACCAACCGACAAGCTGCCGCCGCTGTCTCTGTCTCTCTTGCCCACTCCATATATAAGGCGCACTGTCGGCTTTTGAGGAAATTGAAGGTTTTTAGGTGCGCCTCATAGTGCGGAAAATACGGTAGTCCCTTAGATTCAGACTGACGATGATAGAATGATGCATTTCAGTTAAATGTGTCAGTTTATGGAACAACCTTGACAGTGAGCTAAAACAATCTAAACCTCTTTTTGCATTTAAAAGAAATGTGAAAATCATTAAAGCGGTAACATTGTTTTTGATGCAGATCATAACAGTGTTGGAGCAGCAGGACATGTGGTGGCTAGGTGAGCTTCAGAACGGACTAAGAGGCTGGTTTCCCAAAAGTTACGTCAAGCTCATCTCAGCCAACATGACGATTCCCTCTGCTGCTGCTGCAGTCCGCAGCAAAAACACTAAGTAAGTTTAGAAGAGCTGCCACACCACATTCCTCACAGAATGGCAACCAATTGATGACAATGAAATAATGTTTGATCCAATTCAGTGATGTCCATGTTCCTAAAAAGGAGAATCTTTATCTTAAATTCATGTTGTACTCTGAGGTTATTTTTGACTTTTTATTTATTTTTTAATTTTTTTGGTGTAAAACAAAATCCCATCATAATCTATTATTATCACATTATGCCATCACACATGAAGAAAATTAATACAGGTAGCCCCAAGAACTAGATATTAAAAGAATCTAATTAAATGATATTTAAATTATGAACGATTCACCTCCTGTGGTCTGAACACAGTCTCACAATTTCCGCATGGACCTGAATTGTGTGGCAACTTGTGCTTAATCAAACATCTCAAAATCTTGATGTTGATCTGAACGCCTCATCTGCACTGTGCTGCAACAATGGAGACTGGAGACTGGAATTATAAGACCCACTTCAGCCAGTTTTTTGAAATCAGGGAACATTTCTCTGAGTGAAGATTGCTTTGCACTTCTGCACCAAGTGGTCAGGAGTGTGAATTGAAAATGACAGAGGGCCTTCAGATTTTTTTGTCATAGTTTTAAAAATTTGTTAAAGGCAGAAAATTTTCGGTGAACACCACTATAACCAGACGGCATCCAGCTGCATTTTGTTTTTGTCAGATCTGGAAGTGTTTGTTGAAATATGGAAAACTGTGATGGGTCTTTGGAAATCAGCCTGTCAACATGACATTCCTTATATAGAAATTATTTCACTTTTAAATATTTACACATTTTGAATCATTTAATTTTGTTTGCCCTCTTGTCCCCTAGTGAAGCTGGAATATCGGAGAGTCCGCCCAATGGGAAACGACCCCCATCCTCGCCGGCAAAACCTTCCGAATCTGGAGAAGGTAACTCGATAAAGAACGTTTAGTGTTTTCTGACTTTCTCTAGAGAGATTGATGACTTTTTCCTCCTGCTTTTCTCCAGAATATGTGGCCATGTACACCTATGAGAGCAGTGAACAGGGGGACCTTAGTTTCCAGCAAGGAGACATTGTCGTGGTGACCAGGAAAGAAGGGGATTGGTGGACTGGCATGGTGGGGGGAAAGACTGGAGTCTTTCCTTCCAACTACGTCAAACCACGTGACTCAGTGCCAGAGGTTGAAACCTTTATTTCAGATTATTTAATCTGGGCTAAAATTATAATTTGGGAATATTTGCAGGATTTTATTTTATTTATTTATTATTTTTAATTGTTGTGAATTTCCCTTTATCAGTCCCTGGGGCCAGCAGGGAAGACGGGAAGTCTGGGTAAGAAACCAGGTGAGATTTTTTCTTGTCTTTGTTCTAATAAAACAGACTTGGCTTAGATTACTAAATCTAATCCAATCTATGTGCATCGTTTGTTCTGCTGGTTTCCACTTAGTATTATAACTTGTTTAGCATCTTTAGTCATATAAATTAGAGTGTTTGCAAAATACTGATTTCTGCTTTTAGTCAAACTGTAATATTCTTAGAGGTTAAAAAAAACATCTTCTTTCCTTTTCCCTCTCTTAGAGATCGCTCAGGTGATTGCTGCTTATACTGCAACGGGCGCAGAGCAGCTGACGTTAGCACCGGGACAGCTCATCCTCATCAGGAAGAAGAATCCCGGGGGCTGGTGGGAGGGCGAACTGCAGGTACACCAGCACTGTACAACCTGGACAGATGTCTATCAGGTCGTCTTAACATGGATAAAATAAACATTCTTATTAGAGGTGTAAACAAGGTGCCTGCACGTCCTTAAAAGTCTCAGTTTCATTTATCTAAAATTAAGGCTATAAAATGTCTTAAATTCATTAAAATAAGGCCAGTGCCACATGACATTTTGAGAAAAGCTAACTTTTTAGGCCCTAGGGTGGTTAAGGCTGTCTCTTTTGTACATTTCTGTGTGATTCAGGTCTTGAATTTAATTCAATGGTCTTAATAGGGCCTTAAGAAATAAATTACATTTTAAAATCAAATTCAAAATCTTAAATATGAAACCTTCAAGAACCTTGTGTAAAGGTACACAGCAATCATAGTTTGATGCCTTGGTTTTACAGTCACAATTTGGTGTGCTTTGAACAAGAAAAAATATTGTGGGTGAAAAACATTAAAGTGTAATGGTTTGAGTCAATTGCTCTAAAGGACATTCAAAAGTAATAGCTCAGTGTTGGTGTTGAGCTGATATCTGCTGTCATTTTCTATTTCTCATGACAAAGGCTCGGGGGAAAAAGCGGCAGATTGGTTGGTTCCCAGCCAATTATGTGAAGCTTCTGAGTCCCAGCACCAGCAAGACCACTCCCACAGAGCCCACCCCTCCTAAGCTGGCTCCTACCAGCACAAGTATGCACGTCACACATTTATATCTGTCTTTGTGGACCTCACTCATCATAGGTGGTTGATGCTACCGCTAACTAGCTCCTAATGTACCCTTGCTAGTTAGCTAGATTTTTTATGTCTCTCATGGTTAAGTGAAAATTTATTGCCAATTTATTGTCATTTCTACATTTTTATGACAATACAGGTCTTAAATTTCATTAGTAATGGTATTAAAAAGGTCTTGCAAAATCTTACATTTGAGTTGGTGAAACCTGAAAAAGGCCTGTATTCATTGTGGAAGGTACAAAGAGCCGTAGGTTTCAGACACCTGGGCTAGGTAGAGGTCAATAAAAATAAAGGTGAGTCTGGGCAGATAAAGGGAAAGAAATGCTTCAAGAAATGGATTAGTTATTTTTTTTTAAGTCACTTTGCTTTGAGATTTTGTGTCAAATCGAAAATGTTGATGTCTGGTCTGTCTTTTCTATTTTTGTGAAGCTCTGTGTCAGGTGATTGGCATGTATGACTATGTGGCCCAGAATGACGACGAGCTGGCCTTCCAGAAGGGCCAGGTGATCAACGTGCTCAACAAGGACGACTGTGATTGGTGGAAAGGAGAACTGAACGGGAGGGAGGGCCTGTTTCCTAGCAACTACGTCAAACTGACGACAGACACCGACCCAAGCACGCAGTGTGAGTACGTGCACACACGACCCCACCTGTAGCGTGGATTCCACCAGCAGTGTGCGCTAAGATGAGCAGACTAACGTTCAGTTCCGTGTAACACAAACACACTGTCACACTCAGACACACACACACACCCAGAGCCAGGTGTGGAGATGCTGTCCCTCTCTGTCAGTCTTTTTGACCCCAGGCTGGTTTCACCTTTCACCTTCATACTCCTTTGGGCCTCTTTGATAACCTTCCCATCATGCACCACCTCTGGGTGGAGTCTCTGTGTGTTTGTATGCTGTGTATTTGCATGTAGATGTGTGTTAATTTGCACGTATCAGTGCATAAGCACCTCTTTTTTCCTCTCTGCATGTTTTCCTTCAGCATGATCCACCATAAATGGAAGAGTTTCTACAGCACAGCAGAAACATCACAACACAATAAAAAGAAAATAGAAAAGCTAAACACGCAAATTTGTTGGCACCCTCTGTGGAATTTGAAGAAAAATAAATGAATATTTTCTCATATTGAGTAATTCTAAGGAATTGATCTTTAATTCATTCAGTTGGGAGAAAAAGGAAAATTCCATGTTGACGAGCATCGCAGATCCCTCACCATACCCAACAGAGGGCATGAGGTTTTACTCTGGCTTCATACTTTGTTTCTCCCCAGACCCAACTGGAAGGGTATTAGTTACTGAATAATCCAATGTTAGTGCTTTCACACCCGAGTTGTTCAGTGTGTTTACTATGAACTCTGTAAACATCACTTCAATGGTAACTTTATTGTCCTCAATCACAAACTGATTTGTGGCATGTCTAATCATCCAATGACGCATGCATTGAATTCACACATACACAAATTACCGTATTTTCCGGACCATAAGGCGCACTGGATTATAAGATGGATGCTAAAACAACGACAACAAAAAAAAGGTAACGGAAACAAAACAGTAAGTTTAGTTGAACTTTATTTGACTATGGAGTTCTTTTGTTAATCCTCCCGGAATGACAGCAAACTCCGAATTAGTTGGCTTCACTTCCTTTTTCACAGTAGCAGTGAGATGGGCGCTCATGGAGTCGCAGGTGAGCAGGGATGGTGATGTGTGGAAAAACCTGTCTGGATTTTACTGGAGGCATAAGCTGCAGAACTCTGACTGGTTTATTGCTGCTGGCGTAGGGCCTGTACACTTTCCATCTCTGTGTCAGGGACAGATTTTGGAATTCAGTGCACACATAAGGCGTACTGGATTGTAAGGCGCACTGCTGATTTTTGAGAAAATTTAAGGCTTTTAGGTGCGCCTTATAGTCTGTAAAATACAGTACATAAATTAAAAAATATGGCATAAGGATGTGTTAAAAACGTTAAAAAAATGTAAATTTGCCGCTCAGACTCCCGCTAGCTAGCTGCTAATTTATGCTTGATAGCTAGCTAGCTACCATTTTTTGTCTATCATGGGTAAGTGCAAAGTTATTACCAGTTGGCTGAACGAAGTTTATTTTCGACACTGGCTCACTTCTGCTACAAACCCATATAATAAAAACTTCAGCTGCATAATTGTTTCTCACATATGCAGTGTGAGAAACATAAAGCTGCTGCTAAGAGCCACAAACAAACCCCAGAAATGTCACGGTTTTTGCTGGGCTCGATTGTAATAAAGCAGAATCCGCCAGCCATTCCTTATGTTTTTATTTTATTTACTTTTTTGGTTTTAAATGTCACTCAAGGGGGCATTAAAAATGTCTCAAAATGTATTCATTTAGACTTACTGACTTGTAAATACCTTGAAAAAAAACCCTGTGCGACCTTTACCCCATGTTTCACCCCTCTTTTGTTCTCCTGTCTTATTGTATTACTATCTAATAATGGTCACTAGTGACTGAATGTGGAAAAATGAAAAAAAAAATTGATTAGGTGGACCTCTCCTCCTGCCGCTTACCCATGCTTCACATAAAGTTGCTTCACCCTCTTCAATAGCACCCCTATAATAACACTGCATTATAATAGATGTCTTCCTTGGTAGCATAAACAGACTAATAAATGAGGAAGATGCTTCTTTTTTGTAAAGCATAAAGCTCCATGCACCTTTGAAGATGTATTTTCAAATTTGTTGAGTTTGAGCCAGATAATTTTCCTCAAGGAATTATAATCAAACTTCTTGAATGATTTGAGGAATTGTTATTGCCCAAATACAAAAGTATTCAGCCCCATTTTCTCTGAGTGCAATCAGAGGTCTTCAGAAGTTCCCTGATGACTGCTAATGACTGAATAGAGTCCACTAGAGTGTAATCTAATCTCAGTACAAATTCATCTGCTCTGCAGCGAGAAAATGACTTATTGAATTTTACAGAAAAGAATAAAACCATAAATCCTGTGTGTTGCTGTCGCTTTAGATGCTCCGGTCTTGTCCCATGTCTTGGCGCACCTCCACACTCTCTCTGTCTTGCTGCACGCTCCACCCACCTAGCACCCAACCAGACATTGTTCTTGTTGTTGTTTCTTGTGTTTAGTTTTTGTTTAGTTTTTTTTTTTTTTTGTTGATGTTGTTGTTGTCGTCCTCTCTCTAGGATCATATCATTACCCAGAACCCCCCTCTCCTCAAAGCCCTCAAAGAGACCCACTAGGCCACGCCCACTAGGCCACTCTACCAATGGGACAGCAGCGAGAGGTCACATGACCCGGACATGGCGCCTCTCCACCTGTAGAAGCCAGAGACAGGCAGACACACAGACAGACTGTAACGTTAAAAAATGAACACCCCTGAACTCTTTGTCTATGCATGGTTCTGACCAGACTTGGCCAAACTCTCCAAATGGCATGCTTCACCAGGAAGGGAGATCAGTAGTCAGCACTCCTCCTGCTCCTCCTCTTCCTTTCTTGCTTTTCATCTCTTTCTGGTTCATCTGGCTAGAGGTTTCGATTGGGAATGAAGGGAGAAGAGGAGGGGAACTTGTTGAACTCCTCCCCTTTTTAAGATTGGACTAATGAACAGGTCTTTACTGAATCACAGTGGCTGTATACACACACACACACACACTCCCGTAGTCGCACGCACTCACTCACACACACACACACACACACACACACACACACACACACACACACACACACACACACACACACACACACACACACACACACACAGACCCTGCTGGGTGAAGTGGATAGTGGGTCATTTTGTGGCTTTATGGGAGATTTAGTCGTTAGTCATTCACTTAACTCATTCCAATCTCTCTTTTTTGTATGTTTTGACCCTGCTTCCATTGCTTTAGTCACATGTCAGTCAAAGGTGCTGGCTCCCCTCCCTCACTCATCTGTCCCCCCTACCCCTCCCACAGCTTCACAGAAAGACCCACTATCTGCTGGAGGACAAGTCTGAGAGTCTGAGAGTCTCCTCTCCTCAATGGCAAAGATTCCCTTCCTCTTGTCCTGCCTCTTTCTTCCTCGCTCTTCCCACCCTACTCAAAGGGAGAAGAGAAGTACTGATGGCAGCAGACAGTTAAAGGGATAGTTGAGAATTCCAATTCTGTTAAAAAACTATAGACGGGTAATATTTTACCAGCAATAGATTGGTTTTCTCACAATCTTCGTTTAGTATGAATTGGGTAGTTGGTCCTGGAGGCTGAAAACAGGTTAATTTTATGAGCCTTTATATGTTGTTTGCATTGAGTATTTAAACTGATTATACAGGAAACGGAGACCGCTGGAGCATGCTTGGAGCATGCTCTGAAAACGAAAAATATTTTGTGTTTAATGTAAAAGTAATTAATCTTAAAAATTAATAAAGTCATGTTCATTTAAACATGTTGCACATATTTCCGCAGGTTACGGTTTGTGTTTCCATGGGAAGATCATTTGCGGTGCACTCCCTCCCACCTTCTTTTTTTGTGTGTAAATAATCACTTGGCTTTGTGTGAGCAACTATTCATATCAAAAGTGGCTGGCATAAAAGCTCATAAAATAAATCACTTTGGTCTTAACCCCTCTTGGACTAGCTGTAGGCTTCCAAAATCAACTAATCTGGATTTGTATTAAATCAAGACGAGTTATTTATTGCAAATAAAAGATTAAATGCTTGCCTGTCTTAGAAATTGCTGAACTATCCCTTTAAATCTTACGCTGCAGCGCTGCTTGCCTTCTGGCGGGAAAGAGGACGAGCGGTCGGAGTGGAGCTGAAGTTCCTCTGCAACCAAATTACACAAAAGAACCTGATACACAGAACACAGCCACACACAACTCACAGCAGATATGTTTTAATGTGTAGAACCTTACCATTCTGACTGTGTATTAACTTCAAATGATCCATTAATGTTTTATGTTTTGTTTACATTATTATTGTTTTTTCTGTTGCTATGTCGATGGGAGAAATCACGCAATAATGAGCTAGACCAAGATAAGGACACCGTGATGATGTGCAGGTGGATTTGGTACTAAACCTTTTAGAGGTGCAGTGATTGTGCAGTGGCTGCTTTCAGGTGTCTAAATCATTCCAGTGAAAGAAGTCAAATGACGGTTTAAGATTCTTACCCAAGTTATTGCGTTTGCACATAGGAATTAATCTTATTTCTAGGGTTTTGTTTGTTGGAGGAGTAAACATTGTTCCTCTTGCCCTGGTTAAACCAAGTAACACATCTGACTCTAGATTAATATTAACACACACTCAGACATAGTGTCACAGTTATATTTATCATGTTTTTCACTTGGCGAAAGAGGTGTTAATCCCATTTTCTAAAAAAAAAAAAGCCAAACTGCTTTGTACCATTGTTCCTTGCTAAGCAGGTGCTGCTTTATGCTTTGTAAAACATGTTTTTTCAACTTTGAGCTCCTTTTGCATTGTATGCAAACATGATTTAGCCATGCACAACTATTTCACCCCTCAGAGATTTTAAAGAAACAGTATTGTTTTACTAAAACATCAATGACACCAAGCCTGAAAAAAAACAACTTTTTTCCAGTAGAGATGCACCGATCAGAGATTTGTGGTCAGTTTCCTATATCTGGCTTTCTACTGACTGTAAACTTTTCCAATTCCTCTTTAAGAGCTATATTTATGTAGCTTTACTGACATAGGCGATCAGTATGTATAGTATAAGTGGCAAATGCAACGTCATGCTATATGAGGGAGACCAGTAGTTGTAAAACAGGGTTTTACTTTCTTATTAGCATGGTTGGAATTAACTCTTAAGATTTCCTGAGAAATCTAGTATCTTGCATGAACCATGTGGTTTTTTTACCTGTTTGACAAAACATCCCAAAGTCAGGAGTGATTTGACTTCCTGAATCAGATTGCACTTTTTTGTACCACTGAAAAAGTTGGTATAAAACAAACAAACAAGTACCAACAGGTGAAACAGTGACACAATCAAAACCTGAAAGTCGCAATTTCCTCTAATTTAAAGCAGTTTCCTGACTTCACTTTAAAACATTTCACAGGAACTGAAACTTAGTTGTCTTCTCTCATTAACAACTTCCACACCAAAGGCTGTGGAAGTTGTTAATGACAACCTGGTAGCATTTAAAAGATCCATTCACTAATTGTCTATATAAAAATCAGAGTTTTGAGTTTACAACCAGTCGACTGACTGGTCACTTAACCATCTGAAAATTGTCCAGTTTCATTCAATTCCATTCAGTTCTGTTCAATTCTGTTCAGTTGCATTCACGGGCAGATTTCTCGGTGCATCTCCACAATGAAATCAGTTTGTTTCAAGCAGATCATTTTTCCCTCACCTCATTCCATCCTGAAAGCGTCACGTTTTAGTGTCATTTTACTGAATCAGTCAGTTCACAGGGAGACAACACTGCCTCGCTTTTACTTGAGACAGATTATTTACAGTGTATTACCTTTTACAGAAGAGACATGAACCTTTTTTTGTTGTTTTTTTGCATAGCAACAGACTAGTGTTAGAGGGACTGCCATATCTTTGTATTAGGATTATTTGTTGTTGTTGTTTATTCAAATGACAGTATTGTGATTTTAATGTTTACCCTCAGAAACACAGATGGATGAAATGATTATAGAAATACATTTTTATATAGGAAGCAATAATCTGTTAGCATTATGAGCCTTCTTGAATCTCATTGGTTCCTCATTGAGTCATTTTTGAAAGTCAAGCTCTCTGATTGGTCGATGAGTTAAGGTCAGCGTGGGGTTTAGCAAACTGGACTTGTTAGTTTTGGGAACTTGTCTAATTTACATTCACCTTTTTTTGTACCAGTTGGTTACTGATTATCAAGCCTTGACAGTTGGAGTTTAAACCAGAGCCATGCTCCTGCACACCGGTTTGGTTGAGGATATATATGATGGCTAAAATCAATTGTCTCCCAACCTCTGCAGTTACTTTTGTCTCCATCACCATTTATCTAAATCATTCAAGAATTGAAAGTAATACAGGTCAAAAGGTTTGAATTTATACGTGTAGTTCTTACTTGTAGAATAAACTTTTATGATGTGTCAAAGTGGTTTTATTGGAAGAAAAACCTTAGCTAAGCTCTGAGTTACATCGTGACTCTGGTTTAGTCTGCTTAGTTAAAAAAAAAATAAGATCTTTTTGATTCATAATTAATAACCTGTAATGCGCTATCCATTATGTGGATAAATGTAGCTAAACTGATGGTTAAAGAAAGCCAAATGTAATCAGAAAGGTGGCAGCGAGTGCATGTACAAATGAATGTGTGAGTGATCGAAAACCAATGCATAAATGAGCAGTTTTTATGGAAACCAATAAACGGGATGGAAACACAGAAGACTTGAATGAGTGAACAAAGTGTACAGAATGATGGCGTTTGTTGAATTGTTTTTATGAGTGGAGATCTTCATGAAACAGGGAAGCCTGCTTGTTCTGATGATTAAACAATGTAAGATGGACTTCAGACAACTGGCCTTGTTATTCACATTATTACGCATATGTTTTTATAAAAGCTTTTTAAAATAACAAGTTAGCGTAATAAATTTACCTAAATTATTAAAACGCGATAAAATATTCATTCTATAAAGATACTTCTCATATTGAGAATTGAATAATAAAATAAGCAATACTGCTTGTCTCTATGGTGGATTCCAAAACTATTCAATACCTTTGCTTAGAATCGTAAACCAAAGCGAAGCCAAACCAGGAACTTTAGTTCAGTTCATATACAGTCAAACCAAATATTATTCATACCTCTGACAAAAGTACATTTCAAGTAATCTTTGTTGAACCAAGAAGTTTTTTTTAACTGGGTTTCTAACTGAGGCGTCTCCCAAAATTTGGTGAACTGTATTCATACAGAGCCAATTCACAGCACATGGCGTCTCTGCAAAAAGTATTTAGCTCAGTCATACACATTAGGGCTGCAACTAAAAATAATTTTAATAACGGACTATTCTGACTATTAATCAAATAAAAATGAATTGATTGCTACGTTAGTTGACAATTACTCCAGTAATTGATAAATCACGATTAGTCATTTCAGCTGTTCTACACTTTCATCTTATTTATCAAACATTAATGTAAAGTTCAGTTCATAATGCAAAACCCAAGAAAACAGAGCAGATTCTATGTCAGCAATCCCTTTTGCAAGTATCCATGTTCATAAAGATAAGATCATAAAACAAAGCAAGTATTTTTCCAAATTAGCATGTCAAAATACACAGTCCAGTCACATTAATGTGACCATCTGTCAAAAGCCAGAATAACCACCTTTCGCAGAGCGAACTGCTACGAGACGTGCAGGAAGAGAGTCACTTAGGTCCCTGAAGGTCTTCTCTGGGATGTTGAGCCATGCCGACTCTAATGCCGTGGCCAGCTGCGCTAGATTACGCGGTTGAGGATCCATGGCGCGAACAACTCGATCGAGATGGTCCCACAGATGCTCGATTGGGTTTAAGTCAGGTGAGTTTGCTGGCCAGGGGAGGACGGTAAACTCATCCTGGTGCTCTTCGAACCACGCACGTACACTGGCAGCTGTATGGCACCTCGCATTGTCCTGCTGGAAGATGCCATCATCCTGAGGAAAAACAAAGCGCATGTAGGGGTGGACATGGTCCGCAAGGACAGATGCGTACTTGTATTGATCCATCGTGCCTTCCACAATAATCAGTGAACCCAGAGAATGCCAGGAAAACATTCCCCAGACCATAATGCTCCCGCCTCCAGCTTGGACCGTTCCTGCAATGGTTGCAGGGTGGTTCCTTTCAGAGGTTTCACGCCTTATACGCCAACGTCCATCTGTCTGATGGAGCATAAAACGCGATTCATCTGAAAACGCTACCTGTCGCCACTCAGTGGACGTCCAGCTGCTGTACTGGAGTGCAAATTCTAGCCTTCGTCGTCGATGAACACCAGTCAGCATAGGTGCACGAACCAGGCGTCTGCTTCGGAGGCCCAGACGCAGCAATGTTCGCTGAATAGTGGTTTGGGAGACACTTGTGGTAGCCCCTTGGTTCATTTTAGTGGTCAGTTGCTCAACGGTAGCCCGTCTATCTGCCCGAACGCATCTCCGCAACCGTCGTTCGCCTCTGTCATCTATGGCCCGTGGTGCACCACATTTGCCACGTCGTTGATTTTGGACAGTCCCATTTTGCCATGCACGGTACACTTTTACCACGGCGGCACGCGAACAGTTCACAAACTCAGCCGTTTCGGAAATGCTTCCACCCTTGGCCCGAAAGCCAATGATCATGCCCTTTTGGACGTCGGATAAATCGCTTCGTTTCTGCATTACGCCAACGATTGAAATGTTTTCCGAAGCCCACACACACCCTTTATATACGCTCAACTGCACTGTGCTGCCACCTGCCTTCTGTGATTGGTTATTTAACTCTGAAGTGGAAAGTACGTGGTGGTCACATTAATGTGACTGGACTGTGTAATTTCAACCCTTTAAAGTAAAGTTAAAGGGAAAATCATTATTAGCATTATAGAAAATAAAACCAATTAAATCTAATTCCTTTTGTAATGTTTCCTCTGTTGTTTTGACAATAACCTTTAAACGCTTAACTAGAACTGCACAATATTATTAAAACATCTATGTCATAATATCTGTGAATTTTGCAATAGTGATATGACTTGTGATAAATGAACAATCATGAACTATTTCTGACTTTTTGCTTTTGATTTCTAACAAACATAGTTCCCAGATAATAATATTCAACATTTCCATGTCAGTAATGAGGCTTTATTGAAAAAGTTGCACCTGCTGTTTCTATGGAGATGGTCTAGACTAGACGTTCTCAACGTGGGCGGTACCGCCCCCCAGGGGGGCGTTCAGAGGACGGCAGGGGGCGCTGGCGGACATTTTTACAAAAGGGGGGCGCTGGGATGCCTTAGGGGGGCGTATGGTCAAAGGTAAACTTTATTGTCAATAAATAAAGTGGCCTGCAAGTTATTTGTTGGGGGCAGTGGCGCAACTGAAGTTGCGATGCCCTCCCCCCCCCACCCCACTGAACGAGAAGATGCGATGCACTCCCCACCCCCACCCCCCGCTGAACGAAAAAATGCGATGCACTTCTTCACACACACTGAATGAGAAGATACGATGCACTCCCCCCCTCCCCCCCTCGCTGAACGAGAACTCGCTACCTGTACCTCGTAACGTGCGCGAGGTGAAACCTGCAAACCACTGGGCACAAAGAGTGAGGGACCTAGATAAGGGCTAGGGGGGCGCTGGGCCAAAAAGGTTGAGAAACACTGGTCTAGACAAAAACATCTTTCTTTTTTGTGTAAAAGCTGTTTGTGTCCATGTAGTTTGCTCATTAATTCAGCCTGTTGTCTGAAGCACACCACATTCTGTGGCTTCTGGTCTGGCTGAATCGCTCCAGCTCAGCGTTGCAGCTTCCCTCAACAATAAGCCATCCAGCATCCTACACACATAAGTGCAGAGTGTCCTTATTGCAGAACAAAACTCCATTGTAGTAAACATAGTGAACAGAGCTTCATATTGACAGTGTCACATTTGACTGAGATGCCACTCCACTGTTTGTATGTTGATCTCAGGTATGTATGACCTAAAATGGTTTCCTTTTTTTCTATGCTTAGTGCCGTTCCTGCTGAGAAAAGCCAGGGTGACGGTGGTGTGTTGTTGGTTTTTTTTCTGTGACATTTGACCTTCAGGGTGCGCTGACCTCCACCTGCTGGACATGCTGAGTCCGATGGAGAGGAAGAGACAGGGCTACATCCATGAGCTGATTGTCACAGAGGAGAACTACGTCAACGATCTGCAGCTCGTCACCGAGGTAACCACAAGGGTTCATCAGGCCATACCTTCAGGTCACCTGCAACGACGCTGTTTTTTTTCTATGTTAACAAGATCAGCTCACTATTAAGTTTCTCTTTTCATTTGGGACAGTTCTGATATTGTGTCCAATGTTTTTCCCCCATTTAAGACATCTGGGTCTGAAAATGCCTCGTTTTACTTATAATGCTGTTGACAGTGTTGCTCTATTTTAGGTGATAAATCAACAATAAGACAATTATTTTTTAAAATGCGGTTTTGGAACATTTTCAACATTATGATGAAAAGTGTTCAGGTGTTTTTTTTGTTTGTTTTTTTTTTTTACCATAAATTACATCAATAAATAAAAAGATTAAATTACACAGATGGAATCTGTTGCTCCAGATTTTATTTAGGGGAATAAGAGTTGAGGGGGTAAATATAAATGTAGAAGTATAAGTTTCCTTCTACTTTTATGCAGTACAAGCCCATACACTTTAACTTGAAAAATAATGTTCATCTACTACCTTGTAAGCAACTGTAAAATAGTTTTTGTTTTAACTCAAAATTAAAGTTCCTCAAGTTAATTTAACAAGTGATGAGTATTATCAGCTCCGTCTTCAACGGTGGGTTGCTATAATCTAATACTACTGTTTAAACCAAATAATTATTCCATATTATGAACAAGAACACAATTATGTTATATTCACTCATTATCAGGTTAAACTTAGTGTAAGTTAGAAGAATTTAAATTCTTGCATGAACAAAATATCTGATCTTATAATTCATTTGTTAAACATCACACTGAATTATGCTCAGAAAGATTTATTTATAACTGTATTTATAGCTGTAAGCAGTTTGAGAAAACATTGTCTTCAACCTTAGCAAACTGAAAGGTGCATTGAAATAAATATTTGCCTTAAAAACATCCAAGAGGCGGGTCAAAGTAACACTTCCATCTCACTCTCGGTACAAAAACGTGCCGCTAAACACCTTCGGAAATACTTGCCACTATTGCATTTTTTTCTTTATTTGAATTGCTAACTAAGCCTAGCTCAATAAGCAATAAATATATTCATTACCTGATCAGTTAAAATGAGCTCAATAATTTCCATTTGGACAGCTGTTAAAGAGATGCTCCAATTTAATATTAGGAAGTCAGAATTTTGAGAAACGCTGCAAACATTTGATGTTCAGCATGAAGCAGTGTTCAGAAATTTGCTATAAATTGATATCAAACACCATAAAACAGCAGTTCGCACAGAGAAATCTGCCTTGCATTAAACGTCACTCCTTCTCCGTTGGTGTAGATCTTCCATAAACCTCTGCTGGAGTGTGAGCTGCTGACAGAGAAGGAGGTGGCCATGATCTTTGTGAACTGGAAGGAGCTCATCATGTGCAACATCAAACTTCTCAAGTGAGGAAGAAAAATCTATGTTGATGGTGGGGTTTAGATAAACACCTCTTGTAGTTTTTAAAGACTCGAGGTTTCCTTGCAGGGCTCTCAGGGTGAGGAAGAAGATGTCGGGCGATCGGATGCCTGTGAAGATGATCGGCGACATCCTGACCAACCAGCTGCCTCACATGCAGCCGTACATCAGGTCAGGAAGTGGATCACTTACCATCTGTAGGAGTTTTTGTCCTGCTTCTTGTAGTGGAGCAGCCATCTTGTTTTTTTGCAGGTTCTGTTCATGTCAGCTGAACGGGGCCACGCTGATTCAACAGAAGACGGACGACAGTCCTGAGATCAAAGACTTTCTCAAGGTTAGAACTCTGATCACTTCCTGAAGGTGGAGCTTCAGAAAGATTTCAAGGCATTAAATTACATAGTAAAATTTCTTTAAGTCATATTTGATATACATAGCAATTTTTAATAACTGAAGTTAACATAGTTACTTGATTGTCCTATGAAATGTCACTGTGAGCCTGGGAGACACACAGCACTGCCCCTTTAAACATGAAATAACTTTAAAAGTCTTCAAAACTGTATTAAAAACATTTTTGTGGGGGAAACTGCAACTAAAACAATGAATTTTTTAATGTATTGTTTCCATCAGAGATTAGCCATGGATCCCAGGTGCAAAGGGATGCCTCTGTCCAGTTTTCTACTCAAGCCGATGCAGAGAGTCACACGCTACCCTCTCATCATCAAAAATGTTTGTACCATTAGAGCACATAAAATTCTCATGGAAATTTCGGATTTTAATCCAAGTCTAAATTGTTTTGAACTGTCTCTGATTGCAGATCTTAGAAAACACTCCAGAGTCTCATCCAGACCACAGCCATCTGAAAGCAGCGCTGGAGAAAGCAGAAGAGCTCTGCTCACAGGTGAAAACTGGAAACTCGCACTAAAGCAACCGCCTTCAGCAGATTGGAAAATCAGTTATCACTGGATCTGTCACTTATTTTTGGGCATATATGCTTTTGAATTATGATCAAGCTGTAGTCTGCAATAGTTTTATGTGTGTAAAAGATAAAAGTGTCTGGAAAGTAAACACAAGGCAGACAAAAGTTGCCAAAAAGTGACATTATATACAGAATACCCAATATCAATTATTCATATGGTGGCTATTCAAGAAAAAAGTAAAAATCACCAACCTAAGTGATTTAGAGGGTGAAACAGAGACCAGCATCCTACCCAGAGATTTAAGTACATTTTACAAACTCAATTCTAGTCATATTAAGGTTTCGACATTGTGTGTATCATTGTTACCATGATACACACCCTTATCTGTCCCAACGTCTATGTCACTAAGATACTTAAATGATCAAGTGTGGAGATTGTGTTAACTAGTGCAGCAGTGAATGGCAGCATCTAAAAGTCTCAGTTTTCTACACATAATTAGTGTTTTATTCATGAGAGTCTAAGTGCATTGCAGGAATGTAGTTATCAAGATATTGAAAGTTACATCAATATTTTGTGATTTCAACCATCGTTTTTAGTTTTTTTTTACTCAAACATGATTGTAAAAGTAGTTAATCTTGATAGAAAATGTACTTGGATGTGGATGACGAGTTGAGTGTGTGATCTGTGTTGTCAGGTGAATGAAGGCGTCAGAGAGAAGGAGAACTCTGATCGGCTGGAGTGGATTCAGGCTCACGTTCAGTGTGAGGGACTGTCAGAGGTGCAGTATAAGCCACAACAGCTTTTTTAAGATTAAGAAGAGGTGAAATACTCAAGACAAGTCAGCTTTACTGAATAGCTTTATTGACATATTTTACAGAGATAATTTAAAGATTTAAAAAAAAAATCCCTTCTCAGCCTCCGCGGGTGGTCTCTTTCATCCTCTGAGCTCAGGTCCTCTACCAGAGGCCTGGGAACCTGAGGGTTCTTCTTCAGTATCTTGGCTGTACCCAGTTCTGCACATTTCTGGACTGAGATGTCTGATGTTGTTCCTGGGATCTGTTTTAGCCACTGCTGCTCCAATTTGGGGGTGACTGCCCCAAGGGCCCTGATGACCACAAGCACCATAGTAATAATCTGATGGAGGGGAAGCAATTATATATTCAATAAAAATTGGTGTGAGAAAAGAACCTTGAGGAATCCCACATATGATCTTAGTTGCTTAAATTAACCATTTATTAGAAAAATTATTTCTTTAGAAATGTTAACTGTGGACGCTGACATTTGCGTTGGGGTTATCTGCTACATGTTTGGCATTAAGATGCTATTTCAGGCTAGAACAGCTTCTTTGATAGGCCAACTCCTTTCAGCACAACTTGAACACAACAGTTGCCTTCCCAGCGTCCAATCAGATCGTTTTAGAAGCAGAAATTAATCCCCAGTGGGCCAAGAGGAGCGACTTAGTTGTCCATTGTGGTTTTTTGTGCGCCAAATTTATGGGTGTACTGGAAACATGTGAGTACAAAGTAATATTAAAGCAATTATTTGCGTTAATTGACCAAAATTAAAGTGTTAATCTCTTGGCCTTAGTTATTTGTGAATGACAAAGTATTTTATGCTATTAAAGCATGTGACCCTTTAACACAATGTACTTTCTCCATTTGATCAAAATCTTATTATGTCACTATGTCAGAAGCAGCACTGAGATCCATTTACTGTTGGTATGTGGTGTAAAACCTTTTGAAGTATACTTTCAAACTTGTGATGTTTTTAAAAAAAATAGAATGAAAAGAACCAGAAACTTTGTAGAGCAAGACTTTTAACACCATCACCTTAAAACTTGTATGATCATTTAACTTTTTTTAAAAAAAATAAATTTCTCTGTGATTTTTAGCAACTGGTGTTCAACTCAGTCACCAACTGTCTGGGACCCAGGAAGTTTCTCCACAGCGGGAAGCTGTTCAAAGCAAAGAGCAGCAAAGAGCTCTACGGCTTCCTGTTCAACGACTTCCTCCTGCTCACACAGGTGAGTCTTCTTTTAAGAACCTGTGGCTCAGTTGAATTATGTCAATCAATCCAAATTTTCCAGAAAATGGATAATTTAAAACGATTTACACATTGCTACAGCTCTTGAGGTCTAAGCTTTAGATAGCACATTTTACCAGATTAAAAAATTTATACTTGAAATTATTAACATCCTGAAACATTTATATATATCTGTTTTCACTGATTTCGACAGCTAGCTCAAAACGTCTGCAGATCCTCGTCTATTGCAGTATATTTCTGGACTTGTGACACACTTAAACAAATTGAAACTTTTTCCCTTCCTCAAACAGGTCACCAAACCTCTGGGCTCTTCAGGTTCTGACAAAGTCTTCTCCTCAAAAACCCACCTGCAGTACCGCATGTACAAAACGGTGAGAAGGCTGGCAAACGTACCTGTGCTCTCATTTAATGGAGGAAAATGAAAAACCTCAGCTTCTTTTCTTTAACTTTAATGCACTTTGCCCTATTTGTGTAAGAAAGCACAAGTGTATTTTTCAACAGAAAGTAAACCCTCATTGATGGGAGTGTGATATGGACTTAAAATTGATCACAATATTTACTGCTACTGTTGTGATAACATGAAAAGTGACCATAAGAACTATCACTTCTTTTTTAGCTTACTGTAAGTCTGTGACTGCATGTCTAAGCAATCAGCCCTACAAACTAACACTGCTCTTCATTTGTAATGCACTTCTTTAGAACACCAGTCACATAATGAAGTGTGATTTGTTTGACTAAACTGCACATAGTAACCAGATTTAATCATGTTTTCAAATGTATTGATGTTTATTGCTACTCTGATTGAACAAACAATGGAGAAAATAGTAATACTAAAAATCTCGACAATATTGTCAGTTTCAGTGGTTTTTAAAGATTATTAAATGGAATTTGTGACACCGATAAATCAAAGTCTTATCATGATAAATGATGCAATATGTACCTGCCCAAACCCTCCGTTTGTAACTGGATCTGTTTGTTTCTTTCAGCCGATCTTTCTGAACGAAGTGTTAGTAAAGCTGCCAACAGATCCATCAGGGGATGAGCCTCTGTTTCACATCTCACACATAGACCGAGTTTACACCCTCCGAGCTGAAAGCATCAACGAACGGTAACAGAAAACACACAACCCCGACGAGAGCTTCTGATGTTTGTTTTTATAAGCTAATCATCAGGTTTTTTTCTTCTTTCTTTATTAATATTATTATTATTTTATTTCTTTTACGTGTCCTGTCCTGCAGTTTGACACTCAGAATTGTGTGAGTGATTTACTGGAGTGTTACAGGTTTCCCTATGATGCTCTTCTTACGTTTTTAGATACTTATTTTGGGTTTGTTTCAAATGTAATGTACACAGAGACAAAAAAGAAAGGAGATGGGAGGAGAGGAGTAGAAGTCAACGCCTTAAAAATCTGCCTCTAATCCTGCAGAAAGAGAGAAAACAAAACCGAAAAACAACAATGACCAATGCAAATATAATAACGGCTATAATATAATTGGAAAGCCAACTGAGAGCGCATTCCTTCAATTAAATAATCCAACTTTTTGTCTTTGTGTTCATCTCCTTACAGGACGGCGTGGGTTCAGAAAATTAAGGCCGCCTCAGAGCTTTTCATTGAGACGGAGAAGAAGAAGAGGGAGAAGGCGTATTTAGGTAAACTGGGCTCTCAGACTGGTTTCTGTGGTTTCATTTAAACCCCGGCAGCTGACCTGTCTGCTCCTCATCTCAGTCCGTTCTCAGAGGGCGACCGGGATCGGCAGGCTGATGGTTAACATCGTGGAGGGCATCGAGCTCAAACCCTGTCGCACCCATGGTACGTAAAGAGTCCATTGAAGGTCGACTTGTTGACAATTAAATCAATGTGGTATTGCTTTTTTTATTCAAAGCATCATGATTTAATATGATAATCTAATGAAGCTAAGCAGTAGCTTCTAACTGGTTTTATGCACAATAATCAGCAGGAACATTGTCTGTGTTTCAAGGTAAAAGCAATCCTTACTGTGAAGTCACCATGGGCTCTCAGTGCCATATCACAAAAACAGTACAGGTAGGAGAGAAGTAACTATAAGCATTTTCTTACATTGTTTTTTTTTAAGGTTTTATTGGCTCTAGTGGTCTTTATTTGATAATTAATTAACAGGAAACAGGGTAATGAGAGAGGGTGAAGACATGCAGCAAAGGTTGCCAGGCTGGGAATCGAACCTGCGACTGCCTCCATATGTGGGTTGTGCTTAACCCCTAAGCCACCACCGCACACACCCCTTTTCTTACATTGTTTACATTGTGTTTTTACACAATGTAAAAACAATTATGAAATGAGTAATAAATATTCAATTTTGTCAAATCATCAAACAACTACAAATCAAATATGTTGATCCATATCCAACTTACTACTAATCAAAAGCATCTCTAAAAAAGCAACGTGAAAGTAAAAGCAATTCGATTTTATTACATGGTCTAAACTTGATTTATTAATGTTGATGTTTTAACTGATAAGGAGCAAAATAAATCACTCAGGAATGTTTGAAATATTTCTATTCATATCCACTTTTTTATACTTGAACCAATTTCAGTGTTTTTTATTGGAATTGGGAAAGTGGTACATATTTAGCAACTGAAAAAAATCTGCTTTTGTATTAAATGTTTTATTGTCTGAAATAAACTAAGAAAATAAAATTTGAATAGAAAAATAAGGATTATGAATTGTAGATGTCTGTTAAAATTGTTAACAGTTACTAACATAATTGAAGTGGGAAAGTGTGTGACACTGTGACAGGGCCATAGAATTTAGACTCTTAAAATTATGTTTTAGCCTTAAGAAGTTACATTTATAATTCAGCTTCATGTCGATTAAGATTTTCAATGTTTATTTTTTACTCTGAGCAGTGGTTCAAAAAGTGTGTATGCACTATATGCATAGATATGACAGAATATTTATTCATAAACCATCAATGCACATACAGCTGTTAAATACAGTCCCCAGAATCTCTATAATATTATTTAATTTTCCTTTGGAATCAATAAAATGTGTTTTGTTTGAATTTTAATTTAATGTGCCGTTGTTTAATTACCTCAGAGAATACTTAGAAACTGCCCTGCCAAACAAACCACTGTGGATTTTAGAGAATGTGAATTAAACGTTCATCTGATTTGTTTTCTTTTTTTGCAGGACACTTTGAATCCCAAGTGGAATTCCAATTGTCAGTTTTTTATTAAGGACCTTGAACAAGACGTCCTCTGCATCACTGTGTTTGAACGAGACCAGTTCTCACCTGACGGTGTGTGATGCATTCAGTCCACGTTTCTAAACCATCCAGCGTTACTGTTTTTCCCACACAGAGGGGCAAAACGCCCCTTGACTTACCACGTCTTGTCTCCGCAGACTTCCTTGGCAGGACTGAGATCCGATTGGCCGAAATAAAGAAGGACCAGGGCTCCAAAGGGCCAATCACGAAGAGGCTGCTGCTTCATGAGGTTCCCACGGGGGAGATTGTCGTTAGGCTAGACCTGCAGCTGTTTGAAGAGCCGTGAAACGAGCAGCAGGTTGGACCAGATGGGACTGACTGGCCTGGGAACGAACTCAGAGAAACGAAAACGGGGACAGCGCAGATGGACAGGAATAAACTGGACCAGAGGCCTGGAACGGACTGGGGTTACTCATTGTGTGTTCTGGTTGTTAATGTTTAGGGAGATTCATATGTTAACAGCAACTTTTCCTCTGTAAGAAACCCCTAGAAAAAGTCAGTAATTACACTAGGTAACTAAATATCATCCTCTTTAACAACAACCTTAAATGCCATTTCAGTTTTATTTTATTTGCCATTTTTCCCCATTATTTGGAAGAAATTAACGATAATTGGGGTCAAATGGAGAACATTTTCAAAATATAGTTACCTATCTTGGATTGACACATATATACCGTATTTTCCACACTATAAGGTGCACCTAAAAACTTTAAATTTCCTCAATAGCCGACAGTGCACCTTATAACCCGGTGCGCCTAATATATGGACCAATATTGAGCCACAACAGGTCTAGCAACTACGGTAAGCATCTGCCGACTTCATTTTCAACGCGAGCCAATCAGAAAGCGCAGATCAACCGCCTGCTTTCTGAGGGGAAATTCCACTGTATAAATAAGAAATAGAATTTAATTTTATGAAAAACTCTTAACGCTGGGACAACAGGATATTTGAAATATCCAAGAAAAAACACAGCAACCAAAAACTGTAAATAAAAATGGGGGTGGGGGGAACTTATAACCAAAACCATAATGAAAATGGATTGTGATGTCTCTGAAAACAAAATTGACCTTAAAAAGTCAAAATGAAAATTATCAAGCTCATTTTAACTTATCATTCAAAACTGATTACTTATTCCAACAGATCTAATTGGGGTACCATTGTATTACTTGCAAATATTTAACAGAAAGTACGAAGCGAGGTTGCCTAGGTTAGAACTCTGCAAAAACACAAACTATTGTATTCTTGCTCTAGTTTTTAATGCAAATATCGAAATAAAACAAAACTAACTTGTATTGTAAGTAACTTTTCAGCAAGAATATCAGCTCTTTTTACGTCAATAATTACTTAATATTAATGAGAAAGTATTAGAAGTGAAATAATTTATCAGTGGAAATAGTTCTTTTACATCAGCATTCATAAATTATTGACTTAAAACTTGCTATTTCTTAATGAAAAGTTACTAAGACAGTCTGGAAACTAGACCAAAAATACTTGCTAAGATTTTGTGTTTTTTTGCTGTGAATACATAATGCCAGTAAAATAATGAAAATCCCAGTTCCCCCTTTCTGGTCCAGTTTATCCCAGTCTGCTCCTGTCCCAGTTCTGTGGGGTCCAGGTTGAATTCGGTCCAACTCCAGACTCAGACGGGTTGTTGCTGTTTCCGCCTCTTCTGCTTTTATCCAGACAGTCTTAGAGAAACTCCAGTGACAATCCCTCCTTTTTTTTATGTCCCTCCAAACGTAATTGCTGTGTGTGACTGAGTGTGTATGACATCAGGTGTGAATGACTAGTATAGTTTAAAGTCAGGTAGGTGACATTTAAAGGCACTGAACAGCTTCTCAAACTCTTAATCAATTTGTCAAAGCTTTCAGCAATGAGCTTTACAACATAAAAAGGGATCTTAATAGTTTGGTTTTCAACCTCAACTGAACACTTGCCACATTTTCTCAGAAAGTGCTTAATATGTACAGGTGTATTGATAAACCATGCTAATAAGCTGCAAAAAAACAAAAAAAAACCCAGATTTTAAGCAAGTATATGATAGGTATTCAGTGTACATGACCGACTTACAGACATGTCAATATCAGAGTAACAGTCAATGCAGTGAACAGGTACAAAAGCTGATTTCAATCAAGGTACTGTGAAGAAGAGTGTCTTAACTTTTATTTTCTGTTGCGCATCTCAGCTCTGACATGTTGCTGCAGTGTTAAGCTGTCACAATTGTCATTCCTATGCAGGGAGAGGGGGAAGAAAATGAACAAATGGAGGTCCCTGTGGTTCAAAGCTTTTTTAAGAAGCTCCATGAAAGTTATTCCCAGTTCCAGTCCTTAACAATACAGAAGCTTCAATACAGGAACCATATCAATATACATAAGCACTCCTAGCACTTTGAAACCAGCTCTGTTCCCAATATTTCAGCAGAAAATGATCCAAGTTGATATGTCAGCCAGCAGCCATTTTGAGTAGTCAGTCAGAAAGTTTGCCTGGAGGATAAAACATTCAGTCAGATCTGTTTCACCTCAGTATTTTTTAGGATAGGTTTAGGGTCTGTTAGTATAACCCCAAGGTTATACTAACTTATTGTAAAGATAACTTTGTGGTGTCCAATGCTCAGAATCATCAGTGGTTTTCTTTGAAATATTTAAAAGACCCACTTTAACAGCAAGACACTGGAAAAATATATCACCAAAATAAACACCAACCAGATAAAATATTAACCAGCATTCAAGCAGTAAGCTTTTACTGCTGGAATGACAAAGATAAGATTTGTGAAGTTAAAAACAAATAAATAAATGCTGTTCATGTTTGGCACCATGTTTCTATTTACACACATTTAATACATATCAAGTTGTTCATTTTAATCCAACAACAGTAAAAATACAGTCTAACACAGTGTTTCTCAGCCTTTTTTGGCTCAGCGTCCCCCTAGCCCTTATCCAGGTCCCTCACCACCCCCCCACCAAATAATTTGCAGGCTACTTTGCACTGACCATTATTTTATCATTAATATTACTATCACTATTGCAGATGTTTTGATTTTTATGCTTGTTTCTGTATATATAATCAAAAATAACATATAATAATGTAAAAATAATACAGGTGTCTATGAAAAATGCAATAAACATTCAAGTTAAATTTGGTAGGTCTAACAGCAGCCAATCAGAGTGGAAAAAAATATTCTTATTTTGTGCCATTTTCTAGTTGTTAAATGTTCCACAAAATGACCAGATAAAAGATGTTCAACATGCCAGTTTAAACGTTGAACTGTTTGCAAAACGACTGAGCTCTGCAACATTAAAACATGTATAGACCTGTAACTACATTAATCATAACTCTTCTTCTCTTCAGTGTTTCTGTGGGTTTCTGGTGGTGCAGCTCTGTGCTGCCTTCAGGATAATGGGACATCAGAGAATCATCCATAAAATTTCACCCACATGGTATACACAGTCCAGTCACATTAATGTGACCATCTGTCAAAAGCCAGAATAACCACCTTTCGCAGAGCGAACTGCTACGAGACGTGCAGGAAGAGAGTCACTTAGGTCCCTGAAGGTCTTCTCTGGGATGTTGAGCCATGCCGACTCTAATGCCGTGGCCAGCTGCGCTAGATTACGCGGTTGAGGATCCATGGCGCGAACAACTCGATCGAGATGGTCCCACAGATGCTCGATTGGGTTTAAGTCAGGTGAGTTTGCTGGCCAGGGGAGGACGGTAAACTCATCCTGGTGCTCTTCGAACCACGCACGTACACTGGCAGCTGTATGGCACCTCGCATTGTCCTGCTGGAAGATGCCATCATCCTGAGGAAAAACAATGCGCATGTAGGGGTGGACATGGTCCGCAAGGACAGATGCGTACTTGTATTGATCCATCGTGCCTTCCACAATAATCAGTGAACCCAGAGAATGCCAGGAAAACATTCCCCAGACCATAATGCTCCCGCCTCCAGCTTGGACCGTTCCTGCAATGGTTGCAGGGTGGTTCCTTTCAGAGGTTTCATGCCTTATACGCCAACGTCCATCTGTCCGATGGAGCATAAAACGCGATTCATCTGAAAACGCTACCTGTCGCCACTCAGTGGACGTCCAGCTGCTGTACTGGCGTGCAAATTCTAGCCTTCGTCGTCGATGAACACCAGTCAGCATAGGTGCACGAACCAGGCGTCCGCTTCGGAGGCCCAGACGCAGCAATGTTCGCTGAATAGTGGTTTGGGAGACACTTGTGGTAGCCCCTTGGTTCATTTTAGTGGTCAGTTGCTCAACGGTAGCCCGTCTATCTGCCCGAACGCATCTCCGCAACCGTTGTTCGCCTCTGTCATCTATGGCCCGTGGTGCACCACATTTGCCACGTCGTTGATTTTGGACAGTCCCATTTTGCCATGCACGGTACACTTTTACCACGGCGGCACGCGAACAGTTCACAAACTCAGCCGTTTCGGAAATGCTTCCACCCTTGGCCCGAAAGCCAATCATCATGCCCTTTTGGACGTCGGATAAATCGCTTCGTTTCTGCATTACGCCAACGATTGAAATGTTTTCCGAAGCCACACACACACCCTTTATATACGCTCAACTGCACTGTGCTGCCACCTGCCTTCTGTGATTGGTTATTTAACTCTGAAGTGGAAAGTACGTGGTGGTCACATTAATGTGACTGGACTGTGTATATTGTGCAAACCAGAGCTTTCAGTGGAAAAACAAAAGTTCCAGGTCCTTTTAATACCAAACAAATATGAGACAGAAACATGGATCATATCTTTATATAGACCTGTCTATTGATTATACATTAATAGTTTTACTGGACAGAAATTACAAAAAACAAATCTGGTTCTTAATCAAATCCTAATGAGTCAAATTGAAAGTGTCATGGAGTCATCAGCCTCATGACATTAACACTGACATGAACAATAATATTGAATAAATATATCAAATCTAATTAAAAACATAAATAAGTAATCAGTTATTTACTGTTATGGTCTGTAAGATATATTTATTCTCAGTACTAGATGTGGCATCAACAAACCCATGACACTTCAAAAATATTATTTTACCTTTTATCTGGAAATAGTGTCTGTTTATTCTTGCCATACAGTCTTCTGTATTAATTATTGCTCGAAAGGTCTTGCCATACCAGTTTATTCCTCTGTATTTACTTTAGTTTCTTAGTTTATTCTTGCATTTTGTTCTTCATTCATTTCTATTTGGTTTCCTTTGATTAATATTATCCTCTCCTGGTTTATTGTTATGTCGACTCTAGTTTGTTTCCTGTTGCTAGATTTATTTTATCATTTATTGACGCTATTCACTCAGTCTGCTGCGCCGTCTAATCATCATGTGTTTCACATCATGTGTTGATTTTTTTCACTGTTCAGCGATCTTTATAAACACATAATTCACATCTAGTTCGTCGCTCCGTTTTATATCCTTCTTCTCCTGTTTCAGAGTTTTGCGCAATGCGCGTCTTTTTTTTTTCTTTTTTTTTACCCCTTATGGTGCGCAGCGGTCGGGAAGCGTATTGATGGGGAGAAGACAGTCTGACGTAAACCTTTTAAAACAACGGAAACAATTTCTGCAATCTGATTATTGAAATTTAAAAGTGCTGTGGTACCGTTGTTCTATCACCCCCGTTTCATCCCGGACCACTTACAGCTCCGGTGTTAACGCTATAAAATGAACTCTCTCTATGGTGGTATCACCCATGGAGGGATTTCTTTATTTAAATGGGTTCATTTTTCAGAGCGATACACAGTGAGGGTATCGTGATTTTAGCTACCAGGAGCAGGAGAACGGAGCTGCGCCAAGAAGCTAACAGAAGCTACAAACGCTGAATAGAAGAAGAGCTACCATCGATACAGCCAAGCATGTTTTAATGTTACATAATACAGTTTTACCAAGTTGCTCAAAGTCTAAACTGGCATTGTGTAAAGTTTACCTTCGACCAAACGCTCCCCAAAGGCATCCCAGCGTCCCCCTTTTGTAAAAATGTCCGCCAGCGCCCCATGCCGTCCTCTGAACGCCCGGTGGGGGGCGGTACCGCCCACGTTGAGAACCGCCAGTCCAACACATAAAAACAAAACAAGATTATAGACTCCAGTAATCAAAACAATCAATTAGTTTAGCAAGCAAAGTAGTCAATTGGCCATCCATCCATCCATCCTCCCTCTTACTCTTATCAGCCCATTGAATCCTTTTCAAATATTGACATGCTTAGAAAAAGCCCTTGAAGTCTCATTAAAAGTACTTTAATAAATACCACAGAAGAATGGAAAAACACATTGCTAAATATCAAAGTCACACAGTAACAATGCCGTGATACTGTGAGTGGCATCTGTTGAAGCACAGATTTAAAAAAAAATAAATGAGGGGAATCAGATAGATATTGACTAAAAAGTGGTCCAAGAATGGAGCCTTGAGGAACCCCACAGTTGATCTTTGTTTCCTTATATTTATGACAAAAGTCTACCAGGCAAGATTGGATCCAAATTGGAAAAGTCTACTACTCTCCCATTCTATAGCCAAGTTATTGGTTGTGTATTTTCAACTGTACTACATCACTGAGATGAGACAGAATTTGTTGACACGTTGCTGTTAAAATTTATTTAAGCTTAAACTTTTAAAGTATGGTTTCAGTGATCAAAAGCATGACTATATGAAATTGTAGATATGGGTTAAAATCCCAACCAGTGAGCTTTTTGTCTCGTGTGGTGAGGAATGGTAAAGAGCTACATGCTCCCATAGGGGAGATTGTTTTTTTGTTTGAATTTAAATGTTTAGTTTGATTTTTCAGGTTTATTTTAGTTAATGTTACAAAATAATAACTTTGGCTAAACAGTTATAAATAATAAATCTTATAAAAACTGAGCTGCAACTTAGTAAGGAATTTGGTTACCTCAAGAGCTACATGTAGCCTGTGTGAACTGGGCAGAAGAAAAGCTATTAAATTCTGTAATGTCTGATTTATTTTAAACAATTCTTCCATTGCTTCAGATCAAAGCTTGTAATTTGCTGAAGATGGGCCTGTTAAAATAACAAGAAAGCCTCTAAACTACAAGTGCTAGTGTCTTTACATGAACATGCTAACACTTCTTGGCCTTATACAAAAGAATGTTCATTTCAATTAAACCAATTCACTTTTAGCATGTCACTAACATGATTTCTGAGTTTAAAACAATTAGAATTTTATTTTATTTAAAGTTTATTGCTATTGAGTATTCAAAATGGCAGCTACATTAGCTGGTGGGACAACTGACAACAGGGAAGTTGTAGATGTGTTAGTTAGCTAGTTACTTTGCCTGGTAGTAAATCTAGCTAGTACTTTTAATTTAAAGCCACAGTTACAATAATATTCTGAATAATAAATGTCAAAACAGCTTAGTGGCCAGCCACTGTCTAATCAGCAGCTTAAGTATGTTGAAAGATTTGAACGAATGTTGGTATTTGTGGCAGACAGAAACCAGTAACGGCGATTATAAATGGTTTCCCCTCTTACTCTTTCCTTCACACCGTACTGAAACTAACCCACTCCAGTTTGAGCCCGTTCTTACCATCTACCTTCCAGGTTGTGAATAATACTGCTGTTACCTGAGAGTTAATATATGAGGAGCGATAACAACAAGCCTGTTGTTACTTATCACTGTAGAAGATGATGTATGTATTTGTCTTTTAATGTTCAGAATAAAATTCATTTGGACCAAGACTGGAGCTCCTTGCTTTATGGAGGTTGAGTGTGGGAAGTTTTAAAGGAAATGCAGTAACTACTGGGAGCCGTCGTGAACGAGTAGTTTTAGGGAGATGTTGAGTTTGTTCCCATATTTTGATAAGTGCTGATGAGCAACAATAAAGGTAAACCAGTGTAACAGTTAAAACTTTTATTTTGTGCATCATTACATTATACACTTTTATAATCTACCGGTTAGATGAAACTTCTTTTTGTCTGAATGAAAAGGCTTAACTTTTAAATATCACTTGTCTCCAGAACATGTGTATGAACTCATATAAATATTTGAGAACTGGTAAACAATTAACTGAGTATTTGTACTTGCCATACTGTCATATGTGTACTATTATATTTGTATTAGCAAGTATACATATGACAGTTCTCAAGAATTTAAATTAAACGGGCAGTATTAAGTAATTTTTTATTTTATTTTAGCTTTACATCATGTTATGTTATTCCCTCATCCAAAACATACATGTAGTGTTGCCTTGATTCTTTCATGCATGTTTGAGAAATTATTTTATTCTTCATGGCAAGCATTCAGCTGTGCAAAATAATGCTTGAGTGGACCTTGTGTCCTCAGCTGGAGGTGGGGTGGAGGGGAGCTGCTCCTCACAGAGCAGCACCCTCCCTCAACTCTCCTACTCAGCTCCTTCAGACTAGCCAGCAGAAATTAGCAAACACCTGGTGGAACTGTACATCTGCTGAACTCATTAGTTGATACTGCTCAATGAAACACTTGTAAAAACATTGCTAAAGGGTTAATAGAGGAACCATGTAACAATGACTTTCTGAAGGTGGAGTTTCAGAAGGAGCAGGAGCTTCTTAAAGAGACACAGGCCGAATTTCAAGGCATTAAATTACAAAGTATGATTTAAGTCATATTTGATATATTTAGCATTTTTTAGACACTTGAAAGTAACATAATTACTTGACTTTGCTATAAAATGACACTATATGCCTGAAAAACATGTAATAATGCCCCTTTAAAGGGGAAAAAAACTTCTTATAGTTCATATCTTAAAAGAATGATTAACTGTGTACTGCAGTGCTACAGTACACTGCAGTACGCTCTAAAAAGGGTATTCACACCCTTTTTAGAGGGTGTGAATACTTTATAGGGATGGTGATGATGTGACAGTCTGACTCAGAAAATTATATGCAATTGACCCAGAAGTCACAAACTGTTTGACACAGTATTATATGTGATTAACCCAGAAGTTGCATCAACAACATGCACTAAGTGAGTGCAAAGCTGAAATGGGGAAAGCCTTTATTCAACCAAGCCAGTACTTGTTTTTGGATCTCAGCAAATAAAAAAATTGGTTTATTGCAGTTTACAAGACTAAACTACAATGGATATTTATAAATATTAGATTAGAATTTTTAAATAAGTATTTCTGTTAAATAGTTTCTTTTTAATCATTTTCTAATGGTGGTAAAAATGTAGCTTTAAACTAAACTATGATGTAGTGAAAGCAATAGGAATGTCCACTTGGTAAAAAGACGTAAATTTGTTTCTGATTTATTGAATATGCCATATAGTGAATGTATCCCTGTGTATTCAGTTCTGCTCTGTCTCAACACTGGAATGAGACTTCGTTCTCGATGGTGCTTTGGCGATTATGGAATGGGTTTTTACTTCCACAATTTGCAGCTGTTATGTTTTTTAAGTGATTAACCAACAAGAAATATGTGGTGTTCATTCAAATTATAAAAGAAAAAAAAAAAGAAAATCTAACATTTTAAATAGTCTATGGACTAAACATGTCAGTGAGCCCGTTCACCTTAGTGGTGCCCTCTCTCCTTGTCTGATTTATTTGAAACATATTTCTGGCTGTTTTATTATCATGTGGAATAAGGAGCTCAATAGAGCAGCATTTAGAGTAGAAAAAGTCTATTTTCTGCTTAATGCCTCATTGAACAGCAGGTGGAGCTGTCAGCAGAACAGCCTTGTGCTTGGCTTCATTACTACTTCTTTTCATGCTCTCCCCGTCCCTTTGACCCTTCTTGTCTGCAGAGCCTTGCAGCTGCCACATGTTGATAAAACTATATATAAATCTATGGGAGAAATGTGTTACTTCATGTTCAACCATTCATAGTTTTTAATACAACAAAGGGAAGAATCTTCCATCCATTTCTCCATTTAGTAAGATGCTGTAATGTTGGTTGTGACCACAAAACAAAAACTATTTTGCACCTGTGGTGCTTAAACCATTGTATATCAGTTTATTTATCTTGGTAGTTATGATTTTCATAAACAATATAGATAAATTGTCTTAAAAATTCTCAAATCTTAGATTTCATAAAAGTCTGAACACTTTGTATCACAGTATCCCTCCTTTATTTTTGCTTCTGATCTCTTTATGTGACCCCATGCTTTAGATATGATTTATCAGTCATAAAACCACTTCGGTACAGTAAACCATAATTATAAGATAGAAAATGACTTTAGATTGCAATTGTGAAAGTGAATACAAAATGTCCTTAAAGTTGGAAAAAATTACTGCTTTGTTGATACATTTTTTGTGGCAGAGAGATATATTTGAAACAAATAACATAACAACGGCCAAAATGCCCAGTTCTAGCTATTTCATACCAGGTTCACACTGAAAGCAGCCTTCAAGAAACTAAAAGAAGTCTCCAAAACCTGCCAAGTATCTTCACAGGACCTAACCTCTACAATCAAAAGAAAACTGAACATGTTTAAAATTTGTGGGATGTGTGCACGAAAGAAACATAAGGGACAGGAATAATATGCTTTGGACTTCTTTATCTTCCATATAGATTTATTAGTTACTCAGAACTCCTCCAGCTCATGATTTTTTTGTAAACAAATATTTGGTTTACAATAAAAGGTTTCCTTCTTCGCAGTCTTGAAACATATACAATTTAAGCATTTACTAATTGTGGAAAGATATTTAGTTTCAACTTTATCATATTGTGATATTAAAAAATGATTTTGAATTTGTGAAGGTTAGAGCTTTGTTTTGCTTTTTACACTGATTTAAATTTACTTAATCTTTCATTTGTGATGTTCCAACTTAAGTTTTTGTCTAGCACTTAATTGCTTTGGTATAATAATGGTTATCAAAGCTCAAAACTATACGTTTTTGTATATTTGGGTTGTTTTATATTCTAAAACAGAACCTACATGGGTCCAGATACCAACAAAACATAAAATTTCCCTCTACTACATTGTCAGTTTGGAAGCCAACTTTTAGCAGTTTGTTATTTTTGGGTTTATCAATAAAACTCAACTACAGAGGGGAAAATTAGTGGAAGAAATGAAGTTTAGATGAGTTCATTTTTCTTCACTGATTAAAACATTTCTAAACAGATAAACAGAAAGCCTAATGCAGCCGTATTGGATTATTAAATAGAGTCTTTAACTTTCCACGTTGGAACATAAACTTTAGGAGGCCTTCAGGTTGTTGTTTTTTTTTCTATTTGAAACTCAGATATATTCAGGGGATTAATAAAGCATGTTATGGCTTCACCACCAGCTATTTACCTTTGGTGTACTGTATGCCTGTGGATGTGCTGTACAATGTGGTGACATAAAAATCCTCTACCAAGTCAAATCCCTCTTCAGTCACGACTCTGCCAGTGAAATGGTGTGAGTCACAACACAGAAAACACATCAACAAAAATACAGAATACAGCAAAAAATGCATCCTGTTTTGGGCATATTTAAAACATAAGTAAGTCATTGCTAGATATTGTATTTAATGGTTTGTATATATAAAACTGGAGGAAAATAATGTAGCTAAAGATAAAATGATTGAAATTCGCATTGATTTAAATCCAGCACGATGCTGACGTCACCCTGTTTAGGCGGTCATAGAGACTGCCTGCGTGCATTTTTAATGCATGTCCTTGTTAGGGGCATCCCTGTTTGTCTGTAATTCGTTGTTCCCTTTAAGGATTCACATGAAAATGAGCCACAAACAGCGACGTTCCCGGTAACAGTAAGGTTAAGGGCCGTAATAGCTGTTTGTGTGCGCTCATTCGCACGCGCTCTCTCCCTCATTCATACACACATCACTACGGTCGTCGCCGCACGCGTTCTCCGTCACATCTGTGTGAGGGGTTAGAAAGCTAGCTAACACGGGTTCTTCTCTGTTGTTACAGTTAAAACGGTGTTTTCTCGTGTTATGTGTAGACGTGGTTGTCTTTAAATAACGGATTATCTACATTTCCCCTCGGCTGACCGGGAGCCGCCATGGAATGCCGTGTTCTGTCCATACAGAGCCATGTAGTCCGGGGATACGTGGGCAACAAGAGCGCCTCTTTCCCGTTACAGGTAAATGCTAACTGCAAACACTCATTATCGGACAGCGGGCGACACAACACTCGTCACGAACACGACCCTGTCTGAGATGCCAATTAACACAGTACGTTCCTGACTTCCTGTGTTTCTGTTTCCCAGCTATCTAGCAAAAAAAACAGCCAAAATCTCTATACATTTTCTATAGATATAATAGATATAACGTTCTAGTAAGTTCACATAGTTATAATTAATAACATCTTCCAAGTTGTTATAATGTGCTTTTATTTGTAGGCATTTGTCATTTAAAACTTCATTTTACTATTCTGATAATTGCTAGATAGACTATTATAATATTCTAAATATAAAGGTTAACCCTCGAAGACAGGTGTCGCGTAAAATGTGTCCCTGGCGCATTTAGTCCCTCCTTTCACCAAATCCTCCGCCCCTCTGATGTACTTTCATGGGAAAAACGTTAACTAAGGTTACGTTTGAGGATGGACGCGTATCGGGCACCAAATGACATGAAAACACGTCCTTTTCTTGTGGGTTCCAGGCACGACACCTGTCATTGAGGATGCCTGATAATTGAGTCATCATGATGTTCTGGGAGGTCTCGTTGTCCGTCACCGCAAAACCGACGCTTTTCATTCACCAAAGCGACGGAACAAATAGTACGATCAGAGTAGAGCTCAGATAAATGACTGAAATGTAGACTGCTCTGTAGAAATCACGAGGGGACCTGTGCAACAGGAATCATAAGCAATTTAAATACAAAAAATAGGATTTAATAACTTGCATTATTGAAACTATCAGTCAGCATAAGGGAAGATTAACTTTACATGAAATTCTAAACATGATACGCCAACATAATGCTGCTGAGCATTTTTCAAAGATTTTACTACGCAATCATTTAGTCAGGGTCATTTATTATTCTTGATTTTGACATATTTAGAGTTAGTTGTGAATTTTCTTACATTGTTGTAGCATTCTCTGGGCTCACTCCAAGTTGTTGTCTGGTGTAAGGTAGTTATTTTTATCATGGTATTTAAAACTACTTCTTCATACTCTTACAACAGTTTAATTCGACTGGTATATTAAGGCCATTGCAGACAGGAAAAAATAAGAAAAAACTTGGAGAATTGTAGATTAATGTAAGACATTTTCTAGAAAACGTTTGGTGCTTAGAAATTTGAGGGGGCGGGGGGGTTGTGCTAGAAATGTTCTTAGAAACCATTGCCTAGATTTGCAATGGTTTTGAGATTTTCAGCTGTATTTGACTTGGCGACTGAATACAAACGCACATAGATAGTAGCATAAGTAATTCTAAAAACTCAACTGAATAAATTCTAGAGTCTCAAACTGCAGATCTGGAGAACTGGTGTCCTGCAGCTTTTAGATGTCTTCTCTGTTCCAACACACGTGGGTCCAATATTATCTCATTAGCAGAGCCTTGTAGAGGCTAGTGAGGGAGTTTAGCCATTTAATGAAAGTGTGTAGGACAAGAGACGCAAGTTGAAGGACTCTGGCCCTTGAGGAATGCGGTTGGGTGCACTGATTGCAGTCTTCTGGCCGATCACCAATCCTCTTGTCTGAAAAGTTGTTATATTTAGCAACAAAGTACCTGAGTGAAGTTGGCTCACATCACCTTCTTCAAATTAAAATAAGTTGGCGTCACACATTTATGCTGGTTTGTGCAGCAGTTTTGTTTTTTTTGCCATTATAAGTTGTGAGATTTTAGAAAAAAGTTTCCAGAGGTCACCAAAAATCAGCCTGCTCCCTGCGTTTCATTGGCTAATGCCCATTTCACGTCACAGTGCAGCTACCACGTGGGTGTCCGTCTCACAAACACAAGCCACAGTAGCAAACACATGCTAATGTACATTGTGGACTAGCAGACCAGCAGAAGGTTTTTGCGACAGGACTCAAAAAAGAATGGTTCTCCACTGTCAGTGGGGTATCTGCACAGGCGATGTCGGGTATCCTGATCATATTTGTTGAACTAAAATTAACAGATTTCCAAAATCTGAAACGGAATGCCTTGTTTGGATCAAAGCTTGTGCACGACCGCATTTGCAGCTCAACCGTCACAGGATCAATAAGAACAAAGGAGTGTGTGCTGGTTTAAATATTATTACTTTGCTTTCTTTGTGTATAGTGAATGAAAAAGACATAGTCAATAATAAACATATCCATTATGAAAACCTTTTAACCAAGCACAGCATAATGGAAGTACCGATAAAACTTCTACGCCTTGAAGCCTGTCTGTTACAGTCTTACGATAGCTGAACAGATCAATATGCAATGTGTACCGTATCTGACATACATTAAAGATTTTATTTTACCTGAAAAGGTGTTAGCCACGCTAGCACCGAGTACAGTGTATCAGGCCTAGGCACACTCAAACATTTGCCAACAACAGAAATCACTGATGTCCAAAGTAACCCTCAAAACCATGAATGCTAGACTCACCCAGCCTTGCAAGAACAATGGGCATCAGCAATCTTGTCCACAGCTATTTTTATGGTGAGGGTGTGAGGATCTCCTGTGTTCCTCATCGACCGGTAGAATTTCCTTGTGACGCGCACAATGTTGGAGGCATCACGTGGCTCAAACACTTTGATGTCGTCCAAAAAAGATGACATGAACTTGCTTCCCCTGTCCATTGTTGTGGCAGATATTTTGTGAAAATCCGAAATGCTACACTAATCGACTCAGAAATACTCTGCAGAGAGTCAGTCAAAATGAAAGATGCCATGTTTACGTAGAAACTAAGCTCCGCGAGGCTTTGTTTGTGAGCGACGTGGGATTTTCGAGGGCGTTTCTGGGCGGAGCTTGGTAAGGTCCATTGTCTCCCCCAAAGAATTCATGAAGGAAACCCTTGTATTTAAATAATGTCAATAGAGAAAAGGCAAAAGAAACAAAGTATGAAATAAATAGCCCTTTCATCTAAGACTAAGACTAAGAATGAATTTTTAGTTCCCCCCACCATTGTTAGAACAGGCTCTGCTGAAGTGAGGAGCTAACTGTTAGCTGTGGCTATGCAGCACAAAAATTCCAGGAAGTAAATAAATAAAGCAAAAGACATGATACACATTTTATTTCCTTTCACTACTCAATAGGAAGAAACACATTAAAATCAGACTGCAGTTTGTTCATTTTATTTCTTAGGCTGAATCATGATAAACTGCATCGTTATGCCTTAAATCAAAACTAACAAAACTGGCTACATTGTTTTATATAGACTTAGCTGTTTTTGTTAAAGGTAGCAAATATTTCAATTATGTCTGGCAATTTAACTCTTTCGTTAATAAGAGTTTGAAACGGGCAGGAGGAGCTGAGTGGTACCACTAACCCAACAACTCGATGGAAACAGAGCAGAGGGGCTATTGCAGAACAGCTGACTAAAAAAAGTATGCTTTTATTTCTTGCTATCTTTAATGTAGAGCCTTTAAAACCACACATTGAAATCTGAATATTTTTCCATAAAAACCCTGGTGGTTTCAACAGTAAGTTGAAGTTATATTTCCCAGATATTCAACATTAGAATTTTAGTTTGACTTTTGTGGGTCTCAACAGTTTGTTTACTGAGAAAAACACACATTTGTTGTACATTACCACTTATCCAATTTTGCTCCTGCAGCAGAACACATAAAATTTTTTTTATCACGTTTACACGTAACCTTTCTGATCCCCCAAAATTACGCTTAAGAAATGTCCTTTATTGTCCCCCCAATGATGAGATGGGATTTACTCCTTTGCTCAGGTCAGCAAAGTTGCTAAATTTTCAACAGTGGAGTATTGTTAACCACGTAAGTACTTCAGTGATCCCAATGAGAAATTACATAAATAATTATAATAAATAGGCAAATTAAAGCTGATTTATTAGAAGGCCTAATTATCGAAAAATCCCTCCTCACAATCTTTTCCAGTAGTTTTGCTAGTGTTTGACATTTTTCAAATTTCATTCTGTCTTTTTATGTCTGAATAGTCTAATTTCAGTGGTTCAGTGATCTACTTTATTGGGCAGTCTGTTTTAACTTGAAAAAGATCCAAACCTCAACAAAAGAAAAAGAAATTAAATGAACAAATCGTTGTTTTATTTTGAAGTCTTGCAAACTATTCTAACTTTTGCTGTTGGATCATTACCTACATAAACAGTAATAAAAGTCTTGCCTCAGGGCGGTTTTTCAAGTGTCTTACAAAGAGTCATAACAAGTGCCGTCTAAATGAGGCAATTGATACGATATGTGAAAGGACATTAGGGGTATTAACTCCTTCTGGCAATGAACGATGCCATCATGTTTCCTTTACCACGTCCGTTATTGACAGTAGGATGACAGTAAGTGTCTTTGCATTAGTAATAATTACCCTGATGATATGCTCTGCCGTGACTGGTGGAGGTTGGTGTGAGAAGCTTATAGTATGAGCTCCATCATGGTGCTCATGGTGAGAGGTGGCCCAGGTTTATTTTTAGCCTGCGACACACCAGGATTTATTTGGTGCTTCTCTTCATGGCTGTTCTGCTTTGATGCTTGTCATCAGAGTTCAGTGTAGTCAGTAATCTTTAAGTACTATGCCCTACTAAGGCTCATTTGTACCACCTTAATGGTAAAGTAATGCAGAGCAGCAGGGCAAGTTTCAGTACACAGCCTCGACTCAGGCAAGTCACAGTCAATGTACGGTACTCCTACTCTGCAAGCTCTGCAACTCCACTTTTATGGATATTATAATCAAAATCCCCAATTCATTCTAATAGAATCAGTTTAGATGTTACAACAATAGAACAACAAGCTATGCACAATGAGGATAATTTGCTTTGCAATGTTTGAAAAGCTCTATTAGCTTATCTTATTAGCATTCTAAAGGGATTGGCCAATCAGGATCACTTTTGTCCCTGATCCAAGTCGGTTTAGTCCGGGCATTTGCCAGTCAATGTAGTGTCTACATTTAATACTACATTTCATCAGTATTTTATAGTCTAATATTAGGAACAATGTCCCAATTAGTTCATTGACATTGAAGTTCTTGACAATGCAGGGCATTCATTTAGACCCAGCAGAAGTTTATGCAGTCAACCTTAAATATATCTGGCTCCGAACATTCAGATACGTTCCTAAAACTCATGTTTTCCAGAGTGCTAGGGAATACATGTCTATTTTAGTAGGTATCCACAGATAAATCAACTCAGATTTCCTTAATTTTTTGTGATTGGCCGATACGTACATGTGAAGCTGATCTTATACCCTGATAGTAATACCCACAAAGGTATAAAAATCAACCACTGTCCTCATCAGCTCTGCTGTGAGAGATGTTTGACTGACTGACTGGCTTAACAGCTCATGTCTGCTTGTTTGCAGTTAACAATAGTCACACCACTGTTGCCAACCCAGTGACTTCTTGCTGTATTTAGCAACATTTCAGATAAAAAAAGAAATTGTAATTAGTCAAAATCGGAATCTGCAGGTTTGACTTTATAAAGATCAGTCAATCGACGATCAGCCAGAAAATTGCAATCGGAGCAGCCTTGCATAATAGGGCTGCTAGATTATAAAAAACAATTATTAGGATCATTTTGGCCAATATTGATATTATGAGTATTTAAAACTGATTATTCATTAAGTTCGGAGCAAAAAGGTGCATTGCGTAGTGTACAGAAAGGGTGACAAGGGTGTAGAGAAATTGGATGAATGGATGATATCGGTCCGATAAACTATATATTTCCATATTGTTGCGTTTTCTGGTGGACAAGGTTGGTCATGTGACAATGATGGTGGGACAGTAAAGGACTGTGGAGAGATTAACTGAAGCAGAGAAGCAATGATCTGGTTAGAAATTTGACACCGATATTGCCCTAAATTTTTATATTGGTGTGTTTCTACTTAGGAACTTACACAAAGTTACAGTACAATAATTATTTGAACTCTTTTTTGTACAGACTGCATTAACAACCTGAATAGACCAAAACAAACAATAGAAATGCAGTAATTTGTTTTGGACAAAGACAAGATCATTTCTACATCCGACCTTGACTGTTAGGGATTGGTCAGTAGTGGCCTTATGCCTGACTGTGTGATTCATTTGCAGTCGGGATGCAGACAAAGCGGGTCTGGCTTTTCTCTGCAAGTGCTGTATCTGGATAACACCAATAAGTGAGTCTCCAAACGTTTCCAGTAACACCTGAAAAAGTAGCTAGAATTGTATTTGTAACTAATAATTTTAATAAAGGATAAAGTTGGCAAGTGGTTGTTAAATTTGCCCAAAATATTAATTTAGCTCCAAATAGAACACATGCTAAATAGAAAGCAGTCTACTGAATTCTATCCTTCTGTTGCTTATCCTTGAAGAGTCTGGGGCAGATCTCATCTGCTTCAAGCAGTCACAGGGAAACTCAACCTATGGAAACATGGCAGTTTTGAAAAAATATTTGGCTGTAGGATGAGGTGGCTTTTTGGTTATATGGCTATTGGTGTATTTTACAAAGCTGTGATAGAATTTTTTTTTTTGCATCACACGGGTCACAGAATCACCAACTGGATGTTTCTACTAGTAGAAATGAAGAAGGAGATGACAGGAAGTGGCAGGAGGATGATGGTGGCAGGGCAGCATGTTTTTATAATGACTCATTGTGTGAATAAACTTGTCTGATTTTAATTGTGTTTCTGTTTCACGTCAATTGAAAAATTTTGCTTTTTCGACATTAGCAGCTGGAGTCATACTACAGATTAATTTTGATGTTGTGGTTTCAACTTTTAGTGCCGTGGCATACTCTTCTCAACTAATGTTCATCAGGAAATAATTTTACATGCATAGACATATCTGTAATACAACTGTCCAAAAATATCCAAATGGTCAGCATTGCAGTCTTCCTTGCCACAGATTTTTGTCCACAGTGGTAAAAGTAAAGAAATGAGGTCAAATCTGGCACTGTGGGGAATTTTGATAAAAAAACAAGTGGCAGGTCAGTGAAGAGGCTGCTCAGCTTTCAGAGTAATGGCCATGATTCATCTGGTGTAAGAGAGAAGCGGAGGATGATGACGATGATGTCCACGAGCGTGCTGGGCATCCCTCTCTCCGTGCTGTCATAACGGAGCAGCAGCGTGAGGAAGACATGCTCTGATTGGCCGCCACAGGATTACTCCTAATGATGCGAAGACAGAGCTAAGCTGCTGGGAATAAACTAGACAGAAAATCTGAGAAAGTAGAGACGATTCCCAGGATGGGTGACTCAACAGAGGTTTTTTTTGTTCCAATATCCAATAGCTTATTTGTTTATTTCAAATATGTTCAATCTCATAAGTTTATGCTTCTACCTACCTCCTTTTCAAACAAATAAATATGCATCATGGTGTGTAAGTCACCATGATGCATATTTATTTGTTTGAAAAGGAGGTAGGTAGAAGCATAAACTTATCTTACTCTACCCCTTTTGTTACCCCTTCAATATTTGCATTATCAGTACAAATATTTATTTTTAATAACATGAAATCAGCCTTATCTAAATTTATTAATAATTCACTTATCAAATCACTTTTTGTTTAACGTTTTTCCTTTTTGAACATGTCCAAAACCTACTGCAATTAACCTCTGGGATTAATCAAGTATATTCATTCATTCATTCATTCATTCATTCATTCATTCATTCATCCATCCATCCATCCATCCATCCATCCATCCATCCATCCAGCCAGCCAAATCTATGCTAGAAGAAAAAACTGGTGTCACAAATTTGAGTACTTTTATTATTATACATTGTAAATTTTTTCCCTGCACTATAGTATTAGTTTATACTTTTTGATTTATTTTTTTTAATTCAGATTTAGAGAAACTTTGTAGAAGTACGTAAGCATGTACACTTGCATGAAGTACATAGAAATCAGATTGTGGTCAGTGTGATAGTTTGTGAACAACCTAATGATGCCTTCATGCTCTAAGGAAAGTAGGCCTTGCAGCCTAGAGGGAGACAGCAAGGGAGAAGTAGGCCCTTCCTTTTGGCTTCCTGGCCATACATGGAGATTATTTATCTCTTCCTTTAAAGGTGAGACAAAACCAACATCATGTATGCATGTTGCTGTAAATGTGTGTGGAAATTTCTGATGTAATCTTGCTTAATTTGTTTGCCTCAAATCAGGGACTTTACAGATGGGTTCTCCACATAAGAGAGTCACATGTGGGTACAGTCTGCAGAAGGCATAAGAGTTAAAAAAAAAAGGAAGAAGAGGAAAATCTAGGCTATATTGTGTTCACTGCTACATGCCTTAATATCGAAGAGTGTAACAATACAGTGTAAGATTGTGGAAAGTAGAGAAACAATGACTAAAAAGCAAAGACCACAATTATGCATATGATTTCCTCAGATGGGCTAGTTGGAAACAAAACAATCCCATGTTTTTCTGTTCCTTGAATGCACCATATCTATGAGTTAGCGATTTGGAGGTTTGGAAGCTGCTGCTGGTTGAGGAAAACTTGTAGTTAAACTGAAAGCAGGAAATGGGAAAACTTAATTTATTACAACAAAGACGTATTGCCTGTGTCTCTAATAGAAAATGCCCATCATTTGTGTTTTAAATGTCAAACTGTTGTAAATAATTTCCGTTCAGTGCAGAATTATCCCGTTCAGGTTAGATTAAAATAAATTTCTTAGTTCTTGGTCTTGAGGTGATCATGTGGAGCCCTGGGACTTTCATCCATGAAGCTCCAAAACAGAAGTCAGTTCTTGGCTAATAACCTGACGTCTGTGTTGTTAGCTTCAAACTCTTAGTGAGTAGCCATAATCTCACAGTATTTACTAATAGTTTCTAGCTTGTGGAATATAGTTTATGCATAAAAAACTGTTTGTTTGGTCTGAATTTTGTGTGTGTGTGTGTGTGTGCAGAAAACAGCTCTACTTAAATTCCATAAACTGGTTTTCCTCCCAGAAAAGCAGGATGGATAGTTCTGAGGAGAAATTGTCCAAGGCCATGAGGAAAACACTGAACTCCTGCTCTCTTCTGGTCCGATGTAGTGGGCAAACATCCCACCAAAACTTACATTTAAAACGAGATTTTGAACTTGTCCATCATTATTTCCTCCTTCTCTGAACTTCATCCATCCATCCATTTTCTTAAACCCTTGTCCCTAGTGGGGTTGGGAGTGTTGCTGGTGTCTATCTCCAGCGAGACATTTCGGGCGAGAGACGGGGAACACCCTGGACAGGTTTCCAGTCCATCGCAGGACAACACAGAGATAGACAGGACAAACAACCATGCACGCTAACATTCCTATCTAAGGGGAATTTAGAGAAATGCATTAACATGACAGTCATGTTTTTGTACTGTAGGAGGAAGCTGGAGTACCCAGAGAGAACCCACCCCATGCACAGGGAGAACATGCAAACTCCATTCAGAAAGACCCGGGGCTGGGAATCAAACCCTGGACTTTCTTGCTGCAAGGCAACAGTGCTTCCTCTGAACTTGTGAACTTCTAGTAGTTATTCTTCTCTGCCATGGTTGCTGTGTTAACTGCAGACAATACATTTTGTTTTTTACATCTAGAAATTTTGCACATGTGCACAATGCTGTAGGACCAAAGACGATTCTTTTGCTTGCCGTTTTTGACAACATTGCAGCGGTATAAAAATTCCGTTAACGAAATGAATCCTGGAGATGTAAGTATTATTAATTTAGTGCCATGCGCCACGAGAAAGGGAAAATAATACAGAAGAAACTTTCTCTCTTTTTTAATATTCACTGTCAGCTACACCCAGACTTTTTGCCATTGTGATTGAATGAAAACAAAGCCACTAATATACCAAGATTCAATGAAACAGAAACATTTCCCACACAAAGAACAGAACACTTGTCCGTTACAGTTTTATGTTTTTAGGTTTGATGTTTATTTTGCTATTAATAAGTGACCGGTTGATTAGATAATTTAAACACCTGCTCTATTGATGATCTGTCTGAGTTGGTGTGTCTGTTGCGTTCTATTATTTTTAACTGAACCGAAACACACAGAATTCCACAACACATCTACATGTTAAGGTTGTCAAAGTCAAGCTAGCACAACTCACCTTTTTCACCCTCCATCCATAACATTACTCAGTACTAGTCTAGCTAGTAAAACTGACATGTTATTTCTTGTTTCTAGAGTCTATCTCCTTCTCCATAAGAAGTGGAACTCCTTATTAGATTAACTAAACGATCACCATGACAAAAAAACAACAACTCACAGTCTAATCCACAGTTCAGCCTTTCTTGTGAAGGTTTTACCTACAGCTTCATGTTTTTGTTCACCTGACATGTTGAAAGTCACACGCTGGTGGTGCTCATCCAGCAGGTTACCTTGCAGAAAGCACACACTGCGCTCTCAGGAGCATACAGACGTCCCTCCAAGGTCAAAGTTAATTTGGAGTCTTGTTCTGGCTGGCAAGGACGGTGGGGTTTACAGGGATGTTTCTTCTCTGAAAGTCACAGTGAATTGAAAAGAACAAAGAGCCTGTTCATTCTGCCCGCTTTAATCCACTTAAACGAAGCAGTATGTGGATGAGCAACAAACCGGCCTCTTTCCACTCCAAAAGGACACCAAGTGTGTTTTTTTCTTTATCTGCTCTGTAGATTTCTGCATGAATGTTGGATTGTCATGTTTTTTTAAATCTCCCTTTCTTTTAGTTTGAATTTCACAGAATTAGCTGTACCGTAATATTCCTTTTTTCATCCGTAGTTGGTTCTCTCTTAGCAGTTCCAGGGCATCGGGTTTTCTGCGTATTCAGCTATAAATACCCACACCTAAGTGCGCAAAAATTAGACAATGGGGTGATGGTGAAGCTTTTAGAAGCTACAAAAGTAAATGATGAAAAAGGGTGAAGGTATGAGTTTGAGATGCTAAAACGCTCCCAAACGATTACTAGAAATGTTTGACTGGAGACATTTTGTTTCTGCTCTGATTCTCTTCTTGTGTCTTTTTGTGCAGGTTTTAGGGTTTGAGGTGGACTCCATCAACTCTGTGCAGTTCTCCAACCACACAGGTTCTGACCGTCTTTCTGAGGGAATGTTTTGGGAGTGTATGGTATAGATGGATTGTGTGGGTGTGCATGAGTCAGTCAGTGCTGCTGAAGTCGTGATGAGGTTTTAGATTATTAACAGAGGTGGCTGCTGCTGAAGCTGGGGGTGGAGAACAGGAAGGAATGGGTTTTTTCAGGTCAGTGAACAACATTTCAACTCCATAATACCGATGTACTCTAACTCTCTCACATTTTTTACCAAAAGACCAAACGCAACATTTTGGCATACATGCAACATGTTACATGTGGCAGAAAACTGTGAAGGTGGCACCATTTAAAGTGAGGTTTAATGGTCACTATTTTTTCACCTCCAAAACCAATACCACTATCTGAGGTTTAGTATTGGCCAATACCGGTCCGACACAGAGAAACATTCCTGAACTGACTGAAACTGATTTTTTTTTCTAGACAAACATAAATGAACTGAATTACATATTTATTGGTAACTCTGCACCAGTAGCGCACACTTAAATACACCAGTAGCTTCACAAGCTTGGTCAGAAATGTAAAAACAACTTTAATTTGTTCAGTCAGCAAATAGGAGTATAACAGCCAAGGTCAAATAAATAATAAAGAAACTAAAACTGGCAAAAACAATAGGATGACTATTTTTACGTTTGACAAAGATAAACTGCAACAAATCTTATTTCAAATGGTTCAGAAAGTGTAATAATTTGAAATATAATGTAAAATAAATAATATTCAAGCATAGACTGAAAAATCTTCCCTTATGGATTGGGCGCATTGTCACCAGCACCTGATCTAGATGGGTTTTTTTCAATATTGGTACCGATGCCGATATTAATATTGGATCAGTGCATTTCTAATGGTCACTGCCATAAACTTGATTTTACTGAAGTTGGTTCTAAAATTGTTACCAGAAAAAATTAAGACATTTCTATTATTAGTGAAACACAGTTAACATATTTCTGTACAGTACTCCTTTAAAGAGCTCGTGAGTTATTTGTACCCTGCACTGTCAATTTCACAGCTCCTGCTCCAAATCCTCCTGAGCTTGTGTTTAAAGTGGAGTATTATGTAGCTCTTTCATATTTGAAGTCTTGACAATTTGCATTTATTAGAGTTAAAATGTTAAAAACTAGCCTGGCATAATTCTAAATGTTCTCTTATATTTTGTTTTGACGCACTTTACAGAAAATGTACAATGACAAGAGTCTCCAGGACTTGTTACTAATTGTAAAGATTTTATTGGATTTATTTTGTTGTGCAAACACCAAAGTCAGTATGAAAATCAGTAAATTGTTCTTGAAATACAAATACGGTAGTTAAATAAGAAAACTGCTCTTCCTCCCTTCCTCATGCTCTTCCTTCTTTCCTTGAATCCCCGTGTTCTTACTTCTTATCTTCCTTGTATTTTTCATTCTTTCCTGGTGAACTTTCTTGTATCCTTGTGCCCCTCCTCCCTTCTATCATCAATTCCTTGAATACCTCTTTCCCTTTCCTTATATTCTTCCTTCCATTCTTGTTCCCTTGTATCTATTCTAGTTTAATATTTTCTACCTTTCCTGTTTCATATTTAAAGCCAGAAGGATATAGAAATATGTGCCATATATTTATACAGAGCTTTTCTTTTTTTCTTTTTTTTTTTAGCATTTTAAAAAAGTCTGTAAAGGTGGAAACTTGTATCAGGAAAGGTCTGACTCATATTGTTGACTGCATGGTGGTTTTTATGATTTTGTATTTGTGTTTTAATGATGTGAAGCACTTTGAACTGCCTTGTTGCTGAAATATGCTATACAAATTAACTTCATCGATTGAAATGTATAAAACGTTATCCATACCAAATTATACATGATTTTAGACTTTGAAAAACTTTGGATAAAATAAGTCACAACACCGATGTACAAAGTGAGAGTCTCAACTGTTTAACAGGCATGCTTGTGGCAGTAATTGTGTTTTAATTCCTCAGAAACTGACTGATAATGTATGATCGTTGGATGGTTCTGAGGGCCGTCTGCATCATCTTGTCTGCCTGGGTCACTTAACTTGTTTTGCTCTAATTGCCAGTCCTTTGAATGAACAATCTGCACTGTGTGTTCTTGAACTCAGAGGTGACCTCAGCTGATGTTATTCATCCCAGCAGAACTAAAAGAATGAACCAGCAGTGGGCTAAAAAACAAGTAGTTTGTTCAGCTGTTCCCTCAGAGAAACACAAAGCATATTCAGACCGTAAATTTCTTATCCTTGTTCCATAATCAAATGATCTCGTCTAAGATTAGTCAAAAAATGTCCAGATGTTTTTGAATGTCTTTAATCTTTGCCAAAATCTTTTTTTGCCAAGTGATCTAAAAAAAAACCACAAAACATCCCAAATCACTTTTGGAAAAAATTTGGGCCATTATTTTTGGAAGGCAACAAAATAAAATATCTGTGTTGGTCAAAAATAAACACTAGTGTTGAGATACAATAAACATAATTTTTCCAAGTTTTGTTTGGAATTAAAGTAAAATGGTGTCTGATAAATTAGCAATTTTAAATTATTTTAACGAGCATTTTATTTCTATTGGCTGCTCTCTATTTGATGATTTAAATTCATTCGGCCCAAATTTAAATACTGACGAGCAGTTTTTGAATGACTGTAACTTCACCACTTTTAATTTTTCCCCCATTTGTTCAGCTGAGGTTCTCAGAGAATTGAAAAATATAGACACCAAAAAATCAGCAGGGCCAGATAATCTGGATCTTTTTTTTTTTTCTAAAATTAGCTGCAGAGTTTATAGCAGAGCCATTGACTCATATTTTTAATCCAAGTCTAATATCTAATAATATCCCTAGTGTCTGGAAATCAGCATTTGTTTTGCCACTATTCAAGGGTGGAGAATGGTCACAGGTAAACAATTACAGAGCAATTTCTAAACCATGTACTGTATCCAAGCAAAAATTGTTGAATAATTAGTTGCAGATCAGTTGAAGATTTTTTTAGATCCAGTTGTGTTTTACAAAATGTATAGTCTGGTTTTAGGAAAATACATAGTACTGTTACTGCCACTTTAAAGCTTATTAATGATCTTATTCAGGCTCTTGATAACAAAAAGCATTGTGTTTCTCTGTTTATTGATTTATCAAAGGCATTTGACACAGTAAATCACACTCTTTTAATTGACATTCTACACAGGATTGGGCTCTCACATCAAGCTACCATGTGGGTAGCTGATTACCTGTCGAACAGAACCAAGAGAGTTCAGTTGGCTGGCTTTACTTCCTCTATTCGTACTATTTTAAATGGTGTACCACAGGGCTCAGTTCTTGGCTACTTTTATTCTCTATTTATATAAATAACTTGTGTGAAAATCTGTCGAATGCTTTTTAGAATTGTATGCAGATGATTTAGTAATTTACTATTCTTCATCACTTGTACAGGCAATTCAGTATTTGCAGTCTGCTTTTATTGTAGTTCAAACCCACTTACAAACTCTGAATGAGTTCTGAATGTGGATAAGACAAAAGCAATGTTTTTTCACACTCTAGGAAACTACCAGAAATCCTTGTATTGCTTACAACTGCTGTAAACAAACAAATTGAGTTTGTCAGTAATTATAAATATCTTGTCTTTTTATTTTAGATACAGAGCTTTCTTTTAAAAATCACATAGCCAAATTGTTACAAACACTGAAAATGAAGATCGGGTTTTATTACCGAAATGGATCTTGTTTTTCTCTTAAAGCTGGAAGTAAATTGGTAGCTGCAACATTCCTACCACTCCTGGATTATGGTGATATTTTATATATGAATGCTTCGACCAAATGCCTTCAATCACTAAATACTGCTTATCATTGTGCTTTAAGGTTTGTAACCGGTAGCAGACGTCTCACACATCATTGTGAGTTGTATGGCCTCCTTTAACCGTACGGAGAAACAATCACCTGGTGATCCTGATTTATAAATCTCTACTCGACTTGGCTCCAGCATATTTAAACTCTCTTTTACATAGTTCTGTTAATTCCCATTCTTTACATTCTAACAACATTCTTCTTTTGCATGTTCCACGTTTCCGAACTGAAAAAGGGAAGCAAGCTTTCAGTGTGTTGGCTCCTACAGCCTGGAATCAGCTCCAGTCTGAACTCAAGATGTCAGAATTGATTTCACTGGACTTATTTCGAGCGATTCTTAAAAACAGGCAAATAAATTATTGTAAACAGTGTCAATGTTTTTAAATTGTTTTTTTCTATTTTACACTTGTGCTATGTATTAATTAATTTTATTTTGTAACCAGTTTGCTGTGTATTGCAGACTTCTGCCCAGGTAACTCTTGAAAATGAGATCTGGATCAACGGGGTTACCTGGTTAAATAAAGGGGAAAAAAATCCAAAATCCCCCCAAATTTATTTGCAGTCCTATTGTGATAATGATTAAAATGACGATAAAAAGCTACATGTTTTCTGAGTACAATGCTGCGCTACAAACATAAATGTTGATCTTAAAAGACATTTCTATTTGAAATAAGTTTCTTCAGAACACCGCTTACTCAATGTAGTGTGATTTACACCACTAAACTGCACATAGACACTTCAAAAAATCATATATTTTATATTTTTTGCTATTGTAGAAAAAAACACAAGTAAAAATAACATTAACATAGTAGAATTAACATTTTAGCCAGGCTCTTTTACCATAACTAAAATGGATTGCGGCAATAATGACAAGAAATGCTTCACAATAAATAAGCAACACAATCAATACCGACATTGAGAAATTAAAACTTTAATGTTTTAACTGAAGCCTGCCTATTGCTTCAGTTAAAACTTCTGTTGTCACGAGGAACAATGTTAGTGAACTAGCCTGGTGCAGGTTGAGGGTTAGCATATTTGTGTAGTGTTTCTGTATGGGTGAACTCTAGGAATGAAGCAACCATATATAGAGATAAATTACAGAGTTTGTGGCTCCACTGTTCTGTTGTGGTCTCTTTTCATTTCATTCATAATCACAAAACTGACCATCATTCAACATAATAACTTATTTGGGATGACCTTGACTTGAGAATTAAACAGAGTTGATTGTTTAAAAATTGGTTACACTACCTTTGGACGTTAAGTTTATTAGGATAGCACATTTCAGAAGCAAGGCAGTTCACAAGGCTTTACACCATAAAACCACAAGCAGTCACCAACTGTGAAACAAGCACTGTTTTGTTAAATTAAATCTAACAAAATAATGAAAACTGAAACTGAAAAGCATTTTTAACTGAAATTAATAACGGTAATTAATGGAAAAAAAGCTATAACTAACTGGAACTGTATCGTGTGTTTATAAAACTAGCTAAAACACACTGAAATTATAGATATACTTAATTTCTGTGTTTATGAAACTATTAGCCCTTTGAACTGATGTGAAATAGATTTTAGTTTTCTGCCCACACAGTATACATCAAAAGTCCAACAGCAAAGATTGGGAGAAAAACCAGAGTCAGTTGGTTGTTCAACAATAATCAATCACATTAATTTGAAAATGGTATCTTTTGCTGAGTATTCTTTAGTTAGTCAGCATATACGTAATCACTTTGGTGATTTTTAGGTGTAGAATTCAAGAAGGTCAAAGTAGGATAAAACTAAAACTACTACTAAAATAAAAAACTATGCTAAAATTTAACAATATTTATTTAATAAAACCTAACAGGCACACTCTAAAAACTAATTGAAACTAACTAAACTAGACAAACAAAACGTTAGAACTAAAATGTAATGAAAAGCCCAAAACTATTATAACCTGGAAAGAATGAGTAGAACATTATATATTTGTCAAATTCCATTATCAAAATCACCAAATTTTGATATGTTGATTATTATAATTTAATATGGTGATCAATTTTCCATATACTACTAATCAAGGGCAGTTCTGAACAGGTGGGTTTTTAACCTGTGTTTAAAGGAACGCAGTGTTTCATGTGTACAAAGATGTATAACTTTCAATAAGCAACCCTCCAGCATTGACTTTCAACACATTTGATACTGTAGGTTACATTACTTATGATACACCATATAGACTCTCTATCAGCACAGATGAAGATTCACTCACCACAGCATGCTAAATGCTTACAACAGCTCCAGTGGCAGGAATGCCCAACCTACTTTTGGATTAATTAATTTAACTATTTTTAACATTTTGGAGCACTTTCAGAGTGCATATAAGGAATTGTTCATTCATCCCCAGATTGTAATTAAAGACGATGTCACATTAAAACCCCGTTCTGACAAAATCATCCCAATACACATGTACTACATAAAATAGAAACACAGGACAAAATATTACACATGTAAGTGGTTAAAATATCAATACTAAAAATCTTAATTCTTTTTTCTATTCCACAAATCAACTGTTGTGATTTAAGCTATCATGTTTAAATAGATATTTCTAACTTTGTCCACAAAGAGAGCACTGGATAGTGTGTGAAGGAGCACCAGTTTTCCATTTCTTCCTAAATTTGTTTTTTGGCATAAGTTCTGGCATGCCATTGAAATAAAAGCTTTAGGGTCATTTAGATCTGTTATTTAAATTTAATAAACATAAAAAAAATAAGAATCTCTGTTAATATGACATTAGCTATTTTTTTTCCATAGCTCCCATTGGGAAAAGTCATCTGTCCTCTGTGTGAATTTGAGTGACTTTAACATAAAGATGCCAGAGATTCTCGCTCAAATTTAATCAGATCTTCTGTATTTGAAACCATGATTTGCAATTTCTACATGGAGAGTGTATAATTTGATGTGACATATTGAAGTAGATGCTTGGAATCTGAGAAGCTGCAGAGATCAAGAGAAAAAAAACCTAAATGAGAAATGTAGTCGACAGTGATTACATTGTCAATTAGACGGAGAAGGAATGACACATATGAAGATAGAGGGAGTGACACGCCACAGCAGCAAAGAGCAAGCGTTGGAATTGCGACAGCAACATTTGATGACGACAGAGGCAGCCCTTATCTATTAGCCTGCCATCAATTTTTTGCTCTTACTCTCCCTCTGTTTCGGGTGCTCTGAATGCTCATCTGTCTTTTTTAGCCCCTTTGGCTTTCTCCTGGCCTGTTGCTTAGCAACCAAATTCTCCACCACCATGTGACTTGACGGTGACTCACCTGTAGCTGCGACATCATCGGTCTGCAGCAAACATGTCATGCGCAGACACCCGCATATGAACCCAGTTTGGGTGGTGCCCACGACACATAAATGTGACGACTTATTCAAAATCTCATGTTTAGCGCAGATCCAGACAGAAGCTGCATATAGGGACAGCATAGGTGTTAGTGGAAGGGTTTTTTCCTGCTACATCAAAATCCATGTCCTTATGGATGTCATCGTGTGCACAGTGAGTTTTTCCATATGTGTGTCTGCTCTGGATTAAAAACGTTTGATACTTTGACATCAATTACTTAAAACAACTGTTGGGAACAAGTTAGGATTTTCTGATTGGTAAACAATTACTTTTCAGTGAGAGTAGAAGCATGAGAGAGCATGGGGGCAGCAATGCCAGCAAATGGAGTCGGTGAGGTCCTTATTCATCAGAGCAAGTCTTATTCATCAGAGACAGACACTGATCACACTGGCCTCATGCTAGAGGTAAAATTTCATCATGCCCGCCCTACATAGCCAGAACACTTGAGTTATTTTAATTCTTAGTTTTATGTCTGTTGTGCCTCCTTACTGCTCTGAGGATATGCAAGTTTCTGGGAAACCAAAGAAGTTAAAAGTTGGGGTTCTTACAAGAAGGGGCAGATGATATGAGACTGGGAGCTACATGACTTGATTTTCGCCCTGCTAAAATTAGTGACAACTGATTTTAGCAGTTCAGCATGACCAAGCAGGGCCCTTAGCAGAGAGACCCAGACTTCCCTCTCCCCAACCACTTGGACCAGCTCCTCTGGGAGAATCCTAAGGAGCTCCCAGGCCAACTGGGAAACATAATCCATCCAGCGTGTCCTGGTTCTTTCTTAGGGTCTCCTTCTGGTAGGATATGTCTGAAACACCTAACCAGTGAGGCAGCTCAGCTGCTTGTTTCCTCAATCACATTCTTTCAGTCACTATTTAGAACAGGGGTGCCCAAAGTCGGTCCCCGAGGGCCGACATCCTGCATGGTTTAGTTCTCTCCCTGGTGGTAGTAACAACCTTTCCAGCATGTCAATGTTCTTCTTAGGTCTTCTAACGAGCCATCATTTGATCCAGGTCCCTTGAGGACCGACTTTGCTCACCACTGATCTAGAGCTTGACACCACAGATGACGATAGGAACGTAGATCGACCGGTAAATTACAGGCCCTTCTTTTCTGCTCCGCTCTCCCTTCATGACAGATAGGCACGTTGTTCGCATTGCTGCAGATGCCACATCAATCCACCTGTCGATTGGTCCGGCAATCAACGGGTGGATTGGTGTTGATTGCCACACCAATCAACACCAATCAGGGGTCACTCCTAAACAAGACCCTGAGATACTTGAACTCCTCCACTTTGGGCAGGATCTTGTTACCGACCCAGAGAAATAACTCTGCCCTTATCCACCTCTAGGATTTGGAGGGGTTGGTTTTCACCCCAGCCACTTCACACTAAGATGTAGACCTCTCCAGTAAAAGCTGGAGCTCATGGTCTGATCTCTGGCATCACACAGAGGTTGGCAAGAAGGTGGACACATTTCAGGTAGCACTTTATAAGGTTCGAATTAGGACTCTTGAGTCTTTGAAAAATAAAATTGACATGAAGGATGGCATACTCGGTGGTAAACTGATTTGAAATAATGTTGGTGTTTCCTCATGGAGATTGTAGGATGGACTTGATCCAGTTTAAAGAAGCTCAATAAATCCATCTGATCTCTTGTTCTTTTCACAGGTTATTCTCACTGGAAAGGCCAGGTGTTGACGGCAGATGAGCTGCACGTTCTTTATGAGGGAATCAAACTGAACAACGTACACCAGTACGACTATGTATTAACAGGTGAATGTTTGTCTTTTTACTTTTACTATGGCGTGTCCATTGATATTGATTTGAAAATGAGTTTTTCAGTCAACCTTAACTTGAGGTACACTTAGGATTTATTGTGGCTGTGGAAGAGTTGTGCATTTCATCTATGTTTTTCCCCTCTCTACTGTTTTAATGTCCTATCTTGATGTTGCACATTTTGAGTGGCCTTTCTAAATGCATTGGTCCTTGTTGTGTGGGATGTGTTCAGGGTATACCAGAGACACGTCTTTTTTAGAGATGGTGGTGGACATTGTTCAGGAGCTAAAGAGAGCCAATCCTAATCTGGTTTATGGTGAGCAACACTTTTCAGTTCTTCTAAAACTAAAATTTCTAGAAGAAATCTAGAAGAAATTTGATTCTCCTAGAATGTACGGTTCTCATTAGAACCGTACATTCTTATACTTGTATTTAATACAACTGTGTTTAACCAGTAAATATGTATTACTTGCCAAATATGTATTACTTGTATTATGTGTTTGGTTCATTAGATCATCATAGGAATGCTCTTCCAGAACATTGACCTCTTGATCAAATCAGTACCTAAATACAGTATTTGTCTTATACACCATGTTCCAGGTGCTATAATTGCTTTTATCTTGGGTGGCCATTGGGTTGTGCCTTGATGCCCAAGTTCTCTGTTCCTTATGTAACACCATTACTTTTCAGAAGCTTTCTCTATTTCTGAGCTGGTTCTGAATCCAACTCTCATTTACTTTAGGATCATTCAGTGAAGCCACTTTTCTACAGCATAGACCCACTTTCTTCACCAACGAAGCATCTCATGATCCCAAATAATTATGAGCACAACATCATCTCCACTAACAGCATGCCATTGTGCTATAGAGGAGCCATCCAGTTCTCTTTTTGTAATATCTTTCTAAAATGTCTCTTCTTATGCGCTCCATATTTCTGGATGAGTTCAGATCTTCATTCCTCCCTCACTGCAGTGCTTTATCTAATGTGGTTGCTCTCAGAGAGTGTGCAGGTCTCTGATGGATGCATAACTCTGTATGTTTATCCTTTCAGTATGTGACCCTGTCCTTGGTGATCATGGATCCATGGTGAGATTATAGTTGTCTCAATGCAGTAACAGTGGTGTTTATGTTTTGAATATGTGGGAGAAGTTGCTTTTATTTTTCTTGTGATCTGTATGTTTTGCTGTTTATGTATCTTCTAGTTTTGTTGCTACTATTATTAGTTAATATTAAATGGATTATTGAATTTTAATCCTCACAGTTAGCCTGTTTTAAAATTATAGTGTTTTTAACTTGTATGTCTCTTTCCACAGTACGTTCCTCAGAATCTTTATCCGGTCTACAAGAATAAGGTTGTTCCTGTTGCAGACATCATTACTCCTAACCAGTTTGAGGCTGAGTGAGTGTTTTACCTCTTATATAACAATATGTTTCAAACTAACACTCCTATGTTGTTATAAAAATAAAAGTCATCTCTTTTATTACTCAACTTGCCTCAGGAGCCAGTTTCATTTAAGGATGCACCAATAAATTGGCCATGATTTCCTACTTAGTGACTTTTCAGACACACAAAAAAATTGTCAGGTAAAGCAATCTGAATCGGCAAGTCAGGCTTTTTAAAGTTTGGTGGTAGGTTAGAAAACTGTAATCGGTGCACACCTAACTTGATTCTCATTTTGATAGCACAACAAAGAAATCTGTTGATCTGTTTTTTGGATGGCATAAAATTGAGATTAGGCAATGGCAAAAGGTCTGGCAGACTCAAAGAAAAAATGATTGTGTGTTTATGTATTATATGTGTATGAGTATGTATATATATTTTTTTGTGTGTGCACTATATGTTAACTGTAATGTTAAATACTTTGACTGGAGCATTTTGGTCCTGTTTATTTGCATGTTCTAAACTTTGAAAACTTAAAAGAAAATATAGTAATAAAAATAAAAAGGAAAATTTATAAATCAAAACTCCAGTGGAAGCTTGCAGAGACCAAAGTCATGTCAAGAAAGATTTTTCTACCAATTTTCTACCAATGAATTATTTTCAACATGACATTTTTCAAATGGGCAGTAAATTAAAACAAATTTTTTTCCAACTAACTGACATGTCAATGTTGATTCAACCATCATTTGTGCGTCAATTTACATGCATATTTGTGCCGATATTGCATTGAATCAGTTAGGAATCAACATTGATTCAACCTTCATCTGAATGTGGTTCTGCACATGTATTTCTGTTTATTTTACATTAAATCAATGTTGATCCAACACTCTTGACTGTGGATCTGGATACATATTTCTGTTGATTTTTACATTGAATTAGTTAGGAATCAATGTTGATTCAACCATCATCTGAACATGGATCTGGACATATTTCTGTTGATTTTACATTGAATCAGTTACAAGTCAATGTTGATTCAACCTTCATCTGAACGTGGATCTGCACACATATTTCTGTTGATTTTACATTGAATCAGACTCTGGTTGGCGTCACTTTGATTCCTTGTGATGTCTTCCTCTTATTCTGGCGTGTAATGAAGCCACTTCTTGACAGGTTTACTGCAGTCCTCAAGAGTCAGCTTTTGGTCAAACTGCAGAGCAACGGCTGAAAAACACAAAAATGAAAGTGAGGAAGGTGCCGGTTAGAAATATGATAAACATTTGAAAAGTTCTGAAAGTCATCGAAAGATTAAACAGTGTACTGGTTACAGGTCTGAGAACAAATACAAACCATTATAGTTCCCCATCTACACTCACTGTTAAGTTAATATTTATTTTAATCTTTCATTAATATTTATCTTAATGTTTACGTATACAACGACATTTACCTATGAAGTTGTAGTATAGTGTAGGATTTATGATGCTGCACTCATGTTAAAATGAGGGAATCAATATTTAAAATAAAGGCTGTTTATCAGAAAACCTAAAGATAAAACTCGGGGAGGATCAGTGTTTACTTGTATTAACACACTAAAGACAAATAAATAGAGCAAAAATTAGTGATATTTTATACTGAATAAACTTCCATCTAATAGCTGGTTTAATCTTCAATCAACTACAAATATTTCCAAATAAGTTTATTATATTCATTACAAAATGTCCATGTGCTGATAAAGATCCCACACCAGTAACAATAGACCAGTTCAGTTTAACCAGTTACCAATCCAAGAAACAACAGACAGAATCAGTCATTAGCAGGTTTAGTTCAGTGTTTTACCTGCCTTACATGTTTTAAGTGTTTCCTTTCTGCCTCACCTGGATTTAATCTGTAGATGATTAACAGCCGTCCGCACTTCTTGATGGCTGTAGAATGTCATGCAATCATCTCACTCAATTGTTCTGGAACAGAGACCCATCTAAGCACGTCCCTAAGCACATTATAATAAAAAATGAAAAACAAGTGATTACTATCACAACAATTTAAAGCCCACCTGGAGCAGTCAGCTTTACACTTCCTTGTCCACCACATGCTCTCCTAGAACAAACAATAGGCCCCGTCCTATTTTAAAAACTCAAATCTCACAAAATCTCGCAGGATTTCATACTTAGGCCTGGAGCGGTGGGCAGGATGAAAATAATACAAAATGAGACATGATCTCAATTATTAAAAATATCTGTTTTGCCCCAAAACAACCAGGATTATTATGGGTACAAAACAATGCCCTTATTTTTCAATAAAAACATTTAATATCAAAGTAATATTGAAAAACTTACCCTAAAAAATGCTCAGAGGAGAATTCAATTCAGAAGCTGGTTGCAAACAAACCAGCAGCAAAGTGGCTGGTTGGGACAAACCACTAGTATAAAAGGGGGAGTCGGACTGTACAACTCCTAGTAGAGACTTGTAGATGTTTTTATGTCAACACATTATGTACAGTCAGTAATAATATTTACAGACAAGTAAGAAAATTTACATAAAGGAATCACAACCCAATGTAGTGCGTAATTTGAAACATGTTTAACCCCCACTTAGTAATAAAATGTTCTGACCCAGAGCTCAAGGATGGGGGGAGGGAAGAAGGGATGAGAGGGGGCAAAGAGGGGAAGGCTGGGAGGAGCAGGTGGGTGCGGGTAGCCTCTGGAAGGAGTAGGGGGAGATGAAAAGGTGATGAGGGGTGCAACAAACTGCACAGATTGCACACATGGAGACCTTAGGTGTGGGCAATCCTGGTCCTCGAGGGCCAGTTTCCTGCAACTCTTAGATGTCTCCCTAGTAGAACACACCTGGATCCAATAGCTGAATCACCTCCTCAGTGCAGATTCTCCAGAGTCCTGCTAACAACCTTATTATTTGACTCAGGTGTGTTGAAGTAGACACGCATCTAAAAGTTGCAGGAGACCAGCCCTCAAGGCCTGGAGTTCCCCACCCCTGTCCCCATCCTAGACCCTGACGCAACCGTCGCAGGTTCAATTCCTGGCCTTGGCAACCTTTGCTGCATGTTTTCCCCCTTTCTTATCAATTAACTATCAAATAAAGGCCACTAGAGCCAAAAAAAATCTTTAACAAAATAAAATGTGAAAATTTAAAACCCTCACCAAGAAGGGGGGAGGACAGTGGAAAGGGGGAGGAGATTGAGGGGTAGGTGGTGTGGGGGAAGGGGTGTGTGTAGAGGGGTGTGAAAAACGGCTTACATTGATTGAACATTTAGATCACGAGTTCTTCCCCAAACCTTGTCCTCAAGGCAAACTGACCTGCGTGTTTTCATTTCAGCAAAACCCCATTAATCAGACATCAATTAAAATCATGTGTGCCGAATTAGGGAAATGCCTAAAACTTGCAGGGCTTGGAGGACCAGTGCCGAAACACAATGGATTCACTTTCAATTTACTTGAAATAATTAAGTTTGAGACCACATTTGTATTCCTCATCTGACACATTGACTCAAGCTAGTCAATGTGGCTCTGTGGGTAGAGCAGGTGTCTTGTGGTCTGAAGGTTGACAGTTCAATTCCACCTGCCACATGCCAATGTACCTCCTGGGCAACCAACCCCAACTGATCTGTGCATTAAATAAATGTGGGAATGTGACTCTAGTGTAAAGGGCTTTCAGTGGTCAAAATGACTGGAAAAGTGCTATGTAAGTTTATTTACTATTTTTGAAGTAAACTAAATGATTTGAGTAAGACTGACTTAAATCTGTTGTCTTAAACATACTTAATAAATTTGTTAAAATAAATTAACAAATTAAGTTGGATGAATTTAATAAATCCAGTTGGATAAACTTAATTGAATTGCTTGTTACCTACAGAAGCAATTCAATTAAGTTGGTTCAACTATTTTCTTTTTAGAGAGTGGGTACAGACCAGAATCACAACTCAATGTAGTCAACACATACTGCTTAAGTTAAAATGTGATTAACCCTCACCTTAAGTGAGGTGTTCTGTGGTGGCACAGTGGTTAAGCACAACCCACATATGGAGGCCCTAGTCCTTGATGCAGCAGTTGCAGGCTCAATTCCCAGCCTTGACAACCCTTGCTGCATGATTTCCCTCTTTCTTGTTAATTAACAATCAAATAAAAGCCACTAGAGCCAAAAAACATTAACAAAATAAAACGTGAAAATTTAAAACCCTTACCTAAAATTACAATTGTTTCACCCGGAGCATAAGGAGGAGGGGAGGAGATTGAGGGGCAGATGGGCCCAAGTGAGGGGTGGGGGAAAGAGGGTGGGAAAAACAGCTTACTTTAATTGAACATTTAGATCACAAGTTCTTCCCCAAATCTTGTCCTCAAGGCAAACTGACCTGCGTGGCTAGAGGTAGATCATTGTTAAACGGTTGATCCACCGTCATTTGTCAACTTCAACCAAAGATCAACCATAAATCAGACTTCAGCATTTCAGTCATCAGATTTCAACCACAAAACAACGTTGATTCAATGACACAGTTTCAACGGTTTGATTTGATGGTTGTTTGATGGTTGATCCACCATCATTTGTCGACTTCAACCAAAAATCAACGAATCTAACTATTTTTCAAAGTTGATTTAACATCATGTGCTATCTGGGTATGAAAAAAGATGTTCACTCCAAATCATAGTGCAGCAAATAGACCGGCTGCTCCCGTCGTCTTTTATCCACCGCCTTTTCTTTTTGTACGTCTTTATTTTCTTAAAATGAGTCCACAAACTATCACTATTGCTCCTACATTGTCATTCTAAATTCCCGTATGCCATGTTGGGGGTTTTGTGGATTTTCTTCTGGAATTGCGATCGGTTCGTGTTGCTCCTGCCGTGTAGCTGGAGACACGAACCGATCAATCCTGTTGGACTTTTATCAGCTCTGTGGTCACAGAGGTTTGGAGAATCGGCCAACAATTCTTAAATTTTGGTCTAAACCAGACTTAAGATTCACAAGCTCTACTCATCTCCTCTCCACCACCACCCAAACGCTCTGACTCTGGTCGCTATAGTAACGTTTACATATCCCTTCAAAATAAGATAGAGATGCGCCACAAAAATGAACATTTTACTTTTGTGAAAACTTTAACTCAGGATAAGGACTAACGGGAGCCCTGAGCTTGTTTCTCTGCAACGAGATGGTCCCATCTGGGAGTGATGAGAGACAATGACACCAAAAGTGTTGCTTATATCCACAGCCTGTTGGTCTCTACGTGGCGAAGCAGCTTGAAGCTTCATTGCCTCATTAGCAGCTGGTCGCCGCATGTTACGCAGAGCTGCTTGTAATGTGGGACTCACCTACCGGTCCGGGATAAATCCATTCTCTTGTCTCTTCTCTGGGCCTTTCCCCTTTGCAAAGAAACTTTCCAAAGACATCTGATCTGTTTCTTACTCATTTTGCTGCTTGTGGGCCCTCTGGTTTATTAAGAACGCATCACTCCGTCTCCAACACCAAACCATTGATTTGTTCACGCCGAGCTTACATGCAGCGGCTATCGGTCTGTACTGCTAGATTGATAGTTTATAATTTATATCTGCATAGTATGAACTTATTTGTGTGGTTTCCTTGATGAGGGAGTTGGAAGGAATTTCTTTGTCGTGCCTGCTGCTAGCATGTGCTTGTTGTAAATGACAATTGACTTCCAATGATTCACTTCCTGCCAAAGTTGGAGAAGAATCTACAGAAAAGCCCACACCAGGTTATAAGCAGCATGGTTCAAAGTGTGGAAAAAAGTAGCAGCTTATAGTCCGAAAAATATGGCAGTACCTTTAGAAATTTCTAGGCTTTAAAAATGTTTTTCTTTTACACATAATTGTATTTCTGTGCCGTTTCAAGGAGGCTTTTTTTAGATGTCTCTTTGTTTTATATCTAGACTTAATCGCTTAGGATGTGTTCTGAAGTATTAAATCTGTCTTAGCAAGGAATTCATATTCATATATGTGATGATGTATTATGTTAATTGTATGGAATTGGTTTGTGGTCTCAGCTGTGTTTACATGAATTAACATGGTCAAAAGAAAGGGAACACTCTCTGACCTTTACTTCATTTAACCATCATCCAGAAGCCGTTAAATCATTGGGTGCACTTAGTGTTTCATCAACACTTATTTAATTTTGACTTGACTAAAACCAAAGTGAACTTTGTTTTTCTGTAGTTTGAGTTAAAACTTGGTAGTCCAGATCATAATTATGTCCTGAAATGTAAAACTACACTTGAAAGAGGGTGTACTTTCTTTTTCACCATTAAAAAGTATATCTAGGTAAATGGGAAAGTTGCCACAACCTTTTCTGGTTGTCGTGGCTTTATAAAGAGAAGTTTGTTGGATGTAGCTGAAGATCCCCAGAAAAATGTTTCCGGTCCAGTTTTGTCTTGTTTCTCCCTCTACTGGTCTTTCAGTTTCACTTCAAACAACATTGTTTCAAAAAGTTGAATTACATTAAACATTTTAATCAAAACTCAACATTTAGTTTCAGTTTTGATTAAACTCGAGCTGTTTTTCATTTTTTATTTGGACTCTGCTAACTTTCTACTCTGTTGTTTTAGATTATTAACAGGGAAAAACATCAGCTCTCAGAAGGATGCTGTGGAGGTAGTGGATCCAGTTTTCTTACGCTATACATTTTCTTTTCTCTGCAGGAGTTTCTGATTCATAACTGAAGTCTCACTACCTTACTGTGTGGTGTTTTGTAGGTGATGGACCTACTACATGCTATGGGCCCAGACACAGTCGTTATTACTTCCTCTGATCTTCCCCCAGACTGGGAGACCGTTTCCTCGTCTCACTGGGTAGCCAGCGTCATGGTGGGTGGAACATGATATGATATTGTGTGCGTTTACAAACACGTGTTGAAATTGCAATGGTTTACAAAAGTACTCACAACCTTTGAACTTTTCCACAGTTTGAGGAAAATGTTTCACAGTTTTCAAAGTGTTTTATTAATGAACATCTGAGAAGTATAGCTCAGATTTGGCTTGGAACTACGTTTAGAAACTCAGATTTTATTAAGGGTATCAGTAAGGGTATCAGAGTAAAACCGGACTGCAAACAAAGGCACACCCAAATTTCCAGATTTTTATTTAAGTAATGTAGAACAAATCAAATTTTTATTTTTTTTTATGTAGAACAGCATCCATCCATTTTCTTTACACCCTTGTCTCTTAGTGGGGTCTGGAAGGGTACTGGTGCCTATCTCTAGCAAACATTTCGGGCTAGAGGCGGGGTCACCCTGGACTGGTGAAACTCAGAAATTTGAGTTTCTGTCGCAGGGCAACACAGAGACAGACAGGACAAATAGCCATGCACACGCATGCGCGCACACACCTAGGGAGAATTTAGAGATACCAATTAACCTGACAGTCATGGTTTTGGACTGTGGAAGGAAGCCAGAGAACCCGGAGAAAACCCACGCATGCACAGGGAGAACATGCAAACTCCATGCAGAAAGACTGTGGGTCAGGAATCGAACACAGGACTTTCTTGCTGCAAGGCAACAGTGCTACCTACTGTGCCACTGTGCAGCTGTTGAACAACATATATTTACTAATTGAAAAGAAATTCCTCCTAATTATGCTGTACTTGATATCTGTCACAAAAACTGTAAGAATATCATCAACGTTTATGGTTAAGATGTGGAAAATAGTCAAAAAGTTCAAGGGGTGTAAATACTTTTGTGAGGCGCTGTCCCATACAGTGTCTCTCCTCTGCTGCTCAGTTCGTCCAGATGGAAGCAGGACGACACAGAGAGTTCGAATAGAAGTCCCCAAAGTGGACGCCGTCTTCGTAGGAACTGGAGATCTGTTTGCAGCCATGCTGCTTGCATGGACACATCATTACCCCAATGATCTAAAGGTGTACAAACACACACAGAAATGTTTAGTCATTCACACTCACTCCTTTCAAGTCACAAATGAGAATAATTTGTTTCTGTTTCTCTCAGACGGCCTGTGAAAAGACTTTTTCAGTGATGCACCATGTTATCCAGAGGACCATATCTTATGCTCATGGTAAGTTGTATACAAGTCTTCAATTTTGTTGTGGTGGGACTATTTAATTTCATATATTAAAGTTTCGTGCTGAACTTTACTGTTAAGCTAAACTTTGAGTTGCATGCAAACATCTTCACTGAGTTCTGTGATTCCAGGCGCTTTGTTGGCTACTGGTAACTAGCTGTTAATATAATCTTGCCAGCCAGCTAAAATGCTCAGCTGGTTGGCTTTTTCACATCCACTAAGGGTAAATACAAATTTTATTGAAAGTTGGCTCGATAATTTTTTTTTCTCAGCCATTGGCTGTCTTCTGTTGCAATAATGGTCTGATGAAACCTCCAGAAACCCTGATTTAAGAGTACATAAAACCCACTTATAGAATTTAATCTAAGTATTTTTAGCAATAAGGGATCGCACAATCGGCATTAAAAACTTTTGTTGTTACTGTTTATTACGGATATGCACCAGGGTTTCCATCATACATTAATTGAAACCCATTTTTCTTTTGCCTCGTCTCCCTTCCTCCCCCCATCTCTCCTTCAGAGTTGGCAGGTCCCGGTCGGAGGCCCAGTCCGCCTCAGCTGGAGCTGAGGATGGTTCAAAGTAAAGCAGACATAGAAGATCCCGCTATAGTAACGGAAGCCACCATCATATCCTAACATTGACATCTCAAAGACCCACATTAAGTCCCCCACCCTCTTCACCCCATCAACTTCTAAAATACTGTATCTCAAATAATAGAAGAAAATGCCATTAGCTTCAACATGTCAATATCCAGACATCTCAAACACTTTAGTATCATAACACCTCCCTCCTGTGATCCTGAAACCTTTATCCCTTTAAGTCCTCAATGTCGTAACCGTTTAAACCAGAACCCTCCTGACCTGTAACTACCAAGTTGTTTTGCCCCGACCCCGTTCTGGAACCAGAGCCATGGATAGACTGAAGCTTGGCGCTGACTGGATTGTACCCGCTTATGCTGACAGTAGCTGTGTTTCCATTACAAATGGGTTCAAAACGTTGTCACTATTCCACTAATGTTGAAAAAAATACAATTTCGCAGTTGCAGTGTTATCATTAAATAAGAAACACAATTAAAATCACAATTGAATAAGTTTGTTCATTAAAACATAACATGCCATGACCCTTCAAATACTTGTTACGCCCCCCACCCCTTGTGAGGAGAAGGGGAGTAACACGACAACCACAAAAAATTCGACAGAGTCCAAGTGAATGTGATAAAAAAAAAAGATTGATTTATTTACAACAAAAATCCCAGAAGGCTCATACTATCTGTGGGGGAGAAAGGGACAGTTAGGTGATGTTAAATCAAAGAAAATAATAACAGGGCCTAACGCCCACCACAAACTGTTACACAAAGCACCTGCGACAAGACGTGTCAGCTAGCCAGCCAGCTGGAGCAGGCTCAGTTCCCCAGGTGGGCTGCTTATATATCCAGGCTCCCTGGATGCTGATTGGCCCATGGATGGACAGGATCAATCAGGGGAGATTGACACCAGCTTCCCCACAACCTGTGAAGAGGGAGGGGAAAAGAAAAGCACAAAAAGTCAGTTGTAACATCCAGTTGTTGATCATTTGATTAAAAAAAGTATTTCCATTGCAGTTTCCTGAAATAAATAAATTTTGATATGGTAAAAAAAAAAACATCTCATCGTGGTGCCAAAACCTTTTATAGAATGGATAGAGTTTTTTTTATAATTGGTGTGTTTCCATTAAGGGAATTTATTTTCAAAATGTCAACTTGCACAATTATATGGTCATTGGAAACACAGCTAGTGACGCAGTATTGAACCTCACACAAGCACAAATAATACACAATGCCTTGCAAAAGTATTCACTGTTTATGTATTTTGTAGTGCCTAGCATACCTTTGCAAGATATGCTAGGCGCTACAAAATTATACTTTATACTTTATAAATTATACTTTTTTTATCAGTTATATGTTGATTATCATTCTGATAATTCACAATGCAGTAAACACCACAAAATCTGATATTTAATGTAGCATTTGATAACAAAAATTATTTAAATAAATTAACTTTATTATGTAGCACCAATTCACCACAATGTCATGTAAATTGTACTTGAGTAGAAAAGTTTCATTTCATTTCAATCACACATACATTCCAATATACCTCAGTTATCAAACAATTAATTAAGCTTAATTTATTGTTGAAATTAGCTTAAAATGTTTCTGTCTATGGAAACCCAGCAGATTGTTTTGAGTCGTTGACTTGCGGTCTTCACTTTGCCTGGACAGACTGATGGTGAAGAGAAAAAAACTACCCTTTAATAGGAAGAAATCTCCAGTAGAATTAGTACCTGGCTCAGAACCAGGGGTCTTCTGCCATGACTGACTGGGAGTTTGAGAAGGCAGAGCAGAAAAACAAAAACGGGAAGACTGATGTAGACATCATATTAGGCCTATTGCAGATAGTATTTCTGAGTTTTTTGATGAAAATTTACTCCTCATTTTCCTGAGATTTCTTGCAGAAATTTGATAGGAAAAACAAGGAAATTTCTGTGATTAATCTCAAAATTTACATTGTCGTAACTTTCTATGTTAATGAAAATGTAAAAGTTAGTCACAGGCACATTTAGAACACTTTCCTGAACCTCTCTGGTAATCTCTGACTCTGACCACAGTGATTAATCACTCTAGCTATGGCTCTGTCTTCCTTTTACTTTAACCCCTTCTCCCCCAGTCTTACAGCAGTGACGTAATGGTGACCGAGTCTAACCCTCAACATAAAGAAGAAAAAAAACTGCACAATGTATAGTTGATGTATTGATGTTGTACTATAATTGTATTGGACCATCTGTATGATATCTGATCTGTCTGCTGGACCATTGTGTTAACGCTATTGTACTATAGACCAGATGCACAACAATATCACAAAGCAGAGACCATCTGGGCTGGTTGTTGTACAGCCGGACACGTCAAGTCATTGTAACTTCTTAGTAAATGTCCGATAGTCGTAATGTCAAGTTGAGCTTATTTCATGAAGAGAAAAATGGGTGGCAGAGAGCTGTTTTCAACCCAGTCAGCTTCCACAGTGTCATAACCACCCCACATCATGTCGGCCACTTAACGGCCCAGTTCTGACCCAGAACCTTATATCTTATATCCAACTCTAACCTTCGATATGCTGCCTTTAGCTATATACATACATTTTGACTGAAATTATTTGTATTTTCTTTAGATTTAATCACTGATTATGACTTATGGCCTCTTTTCCTTTTTTTATTATTGATGTATGAGTACAACAATCAGCTGCATCTCTGTTAATCACTGCAGCAGCTCAGATGAGGCAGATATAATGAGTCCGCAGAGTTTCCTGGGCGGTTATTTAGTTTGTCTGCTGCAGAAGAAACCCAGCCGTTAAGTTAGGAGGTGTCGTCCACACATACTGAGTTCTGTTTCAGAAAACTAACTTGCATCTACATCAGAAGACAATGTGGGTATAGTAATAACTATGATGTTGAAGACGTGAGTGTTTAAAGGAGTGACTAAATAAAACATGTTGAATAAAACATGTTGTCTTATTCAAGAAATTTCATACATGTGCAGAAAGCTGGAGGGCAAACAAGTCATTGTTTTACTTGCCGCGCTGCCGCAGTAGATCAATTCTGTTTACTAAATGAAATCTGGAAATGTAGTTGTTAATTCAGTGCAATGCGCAATGTGGCAAAAGTTTTTCATCAGAAAAACTGTTGAAAGTGATCATCTGAATACAGTGGTGCTTGATTAGCTAATTTAAACACATGCTCTACTGATGATTAGTAAGAGAGTTGCTGTTGGGTAGGGTTCCTTTTAACTAAGCCAAAATGCACCGAATTCTGCAGCACATCTACATCATGTTGAGGACCTACTTCCCTCTTCCTCATAATTTTTTTAATTAGAACTCTTTACTGACCTGTGAAATGTGACACTTTTAGACCTTTTTATCTAGTTGTAATAATGACAATTATTAGCAAAACACTGCATCGCTTTTTCTTTTATATATCGCATGTACATTTAAGATTTAGTGCCTCATGTTGATAGCTAAAACTAGTGGTAGTTATCATCACCAATCACTTTTTCTTGCTCCTTACATCAAGCTGCAATGTGGGATCATCAATTTCTAGTGTTGAAGATTTTGAGCAAGCGAATATGAGAGATTTCTGATTCCTTTGAAACAGAAACGTGATGGACGGGAGCATTGGGTGTGTCCCAAGTAAGAACAATCAGGTTGTGCCAAGATAATGAAGCAGATTTTCTTTAGTTGTCCTTGTTTTAATACATCAGTATGATATGTCAATATTCAGTGGCAAAATGTAAGGACCAAAATTTCTTGTTCAAATTTGATCAGTCAGCTAATTTTTTTTTAGGAACGGTAAATTCTCTGGTGTTAGGGTTAAGCTTTAAAATACTTTTATTAGAAAAATATACATTAAAAGCAGAGACTTTAGAAAGCTCTTGAAAAGTCCCACCCAAGTGGATATAAGGTTCTGGGCCGGTTTGTAATTCTGTACTGCTGTTGTGTCTTTATGAAGTGTTCTGTGATTCTGCCTTAGGAAGCTACGATCATAACACCACAGCCCTGTTCTTTCAAAGAGAGGTGGAGGGGGGAGGGAAGTATGCATGAGTTGTCTTAAATGTCAATGTTTTTTTTTGTTTGTTTATTTTTTAATTCATGCTCCTTGATAAAATCTGAAAGATGTTTTTTTTTACTTTAAGCTTTAAAACAGGCTTTAGTTTAGGTTTGTTGGGCCCTGAAATTTGACCAGGAGAGCAGAGCATGAACAAAAGTATTTACCTTACTCTAAAAATACTTTAATTAAAGAGAAGAAATTAGATTTTGGAGATATAACTGCAAAGCTTTTTTTCCACCTTCTGGTAGCTATATATAATTCAGTTTGGTGCATACAGGATTCCTATAGGGACACTTGGAGGACGCATAACTACAGGGTGCTTCAGGTTTTATATTCCATTAAAACCTGTTACAAAGTGTTAGCCATGAGAGTGTTTAATATAATGGACACATCCAGTTAGTCTGGGTTTCTTGATTGTAACTGGGGGTAAGTTAAAACAAATCTAGATGTTTATGGTTGTTGGAGTAAATATGAACAAATGTTTAATTCATAAAGTAAAATCTAATGAATTGAATGAATCAAACTCATCTATTTCAATAACATACAAACAACCCTGATAGTATCCAAGAACAGGATGCAACTGGGTGGTAAGTGAATACTCACAACAACCCCAGTGTACTTACATGGTACACCTCATGGTGCACCTCCTGGTATACACTGTAAATACACCAGATTGTGACTAAATGTAGCCTGTAAGCATTCTTTAAGAAGGCTGCAGATAAATTCTAAGCACAGACAATCATGTCTCATCAAACAACCTGATACACTTCAATTGAACGGTAGCTGTACTATTGGTACACTTTAGGCAAACCAATGCCTCTTTTCCATTGTCAAGCCTCACTATAGCCAGTTAATGTCGGCTTCAGACATTAACATGTGTCTCCTTTGAGATTGTATTCTTCACTATGTGGGCATGAATATGGGTGGGCCGTGACAGTGCAGGAGCAGTGGTCGATGCTCCGATGATGTTTTGTATGTGTGCCATTGGGCAACTGCTTTCTCCAATATCTCTTGAGATATATTTGTTGCCACAATTGCTGGAAAGGTTTGAACCTCAAGGTTTCACCATGGAATTACCAATTTGCAACTTGTCCTCTTTGCCAACTATTACAGTCTTGTGGATTGTTTGAGAAGTTGTTGTTCAAGGAGGAATTTACAGGACAAATCAATGAATGCAGTGTACTGTCAATCAAAACACTGATATGCGCAATACCCGGCTTGCAGTTGTGGAGAAGGGGCTCATGAGAACCAAAAAAGAAGTCACCACTTAATATATCCCAGTCCCCCACTGTACGCAACCCCACCAGTGTTTACCCAGGAGGTATCCTCTAAGAATCGCCAATAGGAACCCTGTGAGTACCATTGGATGTAATAGGCTGGTACCATAGGTACCTTTTAAGGATTGTTCTTACACTTAAAGTAACATAAATATGTTAACTTGCAGATTGCCTGTAAATAAGCCGGCAGGTACCATGTACTGGACTGTTTATTGTAGTCCCTTTAAAAGACAATACCCCTTCTCAATTCATAAACATAAGAAGGAAAACTTTCAAAATTGAACGCAAGAGTCAGATTTTCCTTTTATTTTCCTGAATGAATTCAGTAAAAAGTCTTGTCTGTATAAAATATGGCTTTGAATGGATAATATCCCCTCTTATTATTGTTTTTTCATATTTCATGTTTAATTTTAAAAGGATGAAATTGTTTAAATTCTTTAACAATAAGACTTTTTTTATTCTGGTTTGATTATTCACCTGAATGCAAAGGACTTTTTTTGTAAAGTGACGTGTTTATTTTAAAGAACAAAATCATATCTTTATTTACCTGGTCTGGGGAACAAACAGCTCTTTGACCAACATTAAAATACAAATTTTTCCAGAAACTGCTGTAGTTTCTCTTGATGTCATATTCTGCCACTGTACCATTAGTCGTTCAATCAGTAACAGACTACTGTGTCTTTGTGGTTCTGGCCAACCGTGTCTCTCGGTTCTGTGAGGAATCTCTGCATCCGCTGTGTTCCCGGAGCAGAACCCATCAGCCTTTTGTGTCTGTGTGTGTGAGAAAGTGTTCATGTTTATATTAAAGTCTTATGGTGACAGGGTCCAGTGTGTATGAGTGGGAGCTGCTTATATATGCTTTTGGCAATTAGTTGCTGTTCCTACCTTTCCCTCCTCTTTGTTTCCACTTTGCTAGTCATTTTTGGTTTCAGAAACGGTCATCTTCGTTAAGAGATTATTGACAAATGAGGTGCACTTTTTGAAGTGTCTCATAACTTTGCAAAGATGAACTTATTGACCTGAAAACACCTCCCTCTATCCCATCCTATAACACAACTTGAAGGAATGTGGTTCCAAGAAACCAAATAATGACTTTAGTTATGTGGTGCAGCCTGTTTTTCTTCACTTATTCCTAAACAAATTAAAAACATCTCAAATGGACATTTTTGAGCAGATAAAGCAGAACACCCGGGTTCCTGCACAGGGATGAAACAGAGTATGAAATTTTCTTCTCAAATCCCCAGATAAGTATGGAAAGACATTTATATTTCGATACTCTGTTTACCTTTATTTGTTCATAAATAAATAACGTTACATATTCACATTTATTTAAATCTGATAAGCAACACATTGTTATTCTTACAAGAATAACAATTATTTTTTACATATATTCTTGTTTTAATTGTAAAATTCTTGTTTGAATTTGAAGACTTGGGCAAAAATATTGAACAAAGTTGGACTCAAAGTGCTGTTACCTTCCAGAAAGAAGGTTCTAAATTCAAATCCTGGCCTTGGGACTTTATGCATGGAAGCTCCACGTTCTGTCATGCATGTATGGATTTTCTCTGGGTACTCCGGCTTCCTCCCACAGTAAAACAACTTGATTTTTAGATTAATTGATGTCTTAAGTGACCCTAAGTGTCAGGGTATGTGTGTGTTTTTGGGGTGTACAATAAATCAGTATCAATAGAAAGCCCCAAATTTTCTTAATATTGAAAATTGTGATTGGTTAATACTTCCATGAGAAACCAATCTATAATTCACTAGTCTTATCTTTAAAGGTCTGAAAATCAGCCGCAGTGCCCTTCTGCTCTGCTCTTAGGTCACATCTTGCACAGTTAGCAGTATTTGCAGCAACAGTTGCCAACTTGGCATGTGACATCTGTTAAAATTGGAAGTAGCATGTCTGGCATTTTAAAGATCGTGATCAGTCAGAAAACTGCAATCGGTGCAGACCTTGACTTAGTTTCAAAATATTGTATTTAAAGATGAATAAATTCGACTTCAATATATTTCCAGTGGTTTCGGAGGTCCAAGTTGTCTGAGATTTAACAAACACTAGAAAAAAAAATCTTCCACACATTATTCGATAAAGTTTGTTGTTTAAAATCCAACAGCAGCAAAAAAAGTGGAATTGCAAAGTGGAATCCCCATTTCTGTAATAAAAACATATATCTTTAAGTGTTGTCTAGTGAATGTTTCTCTATACATGTAAAACAAAAATAACCTCAAAGTTGACTGAAGTTTGGAATGTTGAGGTTGTGGAAAATGTGCTGGAACCCTGGTGCAAACATTAAAGGCTGCAAGACCTTAAGCCACTGTTCAACCATCATAATTGCTCTGATTTAATATATTCAGACCTGATTAATATCTTCATCAATCATGACCCCATGCATCCATATTCATCCATCCCCTTTCCTCATCCCTTCCCTCTCTCTACCTATCCTCTCTCACTTGTTTGGGTTGTAAAAAGCTCCCACATCAATGTGACATATCACATCCCGTGATCCTCTTCTCTCCTCTCGATCCACAGTTGCACAGTTGTTTGTCTGTGCACAGCTGTCATTTTCTTTTCCCTGTTCTCAGTGGCCAAAACAAAAATGGAAGAAATGTAATAATCATTGTTTGGTAACTGTTTTTAGTGCTATGTTTTTGGAGCATTCTGAGTATTTTCTAACATGTTACAATAAAAGATTGTAGTGTACAAATTCACATTTATAAAATATATAGATATATATGAAAAATGTATGTTCTAATGCAATAAAGAGAGAATAAGACTTCTGAAAAGTTTCTTGCTGTCTTTAAGTTTGTCATTTGTTGTTATTGATAGTTTGTGTCGTGTTACTGTTTCATAATTTTGTGATTTACAAAAGTATTCATACCCCTTGACTTTTTGGTGTGTTTAGGGTGATGTGCAGAATTCCAGAAAGGGCCCAGTTGAATTTCTTATCTAAAGTGACTTTCCTTATTAATTAAGGATTCATAGTAACACTTTATTTGAAAGAGATGAATAAGTCTGTCATAAATACCTGTCATGAACATTAATAGGCCTTCATGAATATTTATGACTGTTGTCATGAAGAGTCGTTCGGTAAATTATGACACTTTTAATACAAAGTTGACATTATTCAAAATGTCTTTGCTATGACAACTTGACATTAACATTAATCATTACTGGTATAAATTTGTTCTAAAAGTATTACTGATTGCACTTTAAAAATTAGGTAACTTTATGTTATTAAATGTAAAGTTTAAACAGCAATTATTTCTTGGTTAATGTCAGGTTGTCATAACAAAGACATTTTGAATAATGTCAACTTTGTATTAAAAGTGTCATAATTTTCAGAATGACACTTTATGACAACAGTCATAAATATTCATGAAGACTTATTCATGTTCATGACAGGTGTTACCGGATTCATTTTTGATGACTAATAGTTGGTCTGCAAGGAGATTCTACCACCTAAGATAGTTTTATGACCTAACTCTCTAATCTTATCTATTGTGTAATCATCTCATGTCCTTTGATTTTCAAGATACCATTTGTTCACCAATGTTTTCCAACAAACCTCTGAGGCCCGCAAAGAACAACTGTATTTATGCTGAGATTACATTAGATGCAGGTCAATTCCGACAGGTGAGACATGGAACCAGTTAATTGCAGAGGAATCTAATTTCTTTAAATTAGATTAGATTTCCTCTGACATAAAGAGGAAAGCATCTGAGAAATGGACACATTTCTCAGATGTTTGTTTAGAAAAAAAAGTTGTTCTGTCAAGTCCAAATGATCAAGATTAAGAGGAAATCAGAAAGCTATGAAAATGAGTCAGTTTGTGCTTCAAGGTGAACCATATCTGTGCCAGAACAAACAAGATTGCACATGAAGTAAAAACATAACCAACCAGTATGCAAGTTATTCTGGAGGAGGAGTTATAGCAATCTTCTCATTTTCCTGGTAAACAAAAATCTAAGATATGAAATCAATGCATTTATTGACATGTCTAAGTTGGTGTTTAGGATACAAAGGCAGCAGCATGGGGGATTCGCTTCACCACGCAGCAATTGACTGCACCACGAGGAGAATCCAGGTCCCGGACAACTTGCCATGTCTTGGTATTTCCGTCATAGCGCTCCACTTTAGAGCACAACTGGTCATTATCGTCTGTGAAACCTCCCACTACATAAAGCTGGTCCTCTAACACCGCAGTCCCAAAGTTGCTACGGGAGTGAATCATGGGGTTCAGCATGCACCAACATTTGGTCGAGGGGTCATAAGCAGCAACCTCTGATACGTGCCTTCTACCGTCGTAGCCACCAAGCTGGAAGAAAGACTGGAATTAAGACTAGGATTGCAGCCAAGCTCAAGTCACAGACACGTTTCTTTAGCTCTCTTTACCACATAGAGCTGGTCTTTGTAGGCAATGACACCTGCTGCCGTTCGAGCGGTTTCCATGGGTGTGATAAGTGTCCACTGATTGGTGTTAGGGTTGTAGCACTCGCAAGAAGATAATGCATCATCCATTAAGAATCCACCGCATATGTACACCTGAGAATTGGTAAGGGAGAATGGGAATCATTCTTGACAATATCTACATTAGGAATTTCTGTAATTTGATCATGTACAGTCATGTCAGCAGCAAAAGTAATTATTCTTTTGCTGGACTTTGTTTTTAACAGTGCAAAGCTTCAGCATTCCCAAGGGCAGAACAAACATTATACTAAATTGCTAAAAAAAAATAGACTCATCCCTCAAACTCACTCAATTCATGTTACTATCTCTTCCTTGTCCTCTGGTGGATATACCCAGCATGTAGGCATTAAAATTGCTTCTACAAACACTTGTGAAAGAATGAGTTGCCTTTAGAAGCTCAGTGACTCTCAGCTTGGCATAATGAGAATTTTCTCTGCATTAAGCCCAGACAAGAAATGTCTTCACTACTAAGAATCCATCCAACTATTAAACCTGCCCTTCCTTGCAGGGTTGTGGGGGGAGGGGCTGATGCCTACCTCAATGGGCAACAGGCAGCGTGCAACCTGGACAGGATTGTCTATCACAGAGACACAGGACAAACAACCATGCACACACAGCTATGAACAATTAGAGAGACCAATTTACCTAATTGTCAGGCTTTTGGATTGTGGGAGAAATACAGAATACCTGTGAAGAAACCACGCATGCACAAAGGAATATGCAAACTCCTTGCAGAAAGACCCCTGGGTGGGATTGAAAGTTGAACCAACTGGAAATGGTAGCAACATAGCTGAGAAATGCTGACCACAGATCAATGGAGCCTGAAGGGTAGAATGAGTGAGACTCCTGGGATGCCATTTTGAAGCATTCTAAGTGAAAACTTGATCTCTGGGGCCATTGCTCATGTTTTTCTGGCACTTTGATGGACCAGTCTGGGTTTGGCAGTTACTAACCTCACAATTGCACTTCTTGAAGTGATCAAAGAATCCCAAAAATATATTTTTAAATCTTGTTAAAAGCCTTCCCTTCAAAACGTTGAAGTTTTTACTGGTGCAAATGGTGAGCGCCCATATGAAATGCTTGGTTCTGTTCTGCCATCACTCATAAAAAAAAGACACCAAAAAACATGAATACCTCCAATCAAAACAAAATACTCATCTCACAGAAAACATTTATCAGACAACAGGACTGATTTAATGATATATAGATTTTTAGAAGGGGGCTGCACAATTTGTGCAATGTTGCTTTGAACAAGAAGGTCCTGGGGTCTTTCTGCAAGGAGTTTGCATGGATCAGTTTTCTACAGGTACTCTGGCTTTCTCCCACACACCAAAAGTATGACTATGGGGTCATGCTTTTGGTCCTACCATAAGGTAGGACCAAAAGCAAGGTAACTGTCCTTTTTTTTCATCTGAATTGTTCATAGGTGTGAATGTGTGCATGGTTGTTTGTCCTGTATGTCTCTGAGTTGTCTTGTAATGGACTGTCAAGCTGTCATGGTTTTTTTTTTATTTGTTGTAGCCATTCTGAATTAGAAGGTAGGATTGAGACTTTCCAATCTGGAATTTCAAGCCGGAATTCCAAATTCGCCATGTTTTCCAATTAATTTGTTTCTGTTTAGTTCTCAAAATTACAACTTTTTCAAACAGAAGGAACACACCAATATCTGGAAATGAACAGAGTTCCAACCTTCAAGGTATAGTTCAGTGAAAACATATTTGCCCATTTTTCTTCTGATATCCAAAATTAAACCAAGAAAATCTGAGTAAATACAAAAAGAAGAGCACTGCCAGATTCTGAGAATTAAGAAATCACTTGAACAGAACCTGAGGAAGGCTACCAGTTCTCAAAAAGTAATACATCAGGCCCTCATAAACAGATGAGAAACAAAGCCACTGAAATATTTCTGTCTGGAAAAAGTTAGTAATCCATTTCTAAGGCTTTGGGATCCCAGTGAACCACAGTGAGAGCCACTGTTTACAAATGGAGACAACATGAAGCAGTGGTGAACCTTCACAGGACTGTCCAGCCAAACAATTATCCCAAGAGTGCATTGAAGACTTGTCCAGGAGGCGACTGTATAAACCAAAACAACATCTCACTCAGTTAAGGTCAATGTTCATGATTCAACAACAATTTGGCTGAGAAGACCTTTCAGAACCACAGAAGGTAAAACCTGGTCTAAGAACACTTACCTTCCCATGAAGTGTTGCAGACCCAGCATCGGCTCTGTGTTCATACATGGGTGCGATCAGGGTCCACTGATTGGTGTCAGGGTTAAACCGTTCTGCAGTTTTGAAGGTATCATACTTGTTGCAGCCTCCCATTGCATAGATCTGGTCATTGAGCACCGCTACACTGACATAGCATCGAGCTTTGTGCATCGTCCCCACTTCTTTCCAAGTTTGGGTGGCGAGATTGAACCTTATGACGCTGCTCAAGTAGTGATCAGCGTGGCACCCTCCGACACAATAGATATTTCCTTTGAGGTAAACACAGCCGCTGAACTCTGGGAATGGTGCTGGATTTTTGTACACTGTCTTCCAGCAGTCTTTTCGAACATTGTACATCTCAATTTTGTCAGAAGGATAATTGTCTTCAAAGCCCCCAATGGCCAGCAGCACATCAGAAGGTAGACGGGTGGAGGTGAGGGGCATCTCCACACTGGACCCATGGAGGACCTTCATCGCACTGATTACCATGTTTATACATTGTAAATTGTTTCTAACCAGATTATCTTTGCACATAGTTTCGACTAAGTAATTAACAGGTATTAGGAGCAGGCGAACCTAGATAAAGACAAGAGATTTTTATGTAGACACTAGCAATTGTATATCTAGACTTTGGGGATATCCGTGCCCCAACATTCACTTACACGAGCGAAAAGTGTCCCCATGTATCCCCTACGATCCTCAGGAGCAAACTTGACCCAGCGGAGGATGGCCTCAAACACAAAAGTCTCCTTTCTCACATTCAACTCGTCCTTCCCGATGAGTTCCACCAGCTCCTCAACAGGGAGCTGCTGAAAGTCAGCACAGACTTCCACCACCTCCTCAAAGTGTTGCAGGATGTAGAGGTAGGCCACTTCCTTCAGGTCAAGAATCTTGTAGTGACCTGCTAACTTCCAGGTCTTGATACAGCTCTTAGGGCAGAGTGTTTGCTGCAGGAAGTCGCAGCAGGCCTGAAGGATGCCAGGGACAGCAAAGCGGTCTGCTGCAGCCAACAGCTCTACCACATTGTCCTCTGTCACCACAACAGAGGAAGTGTAGGCATACTCAAGAATGAGCTCCATGATATTTCGTGACAGGTCGGGGAAGCTGTAGACTTGCTGCCCAGATGATTGGTCACTGAGGAAGAGGTCTCTGTGGGAGATTGGAGGTTTAAGAAACATACGTCAAGCCACTAAAGCAGTGAAGTACAGTACTTACAAATTGTTAGAACCTTTTTTTTATTCCTTCATGGAACAGGTAGATTTCTACTGAGATTGACTAAATACACACAGATGAACTATATTTGCTAATTAGATCACTTCTATAATTGGTTGACATGAATTTTATTTAAGAGTTTGTACTTACTTGTAAAGGGGGTTACAAGTAAGTTTCTGTAGCCATTAAAGTTCATTTTAAGGTGAAGAAATGATACAGTAACTTGTATTAAGTATTCATCCCCATTCAATAACAGCATGTTGTGACGGATTTCACACCAGAATGTATGCTTTTATTTTGAAGGAGAGAAGGTGAGGTGTGAAGTCACCAACGGTTGTTATTTCTTCGATTTTTGGTTTTAATTCTCAATACATTGAGAATTAAACAAGGCTTAAATCATTTTGGTCTTTTTCTGCTGACTTCCACATTGATGACCCCGAACATCTGCGAACATCTGGACATGTTTTTTATCAAAAACTCATCAGATGTTGCCGCCGCTTCTCCGCCAGCTGTGGTTTCGGACCCAGTTTCTTGCCAGGCGGCCGTTGCTTCAACCGCCGCTTCTGTTTTTGCTGCAGTTATCAAGCTACTAGAGTTCTGGCAGCACGACCCAGAACCATGGTTCCATCAACGTGAGATAACCACAGATGAGACCAAGTACTTCCATGTAGTTGCTGCGTTGGATTCCGTTTCAACCCGCCGTCTGATGGATCTGCTGAGGAACCACCAACCGCTACCAAATACGGCTCTGAAGGAGAATCTGCTGCGGCTCTACCAACTGTCAGACCCTTAGCGGGCCGATCGTTTGCTCTCTCTGAACGGTTTGGGGGACCAAGGATTATCGCTCCCTGGCTGAAGAAGCGGACCGGATTGTGTTGGCTTCCAGGCACTACAGTGTGAATGAACTTCTACCAGTTGTGACACCAGGAGAGTCGGAGCCTGTTGATGCCGTGGCTGCGGTGACAGAGCGACGGAAGGACGAGCTTCTCTGTTTCTACCGTCGCCGGTTCGGATGAAGGCGAAGCGCTGCGTTCCTCCGTGTTTCTTGTCCGTCAGGGAAACGACAGAGCCGGCGGAGCTCAAAATTACACAACTTTCTGTTGGTCTGTAACATGACATGCAGTTATTGAATGGGAATGACAATGCAAGTTACTCTACCGTTTCTTCACCTTCAAATTAACTTTAAAAGCTACAGAAACGTAGGGTAACTTTGAGTAACTTTGCCTTTTGTCTTTCTGAATGTTACAGATTTCCTTCATTTATATCAAAACCTGATGCGAGCTAAGCTACTGGAGAGTGTTGCTGCACCTGTCACCATGGAAACACGCATTTGTTGACATTCTAGCCAGATAGATGGAACCAGAATAAGTCACATGTTACAGATGTCAGAAATAAAGAAAATGAAATATTAGTACTGAGTCACTGAGTGACTTAATAGGCAGGTTAATGATTTGAAGAGAAAAGGTTTATGATATGATTACTGAATTTCCTTTTGGGACTGTTAATGTATATTTTAATTTGATTACATAAGATGGATCAGAAACAACTTCTTTTAATAACTCCAGAGTTGCAGAGCTTTATCAATCAATCTTAATCCAAACTCAATAGAACAATTTAAGGAGCTTTTGTGAAATGCAAGTCCTGTGGTAGAATTATATTTTTAACCTGACAACTTTTTCTCTCCACAAGATGTCAAAAGTACAATTTAGTGCCTGTCAAACCTCATAACCATTTTGCAACACGTCATATTGAGATCAGGAATTAAAGAGAAAATTACTAAGATTGTAATGATTTACCTGAAGAAGGCACTGGGGTTGCAGAGAACGAACCTGTGAACTTTAAACTCTGCATCTCTGACTCTGATCACAGCATCACACAGTGTTTCCTCCAGAAACATCTCCTTCCACACGTTATTAGAAGCAGTGCTCATTTTTCTGAAGGTTTGAAATAGTTCTAAAGGATAAAAATGTATTCTTGTAAAAATAGTAAGTTAAAGCTGCTAAGGGTTTTTTTCACCTTTAAGTTTTATCTGTTTCTATATAAAGAATGACTTTTCTATTTGCTTCTTAACAGAATCTCTGGGTTGTATCTTTTTAAACGATATTTTCTATAGAAACTGTTTCAATTGTCAACATAGCTCTGCATATTGAATATACTGTCTGCGACAGACTGGCAACCTGTCCAGGGTGACCCCGCCTCTCACCCAAAATGTCTCGCTGAAGATAGGCACCAGCAACCCCTCCTGACCCCACTAGGGACAAGGGTGTATAGAAAATATACTGGATGAAAATATACTGTTGTGCAAAAATTAACTGACCAGTTATCAGTATAACTGATTCCACCCTTCCTCTCCATGGTCTATTCATCCGATTGGCATTTGGCAGAAGATTCCGTAGCATCTGCTACAGAACAGTCAGACTCAGAAGCAGAACTTTGTCTCCCATTGGCCATCAGATTGCTCAACAATACCTTAACTAAGACTGCCTGAGACTGCTTGAAAATGCTAAGTTATGTATATTTAGCATTAGCAATATATTATTAGTAGTATATTATGTAATTATAGGCACACTTGTGCTTTTGTGTGTGGTCTGGTGGCCAAGCGATGACATTTTATTGCCAATTTCACCTATGTGTCTGTGCAATGACAATAAAATAAGTCTAAGTCATCTCAAAATGATTTAAGGTCAAAGTACATTTAAGTCAAAAAAGGAAACACTGAGAGTGTACTTTACTTGTACTTTGTTAATTAATTGCATGTGTCTTGTATGTTTTAACCCATTCCTTAGGGTTAGAAAGAACAATTGTCCCTCGCAGCTTCCCGTACATAATCTGCTGTTTTGTTGACACTTTTCTCCATCAGCTGACTGCCCGCTGAGAGACGATGAGCAGCTCCGTACAGACTGACCTCCTTGGCTTCATTTTCTACGGAAAACAATGGGCAGATTTCAGGAAGCGTCTCTTTCATGCTGAGGAGAGCAGCAGCTGAGAATGGCCGCTGTTTGCTAACGAGTTACTGACCATTAGCCAGCTAGCAACTTTAGCTCCCAGCTAACATCCACCTTTAACCCGATGTTTGGAGAAGTCATGGAGGGCATTTTATACAAGTGGACTAATTACATGACAGGTAAGGACTCTGGCTAATAGGGTTTTTAATATAATTTGATTTCAGACCTATTGTATTTTATTCTTTTGCTAATGTTAATTGCGTTACAAATTGTCCTTAGAAACAGTTAAGCAGCTAACATTAATGAAAAACTGTTTAAGTTTAATAATTTAGCAATGCCTATAAGCGTAAATGTTAAAATGATGTACGTAAACATTACAGGTAAACAGTTTCAATTTACCTACACAATTTTACAGTTCATTTAATATTGCTGCATAATAAATCTATATTTTTCACATTTCTGTGTGGCTCTAAATATTTAAGTTAAAAATAAACATTTTCCATAAAATCTTTTTTTAAAACATATTTTTATTGATTTTAACAAGAGAACAAGAAACATGTATTCACGTACAAATACTTAAAATGTAGATCTAGACCAGACAACAACCAAAAGGTTTTTGTCTGGTCTGGGGGGGGGAATAGATAAATAATAATAATAATAATAATAATAATAATAATAATAATAATAATAATAAAAAGGGGGGTTTTGCAGCAGACCCTTAATAGACTAAACAATGTAAACATCAGTTTAACTCACCATATGACCTTATAACCAATCCTCTTTCCACCCATCGAGTTGGATATCATTTTGGCACAGCCAAGTGTAAAAGACAGACCAGATTTCCCAAAATTTATCAAGCTTATTCTTAGTAAAATAGCTGATTTTTTTCAAGCGCAAAGTAGAACGTCATTTGTGTGGTCCATTGTGAAATTCCACATAATGTCCCTTTCTTCCAAGAGAATGCAATGCAGCGTTTAGCTTCCAAAAAGGAGACATTAAGTAAGGATCTCAAGTTGTTTGGGATAACAAAGTCTTCAGGATAAATATTCAAGATGCACATTTTAGGATTCAAAGGAACCTTTTTACCAGTCATTTGACCAATCACAATCAATACATCCTTCCAAAAAGCCAACACTCAAGGACACGCCCACATACAATGAAATAAAGAACCTTTTTGGGAAGTACATTTAATGCATGTGTCAAGAATATTAGGGTTAAAATGATGCAATTTAACTGGAGTGATGTATAGTCAGCCACTTGTATTGCAATAATTTGGAATTTGTGTTAGCAGATTGTGAATGGATCGAAGTGCAGGCTTCTGACCACTACTCACTCGACATGCTCTCTCCCAAGTCCGTTTCCCATGCATTTAGGATGTTGGCCGAAGATTCTTTACATTTGTCAACAAACGAGGAATAAAAAGAGACACATGTCCTCTGTCATATAGGTGACTTACAATAATGTCTTCTAATGGAGACAAAGAGGGTAGATCAAGATTATTTTTGCTGCCTGGGTAAAATGAAACTCCGAACTTGAAGATATTTATAGAAATGTTTTGTAGGAATATCATGTTTGTTTTTAAGGTCCTCGAATGACATAAATACTCTCCCTATAAAAAGATCCGATATCTTAGCTATCCCCTTAGCAGACCACAGTTTAAAACCTGGGTCCGCTCTACCTGGACGAAAGTCCCTGTTTCCAAAAATGGGTGAGGACTGGGATAATCGTTGCTTTTCTCCAAAATAATCAAGTGCTTTTTGCCAGACAAGCATCGTATTTTTCAGAAAAGGGTTTTTTGTTTGTTTAATAAGCTTTTTCCTGTCTGATGGATACAAATATAGATTTATAGGAATAGAGATCACCTGGGATTCCATTGTAACCCACGTGGGAGCTCTTTGGAAATAAAATAAAACATAGCTGCCCTGATCTGGGCTGCCCAGAAATACCACAATAGATTTGGCAATTGTAAACCTCCTCTGTCGTAAGGCAAATATAATAGGGACAGTCTCACTCTAGGACACTTACCATTCCAAATGAAGTTGGAAAAAGTTTTATTTATTTCTTTAAAGAAGGAGGGGGTTGGGGAAAGTAGAACTGATTGGAAAACTTATAAATATTTTGGCAATATTGTCATTTTTATAATATTGACGTGACTTATTAAGGAGATTGGTAGTTTGGACCACTTTCTATTAATTGCATAACTGATTCTGTTAGGCAGTTATAATTAGTTGGAATGATATCGTTTATTGTAGGGGTGACTTTAACATCTAGATATGTAAATCCTTGTTTTGATGCTACATATGGAGTTGAAACTGGAGGATTGAGATGTTCTTTTTCTGATAAGTACATTATTTCAGATTTTGCATTATTTACCTTATATCCTGAAAAAACTGCAAAGGACTTAATTAAATCAGTTATTGTGGGCATGGTGTTACCCAACTTAGAGCAGAACAGGATTATATCATCTGCATACAGGGCTATACGATGTTCCAAGCTCCCTATTCTTATGCCGGTTATATTATTGTGTTTACAAATTGCCATAGTTAATGGCTCGATGGCTAGTGTGAACAACAGAGTAGAAAGGGGGCAGCCCTGCCTTGTCCCACGTTTCAATTTTAAGGGAGATGAAATCTTGATGATAAAATCTTTTTGTCTTTTTTTAGTCACACTTTCTCATTTTTAAATTAAAATTGAGAAATATTAATTTAAAAATGAACAGCTAACAGTTGGAAGGACTTGAAGTTTACATGAAACAGAAATAGTTTGTGATCATTACTCATACTATTTTAATACAATTTAGTCACTACGGTTAAAAATAAGATTTAAAAAACTGTCTTTATTTAGTTGCTTAATAAATATTTTTTTAATATTCATTGGGTTCTGTTAATTGTTCCTATAACAGCTTATTCTGTTCACCTATACAGTTCTTATTCTATTCAGTCAGTGCAGTTACTTAATAATTCAAGTAACATAAAAATGACAAATATGTATTTTAATCACATTAACTGACTTTAAGTGTGCTCCTGAATGAACCTGTGATATAAATTACAGGACATGTTGGAGGTACATAGCAGTAACAGGGGTGTCCTGATTCAGTACTGATATTGGAAATTGGTCCGATATCAGTCAAAAATGAGTATCTATCTACTATATCGACCTGCATCTAAAATCTCAGGTTAATATCACTTGGTCAGGTCTTTTTTTGTCACATTACAGAATCAGTATTAGAAATATGTATGATTCATGCTGGTATCGTATCAGGTCAGTATCAGTTTCGGCCAATACTCAGACCTCCAATATCGGTATCAGAAGGAAAAATGTAAATGAAAACAAGTCAGGGTTTGTGATAAATAGTTGTTTATCTACATAGAATAGTGACAATTCAGAGTACGTAAGTAATGAATAATTATGCATCTTTACCATATATTAAGTAGGGCTGTGTAATAATATCAATTTTTGCGACATATATCGATATTTTCTTTCCTATAAAAAATCGATATGCATCCGCAAGTATCGTAACATCCAACTGTCAACTTGCTCACTCACTGCTTGCTTCGCCGGGAGAGTGATTAGTTCAGATGTTAAGTGTCAAGGTTAAAAGGTATCAAACTATTCAGAGCAGGTACTTGGTGCACTTTATTTACTTTACAAATGCATGTCAGCTACAGTTTGTACAGTTTCAATTAAAAGAAACATGTTTTCTCATCACTTCTTTGATTCATTTTGTCCAGCTGTCAACTTTAAGTCTGTGTCCATGTCCAAAAAGAGCCAGGTATTGTGTAGTTGGTGCTTTTAATCAGTTTTCAGTGAAATTAATTCAGTTCAAATCTATAACAGTCACAAAATGTCACCAAAATCACTCTGTCCCTCTAAAATCTTTCAGAAAATCACAAAAGTTCGCATCGTTTGCTGAATATCACAATATGTATCATAAGCAGAGTATCGTGTATCGTATCATGAGATTATTGTATCATTACAGCCCTAATGTTATTTATTTGAAGGCATTTCTTAATATGCTTAATATAAAGTGTGGAGAATGCAAACATTTTTATAAACACTTAAATTTACCAAATGTTACTTTATTTTTATGTCAAATCTTATTCTACAAAGTAGACGGGGTTGCAATTGTAAAGAATGTTCTGACATATTTGTGATTCCTATTGGACCAAATCTGTTTTTAATAGAAACACAAACATCTGCGGATAGCTACAGAGTCCTATTCTGCTGCAGGAAACAGAGACTGAGCCCAGGACCAGGGCGTGAGGAGTTCAGTATTTAACCTTTATGATAGCAGCATAACTTATCTATTAATAATAATGGTGGATAATTAGACTGTTTCCCCACTCTGATTCACAGGACGTGATTATCTGTAGGTTTCTGAAGCTTTTTTGTTTTTGCTGCTACTAAAAAAAGAAGAGTCAGCTAAAGCAGTAAGTTGTCAGGTTGTGTGAAAGCCTGTGTGCTCCTGCAGGTAAGCATCTTCAACATGCAGCATTATGGTCCAGGGAACAGGTTGAACTCTATCATCAGGAAATTGTGATTTGTTACTTTCAAATTCTGACTCGTGTCAACTTGGTGATTCTGAGACAAACACAGACAACAACAATGTCAAAGTACTGAAGATGTGCTGCTTTTGTTATGAAGGTAATGGTGCTAATCCTGCCAGAGAAGACAACTTGGAAGGTTTTCCTTTAAGTGGAAAACTAATTTCCCTTGAGAATAACAGTTCACACTTTGTCTACAGACAGAATGTTAGCATTTGTAGTTTGAGGTTAGAGTAACAGCTTTTATATGATAAGGGCTTAAAGCTGAAAAGCATGAAGCATGAAGCTGCACTGGAAAAACAATATTGAACAAATATGAGCAATATTATATCAGTTCCAATCACAAAGCAGGTGTAAATCTGTCTGTAAAACTATTGACTGAGTTTTATTCTTGTCCCTTTGTAAGTATTGCGCTACTGCCGAGTCAATACTTTGTAGAGTCACATTTTATTTTTACTCCAGCTGTGAGTTTGTTATGGTTTGTCTCTAGCAGCTTTTCTTTGGAAAATTTGAATGTTTACTGATATGACCATTAGTGAAGGTCTTGCTACAAAATTTGCTACCAGATGTTGGTCAGAACTTGGACTGGAACATGCTGTTGTATGTCGGGGTGTGTGTTGTAAAATAGTTAAAATCCAGCCGAGCTTGTGGTTGCAATAGGCCAAAATGTGAAAAGGTTCAGAGTTCATTCTACAGGTCGCTGTTTTTGAATAAATTCAGTTTTTTAACATGGATTCCAGATCTCCGATTCAGAGTCGATATGACTGTGGGAGAAATTTAACATCCATTTGTGAATGTTTTCTGATTTTCTGTCATCTAGAATAAACAGTTTAGTTATATATAGTCTGTTTCAGATAAACTTCTTCCATTGAGCTATAGCGATGGCAGATTGTCAGAGAAGGTCAAAGCGTTACAAGATCAGGTGGAATTTTTTTCCCCGTCAAAACTAATCTGCTACTGATCCCTGTACCATTCCTGTATACGTGTATGTAATGTTTGGGGTTTTTTTTTACTGTAAATCCTCCTGTTTAATCAGGGTTTTATGTTGGTTTGGATTGTTCAGGATTACAGGAAGTATCTGAAACAAAGATGCTTTTGTAGAGTTTCTGTAATATTAAAATAATAGAGAAGCTGATCCTAAATCAGATACTTTCAACCTCCAGTCGATTTTTCATGAACTCTTGCTCCAAAACCAGATCATTAATCCAAAATTAGCTGCAGAAGGAGAAATCCAACATAAGAGCAGCTGCAAAAGGCAAAATGTCTCTTTTATTTACACGACTGTCGCAATAAGCACTTAATCAATTAATTGCATGATAAATTAAAATAAGGTCAATATTTTTGAAGAGCAACTTTGTTTTCAGAGATCTCACTTTATGTTTTTGGTTGTATGTGGGTTTTACTGTCTGTTTTATTAACTGTCATTTGTTGTGTTTTATTTTGGATACTTAAAATGTCTTCCAGTTCCTGTGTGGAGTGTTATTTACAAAATTAAAGTTTATCAATCTTTGACGGGACAAGCTTGCATTATTATGCCATTATCTTTATATTAGTTAATTAATCAAAACAACAATATTATTTATTGCAATGATTTTTGCCTTCAAAATTAACGTTTTTCTGTTTGGAGAAGACGGAGAGTTTTGCAAAGAAATCAATGAAACGGCTAAGCCTGAAGCAATAAGCTATAAATTGATGAATCACATATGAAGTTAAAATGAGCTCAATAGTGTCCATTTGGTGAACAGTTGTTAAAGAGATGCTGCCCTTTAAAATGATTGAAACGTCGACATCTTGAGAAACGTTGCAAACATTTGACAACCAGTCTGGTTGCCACTTTTGCCTGTTTTTCTTGTCTAAACTGACTTTTTCTTTTAAAATGAAATTTTGGCTACAGAGACTTCATCATCCACTTAAATTATTGTTTTGATTGTTTATTTTGGATATTTAAAAATGGTCTCAAAATGACATTATCATTTATTGCAATAAGTTGTGGTCAATTTATCGTCCATTAAATTTGTTGTAGTGACAGGCCTAGAAACCGTCCTGTCATTTGCCTCTGTTTAGTCTGATGAATTCGATGGCATTAAAGGTTTGAAGTTCTGTCAGCATTTTTCAGAAATCTTGTGGGATGAGTGTGTGCTTTATGTCTGCAGGATGGCAGCCGCGCTGGTTTGTCCTGGAAGACGGCGTGATCTCGTATTACGACAGCGAGGACGATGTTGCGAAAGGCAGCAAGGGATCCATCAAGATGTCTGTGTGTGACATTAAAGGTTGGTCTGCCAGGCCGGGTCTCCTCACTGTGAAGGTCAAGGTATCCAACCACATGTTGTGTTTCAGTCCATCCCACAGACTCGACTCGCCTGGAGCTTATCATTCCTGGTGAGCAGCATTTCTACGTGCGAGCTGTTAACGCTGCAGAGAGGCAGAGGTGGCTGGTGGCGTTAGGATCCTCCAAAGCTGGAACTCTGGAAAGCCACAAACACAGAGGTATGTTGTGATGTAATCAGTTAACTTGATCAATAAAGCTTTGTTATTGTAAATAAACTTATCTGATCAGTTTGTGTTTGTGTGTGTTATCAGGTTCAGACTGTCTGAAAACCAAAATGTCTGAACTTCGTCTGTACTGTGACCTCCTTGTCCAGCAAGTCCAGACTATCCAATCACAGCACAGTGCAGATGCAGAAGCCCCGCCCACTTCAGATGTAAGAAAAAAAAAACGACCTGTTTGGACTAAATCGGCCTAAACCTAGGTTAGAAATGACCGCAAGCTAGTTGTAGAGAGGAAAATAGACATTTGGAATCTTTGTCCTGAAAATAAAGAAATTGTACTTAAATCAATTAATCGCATGATAAATTAAAACCAGCTAGATCATTTCTATTTACCAGATTGTTTTTTCTCTCTTTTTACCAAAGATTCACCTTTGAAAATGTGTTCTTGCATTATTATGCCATCACTGTATGTTACTTGAAAATGGCCTCAAAGCAACAATATTATTGTTTACCACAATAACTTCTGGGACAATTAATGTGATCTGTGTGGGTCTTACCAACATGTCATATCATATCCAACATGTCATCTAACACTGATTCAATTGAGCAGAACTTCACCCTGGAGCAGAACAATATGCTGCTTTAACTCTGTTCAGGCTTCGTTGCTCAGTGCCACCTGTGAGACGTTCATCAGGACTTTGGAGGAGTGTATGAGCCTAGCCAACCAGAGTTTGACCCCTGACCTCCGACCTATTGAAAGGGTAAGGGTAATAGTTTTCATGTGCATTATGTCATGCACTGCATGTTTGGACAGTTATTCTCTCTTGTTTTGGACGCTGTGCACCATAGCAACTTTTAGACAGTTGTTATGGTGTGTTATCATATCAACAAGGTATTCATAGTCTCTCTGCTTGGCCGGACAGAGTCTTAAAATGGAGCGGCAAAGCAATGGAAGTGGATTGCCGGAGATTCTAAGAACTGATTTAGTCATCCAGGAAATGTTACTGTTGAGTATTGTCTCTGCTGCCCTGACATTGAGCTGTTAGCATGTCATACAGTCTTCAGTCAGAGGCCTCTTAAGATTTGTTGTGAGACTGACAGCTACAGAAGATCCTTCATGCCCACAGCATCACTGTCCACAACAATTATTGAAAGCTACTTGGATGATATAAGTTACAATAACATTAATTTCCCCTTTAGAATACATAAAGTATTTTTTACTTGGGGAAAAAAAACTATAAACTAAAACTTGCAAATATTAAATGTCCTATCCAGCTTCTCTTTTGTGAAATTGTGTGATTTATAAAACCAACATTTTCCAGGCTGGTTTTGATCACATTAGCATCATGAATGTTTCTGTCCCTCTGCAGATGAAGCGCTCCATCAGCCACCCTGGTACATACAGCTTTGACAGGTCAGTTCACCAGTAAACCCACAGCAACACAGTGAAGACTTCAGAACTGAGGAGGGAAAAAAACAAGTTGATCAATAAATGTATTGACGCTTCTTTCTTATCATTAAATTTAACCAGCTGCAAAAAAATCTCAAGCTTTTATCCAGATCTCTGTGACTGCCAAACCTTTTCAGGTCTGAAACGTGTTCGTTTTGTTTTGTTTTGTTGTTTTCTACCTCCAGGAGGCAGTAGTGCTACATCTCACTGCTTCCTGCAGCAAAGTGTTTTTCAACTTTTTTCTGAGCTGTGAAATTCCTGCTGAGATTAACTTCAATCCTCTCACCAGGAGTAACTCAGGAATTTTTAACAAGGATAGAAAAAACGTGTGAAAGTTTTTACTACAGAAAACGGAGAAGTCTTCATTAGCAGAGCATGACAGATATTAGTTGAGCATTAATAATAATTAATAAAAATGTAACAAAGGCTGCACTGAATCATTTTGGTTGGTTAGTATTAAAGAAAACATTTCAAATGAACAGAACCTCAGTTGTTGAGAGAAGAGCCACCACCTCGAACATGTTATGTGTTGAATTTTGCTCTTAAATAGCAAACAGTTTCTGAAACCATCTTTTTATACAGACAGGTTTCAAATGTCAGTCAGACTACATTCAGTGTGTTCCAACCTGCCTGGTGGATCAGGTGTGTTAAAGAGGCTAATCTCCCTCCAGGCCAGGCGTACTAAAGGAGTATGTGAGTGGAGGTCAGAGGTCAGCTCCACGCAGACATCGGACATCCTCCGACAGCTCCGTCTACGAGACTGAACGTAAGACTCAGACATTTTACTGAATGTTTAAATGATATGTAAAGACTTTTTACATAGGTACTAAAATCCCTAAAACCTTTCTACATTTGTCACATTACAGCCACAAGCTTCAGCAAATTTAGTTTGTATTTTATGTGACAGAGCAGAGCAGTAATGTTTGGTGAAAGAAAAATGCTTGAAATGTTCTTCTGACAAAGAGCCACAGTATTTTGATTGGCAGCCATTATTGCCAGTTTTCAGCACCGCTAGCTAACATGCCAGTCATCAACATTAGGTCCACAAAAGCTAAAGAGCTATACCAACATTAGCAGAAGCTAATGTTAAAGCTCTAACTTCCATTCAAATTCTATCTGTCTTTAAACCTAACACATGATCAACAATGTTTTTAGATATTCTATTTAAGGTCATATCTTGGTATTTGTGGTTAGTTGCTTCTGTACGTCTGAAATAAAGTTATTAGGAGGGAAAACAAGAGAACTGGAAGAGAGGAAAAACAGTTTTCACCCACTTCAAAATAAGAGCATTAATGTAACTTGTAACTCTACTCATTGAAGAATAGAGGCCTTTATTTAGCAGTTGTCAGACATTAAAGTGGGTAAAGTAAATTGCAGCATCAATCGTCTGCGTCGAGGACTGAGGTCTCCACACCTGGGCCAACGTCACACTGCCCTACTTGAAGAACTCAACATCTGGTGACTTCAACACAGATGTTGCACTTTATTCAACTGAAAGTTATCAAAACAGCCAAGTAAATTAGTGCTTTAGAATTTATCCAAAAAAATGCATTTAGGGGAAACTAAGTGCTAAAGTTAGCAAAAGTCAAACGAAAAATTAGCTCCTTTATTAACACATTAGTGGAAGTGTTCTCACCACTGGTGACGAGTGTAATATTGAAATTACTAAGGACTTCTTGTATGCAGTACATGCAGTACATGACATTGTACTTCAAATTTAATGGATAGAAACATGCCAGTCAAATATTCTGACTGTTGGACAGACTTACTGCCTTCATTCATACATTCATACATACTGCCTGATGGATGTTCCCTAAAGAATGGCAGGGAAATGGTGATTAAAGAAGAGTCAGAATGTGGTTAAATATCACCTTTAAAATATTCAGCAAAGGCATTATGATTGTTTTGTTTCGTGATATTGAGGCAAATTTTCTTTTTGTAAGTATGAAAAGTTGTAAATTCAGTAAGTATTTGGGCCCTGTTACTCCTGAATAAATTCCAGTTGTTTTCTGGTCAGACATTTGTTAGTGAACAAACAATAGGTCAGGGAGGAAGATGTGGAGAGTTGGGTTATAAAACGATACTCTCTGACCTTCTCTGTCTTGCTCTCTGGCTAGAGGAGTTTCCTGTTAGATTTGTGGCTGAAAAACTCTGGGTTGGTGTGACGTTTATCTTGAAGCTCCTTTCCTGTTTTTTCAGGTTTGCTGCCGACTCTGAATGGCGACTCGTCCTCCATCCCAGAGGAGAGGGGAGGAAGCGTGAGCCCAAAGACCACGCCCACAGACACAGACACCGACCTGTCCATCTGAACACCCAACTGGGGGGACAGGAAGGAAAGGTCATCTTGCTCTAGGATTTTTAGGATGGTCCCTTCAGTGTTTTCTCCACAGAACCAGCTGAGCTCTTCAGAATCATTCAGTTTCTTTCTGTCAGTGGTTCATTCACACTCTGGAGAGGTGGGACTCTTTTTGGGAGGTGGGGTGCCACTGCGCCGTTCCAGATGAACGGTAGAAACCCGGGCCCCTTTTCAGTGCTACGCCAGCTGGTCGTTCCAGGCAGCTCTATGTGAACACAATGAACTGCGAATTGCTGAGCTTTGGACATGTGCTGCTTTAAAAGGACCCCAGAATGTAAATCTGTCTGTTGGGACGTGTTAGTGGCTTTTACGGCGTCTCTTTGGATGGTAGAAATCCATCTCCATCTGTGACGGCTCTGATCTCAAGCTGTTCCTTATAGAACAACCTCATTGACTAATTCAAATGGATATTTCTCCACAGACCACTCCACTTGTCTCACCGCTTCATCTTATTACAACATTGAAGTGAATCCTACAACTGATTGATGTTTCTTTAAACTGACCTCAGTTTACAATTATTCACCCAAATTCCATTGTTAGTGAGCAGGTCCAGTCCTGAGGAGGTGGACGAGCCGCAGTCGGGTCAGATGAAAGGAGCTGACTTGTTACTGACAGCTTCAATGTGAACATGTGGTAGAGTTTTGCTTTGGTAGTATTTGCATTTTGCATTCACTGTAATTTAGTGGTGGATTCCAGTCCAGTCTCACTCCAACACCATGATAAAACTGATTTTTTTTTTTTAATGAATGTCTGTTGAGAATAGATTTGTTGAAGAGGTGGTAAAACTGGTGGGTGCTGGTTTACTGTAAGTCTGTCTTTAACTGTTCTGATGTTACAGAGTCTAGATGTAAAACTTTAACTGGGCATTTTAAATTGCAAAAGTAGGAAGTGGTTTTGTTTGTAGTTCCAACCACATGACTGTTTGTACCCAACAGTGCAACTTTTTTTTATGTGATTTAAACAACTGATAATTTCAAGTCATTTTCTACTATCGACCTGCAGTCTGCTGTAAGGACATGTAGGTCTGCAACTCCAATAAAGAATATCTGCAATTATTTGTGTTTAATCAGATGTCACAATCTCTTTTATTTCTTAGGGTTCAACTGAATCAAACAGGGATGAGAACCAAGATAAACCCATGGAAACACTGAACTGCAGATAAACCAAGATGGAAAGTTATGATGAGTAATAATATTGAGACCTCATAAAACTGACAAAACACAGAGCTGGAGTTTAATTGGTTTAAGGCACTGGAGTGATTAGGTATGATGCCTTCCATAATGATTCTTAGTGCCATTGTGATGCTAGAAAACCTTTAACCACTAGGTGGCACCAGAGTTGAAGTGTTTGAATCTTGTCAGCACAATGAGCAGCAATACTTTCCACCCGTGAAGCTTCAGCAGCACACCGCTGTCCACATCTTCATCAAAGCAGTAGAAAAATAAAAATAACAGGTGGGAGAAAACCCTCTGCTTTCCTAAATGACATAGTTACTGTCCTCTTTCACTTCATGAGAGATGCTCAGAATGTCCCATCTTCTACCAATTAACTACTGGAGATGAGCCACATCGCTCCTGTCTTTAGAAAATGTTTGGAACATTTTCTAGCAGATGTAAAAAATGTTCCAAACATTTTGCCATTACAGATTATAGTGAGAGATTATTCATAAATCACATCACCCTGTCTTTATGTTCATAATTATGAACATGTATCTTCTAAAATGTTTGACAATTTTAAAGTCATAGTCCAACCTTTAAAAATGTCATCCTGAACATAATTAACAGAAACTCAATGTAGAAGATGATGTGGTTGTGGTTTCATCTTAAGTTGTACCACTATTTTTTTTCCCTTTTTGTTTTTTATACCTCCTCTATCCTAACCGTGATTGGCTCTCAGATCTCCATTGTCAGGATTAGTTCAGATGACTTTGCAGGTGCTGCAGGGTTTGAGGTGTGATCCCTTCTGATCTCCTCAGTAGATCACAGGAGTCTAAACTATTTCAAATGTTTGTTTTATGTAGAAGCAGGTCAGTCCTGGAGGCCCTTTGTGCCGTTGATGGTCATTGCTGCATTGATTTGGTGTGGAATGTTTGAGCTTGCATCTTCATGACTTATTTTCTGTTCTGGCACTTAACATGAAGTAATAAAAACCTGCGGTGTTTTTTCTGTGACTATAATTTTTGATCTGTCTGCATGCGCCTGACTGACGGCTGTAACGTTACTGCTTGTTACGAACAGATGCACATTTTACCCCCCTTAAAGAAATCATGTGGAAACAGAGAAAAAACAACAACTGTCTTACCGGATAGTCACAAAAACTCTCAAATCTTAACTCAAGCCAAAATTTGAAGTTGTTGTATTGTTATATTTTCTTGGTCAAACACTTAAATATTTGCCTTTTTTTTAAAGTCATATACATGTCTCCACACAAATTCACCACAGCTTGTATTTTTTCCACAGGCAAAATGAAAGTATTCAGTGACATTCTCCAACATAAAGTCTGTAAATGTGGTCGTTTTTCACTTTAAAGTGATTCTGTCAGTGTTAAGGCTCTGAAAGTGGATTAAAGTGACAACTTTACAATGTGATGGATTATTCTGATCATATAGGTGTCTAGAACTTCATGATCTCTGTTACAGGACGTTTCTTTAAATTCAGTATAAATATTTATACTGAATTGCTATCAGATCACAAATTCAAGTCTGTGATCAGATCAGTTTAAACGCTGCTCCTTAATTTTCTGTTGCTGACTAACATTGTTGTTTGATGAAACAACATTTTCATATTTTACTCATATATGAAATAAGTGATAACCCTAACCCTAAGTGATATGAAATAATAATAATATAAGTAATAATAATATAAACCCATCAGGTTTCATTAATGTGATTTAGCCAGATTTTGTTTGAACATGTGAAGAGTGTGCATGAAAATAAAATATGGATATTAGAAGAAAGTTCTATTGTATTAAAAGAAATCTAATTTTAAGATGAGCCAATCAACTTGGAATTACAATCTTAATTCTTAAAGATTTTTTTATTGCAATGTTTAATCAGTCCGTGTTTATTTTGGAACCAAAGGAAATATTCTGATCACTTGTATTTTTTATATTTGTTGGGTAAATAATCAGTGCAATTCTCTTAATGTGGATTTTATTCAGCTCAGTTTCCACAATGTCAGACTAAAGTTGAAGTAAATGTTTTTTGATTTTTATATTTATAAAGTAGAAAAATGTAATTCATCTCTTGAATTCCTTTTATGTTTTTATTACAGCGTGGTTATGTTAGCCAAAGAGCTGCCTTAAGAGCTGCACAGAGCGACATGTGGTTGTATCACATCTGATTTTTATTGTCTGAATAAAGTCTTTGAAGCTGATTCAGAACTCTGCATATTTAACTTGTGTAAAAATTTCAAAATATTCAACCTCTGTTATGCACACACCCCCATCGCCTGTCATGTTCATAAACCTGAGCTGCTCTTTTTCTCACTGCTTTTCAGGCGTGAACATTTCAAATTACATTCACCATACCAGGCACAGGTTCCACTTCTTCAGAATTTGCTCGAGTACAATCTAAATGTTGCAGTCGTGACCTGATAATGTTAATAATCTGTTGGAGAATTATTTGCATTAGCAATTAATTTTTATTTATTGCTATTTTAGTAAAATCAGTATTGGAGCTTACATAGCTGCTACCTTTACTAACAGGGTTTTTTGGAACAAACTTCTTTGTATTTTCAGTGTCTTTAACTTCCGTATAGCTCTCCTTCAAATAGCTTTTTCTGGTGCATTTGTGGGATTTGTGGGAAAAGTGGGACTAAGAAATTAATAGCTGGAGTAAAAAGCACATTCACAGGATTAATGCTGAAGTTGTGTGTGTGATGTACTCTGCCAGTCAGAACGACTCCTTGAAGAAGACATTTTTAAAGTGGGAACCAAACCCTTATTTCTGTTCCCACAAGAGATTTTTCTTTCATCACATCTTTAGAGCTGCTGTCATTTTGTGAAGCTTTCCAGGCCAGAAGAGATTCTGAATTCATAATGTCTTTTTTCCTTCCAAGGTCAACATTTTTTTACTTACTAGAAAAAAAAGAGGCTGAGAGAATGTCTCATCCCTTTACTTTTATGCCTCTCATGCTATTAGTATACGGTTGCACCAAAATCATATTTGGCCGAGTGTGACGCACGCCCCATGCTGAGGTCGACCATTATGAGTGGAAATACAGGAGCTAGTTTCCTGTAGACAACAGAGCAGTATTTTCTGCATCACATTTACTGAAAAGAAATGGACAAATTCCAGGAGAGTGGAAACAACAAGAGGCTCTTTGTGCGATCTGAGAGCAGCTTGTTCCACCTACAGTAACTATTAAGCCTCTCCAGATGTCTGTTGAAAAGAAAGGGTTTCCACTACGGGTGCCAGCAAACATGCAAATACAGCTCTGAACTATATATGAGGGGACAGAAGGTAGAAATCAACCACAGGGCAGCTGAGAGTCAGAGAAAAGATGTGAACCGGGTTTTCTTTTTTAGGTTTATTTTATAATAAAATGCTGTAAGACATGTTTTTTTGCCTGAGACTCAAACCGGACCGAGAATAAACTGATGAGCCCAGTCAGAGTGAACTCCGTCTCTCTCCCAGTGACTGCTAAAGATTGGCACCAGCACTCCCCACCATCCAACTTAACAGATTATCAGATGATAATTTAACAGATTATCATCTGTTGCTGTATAGACAACAGATGATAATCAGATCTATTAAATTAAAGTGTTCTATTTTAAAATGTGTGTAATTGCATTTTGAATCTGTAATTATTTGGATCTGAATTAAATTAAACTGGCTAAATCTCTTCAGGTTCTAACTGGGACTGAATTTACTGGGATTGCTAAAAGTCTTGGACTGAAGTGGACATAGTGAGGGGAACCGGTCCGTTTAAATAAAATTAAATCTACAAAAAATCGAAAAATAGACTATTTAAAATTGAACTTGATTTCTGTTCCTTAACTTAATATTAATTCTATGGTAAAATGGATTACGTTATATAGAAATAAACCGTTAAGCATATCACCCACTCTCTCCCACTTTTAACATTTACTACTCTCTCAGCCTCTTCTTTTTCTAGTCAAATGTCCATCTATCTTGATTCCTTTTGTTCTCTTATCTCCATTTTCTTTACTGTAATTTGTTCTCTCTGTCCTCAGGGAAGAACTGGTCACAGCAGCAGGAGATTATTTTAGGAGCAACTCTTTAGGAAACTATCCTTAGGAAACTTCTGTGACTCGAGTTCTATATATTTTTTGTTGACATTCATTGACTCCGACGGAAATGAGACGTATTGCACATTTTCATTTATTTAAAAAAACGCCACAAAGAGAAGAAAAAACTTGAAGCAGGGAAGATAACAGACACTGTTCTAATTCGCCATTTTTACTCGCATAATATTGCCTTAAAAGTAGAGAGGGCCTTGACAATAGTTAGCAATTTTGTTAAATTCAAGCTGGTGACGTCCTAGTCTGAGTTAGACGACAACACAACGGGACAACAACCGATGTCACAAAAGGAGCCCAGGGGACTAAGGCTGCTAAGTGTTGCTAGCTGGTGGTAAGTTTGCTTATTAATTATCTTCATTTAATTATCTTCATTTAATTATAAACAGATTATAAAGATATATAACTTATGTTGGTTTCTTAAATAATTATTTTATCAATTTTATTGTGACTTGTATGATTATTATTATATTAATAATTCAGCTTCATGTTATAACTGCATGCAGGTTGTTTGTTGCGACTTATACTTTAATTCATACACTAACCTGGTTTTAATTAAGTGTAACAGTGTTTAGATTGTAGAATCCCACTTGCTTTATGTATCAGTGCATTGGGGAAACAGCGCCCCCTCTCTGTGTGGCTGGTTAGATACTGCTGGCTCCTGGACTCGGTGCCAGTCTGAAGCTGTACGAGGTTCTTCAGCACAGCGAGTATGAAAATGTTAGCAACAGATAAAACATAATTTTCATTGACTTAGATAAATAGTGTGTAATTGATATTTACTTGATACGTGTTTGGCACCACTTTTTGTACTTTTAGTTCAATGATAAAACACTTTATGTGCTAAGTTAAGAAGCTAACATAACGCTCGCTCTGTTATAGTGGCTGATTGAAGCTGAGCCGTTACACTGATTCGATCCCCGATATCTTCACATTCAGGTACATCATTTATTATTGTATTCTTCATTGTATTATCTTTGAAACATGATTTTTACTGTAATTAAGGCCAGTCTGTGAAAGCTGTACGAGAGTGTGCTGATTGAAGCTGAGCCGTTACACTAATTCAATCCCTGATATCATCCAGAACTCCTTGTCTTCATTAAAAAATACACAACGCAGAGTCGAGGGGTTACTTGGGCCTGGTACAGTGGAGAGAAGCTGAACTCGGTTACATAAGCTCCATAAAACAGAGAGACTTTGATATTGTGAGGTTGTTGTTCTAACTCGTTCATCAATGTTTTTATCTTCAATATATGTTTGCACTCTGAGCAAATGAAGATGAAAGAGGAAGCCAGAGAAATCAGGTGTTAGGAAACCTAAAGACTTTCTGTCTCAGAAGAAGCTCTGACTCAACCAGCTCTGAGGATGAACCTCCACATCGTCTTAATGGTGTAAGCTACATTTTCAACAACAAAAACTGCTGTTACCAACACAGTTTTTGCTTAATAAACATTATTTGATTTAAATGTAACTGGAAATTATTTTTCTCTTATTGTTAATCTAACATTTATCTTTCTTTTTTTATTTGTTGTTGATTTTCAGGACCCTGTTAGTGGCATGTCCAGGGTGAACCTGCCTCTCATCTGATGGCTGCTGGAGATGGGAACCACCAGCCCCCCTCACCACCCTGCAAAGATCAGTGTGTTCAGATCATGGATGGAAAGATTTTAAGGTAGTTTGTCTCCTTAAGTCCACAGTTAAAACAGCTTCATAGTTAATGCCAACATCAACTGACTCTATGACATTGCTGACCATTGTTTTCTACTTCCAATATAAACAGGCAAAGAAGACACCGAGAAATGTTTTTCCACCCCAGGCATCCAGTCCCAATCATCATCAGTTCTTATGATGTCACATACATGGCGAGTCCACAACGTCTTGAAATTGTAAGTATTATTTTTTATTTGCCATTTTTCTGTTCTCTTTAAATACAAATGCTTTCTCTGTTTAATTGCTCTATTGTTCTTTTTGTAGGTTTCTGTAAGGTGCAGTGAACAGAAATGTTCTGTCATTGATCCTCACTGTCATGTTTAATTGTCACACTTAAATTTTCATGCTCATGTGTTCACTTTTGATGCGTAAACTGATAATTCAGTAAAGTTCATAAAGTTGTGAGTAAAATTGGCATATTTTAAAATGCCTGTAATAAAAAAATATTTGAATTACCTTGGGCATCTTGTGTAATTAATCTTTCCATGTAATTTTAGCCTAAAACAATGTAAGTACTTTAGTGTAGTTATGCATGTCATTTACAAAATAGGTATGTAGGAATAAAGATGAATTAAGAGTAATTAAAATTGTACTTATCAATAGCAGGAAATAAAAAATAACAATTAATTGTAATTTTAAAAAATTATTAAATTAGTATATTTAAAATATATTTGAAGTATATTTTAAACATTTATATATTTTATTTAATTTTGAGACATAATTATTTAATTAATAACACTCATAATATAATAATTATATCAAAATGTAATAAAGCTCTGAAATATGAAATTTAAAAAGTATACTTTAAGTACACTCTAAGTATACTTGAAGTTGTTCCAAAAAAGTAGGTGTAGTATACTAAAGTATACTAATTGTACTTTTAAACAATTTAAATAAAGTATACTAAGTACAAAAAAAGTTGTTCCAAAATAGCACAGTTCAAGTACATTGCTAAAAGTATACTAAAGTATGTTAAAATTTAGTATACTAAAGTATACTTTTTTTTTTTTTACCAGGTGATTATTGTCCTGCTATTCTCATCTGCTTGTCATGAATTGAGGGTGGAGATGGTGAAAGTGAGCGCAGGCTGGACCCAGGTTGAAGTGCAGATGAAGGATTTTAATGAAAACGGAGCAGTTCGAACAGTCCAAGAATCAGGTGAGCTTAGAACAGTGAGCTTAGAACCTAACATTGGAAATGCTGACTGAAAACTGACCACAAGAGCTGAAGCCAACACAGGACTTAAACCAGTTCTACTGTAAAGACTAACAAAACAGACACCAGGACTTCACATTTCCACTGAGATGACTGAACATACAACTCAATGACTGCAATCTGACAACTCTTGTTGTCTTTGACCCAACAAGAGTCAAAGACAACAGGTGGGTTTAAATACACAGGAGTAACCAAGGGAACTAGGCACACCTGGGAACTAATCAGGGGGCGGACAGGATGACACAGAGACTCACATGAACACAGATCTAAATAAATACAGAAAACCTAAAGTAAACACACAGAGAACTCAAAACACAGGAAAAAACCCAAACCCTGACACTGCGTACCTCATCCTACACACCAACCTGACTCTTGGATCTACCTCCAAGAATTGGGGGTAGATCCAACTCTACCTCCACTGCTTCTGGCCTGGACTCCCTCCAACCTGTTCCCCAGTCCCACACTCTGGACTTTCCTTCTCAATCTTTTAGGCATTATTCCTCTTTTCTTTCACCCTTTGTCTTCCAGCTTCAAGGTTCCCAACGTGTAACCTTGACAACGAGTAAGTTTGTTTTAGAGTCTAACATATAAAAATTACTATTTAAAGTTCTAAAATCATAAATTATTTTGAACACTTCCAGAACTCCTAAATGAGCAAAAATAAAAATTACCCATATGAGCATTTCAACCCAGGTTCATAAAAACATGGGTTGAAATGCTCAACCCATGTTGTAATATGTTGTAATGTTGTAATATCCTGAGGCACCGTCAGCGTGGAGCAGGAGGCTGAGCTGAACGGTTCCACCCTGGACATCTTCAAGGCAGAGAGCAGTATGTGAATGTGTGTGTGAGGTGATCTCAGGCTGTTTGTGGATTGAATTAAACTCACTTGCCTTTCAATCCACTGGAATACACTGAAAAAAAACTGGATTTATTTGAACTGAGTGTAAATGGATTTTAATTACATGGCTTGTTTATTCTTACTTTGTCATAAGGTTATTGTGGATCACTGGCGCCTGCTTAACAAGATCATCTGAGCTGAACTGAATTATATTATTAGCCATAACTTCTCTGAGCTGAACTGAATTATATTATTAGCCATAACTTCTCTAGCGCCTCCTTCAGGTCAGATTTTTACTCTAACCGATGTTTCTGCTAATAGTAACAGCTTTGTTTCTAATTTAAGCAAATGTTCCATGATGGATGCAGGTTGATCTATCACATGATCTATCCCATCATAAAAATCAATGCCATACTCATAACTGATTAAGGGCCAAAGCTTTGACTGAGGACAATAAAAGTAGCTGTAAGATGTAGCTGTAAAAGTAGCTGCAACATGAGCTGCTGCTGAACATCACAAGACAGCATCACAGTTTCATGTTCTCAGATGGTGCTTTGGAAAATGGTGCAATGCCTTGGCTGCCATTCCCATCCCTCTAAGTCTGTCAATTAATGATAATGGACGCCATCGGCAGAGAGAGGCCACTCCTTCTACCCTCCCTCCTTCCTTCACATGACCACACTTTCTCTCTCTCTGCCCATCATTCTTTCTACCTCTCAGTCAGTAATAATGGAGCCCGGCAGTCCAAAGAAGATCCAGTTTGCTGTGCCTCCCCTGCAGGGACAGATTGACCCACAGGCTGCTGAACATGTAAGTTTCTTTGCATGTTTCTGATGTTTGCTGGGGGCAGGAGAGGAAGCGCTGAATGAGGCTGCTTCATAGTGAGTCTTGTCTGGAGTTTTGTGTGTGGGTGCAGAGCAGCATGTCAGTACATGCCGCTCTGCTATGACAACTGATATTTGTGCGACTGAGTGTAGTTATTTGTTTTATTTGTTTTATTTGTAAGCTTTGCAAGCTGGTGTGTGTTTACACCCATTTTTAGAAGATTTAAATATTTCCACCAAAATCCTGAGTAATTTTAATCAGCTCTGTGCTGATTTATTATGCTACTCAATTAGTTTCCCTTGTTTTCTTTCCATGGAGACACAGAAAGGTTAATCCACAAGATTAATACCATATTTACTCCAGATGGTTTTGCTCTTTCTGAGTAAACAGGAACTCTCTAAGTGTAGAAATCTGGCGGAGGACAAGAAATATTGTGTAATATTCCTTTAGCTTGCATGTGAATGGAGGCTTCAGAAGGAAGGAACAGAAGTTGCTCTTTCATAAATCCAAAAACGTCATGAGTTTTAACTGGTGGCCCCCGTTTGGCCACCAGTTAAAACTCTTTACGAGGTGTTTGGTCGATGGAGGTCGGACGCCGACAGAAGTTACTAATTGACCCATCAGAGTTTAGAGTTCTGCTGTGGTTGTACTTGGGTTCTATTCTCAACATTTCCACAAGGTTTTAAAAGCTTATGCATTTTGTCTCACCTTTACGGTAATAAAGAACTTTTATGTGTGTGTCAGCCAAACCTGGTCTTTAAAATGAGGCAGTTTAGTGGCTAAACAATCAAAAATGGATGGAATCAGATGGGAAACTTGTCTTACGACTTCATAGATGTCTTCATCAGGCCTCTGAAATGATCATATGAGGGTAAAATAACCTAATCAAAGCAAAAAGCGGCTTTTTATATGTAAATCTTTACGTAACAAGCTATTCTAAAAGCATAAAATATTCATTAACTCTGTAAGTCAGTAGACTTTATATGTGCTGAGCTTCTGTTCAAAGAACTCATTTCGGACAAAACATGATAACTTTGCTAACATACAGATATTTAACATATTTATCGGTACCCCTGGAAGGATGATCAAAAAGCCTTACAATAAAAAAAATAATTTTGATAAGAGATTATCTATTTTTAGGCCTGAGCAGCCAAGCCTATTTTAATCGCAGCATTTCTTATTCTTGTTGTTTTTATTATTATTTTTCCGTCACTTCGCGGGGATGTTTGGGGCCTTTAACATATTCACAAACTCACCAAACGTCACCCAAAATTGTCCCCCGACGAAAAATTTTGGATTCTGGTGGAATTTTAACTGGGAGTGGCCAAACTGCTCTAAGGGGCCCCCTAATGTGAGTTGGGGGAAACCGTAGGTCGTAGAGATCTGAAATTTGGTATGTCGGTAGATCTCCCCAAATCATGAAAAAAAGTCTCTTGGAGGTACCCCCTAAAATGCTCAGGGAGGCGGCCATTTTGGGTCAAAGGTCAAATTTTGGCCATTTTTCCATTTTACTCATGTCAAACTTTAACAAACTACTCCTAGGGATTTTCACCTTTCTGCTTCATTTTTGGTCAGCATGCAGTTAAGGAGTGTGGCATCAAAATTGATCAAAATGGTGACTTTTCGTACATGTTGAGGGGGCGTTCTGAGGCGCCAAATTTGTCGTACTCGCCAAAGAAAACCAACAGCTACAACTTTCACATAGAAAGGTCAATTGGCACCAAACTTGGTCTGAGGGATCCTGGTTGGATGCCTGATGATCCTATGTCATCATAGTCTGACTTCACCTAAGCCCCTCAGGACGAGAAGTGACCTTTTTTGACTGGGAAAGATCCAATTCTGACTCTCTTGACCTAATCAAGATGCTATTGTGTGCCAAGAGTTTCCAGTGGAGGGCGTGGCCAAGCCTCAAATCTGGCCATTCGCCATAAAACATCAAGGCTGGTATGTTTTATGGCCACCTCTCGCCAGAGCGTCAGAGGTGGCGAGAGAGTGGTGGTGCAGGAACCCCAGCTGTGGCAAATAGGCTGGAGCGGCGCTTGGCTGCGAGGGCCTCCAAAGCCGCTTGCGGCTTTAATTTATTTTGTATTGGCTCATTTCCTGACATTCCCATCACATCCTTGTGTAACTCCCAACAAGATGGATCTCATGTCTGTCTTTGTTGGACAGTCAGAGATGTTGTTGCAGGGAATTGTTAGCGTTCTGTGATGTCGCATTAACATTAACATGTTCTAATTGCTGCGTACTTCAACCGACCTGATTTTCCATCAAATCGGATGGCAAAACAAATTTGGTGTGTTTTGAGCCTGAGACAGGAAGCGAGACACATACCTGCTTTGGGGGAAAAATATAAACAAAACCTTTTACTCACAAAAAAAGCAGTGTATGGTAGGACTTCAGAAGGACAGAACAAAATTAAAGAGTTACCAGACCGGCTTGTGTTTACAATTCCTGCTGCATGATCTCATGTGAAAGTACAGTGGTTTGTAGACTGACTGTCATGTCATGTCACTTGGAGTGTTAAAAGTTTAAAAGTTGGATGCATATGGTGTGTTTTGAGCCTTATGTCTGGTTTCCACTGAGCAGTACAGTGCAGGTCACTATGCTATTCTTGTCTGTTTACATTGTGAAAGACATCGGTACCACTGACCTATAACGCACCATTGATGAAACCCCCTCAGTTGTTCATCCTCAGGTTCAACAGTTTGAAACAGTCAGGGCGACTGAAAAACATCACTGCCTGCATCATTGCCTGCAAAAAGCATGAGACGTTAGTGCGTCATGTTTGTCATCGGGTCACAAGTATGGCCCGCTGTTAACGTTTGGGTTTAACCTCGCCTGTCAGTGAGTAAAAACTGATAGTGGAAACTCTTTACTGAAGACAGCAGCCTATAAAATAGTGTTCCGATCCAACTCATGCCGTACCGCTCCGAGGAAACGAGGCATAACTGGAATCGTGTGCTTTGGCCTGATGAGACTAAGATTTAGCTTGTTAGTTGACAAAATGGGTGAAATAAAGGAACATTCGGTGGAAAAGCACCTGGTGGTCACTGCTAAGCAGATTCAGGAACCTGGAGTGTGTAGCATCATGAACGTTTTGACATTTAAAATTCAAAATCTGGTAGACTCCATCAGAAAGGGCTGTTCATTGGGTCACCTGACACCTGACATCTCGCTATGTCAGGTGTCACTTTAGACACTCAAAGATGAACACTAAATGACAAATGGCCATTTGGGATTTTGTTAAAAACATGGGCTATTGGATTTTCTCCACTAGATCCGCCGCAGGAGACCGACCCCCGCCACACTGCAGATCTACAGACAACCTGGGACAGGTGAGGAAACATAGAGAGCAGGCTGTGGGAGTGCGGGAGATGGAGCGGCAATAATGGAAACTTTATTGATTACTTTCTGTAAAGTGATCCGAGAGTCCAGGCTGGATGGATGGACATAGAATCAGTGAGTGTTTGTGTGTGGCGCTCAGCTCCTGTAAGTCCTTCCACAGAGGAACCAGCTGATGAAATTATCTGCCTGACTTCACTCAGAGGGTCAGGTTCCAGCACAGCAGCCCAGTCAACTGCTAGCTTGTTTCTTCAACATGAACAACATTAAAACTGAACCCGAAAGAGCTCCAGCGTCTTCAAACTGAAGACTGGAATGTGTCTCTGTTTTTGCCTCCAGTTCTCCTTCTACTGGCAGCTGGAAAAACAAAAAATATGTTCATGATCTGAGTCGTAAAACAAGGGCAAGAACTCTGCAGCTGTTTCTTTATTATCATTTTTGCTAAGATAAAAGCTAAAATAAATTTGGATATTAAAAAAGTTATTTAATTTAAAAAGAATTAAACTTTTTAGCATTTAGGATTTTTGGAGGGATTTAGGTCTATTTGATATTTTGATTAGGACAAATTTTATGTTTTTGCATGCTTTTAAAATTAGACAAAACCACCTGAAATACCTTGTTGCTTTAAAATATTAATATATACGATTTTGTTTTTTTTTGACTGAAAGTGTCACTTTCATACTAAATATTGGTATAAAGGTCCACCATCAGCAAAGATCAAATGTGATATTTAAACATCATTTGTAACGTTTCCCCTAAATGATCTGGTCTTAAAAAAAGGGGTCATTGTTTTCTGTCTTGCTTTCTTTTCCCTTATCAAAAATACCTCAAATGTTAGAAAATGAAGATCAGTTTTTGAATCAACAAGCCCTGGAACATCTACAACAGAATGATGCGGAAACCTTCGTCTAAAAGAACATTATCTTAGCTGTGGTTTTAGCAAACCACAGCTTTTAAGGTCGCAGAAAACAACAATCAGACAAAGTGATGTGAAAAATATGGAGACCAGTGTAAAAGGATGGAACTTGTTACTGATTGGTTGAAACATGAACCCCTGATGGCTTGTCTGTCCTGCAGATGTTGGAGATCAACAAAAAGCCAGCGGGGAGCCACAGGTTTGGAAAAAGCATGTAATGACACACACGCACGCATGCACATACACACACACCTACACGCATGCACACACACACACCTACATGCACACACCCACACACACCTACATGCACACACAAACAAACACAAACACACACAGTCACATTAGAAGCAGCACAGAGCTGCTAGAAGCTGGAAGTTCGTCTGAGAGGAACACACTCAGACTACAACTACACCTCACACTGAAACTAAGTCTATAATCTGTCCTGATTAATACCAGCTAAACCTGACAAGAAAACTGAACCTAAAAAATATACATAATAAGTTACGTCTAGGTTTAACATGCTAGTATTTCTGTTTTCACAGAGGTGCAGGTTACATTGGAGAGCTTTTCAATTTGTTCATAAAACTGAATTCTGCATTTCTTCTTCTTTGACGTTATGTCCTGCAATGCAAAGGATTACCTTTGCATTGCAGGACATAACGTCAGACAAAGAATGCAAAGGATTACCTTTGCATTGCAGGTGCTTTTCTCATTACAAATGATTACATTTGTAATGAGAAAAGCTCGTGCCTGGTCCTTCTCCCACATCTATATTGATGTGGGAGAAGGACCAGGCACTTCTTCTTTCCGTCCTTGGCGATGGTGAGGCCCTGTGACTTCGACGGGTTGCTAGACATGCCGGCGTCGTGGAAAGCGGAGAAGAGATGGTCCAGTTTTTCCTGGAGCCTTTCTGGACGTTCAGCCAGGAGGATGAGGTCGTCAGCATAGGCGATGGATCCAACGCGGGTGGAGACCAGGTCAAATCCCACTTCAGGGAGAGCTCTCTGTAAGATGTCATCAATGGCCATGATGAAGAGGATCGGAGACAAGGGGTCACCCTGCCTCACACCTCGGCCGCAGAGGGAATTGTGCGCCCCAAGTCGAATCTTGGATGTATGGTACAGGTGTCGGAGATATTCCAAAAGCGGTGATGGCAGGCCAGCCTTAGAAGCGACTCTGATTAGAGTTTTGTGGGAGATCGAGTCGAATGCCTTCGAGACGTCCAGGAACAACATGGAGACAGGTTTCACGTCCATGTGGACCTTGCGTAGGATGGTGTGAAGCAAGGTGGAAGCGTCGAGGACCCCATCACGCTTGAGGAAGGCCAGTTGGATGTCGGAGAAGTTTATTGAGGCGAGAAGACGATGAGCCAGGACCTTGTGGAGTGCACGGATGACGATCGAGCATCCTGAGATCGGGCGATAGTCCGTTGGGCCTGATGGATCGTCCCGCTTCGGGATGTATGTGATGCGGGACGTGGTTAGGTGCTGTGGTGCCGCTTCACATAGCAGAAGAAGGTTGAAGTAGGCTGCCAGTGAGGGGCCATCCCACGATAGAAGTTCAGACGCAGAAAGGCGGTCCAGACCAACTGCAGAAGACTTCATCGAGGTGAGGGCAGTGTGGACTTCAGTTGTAGTAATCGGCACCAGAAGCGACCAGTCGGGAGGGCCCTGGATCCTCAGCAGGCGTTGGATCGTCGTGCGAAGGTTGTTGGAAGATCTGGGACCAGTAGGCGTCGAGTCCGTCTGTTTGCAGTAGACCGGTCTTTATATGCCTGACGTCAGGAACCCGACAAGATGCATGAGGCTGCATCCCTGCGTTGCATCTTGTAGAGCCGTTGGATGGCGACGTAGTTGGCTCGTCGGATCTGGCGCGTTGTTAGTCCGTCGGTGGTCCTCAGGCGGTTGGAATATTGTCGCCAACGATGTGGTAGGAGTCTTCTGGCGTGGGCCTCTAGACGAACTTGGGCCTGGATGGTGGATATGAACCCAGAGCGAAGATCCTCAGCCAGGGAGAGTAGTTCCTCCGCCCCGATCTTGGGCTCACGTAGGTTGGAGAAGATGTCGTCAAACATTCTGGTCTTCCACTGGGTGAGGTCGTCAGAGTGGCCGGTCACTGGCGAGGGCTCCGTTGTCTTTGGGTCCGTGGGTGGACTCGATGATGGAGACCAATGGAGAAACTGAAGCCGCTTCTTGATGGCCTCAGCAGAACGTCCTGGGAAGTGCGATGATACGGCAGTGTAGAGTTCCTTCTTCATGGTCACCGAAGGCCAGAGGTCGTCTGCGATTTGAAGCAAGGCTTCATCCTCTCCGGTGGACCAAGTGCCACGTCTCTTTGGCAGAGTGGCCAGGCGGGCGTCATTGACCTCTGTTGGATGGCGATGGTGTTTGTGCATGGCTAGACCACGCTTTGTGGCGAAGGATAGTCCACAAAAGCATGTCACCTCATCAGACGTCTTAGGGCCAGGGGGTGCGGTACCAGATACCGCCGTCGGAGCGTCGCTGCTGTCATCCCGGAATCCAGAGGGACGGGATTTTGTAGACTTTAGGTTTTTTGGAACCAGCAGAGGAACCCTCGTAGAGTGGTTGGCACTATGAGGGGTGGCCCGGATCTTAGTTCAGACAGGGGATATCCCTGTCCCTGGTCGCCACGAGGAGGCGCCCGGGCCGTGTAGCTACTATCCCGGGCCATTGCCAATGTCGGTGAACCTCATCAGGTTGAGGTTCAGACATATGGGCCCGAGAGTCATAGTTACTCCCGCCATTACAAATGTAATCATTACAAATGTAAATGATTACATTTGTAATGAGGAAAGCACATTTTTTGACTGATTAGAGTAGTGATTTTTTTACTGTCATACTGAGCTTCTTCAAATGTTGAATCAACTCATGTTTGAGATTTTAAAGCCTCATGGCAGTATGTGCAATCAAATAACTGCAGAACATGTTTCCCTCTAAATTTATTTTACATACAGTATTTATGTCAGAATTAGTTTTCCCTCACCCAGAAGGAAATGTTTCGGGGGATTCTCAGTAGTTTTGGGGGTTTGTCTTGCAGGCCTCAGACGCCGCTCAGAGGAAGCAGAGCACATGCGCCCCCCCATCAATGAAAGGTAAACACTTCAATCATGACTTCATATCGGTTAGAAAAGTTCAACATTCCTGTAAAAATGAATGAAAACCATTTTGAGAACAGAGAAAATAGAGGAAAAGTTTTCTGGTTCAGTTCAAAGGTTTTTTTTTTTTACTGATCACTAAAGGGGCTGGATAAAAATAACAAATGGTTATAAATACAGGTGCCCTGATAAATCACACCTTGGTCTTCTTAAAGCTGCAGTATATAACTTTAATAAAAAACATTTTTTGAATTTTTTTTTAAAACTCACCCTGTTGTTGGTATGGTGTGAAAAAACTGAGATCCTGCCTTCTCACAGTGCTAACTAAAAATCAGAGCTAGAAGGCAGGTGTTTGCGTTGTCAATTACCATCCATGTGGCACTGCTCATCCTCCTGTCCCCCACAACGCTGCAGCTAGCAGAGTCAGTCCTGAATGCTAAGGCGTGTTGGAGTAGCTACTGATGACGACAGATAAACGGTTTTCCTGTAACGTTGTTGTTTCTCCACCACTAGCACATTGAGAAGCATGTTCATGAGGATGACTGACAGCGCTAAGACCCTCCTCATGGTACTTTTACAAATATGTAAAAATTATTTTTTTTACCTCTGCTTTAATGACTTTAAACTGGCTTTAATTAATTTCACTGCCTTTAATTGGCTGATACATTTGAAACCGATCTTATCCACCGATCTGAAAAGCAGCCACTGTCCCTGACTATATACATGTGATCATATGCAATTAACAAAACAGTTGCCAAGTTCCCAACTTGGCAACTGTTTTGTTATATTTAGTAGATTTTCAGACAAAACAAAAATTGGTATTTGCCAAAATTGGCATTGGCAGGTCAGGAAACTGCAATTGGTGGCCCCTAGAGAGGGAATGAACTGAGAATGTAACTAATGAACAAAAGGCTCAAATCCAAACAGCCCACACTGCTCAGAACCTTCTCATTTCTCTCTTCTTCTCTCTTTTCTTTTTCTCTTTCTTTCTTTCTTTCTTTCTTTCTTTTTCTTTCTTTCTTTCTTTCTTTCTTTCTTTCTTTCTTTCTTTCTTTCTTTCTTTCTTTCTTTCTTTTTCTTCCTTTTTTTCTCCTTGTGTCTTTCTTTCTCTCTTTCTTTCTTTCTTTCTTTCTTTCTTTCATTTAGCTGTTTCTGATAAGTTTATTTGTAAAGGTACTTTTACACGTTAGCGCCTCGATTCTTATTTTACTTTAAGAATTTTACTTATTCTTATTTAATCAGGTTTCTTTGTATTATTAGTTTTTAAGATTCACTTTTTAAAACCTAACCAAGGACTGGGTCTATGAATTAGCTTTTAGCTAATTAGCTTAGCCTACAGACTGGACAATGGTTTCTGTTAAATTTAACATTGCTTTCATGTCTTGTTTCTAAATAAATAAATTTGTGGTAATAATAAAGCACTTGGTAAATCTAATAAAAACATAAACAGATTTTTTCTTATAAAGTTGTGTAGCCATCATTGTTGTCCAACTTATACTAGGTCTACTTGTGACAAAATTTGGTAACAGAGTGATGAAATTCTTTGATAATCAAGGAAAAGAGATTAAACGTTTGAACCTATGTTATTTATTACTGCCTGTTCAGAATCACTGGATCTGCTGAGAGTTGTAATTCATCTAATATGTCTGATGGTTTCCTTCCTGTTTGGTTGTGTTTTACATTCTTTTTGTTTTGTTTGACATGCCATGCTTTTTTTCTGATGTTTTCAAAGTTTCTGTTTTATTTGGCTGGATTGGAGTTTTTTTATTTTCCTTTTTTAGCCTCTGGTCTTGTTGTCAGTGGAGTCCAGTTGGTGGTGTGATGCTGAGGAGGAACACATGTCCATAATCACACAATTTATCAAATTTTATTATTATATTAAAACTGAAGTCAAACACTAAAGAGAACCCATTAATATCTCAGCACCACAGCATATCCGTTTTCTTGCACTGATGTTTTTGAAATTAAACTTTGGAAAACCATTAATACTTCTTGAGCATTTCTATATTTTGTCATTTTATAATCAAAGACTTCAGTATTTCTAGAAGACCAAGCTCAAAGTAGCGCACAACTCTGAAGATGAAGAAAAACAAATAGATAAAAAGAAAATAAATCTGTGTCTTTGTATTCAGCCCTGAGTGAAATTTTTGTAAAACCACTTCCAGGTTTCACCAGCTGGAAACTAAACATTTTATCCAGCACAATAACTCAATCTCACAGAGACTGGATGAGGTGAATCTCTGAACTTTACATTTTTTGTCTTGCATTCTCATTTGGATTTAGATCAGGACTTTGACTTATTGCATGAGCATATAAGTCAAAGTTTCACTCACTGAAACTGAGTGAGAAAACACTCAATTGTGGTGTTTCTCAAATGGAATTGAGAAATAAATTTTTTTTCGACGTTAGCGGAATGAGATTTGTCAAGGAACACTTTCAGTCTGTAGATGGGGTAAAAGTTGTGAAATATTCCTCCAGAATAAAGCAGCTCTAACTGCAGAAAAGATATTCATCAAAGTATTTGTGAAAATCAAATGTAATTTTCTTCTTCCTCACAATCTTCACCAATTTCTGTTGGCCCAATAAGCCCAATAAGAAAGCATAGGAATGTGTGGTCGTATTATGGCTAAATGCAGAAAAGAACAAAAGCATCAGAATATATCTGCAAGGCAGTGCAGCTCCTCACTCCTGATGGAATTAGAGGCTCTACGTTTGTGCAGTAAGAACATCACTGTTTTATCACTTTTCAAAGAGCTTCAGCTCATCCTATGGCAACAAAACAATGCAAAGTGCACCTGTATGATGGCTCTCAGCTGTAAATAGTTCATCAAACCGTCTCTTGCAGCAAAGCATAATCACTTCCTGCAGTGAAGTTTGAAGGAAGTTAAATAAAAGTGTTTTCTCTAATACATTTAAGATAAACTGCATATTGGAAAAAGTGGATGTTCAAAAAAATAAAATGAGGGGAAAGAAGATGCACAACACATGATTACATGTAAAGAGCGCTGACTCGATTCTGGGAAGAGTCGGAGCGTAAAAGCTTTTCTTTAATCGATCCCAGCCGGGTGAATCTGCTAAAAGCCTCTTGAGTGACTGCCAACCCACCAAACGCTCAGGAAGACTTAGATTGCTCACAGTGCAGAAACACAGAAGGAGGAGGGTTTAGAAGAAACACATTTTTCTCTTTTGCGTGGTTAGTGATAGTAATATTTTTAAAGTAGGGATACACATATCCACTTTTTTCTCTTTTGATAGCAATACTGGTAGTGATTTCTGAGGTCTAGTATTGGCCGACATTAGACCTAAGAAAAAAATACAAAAAAAAGAAATAATACAGAAGAAAGTGGTGAATGGACTTAAAACACAGACATAAATGAACTGAATTACAAATTTATTTAATAACTCTGCACTAGTACTTATATACACCAACAGTTTTACAAGCTTGTTCAAACAAGTAAAAACTACAATAAGAGTATAACAATTAATTTAAAATCACTAATAAATAAACTGAAACTGGCAGAAACAATATTTTGACTAGCTTGTAAAAATAAACTAACAAACCTTTCGAGTAGTTCAGAAAGTGCTATTAGGAATTGTCAATAATTATATTGACAATAAAATAAATAATAAAGCATGATGCTGCTTAGAGCACAAAGCATAGAATTATACTGAATCGATCTGCCCTCATGAATGATATTGATATCAGATCAGTGTATCAGTGTATTTCAGACTGCAAAACATCAGTGGTTTCTTCAAATGCTAAAAATCCAGAGAGATGTAAACCTCTGGATTGGAACCCAGAAACTTAGAATATTTATGCTCTAACCAACGCACTGGACTACTGGACTCTTGTATTCATCCCTCTTTTCAATTAGAATCTTTACTTATTATTTTATAGTTTTTTCCCCCAGTTTTCTTAAAAAGACTGCTTCCACTTTGCAGCATTGTACTTGTAGTTCAAATGTCTGTCCACTAGAGGTGCTGTTATTTCCCCAGACCTTCAGCTGGGGGTGGAGCAACATCTCCTGGGGGCGGGGCTCTGTGAAACAGACAGCCAGCTGAGCCCAATCACCACACAACTGTATTCTACCGGTTACACGTGGGCCAATCGCAATCAGCCAGAGGAAGCCAATGGGAATGAGGCGTGTTTGCTGTTAACCAGTCAGGAGAGAGGCGTGGCAGACAGCAACAGCTCAGGCGGTAAACTGTTTATTAGCTCAAAGAAGAAAGTTAATTTTTTTTATAAATTGTAATGTCATAGACAAATTTGATTGATCAGATATAGTTTGCATGTATTTTAGACAGAATTATTGTTTGAAGTATACAAATAGTAAATAAGTAAAAATGAAAATAAGTGCAAATATAAACTGGTGTTTGAAAAATGTAGTATTAACTTACAAAAACAGTAGCAATAAAGTTAATTTTCCAAGAATATTTTTTTAAAGTTACATTTTAACAAAAATTAATGCATTAAAAAATCACAATGTAAGATGTACAATGCAGTTCTGTTTATTCATGAGGTGCCAGTTCATATGTATTATCTAATATTTATTCAATTTTACAGAATCCAATTCTGTTATTATTTTTCATTACTATTTAATACCAAAGTTGTAATCAGTTAAGTAGAACAGTAAGTTCTACTGTAAGCATATATACTGTAACCCTTTTGCATATTTAAAATATGTTCCTCTGCTCAGTCTCACAGGTCTCATCTTGAATCTTACATTAAGAACAAGGATTACGTTGTTTCAATTGGAAACTTCTCATCAAAGAGGTCAAAGGTCACATGTGGAGTACCCCAAGGTTCAATCCTAGTATCCCTCTTATTCAATATTTATATATTCAGATTATAACAGGAAATAAGATCAGCTACCTATGCAGATGATTCACAGCTCTACATTACGATGTCACCAGGTGACCTTTGACCTCATCCAATCATTAAAGAGATGTTTAGAACAGATAAATGTGTGGATGTGTCAAAACTTTCTCCAGTTGAACAGAAACAAAACTGAAGTTATTATCTTTGGACCTAAAGAGGAGCGAAATGTGCAGCTTCAGTTATTACAACTGAAAACCAGCGATCAGCCCGAAACCTGGGAGTAGTGATGGACCCTGACCTGAACCTTCAGAGCCACATAAAGACAGTCACAAAGTCGGCCTTCTATGACCTGAAGAACATCTCCAGGATTAGAGGACTGGGTAACACTTTATTTGAAGAGGTGTGCATAAGACTGACATGACACTGTCATAAATATGACATAACATAACATAACATAACATAACATGAACATAAAGAAGTCTTTATGAATGTTTATGACTGTTGTCATGAAATGTCATTTGGTAAATAATGACACTTTTTTAAAAGCCCATTAAAAATGCCAACTTTGCATGATTTTGTAAACTATGCAAAGTTGGCACTTTTAATGGACTTTTAATGCAACTTTTAGAGCAACTTTGCATTAAAAGTGTCATTATTTACCGAATGACACTTCATGACAACTGTCATAAACATTCATAAAGACTGTTCATGACAAGTGTTGTCATGTCAGTCTTATGCACACCTCTTCAAATAAAGTGTTACTGAGGACTAATGTCTCAGCAAGATCTAGAGAAGCTCATCCATGCGTTTATCTTTAGTCACATTGATTACTGCAACAGCGTCTTCACAGGTCTAACTAACAAATCAATCTAACCGCTGCAACTGATCCAGAACACTGCTGCTTGCGTTGTGACTAAAACCAGGAAGATTGAGAACATAATACCAGTTTTAAAGTCCCTAAACTGGCTCCCTGTAGCTCAGAGAATAGACTTTAAAATATTGTTTAGTTTATAAATCACTGAATGGTTTAGCACCACAATACATTAAAGATCTGTTATTGCTGTACCAATCTTCCAGACCCCTCAGATCTTCTGGTTCTGGTTCTGCTCTGCATCCCCAGAACCAGAACTAAATGAGGAGAAGCAGCATTCAGTTTCTACGCACCACAAATTTGGAACAAACTTCTAGAAAACTGTAAAATGGCTGAAACATTGAGTGACTTTAAATCTCGACTTAAAACCCACCTTTTTAGAGTTGCTTATGGAACATAAACAACAACTGGCATTTGAATGTTTTTGATTGTTGATTCAATGTGCTTTACATATTCAAAGTGCTTTACATATGCTTTACAAGTGCTTTACATATTAAACACAAAAACACAGAGTCATGACTCTGTGTTTTTGTGTTTAATATGTAAAGCACTTTGAAATGCCTTGCTGCTGATATACAATATGGTGATATACAAATAAAGTTTGATTGATTATTAGAAAAAAAACATATTGTTTTATAAGCATTTTTATGTAGTAAATCTTTACTAATATGAAAAAATTTTGCTCCCATTTTCACTTTAAAACAATTTGATTTTCATTTAGCTGGTGCCAAGTCTGCATGGTTGCAGTTTTTTTATTTATTTATCCAAATCATAACATCATTAATGTTTTCATTTATTCACATGAATTGTATCAATTGTTTTCTTGATTTCAAACAATTTCTTTCCAAAGTGAAGATACAATGTGCCAGTTTTGGAGAAATTTGTCGGTCACTTTGTGATTCGTTATGTCAGACCAGCTCTTATCAGCCACAGGAGATTGTTTGTTCTTTGGTGTGGGAGCAAGATAAAGCCACATGCCAGCAATAAACCGAAAAAAGGCCTTTAGTGTTTCTAAAGATCAAATTTTTTGACAAAAATCAGCGATTTTTATCATTTTAATTTTTTTCCAAAGCCATAAAAGCTACACTTGCAAGCAAACATATGATAGTAAGATTATAAAACGGAGTGTTACGACCATAGTAAGAAATTTTTTTTTTAATGAAATTATGAGAACACAGTCATAATATTACAAGAATACAGTCCCACTAAAGTGAAGTAGAAATAATACCATAATAAAGTCATAGTATTAGGAGATATGTCCTAATTTGTCATAATCTTACACATTTATTTTTGTAATACTAAGACTTTATTATATTATTTTGACTTTACTCTTATGACTATTTTTTGTAATACTATGACTATTATCATAATACCAGGACTTTGTTCTCACAATATCAGTGTTGTATAGTAACGAAGTAAAAATACTTCACTACTTTACTTAAGTATATTTTGGAGTACTTCATACTTTCCTCGAGTATGAAAATGTTTTGATAACTTTCACTTTTACTTCACAATATTTCCAAACTTAACTGCATACTTTTACTCCGATACATTTTCAATATGTGGTTTAGTTACTCGTTACAAAAGAAAGAGAAAGAGAAACGCTAGTGTTTTGACCCCACCTACTGATTGACTGCAACAAAGTCGGACACAAATGGAGCCCCATACGACATGAACCACATATATGGGGTTTGTATGGGGTTCCATTTGTGACATGAACAAATGGAACCATGCATATGTGGTTCATGTCAGAAGCTGGTTCAGTTGTAAAGCAGGTTAAGTTAACCTTGTGCTTGTGTAAAGCACTTAATTTTCCTAACTAAATGATGCCTGCAGGTATATCTAATAGAAGGTTTAATTTTGCCTGCACTTGGTTATGTACATTATTTTAACTGTATTTGACAAATTTACCAAAATATAAAAAATGTAATTCAAACTGCACTTGCCTTGTTTTACTTTTTACTTATACTTTTCATTACATTACTTTAGTACGTCTATTTTTACAGTAATTTCCATACTTAAGTACCAGAAAATTCAGATACTTTAAGACTTTAACTCAAGTAACATTTCTGTCAGTGACTTGGACTTTTACCAAAGTCATATTTTGGAGAGGAACCTATACTTTTACTTGACTCTGAGATTTCAGTACATAATATTGTGCAGTGTTGTATAACTGCACAATATTATGAATTTATTCTTCTAATATACTAAGACTTTTTTCTCATTATTTTGATTTTACTCTCATACAACTTTTCTGTGGAAATATTATGATTTTACTCTTCTATGATTTTACTATCATGACTTTATTCTTGTAATAACATGACTTTATTTTCATAAATTTACCTTTTCATTTTCTTGGAGTGACCCTAATACTCTGTCGTAAGATTAAAAAGCCAAGTGGTTCTGTATTGTGTTGAACACCATTCATATTTGTCCTGATAAAACTCTACTGCTGGTACTAACTCTCTGTCTCTCCCTTTCGGTTTCTCCTTCTCTTGTGTTTTTATGCACATTTTCCTCCCAGATTTGTCCACCACCAAAGCTAAAGAAGCGCCCAGCCCCGACTCCATCTCCCGATAGCTGCTTCTGCTTCGTCTAACATCGCTTCTGTCTTTTTGTGTCTCATTAACCTACTGTTCTTCTGTCTGCTGTCCCACTTATTCCAATATTGCTCTACTTTGCTAATATCTAATTACTAGTTTGACTTTTCTTGTTTGATTGTTTGGGTCAGTCTGAATTTTTCAAATGTGGCTGTGAATAAATCAATAAATCAACAAACAATCAAACAAATGTCTGAGTGATGTCTTCTTAAACAATAAGTCCTCCATTTTTAGAATAATGTGGAAAAAAATGTGGATGAAATTGAAATGTTCTAATGTTCCACTGTTATTCCTTGAAATGATCTAAACAGATAATTTCAAGCAGCTTGGGTTTGTACATGAACCAAACCCAAACTGTTAGAGATTCAACCATCAGAGACGGTACTGGACCTCTGAGAGGCCCAGCGTTCATGTTGCTGCATAACTTCAGCTGAAATAACTTCAATGTTTTTCTAAAGAAGAGAGAATGGGGAGCAAGAAAACAATGTTTCTTATAGACATGGCCCCCAAAAGACAGAACACCCTCAGGGAGGATCTCCTCCAAAGAAAAACAAAAGAAAATACATTTACCTGACCACTGACCACTGACCACTGTTTGTGTTTCATCTTCCACTCAAAGGATGGTGAAAAGATGTTTTCAGTTGCTCGTATATTGTTGTTTGTATCGCTTTGTCTTTTATGCTATCTGTACATCTGACCCGAATATAAATTTTGACTTTGATTCCAAGAAAACATGCAAAGAATTGTTGACTTGATCTGTGTTTGTGGAACCACAGTAAATATAAGTTAAAAAGTTCCTCATTTATATCTAGGGGGATTTTATGGTGCCGTGTGTGAGAGAGACCTCTTGTCTGATAAAGTTTAGTTGAAATTTCTCATGCTTGGGGTTGATGTTGTCTGCTTCCTGGATGTGGCCGTAAGATCCAGGAGTAAGAAAGAGGCTTGCAAATATGAGATATGTGTAAACAAGATGTGGCTTCCTCAAGTCCGGCCTAATTTCCCAGAATGTTTAGAAAACCATTCAATTTGTCTTAATCAACATCACCTGTTTGTCTGGCAGGAAACCAAGAAGTGACTTTTCTGAGCTACTTGTACTGCTTCATCATCCACTGGAGAACCTCCCACATACAAACTCAGTAAATAACCATGTTCTTTCAACAACTGTAAAACTGATGCAGGGTACCGCCTGGGATCCAAAGAACCATCCAAATGTGTTGGACATATATATACTCTGCTCCTTCCTTCTAAAAGTCTCACATATTTGACCTTACTTCAATCCACGGAGGTCCGCATATATTCGAAGCAGACTCAAAGAGGATTTCCGCCTGACAAGATGCAAAGATATATTTTTATGACCACATATGTGTAGTTGGTGTCACATGACACCGAGCTGATACAGTTGAAAATCAATTCACCCAGTGGCGAGAATGCATAGTGTGACCACCATTCTCTGTTCCACGCTGACAGATGTGTGAAGGCTGCCCTGATGGAGAAACAAACGGGATGCCTAAATGGCTCATCAAATTAGATAAATTTGTAGGTTTAGCGCGACAAATTTATCAAAAATGATTGGGACTATGAAATCCCAATTATGTGCGGAAGGTCAACGCAGCTCATAGAGTATGCACAGCATGTCACGTGTCATGTGGGAATCTGAAGACCAACAGGTTCAAAGAAATAAAAAAACAATCTTCCTTGATTGTCAACAGCCTTTTATCTCTTTTCCACTGAGCAGTATGGCAGAGTTTGGTACTCTACACTATTTTGTTTACTGACATTGTAAAAGCAGTCCAAATGTTGTGTGACCAATACCACAACATTCTTTGGACTCCTACAGTTCAGAGGACACTTGTAATGTGGATAGGATGGAGCTACTGGCATTACACATCACTGTCTGTTGATTGGCCAACAGAAAAACTTCATTATGTGCAACAACTTGGAGGGATACTGGTGAATCACGTTAGTTGTCACACTAGTATGCCGCCATGTACCTCACCAATGAGACACATCCTGGTGGAGGAAGCTCTCTCCTGCATGTTGGACCATAACATAGCGTACCAGATCAGACTGACTCGTTACGTACTGCTCAGTGGAAACAAGTCATTAGATCCGGAGAGCCAGCAACATTCCCCAAATGTTATTTGGGAGATCTTTCATGTTGCCTGCTGTGAAAGTGGAAATCTGACAAAACTGAAAGCTTCAAAGACCTTCCCTGCCCTTTCCCTTAGATCAGAAAAAAAAATCCAGATTAAGTAGAGCTCTTTTGTCTTATGAAATACTTTAAATCGGGATAACCTGGGGCCTCAGTTCAATTAGAGGCCTGAAGACATTTTTTAGTGTTAGTCATTGTTGTTAGCTTGCTTTATTACTTGTATTGCTTATCAGTAGATAAGCTGTATAATAATTTAGATTTTGATTCTTTAAGTAGGGCATAATGATCTTCTCATAATCTATGTGCGCCATTTGTCTGAAAATAAATCTTTACACAGAGATAAATTAGACTCCTGACCTTTTTGTTGAGTGGAATTGATCAATAAGAAGAAAACAACTGAAAATTCACCACAATTACTCAAGTCTAGTTTAAATTTCACATTGTTTTATTTGCTTAAGTTGAACATTTAAATGATGCATTTCACGTTTCAAACTGAACTGCCGAAATCAGTAAATTTTTGATGATATTCTAGTTAGCTAAGATGCAACGTAAATGCATCAGCTCATCAGGGTAGAACACTGGGCTGAACTGAATGGAGGAAAAAATTGTCTAGTGATGATGACTGCGTTTCTTTTTTTAATGAAGGTAAACTGGAAAGAACTGTACCTGAGGAAGAAGAGGAGGAAAGCAGCCATTAGGGATGACTGATCTGCACCAACAGCAAAGATACTTCAGCACAGAAGAAGCAGGCATATGTTTTGAAGTTTGGAAAAATCAAGATGAACACCCACATCAAATCGTATATAATACTAACATGACAGGGAATCTATCAGAGTGATATCTCACATAGTGTTACAAAAGAAAATCTTTTTTTTATGTGAGCATGTGAACAAACTGTATTCAGCAATAATACCTGCTGAAGTTTTCCAGAAGCACCTCACCATCATGTTCTATAAACCAGAACAATATGTTTAGACACTTATTGTTCCAACCTTTACATCTGTATGAGTGAGCTTATTCTGAGACAGTATAAAATCAAAATGGTGTATTTCTCTTTTCACCCTTTCGGTTCTTGCATTGTTAAATGTTTCATTTCTAATATATATGACAATTAGGCAACCAAATGCCTTTTAATAAGTTACAGAAAATAATTTGAGGCTATCAGTTGACAGGTTTTAGACTTTTCTTAACCTTCAAGATTATCCAAACAAATAAAAAATGCTTGGGATACAAAGTGTGCATTTTAATTGTTTGCCAATTAGCCGGTCTTTGCAACAGAATAGCCACATTAACTAGCTATAGCAGATGCTAGACTTACAAAGGTCAACAATTTGAAGGAAATTAAAAAATAATAAAATAATAAACTGACAAAATATTATTTTCATTTTATGTATATAAAATAGAAACAGTTAAAAGCTTAATAAAAATAAACAGTTAAAAACATTTTTCTCCCACTTCCAGCTTTAATGACACATTAGCTTTAGCTAATATTATTTTAATTAGCAGGGAGAATGGGGTAAAATGAGTCTTTTTTTACTTTTATTTTTTTACATATTATCTAGGCATGTACAAATGACATGTGACTGTAACAAAAACACTTATCGTTATTTCAGAATGTCTTTTTTCAGTTGAAATACAAAACATAACATGAGGAAAATTTGGCCCGGTAAACTGACCGCCTACATAAACTCTCGAACATCCTACCAACACAACTATTTTCTTCCCAGAATGTAGGGACAGATATTCTGCTTCTCTGATAATTCAAATGGCAATTTACAGCATTTTTAAGTCAGGCTATGGAAGTGGTATTTACACCACAGCAGTTGGTGGCTGTCAAATGTACACCATGATTCCCCATCTATATGGTATCTATATGGTATCTGTATGGTATCTGTATGGTATCTGTATGGTATCTGTATGGTGTACATTTTAAGTCTCAAGTCCTTACAACTGAAATGTTAAGCAAAAACGTACGCTGACGTACAAAAACACTTCTTTTTTGAAAAAAAAGAAAAAACCTAAAACTAAACAAATTTGTCACATTGCCACACAATTGTATCAATTAAAGGCACAGCGACGTACCTAAAAAATATTGTAGTAAAATAAACAGCGGTCGTCTGACCACTGTTTATTTTACTACAATATTTGTAATAATATTTTACAACATTTTTAACAGAAAATGAATCTATAAATGAGTGTTTGAAACATGAAAAGGAAAGTTGTATATCAACTAAATTGGAATTTGGGTCACATTTCAAAAATACTGTATTTAGCCAAATTTAAGGAATGGACACTTCAAAGTCTGCTGTTGAGTGAAAGCCACTGATATTTTGTGCTCTGACTTACTATGAAATTAGAATGAATGAAAAACAATGTGATTCATAAATGTCTCAGTTTACGTTGTAACTAATATTTCCATTTTAAGGTTTTTATTTTGTAAGTGAAACTATAATAATAATAATAATAATAATAATAATAATAATAATTATTATTATTATAATGTCATTTTTTTCAACTGGCTGTCCTGGATAATTTCTACCATTCTTAAATTGGAATCCGGGTTGCACTTTGGGAAATCCTGGCGTAGTGTTTGCTAATTCAGATAAGATGAGCAATATGTTATCATATTGTGCCTTTGCTATTTCTACATCAGACAGTGATATTCAACGGATTCAATGTTTTTACATAAACTCTTTTTAATAAGAGTGCATCTGATTTCAAATTATCCTGAACACCCATACAAAGCAAACACAAGCACTGCTTTTGCATCATAGTAAGTGTTTGGATAAAGTGCCCCCTGCTGGCGTCTGCCAGACAGCAGGACTCTTTCTGGGTTGGATTAATTTTTAGCTCTATTTTATTATACCCAGGGTGTTGTTCCATTCTTCTGCAGAAATTTGTACCATCTGCAAATTGTTTTATAGCTTTTATTTAAAAGAAACCAACATGCAAGAGTGAAAACAAAAATGTTTAAAACGATTTTTGGTGATCATCAAAAGAGTTGTTTTGGTGGATTTGTGTTTAAATGTTTTTTCTTTTAAATTCATTTTTGGTTTCTTTTGACAATATATAAATTGAATGTTTTCAAGCTGAAACGTTAACAGATTCAAGCCAAGAGTCCTGACTAAAGTCTGTGGAGGAAGCTACACAATAGGGTGATGGTGAGACACTTTCCCGTCTTAAAACTTGGAACTCCTCACTAAAGATGCATTGAGTCACAATACAAGTTAAAAACAAGTAAAAATCTGGTCAACCAATCATAATTAATGGAAGGCTTGAACAGATTTTTCTATTGATCATTAGGGAAGGAAGGTGGAAACCATTGTTGGTGTGCCATCTAAAACAAAAACCAAGACAGGCTTTCCCCCAAAACTAATGCTACTTTCACATTGCTTTTTGTTTTGAGAAACATATTTATATTTAGAAACATATTTTTATTTATTAACTAATCAACTGATTGAAAGTTGATTAGTTGTACTGACAGAAGTGTGAATAACTTTGGACTTAACTGTATATCTCAAAACTGAGCAGGAACCTTGTCTGTCTACATCAGTGAGTGAAAGTCAGCAGACACAGAGGACGCCTGAGATCAATTAGTCTGCAAGGTGCGATTTCAATGAAAGATGTCCTTGTGGACTCATTGCATCTTGTAGATAACTGCAGGATAAAACCACCTGGTTGTGTGAAAATCCAAAATGAAACATAGCAGCTTGTAATGGATCTAGGAGCTGTTCTCTCACATTCATTAATGTTTTAGCAGTTAGAATAGAATAGATTACAACATACTTAAAGGTTGGGCACACTAGCAGCTGCCATCAACACTCCACAAATGCTCTGGTGCCAAACATAAACCTGCCAGCCATTTGCAATACAATGCACTCGTATCAAACTCAAAAGATTCCTTCTGGATGATTAACTGTTTTTAATTACTACACATTTTGTACTTACCTCTGGTCTACAGGTCAGTACATCCATCAGAAACTGTTGCCGTTATGAGCAGCTGGTGCCCCAAACTGCTTCAAGTTTGAAACAGATGTAAAGTTAAAGTCTGTCCTAAACAATCATTGCTTTCGTTTCCTGGTTCAACATAACCAGATCATTAGTAGCCTGGTAAAAACCAGGTCTTGTTCTGCACCTTACTTCACCCAGAGGGTCTGGACCCCAGCTGTTAAGAAATGATTGCTTCCTTGAGGAGTGGACTCTGTTGAAGTTTTGAATTTCACTCCATCGCTAAATGTTTGTTTATCAGACATGTATTTAATGTACTATTATACATATATATATATATATAAATATATATGAAGAAGATAAAAATAAAAAATATGACAAATAACATAAAATATTACAGATGTTTTTCATTTGTCCCTTAAAATCCTAATACCAAACTGTAAGCATACAGCTGATAAGAAAGAATCCAGTGAACGCACCACCAGGAGTGTTTACATATATATATTTATTTAGTCTTATTGCAGCTCCAGGTTTTTGTAGTTTCACAGGTCAGAGGTGGATTAGCGTTTGAGTTGCTTTATCAGCGGAGGAACTGGTTGAATTTATTTCCTGTTAATAAAGTTAAGCACAACGGATTAATAAAACCTCTGAGTGTGGATGGTCAGCCTTCAGCTTCACAAGTGTAAAAACGGGGCGAGGAAAACACCAAGTCTGCTCCAATAAGGCCCTCCGAAACGGGAACAGCTGAGGGGAATGTCTGCAGCCGTTCCTGTCACTTGTTCCCTCAAAGTTTTTGTTCCTGCTAACAAAGCTGCCGCACAGTCGCACTTTAAAAAAAAAAAAAAAAAAGGCATCACACACCATTAATAAAACACTTCAGCACTTCCAAGCCCTGATACACAAGATTTTTTTTTTTTTTTTTAGTGTCAACACATTTGGCAAATGGTCATCATTGTCGTCATCATAAAAATAAAGCATAAACATTAAAAACAGACAGGTTCAGTTCACATCGAAGTAGAATACAGATAGCATATCTTTACCCACAAAAACGTTTGTGTTACGACTACCTAGAAAAACCCCAAAACAATAAAAAAACAAAACAAAAAGAAAACATCACAATGTTATACAAATGTATGGTTTTTATGTGATGAAATGCAGAAAGATTATTAGATAAGTATCAGAGTATCAGCTCAGGATGTCTGTCAGTGTGTGGAAACCTACGAGTAACGTGTTTTTCGGCATCGACCCGTCGTCCTCGACGACCAAAAGAACCTCCACGGCACACAGAACCAATGCATTCCCAAAAGTAAGCATCAATCATCAAGGAAGTTTCAGCTCAAAAATAGAAATCTCAAAATGTCTATTAAAATTAAAAATAAAGGAGAAAAAAAGGAATATTCAGTGTCAGCTTTATATATATACTATATCTTTATATTTTTGTTCAATAAAACATTGTATATTAGGTGTTGCAGTGGTCATGGTCTCCAGCAACATCAAGGAAAACAATGACAGAAATGAAGACACTGATCCCCCCCTCAGGTCATCCAGCTGTATGTGTGTGTGTGTGGTGTGTGTGTGTGTAGTGTGTTTGGTTAAAGTAATTAGCGGCTGTTGTGTGTTACGTTTTTGCCGATATAGTGTTGGTTTTAGAGGATTCAGCCGAGGCCTTGTGGGCCGGCGTGTTGCGGTAGTGTTTGTGTTTTTTATGTACAGTTGGCGCCTCGCCGTGCGCTCGCTGCGCCTCTATGCGCTGGCGCTGATGCTTGTTTGTAGACGGCGTGGTAGGCATTCCTCAGTAGGACGTAAGGGAAGCAGGACTCAGCAGGTCCATGGTCAGGAAGGGAGACTCCTGCACAATCTGAGGTAGAAGAAAATAACAATACACATATATATATATCAGTGACGTGCAATCAGGGGAGGTAGAACCTCACCTGTCATCATGGAAAATAATATAATAATAATAATAAAAAATCAATTTATATTGCTATATTTACCCTGTGGTTTGTACTATAAAGCAGTGGTCCCCAACCTTTTTTGTGCCGCGGACCGGTTGAGACTGTGAAATTTTTCCGCGGACCGGGGGGGTGAGGTGGGGGTGGGGGTAGGGCGGGGGGGGGGGTAGGGCGGGGGGGGGTGGGGGTGCGCGAGATCCATACAAGTCCGACAATTCCTACCGGGCTGCGATGTGTCTCTTTTCCCCTTTGCTGTTGGCGCACAAGTAACCGAGAGCATCCGGTTGCAGGATTTTCAAAATAAAAGATGCTCCAGACTCAAATAATACGTAACACGGAGATATTTAATTATTTCTTGCGCCGCGGACCGGTACCAATTGGCCCACGGACCGGTACCGGTCCACGGACCAGGGGTTGGGGACCACTGCACAGTAAGTAAGTAAAGTACAGCGATATATTTGTTTTCTACTCTCTTCCGACATGAACATGACAGACTAGATTTCTACACTTAAACAGTTTTCTAAAGTGAATTTTCAATTGAAGCAAGACATAATAACTAAAGGAAGACCAACACAAGGGTTGCTACCTTTCAGAAATCAAAATAAGGGAAATGTAAAGTGGAAGGGAAGGGTGCTGCTGCGGCAGCGTGTCAGTTAGTCTGACACCCAGAAAGCAGTTGGGCACAATATTGCAACACCAACACCGTGAGTCAAACAATGACCCAGGCAGCCTATTAGATAAAGACTTGTTCATTATAACACATCCACATTCGTAGAATACGGAGCATATCATGTCCCGTATCAGTTCAATGCAATACGCCATGCTTAACAACCAATTATGGGACGGGTGGCAACTTTAATTAACACCAAAGCTGATTTGATGATTGATTTTTAAACTGAGTAGAAAAGACATGCCGAGGATAAACTTGGCTTTGAAGGAGGGAATATTTTTGTGCAGACTTAGCGGTGCATGGATTTCATTGATAAGTAAAGGTAAGACAGCTATAAGATGTTTTTGTTTAGTTTTTTAATGAAATGTGCGTTTTGTGGGCTACAGTTTGTATATCTAAATATTTCAGTAAAGTAGAAGCGGTAGCTAATCTACCACAGCAATTATTTATTAATAAAACATTAAGCCTAAGACATAACAACATACTGAATGTTCTGTTCTGTGTAACACCAAAGAAACATTCAAACATTATTGAATGTTTCTTTGGTGTTAAATCCTAAAACACAAAGTGGCATTGTTGTCAGTTGCTATGGCAACAAGTCTGCGTGTAGCTTGGCGGATACAGACTTTCTCGATCTTTCCCTTTGCTGTGGATCATAGAACGAAATTAATACCTAATATTCCAAGCTTAACTAAGTTAATGTGACTATGGATGACATGTAAAGCCTTTTATGCCTGCTTGAAATTTCCGTAGGTCCAATAATATGCATGGTGTCTATACAAGTCGTAAGTCAGTGCCTCACCAGCAATGAACCTCACCGCACGTCACTTATATGTGTGTGTGTAGATGTCAGACTTTACAGTTTTCCTAGGTTTGAACGTCTCACTTTTACTTTTCTCAAACATTTCTTATTATTTTGACCAAACAGTTTAACGGCTGGTAAAAGTATTCCAGATACTTTTACAACAAAATAGTTTTTCTCTAAAAGACAAACTACCATCAACTGTTGGTCATAAATTCAGAAGCAGTTTTTTTGTTAAAATGAGAAACCAAACTTGTTAAATTGAGAAAACTCTTTTTTACAATGACATTTATTTTCTTGTTAAAATCCAAATCTTTTCTTGTTTAAATAAGAAACAAGAAGATGTTGCTGTTTGATCTAGAAGTCAAACAGCAACATTTCTAGAATATTTTGAGTGTTGTCTAGACAAAACAGGGTGACAAGGAGGAGGCTCGTCGAGAGTCTCATTACAAATTTTAAAAAGTCGTAATTTGTCAGAGGAATATATTTTTATATTTTGATATAAGAAAAAAGTTTCTGGTTTTAACAAGATATAAAAATCAGCTTCTTTTAACAATCTATAACATTTTAAGTTAAAATTTTCTAGAATTTTTAAACACCACATTAAATACACATACTGTACATGTTTTAGACTGTATGTGTATTTTGACGGTGCCAATTAGAAAAAATCCACTCTTCATTCAAACTTGCAAATAATTCTTATTTAAATAAAAATTAAACAATTTTAATTTTTAAACAACTGCAAAAAGAGCAGTTAAAATAATTCACTAGCAGCCTAAAATGAAGGAGCCCGTCTGTCCAGTCTCCTGTCTTCAGCGTCCCCTCACCATGTCCAGCAGCAGGTAGACAGACTCTCTGTTTCGTGTGGTCATCTTGTCCGTCTCCTGGCCGATCTTCAGGAGGCTGGACGAGGCCAGCTGCACATATAGACACAGACACACATTTTTTGAAGCTTCATGAAACATTTGATCTGCTAAAATAAATCAACACAAATACTATTTTTTAAAACCTTTTTCCAGCCTAAAAGACAGTATTAAAACTAAAATCAAGAGTGCTGTGGTAGCGCAGGGGCAAAGCACAACCCATGTATTAAGGCCTTAGGCCTCATGCCGGTGGTCGCAGGTTCGAGTCCCGGCCTGGTGACATTTTCTGCATGTCTTCCCCCTCTCTCATAACCCTCTTTCCAGTTAAACTAGTGGCCTTTCAAATAAAGGCCACTAGAGCCAACAAAACCTTAAAAAACTACAATCAAATAATTTCTCTGTCTTACAGCCAGGAACTCCTTCAAACGGTCCTCTATGCTTCCCTTGTGGATGGTGAAGAGAGCCGCAGCGATCTGATTGATGGCTTTGGCCAAACAGTGGATGTTGTTGCAGTGGCCTGTAGGGGGCAGCAAATACAAATTGTTACCAGGAGTTTTCTTCTTTTTTTTTTTTTTTTTTAAAAAAAATTGAAATCCATCAAAACAGCTCAAGAGTCTGACTTCTAGACCTGAGAAAAGCTTTATGTGGAACTGAGAGAGCAGATTAAAAACTATGGATTTTTATGTATGTTTAACAGATAAATATGAAATGGAATTGTGAACTCGCAGGATGGCTAACACAGCGGTAATGAGGCCGTGTACGAAGAAATGGTGGCGGCAAAACCAATTGTCGGCCACGACGTTATCTGCATACCAACCAGAGCCGAGCCTCTGATAACTTATTATCCACTTTAGAAGGCCCTTATTAGCAGACCAGCCTTTCATTTCAAGGTTGTTAGGAGGCGACGTCTTCATAATTCATCCTCTGAGTGACAAATGTCTTTGATAGCTTATCAAAAACCTCATTTAGCTACAACAGAGGGACTCGACTGGGGAAAATGTTCAGTTGACTTTCACTTGATTGGTGCTTTTATTGAAATGCACAAGATTTAATATATCAAACTGAATAAACAAGCTAATTGGGGGAAAAAGGCATTTAAAAGATGGTGAGTCTTATTTGCCATTAAAAACTGTTAAATGCAAAAATTATGGTAAATGCTGCTCAATACTGCTTTTAGGCTGTAAACTGCTGTGAACTGTAAAGTTTATTATTATTACTTATTTTTGTAATTGGCATTTAAAAAAATCTCAAAGGTAAGCATGGAGGGAAAAACATTCACAGTCTCAAAATAATGTACCGGTAATGGAAAAATGTGACATTTTTAGCGTAAATGTGAGTAATTTAAAAATATCAACTATTTGAAAGACAATGAAAATTCACCGTCGAGCCCATTAAACATAAAATAGTTAGATTTTTTTCACATCTTAAAAAGAATTACACGAGGCATGTCTTAGTCATGTTTTCATAACCGTTTTTTTCATGTGCATTTTGCAGTATCACATTAGAAACAGTCGATGGACACTGCAGAATTCAAAATAACTTCCTTAATTTTGAATAAAAGATGTTACACTCGGCTGAGTTAGTTTTTGGCTTTGCGAAAAACAGTCAATGAGGTAAAGTGGAGAAGGAAACATATTTGCTGCATAAGTTCTGATGTAGCGAATGTAACATTCAGAACATTCACTACATGTTCTGAATGTTACGTTTGCTACATCAGTGGTGCCCAAAGTCGGTCCTCAAGGTCCAGCATCCTGCGTGTTTTAGTTCTCTCCCTGGTTTAATGCATCTGGATCAAATTAGAGGCCTAAGAAGAACACTGACATACTGAAATGGTTGTTACTACACCAGGGAGAGAAATAAAATATGCAGGATGCCAGACCTCCAGGACCAACTTTGGGCACCACTGATCTACAACATGTTACGACACTCACCAGAGGTCTAAACCACTGGTGGGTGTCGAAGTTAGAGAACTTTCAAAGTTTAAACCTCCAGCTCAGAGGGAGCTTTTTTTTTCTGAAATGTGTGGTCCATGTTAGTTCAAAACCACTATATCTCATTTATTTTCTGCATTGCAGACAATTTCTTCCTATTTAACTGATAGATCTCAGGTTGTGAAATATGGAAGCTTTATATCACGATCACTTGTATGTTATGGTCCATGGGAGTCCCATAGGGTAGCATACTGGGTCCACTGGTTTTATGTTTTTTTATGTATATAATCTCAACTCCTTTTTGTTGAAAAATGGTCACAAGCAACCTAACAACTCAGTGACTCGCCTTCGATGGCAGGGCTGTACTGTGACATCACGTTGCTGGCAAGGGTCGGCAAGGAAACGGCCACAAACACCATCAGCAGACAGGCGATTTTATACTCCTCCTCTGGACTGATGTTCTCTGCCCAGCACCAACCAAACAATGTTGTTAGAAAACAGGCTGAGCTGGTGCTGACATGTCGAGTGTGTTTTCAATTTACCGCTCTTCTGGGAGGAGAGTGCTACCACCAGGGCTGGGTCAATCTCACAGGGTAAACCGGCAGCAGAGGACAGCTCGTAGACATTCATGGCCACCTGGTGACAGGAAATATTAACTCACATCAGCACGAGAGGAGGAAGACATGATGGTGTTACTCTGAGTGTGAATGTGTTTGACCTTCATGTCAGTCTCTCGGGGGATGTGGTCCTTGAAATCCTCCACCGAACTGACCAGGAAAGGAATGTGGCAAGACAACACCTGAAAGGAGGAAAGATCCAGATTATTTGTATTCGTCTCACATCGCCATCATGGTTCTAAAGGTCTGTGTGTGTGTGTGTGTGTGTGTGTGTGTGTGTGTGTGTGTGTGTGTGTGTGTGTGTGTGTGTGTGTGTGTGTGTGTGTAAGAGAGAGAGAGTCTTACATCTCTCAAAGCTTCCTGTGCAAGAGAGCGGAAGGATAAAATTACACCAATGATGGTCATCCTCTTCAGAACGCTGTCCACAGCTACAGAACATAAAAACACTGAACGTGAACACACTAAAGAGGTGAAGCAAATGTTACTCGATGCATTTCAAAGATTCAAAGTACAAATATCGAGAAACAAGACATCATATGATTTATCCTGGTAAGAATCAAGATGATGGGCAAAAACCTGCTCACCGACAATAACTACCATTGGTTTTAGCTTTAGCACTAAGTCTTAAATGAAATGTAAAGAACAATGGATGCTTTGCTTCTAATTGTCAACACTAGGACAGCTAGATAACAAGGTCTGTGATAACATTCACAGGTCAGTGAAAAGTTTTATTTAAAAAAAAATTGTGAGGGCGAGGGAAGCAGGTTATTTATACTAGCTTGACAGTGACAACCTTAACATGTTGATGTGCTGTGGAATTTGGTGTTTTGATTCAATTTAAAAAGGAGATCTACACACCAAACTTTATAACAGATCATCAGTAAAGTAGGTGTTTACCAAATCAACAACCGCTGTGTTCATATTTACGTAAACTATAAATCCAACATTTCTTTAGTAAGTATGATGAGTGGAAACCCCAGCAATCATCTTAGAGCTCTAACTGTGAGGTTAACATGTCCATATATCTGTGCTTACAAGTGAGTTTCTTGAACAGCGCAGCCATGTGGTCCGGCTTGTCAAAGCTCGTTCTCATCTGGGTCAACACCTCCATGTTTTCCACCACCAGTTTCTACAAACAAGATAAGAGACAGAATAACAACAGCTTATGTAAGGATGTACATAAGCTGTACATTGTAAAGATCAAAACATTTTTAAATTATTGGATTTTGAGTCCCTGATTGACCCCAGTTTTCTTTGATTTCCAAAGAATTGTAGTTTCACCTTATAAAATCATAAATGAATGATTTAAATGTGAAAAAGAAGGATTTAAAAATATGACACATCCAGTTAAAAAAGTAACTGAAGGAAGGAAATAAGTGGCATGGATTTTAAAGAAGAGACTATTTAAAGCTGCTTAGGGTTGGTCAGTATTGAGTCCAAAATAATCCTAAGGAGATTCTTCAACTCAACCAATCATCATTCGTTATATAGAGTATAAAATGGTAACTTCTTAAATTCAAAGTAACCTGCATGGAATACCTCATAGTGTTTTACATTTAACATTCAGAGACATAATGTGGGTTTAAAATTGCTGAATGCCTGAAACAAATACATTCCAATCTTGAAAAGTAGCTTCTGTGATTTGTATTACCTTTAGTTCGGCAACCTGTGATGAGATGTGCCACATCAGACTCTCACTGAGAAACTTCATCCCGTACGGCCCCAACAACTCCGAGAGGGAACGCATCTCTGCAAAACACAGCAAAAATAAAACATACGAGTTCATTCCCATTCATGCTTAAACTCCTCCCTACGTATGAACACATAAAGAACACAAACAGCCAGACGTCAGATGGAAAGCATGGGGGTACCAGAGATGTCAGAGTATTCTTCAGCATTGAACGTCAGTTCGTTCTCGGTAGGCAGGTTGACGAAGGCCTTCATGGCGGGGAAGTAGGCGATGTGTCCATTACTGACCTGGCGGAGCAAAGTTTCCAAGTACCTGCATGGACGCAGAACAGAAGGTCAGTACTTGCTTCACTTAAACAGAATAATAATAAAGTATAAAGCTATGTTTATTTACTATGATGGCATACAGGGCCAAACAAAAAAATAATTAAATACAATTAAGAGAACAAAGTTATAATATTACGAGCATAAAGTCGTACTAAAATAAAGCCAGAAAAATATGATATTAAAAATACGATACTTGAATTGTAATAAAACAAGATTAAAACTATAAGAATGTGTGAATGAAGTCAAAATAACACAAGAATAAAGTCATAATATTACAACTAATAAAAATAAAATTGTATTCGTAATACTTTGATTTTATTCTTGGAATTTAATTATTTCACATTTTCTTAGGATGGCCCTAAAACTCCATCATAATTTGCTGAGATGTAACCTTGACAACCAGCAGAGAAAATGGTTTTGCGCCATTATGGAAAATCTGCTTTTACAGCCCTTAACATTTTTTTTTGCGCATTTTGAGTGTCTAATAGTGCAAAGAATTCAAATGTATTCTCTCCTGGCACTATGTAGAAATCTTTATATTCTTTTTTAGGTTATACTTTTCAGTTTGTTCATTTTTCTCTATTTCCTATTATGTTTTGTTCTCTACCATCATACTTGCTGTGGAACTATTAAACGAGGTCATGGCTTCCGGATAATCATTGTGAATTCGCTATTTTTTTTTTCTCCTCTCAGCAATTTTGCTCATATTTTTGTCGAGGCTTTATTTACTTCATTCATGTTGTGGTAGCATTAATATTCAAAAAGTATCTGACATGCTCGAGGTACTTGGTATGGGGGGTGAGAGTGTAAATACATTAATAACACCATTGGGAAGCACGGTTCTGCAGAATCGTCATCTTCACTCTTCAGCTCTGGATCAGACTTTGGATGGTTGACATCTTTAATAAACTTGGGAGTAAAAAGTTTCTCTTCCAGTTGATAATTGTATCGCTGCTATAAAACTACAAAAATGGAAGAATGAAGTGGAGTGGGACACTGTGCGACCTGGAGAACGTGTAAGGTCTCATTCACATTAATAAAAACCACAGCAAAACAAGTTGCTCTAAAATTCACCTCAGAACAGGTGAATGAGGGCCTGCAGATTTCAGACCAAAGCATTGCAGTTCTACTTTATATAGACCATAAAAGAATGATTTACATGTGAAAAGGAAGGATTTAAAACCATGACATGTCCACTTTTTAAGTTTGGGATCCTGATGGCGGTGGGAGTTACAGTCTCACATATTGATGACTTAAGGTTGCTAAACTGACTTTATAATCCAACACACCAGTTTGTGTATAAGCTGGTGATGGTGGGCTCCCCATGGCTGTCCAAGTGCTGCGTTTGCTGCAGCAGGACATTGTTGAAAACTCGGGTGATGTCGATGGTGACGTAATTCTCTATGGACTGCAGCACCGTCATGTAAGCCCGGACGCTGGTCAGCAGCTCGCTGGGCTTGGCGATCTCCTGAGTGGCCTGGTTGTACATGGTCATCCCAACTATAGACCTGCAAGCAGAACAGACAAGTGGATTGGTTGGAGTTGGAATGATTGCAATGTTTATTCTGTTCTCTCTTTCTTTTCTTCAAGCGGTATAATAAGCAATCATTCACACTACTTTATTAATCATGCAGAAATTCATGTTTTTACCATTTACTGAATTTTTCCAAGCACTAAACATCATAAAAAACTGAAACATTTTCACTGAAGTCTTATTAAACTTATTAGAGGTGTGCCGATCAATCGGTCACCGATCATAATCGACCGATTTCCGTGAAATCGGTGATGATCGGGATCGGCCGATCATTGGCTCTGTTACCGATACCGATCACCTGCATCTCATTTCCCAGCCTGTCTGTCCAGCTGGTCTAGTCTTTCCTTCACTCTGCGTAAACGCGTAGCAACAAATGCTAAGCGTTGTGTAACTATATCGCCCTGAGTGAATGACCAGGTTTGCGTGTTGCGGCGGAAAATAGAAGCAGGTCAAAATGCATCAACACAACGAAGCTAATAGACATAAAAACAATGACGGAGTTTGGCTACATCGAGGCTCAGACACGGAGGATCAGACAGCAGGTAAAGCAGCACAGCTACAAACACTCACCCAGATTAGCATGATGGTCAGAAAGCTAAACAAATAACCTGGAAAATGATTTAAGTCTTCGAGCTGCGATGTAAGACGCTGGTTCTGCTGTTGAACCGCTGCTACGCTACAGGTAATAATATTTAATATTTAGTAATATTTGACACGGAGCCGCTTCTGCTCCACCCGGTAGCGACTCAAAGTTTTATACTTGTATTTTTTGGCAATGTTGAGAGGTTTTATTTTGGCTCTTTGCATTATTTAGCTTCTTCAGAGCCTTCATATGTTTTCAGTCTGTTAAAGATAGTATTATTGATAGCAGTTCATTTGCACAATGCCTGTTTTGTTTAGTTTTCTTCTTGGAAAAGTTATTAAAAACAAGTTTTTGTCTAAATTAAGGTGAATTCATGGTTCCTTTTTCTACATAATGTAACAGTAGTGTTTATGATAAAAAATAAATAAATAATAATTATGTGATCGGTATCGGGGATCAGAATCGGCGATCGGCCCTCAGGGGTGATCTGTATCGGTATCGGGAGAAAAAAACCTGATCGGCACATCCCAAAAACTTATATGTAGGGTTAAAAGTGACAAATAGATACATCATTAATCTAATGCAGCATGAAATAAATACCTGTTTAATTAAATATTTACTTAAAAGACAAAGTGAAAGTCATGGCAGCCATGACATATTTGAGTTCAACAGATCAGCGTTAGCCCCGGCCCTAGACATTCAAGACTCCTGCAGCAACAGGAATCATGAAGTCACCAAGTTTATGTATTTCTTGGTCCATTCAATAAATAATTCAATTATTATTGTATTTCTTTAATTCTGTTCCTGTTTTTGTAGAAATTAATTTTTATAAAACTAAAGTTTCATCCTAATTATGTATATTATTATTACAACTTATTTTTATTATTATTTTAAGTCGGCAGCAAAAATTTTATCAATCTCAAATATTTTCCAGTTGTGAACACCTCTAAGTCTGAATGATGGACTTTTTATGGGTTTGTAAGTAACCTTATGAGCTCTCCCAGTTGTATTGGCAGCAACAGTGTTCAAAGACAGGAATGTCAACATTTTGCTTTAATATCAACATTTAGGTTCAGTTTTAATCCATCTAAGGTTGCAATTAAATTTAAAACCACATAAAGTTGCTTTTCTTTACTGTATTTAGACTTTGTAAATAGGCTGCAGGCTCAGAAACTCTAAACTGGACAAAATAACTTATTTTTTTATTTCTTTACGGTTTGTGTGTGTGTGTGTGTGTGTGTGTGTGTGTGTGTGTGTGTGTGTGTGTGTGTGTGTGTGTGTGTGTGTGTGTGTGTATGTGTGTGTGTGTGTGTGTGCGTGTGCATGTGTGTGTGTGCCTGCGTGTAGCAGTTTTACTTTGTGAATCGGATCTCCAGGTGCGAGGTGAGGTACTCTCTGGGTGTGAACGTGTGCTCCCACACCACTAGATTGGGGACATAGTTGATGGAGAAGCAGAGCTCTGATAGAGCTGTATGGAGTTTATCCAGACTGGGGGGAAAAAAGAAAAGCAGGAAGTCAAAAACAATCATTATTTATTATATTAAAGTCAAATTAAAGGCTTATTGGCCAAACCACAATAAAATAACTGGACTGTAAATAACATTAAAAGCAAGACGGTCCGGTAGATGGACAGTAGCTGGTTTTTGTACTGACTTGGTGACCATTAACCGGTTCTTCCTCATGCTCTCCACTCCAGGTTTTTCCCTCTCTGGCTCCCCCTTTTTTCCTGTTGCCTTCTTGCTCTTCTTGTTCACAGCCTGGCTGATGGTTTTAGCACAGTGTTTGGGCAGCAGCTGATGGAAGAAAAGGAACAAAATGCCAAAAACCATTGCATAACAGTGGCGCAACTACACATTTTTCAGGTGGATCCGAAAACATAAATCGGTGCCCCCCCCCCCCCCAGGGGGGCGACGATACGTGAAGGGTAAAACTCGCTACCTTTACCTCGTCATGTGCGCGAGGTGAAGGACCAAAAGGTTCGCTGAAGTGTTTGGGAAAACATCATCGGCGCGTCGCCCCCTCCAGACGGGGTTTTGGCGCCCCCTCTGGTGCTGCGCCCCTATGCGTTGCATACCCTGCATACCCACTTTTTGCGCCACTGACATTACTGGTGCTATGCTTGAAATGTTGCCACTTCAATAGTAATGCACCATCTGATTCAGAACCGGAAGGCCAAGCAGGCCCGATTAAAACTGACAGACGTTAGAAATTCAGACAATTCTCACTTTAACATGTTGGGAAATCCAATTGCCTGCTTTGCTATCAATCAGTGGGCACTGCTAACTAAAATGTTAGTTGCACTAATCCTAAAAAGCTAATCATAAACATTAGTCATGCTAATGCTAACTAGCCCTAACCCCTTTCTGTATTTCCACTAAATATAGAAAGGGGCATTTCAGTATACCTAGTCAAGCATTAGCATCCTGCTAAATACAGAAGCTAATGCTAAAGCATGACTAAAGCTACAAGCGCATTAATAGAAGTGTACCCACACTGCTGTTGTTAATGTACACTGATGTAGTCAACATGACATCATTTTATGTGACTCAATGGAATATTAAACAATGCAGTTTTATAACTAAAAAAAAAACAAAAAAAGTAAAACAAAAAAAGTAAAACCAGCAAGCTTCACTACATAAAGAGAAGCTTAGCTCTGACATTTCCTGTCTATACTTTTCTGTTGTGAAATTTCTAAAATATAGAAAAAAATGGTAAGTCATCATGATTGAAGACACTTGATTAACAAACAAAAAAGATGGTAGCTTTGCTATCATTTATATTGAAAAACTGCATCTGTCAGATCTGGTTATTTGATGCAAATGAGTCAATCACGGTTTAATAATCAACTCTGAGCCACTGCAGCGGTTTATGGACCTCTCTCAGGTCCATAAACCGCTGCCATAAACCATAAAATTATTAGACGCTGTGGTAGACACTGATCTTATCGCTCTCTGGGAGAGATGGTAAATAGAAGTATTTCCGCAGTGGCTGAAGTGTTCCCACCTGGTCGCTGAGTGTACACTGCTCTGTGCAGATGTCAGTGATCAGGTTTCTGGCCTGCTTGGCCATCTCATCCAGGAACATGTTGCACAACGACAGGCTTCGGTCCCCTATGTGGTGACGCTGGAAAAAGACGACAAACTCTTACCTGAAGTTCATGTAAAAGCAGGTTGATTTCTACTATGCAAAGGTATGCATCCCTGCTAAGCCTTTTTATCTATTTTTTTCTCATTATAAAAACAATATTCTCATTTTATGTGGTAGAACAAAACAAAGTAGCTGAAGATGCTGAGGTTAATTGTTTAAAACTGTTTTTACTAGACATGAACCTAACCAACATTAATATCTCTATCACTCCTGATATTTATAAAAATTCTAGATAATTTATCTGATACAATGTGTCTGCTCCATGAGGACAGATCTATTCAATCTAATTTTATGCTGTGTGGTCTGAGAAACATTATGCTGTTATTGCTGTTATACTCCTAATTGCTCTGACTAAACAAATTAAAATTGTTTTTACGTTTGACCAAGCTTGTGAAGCTGTTGGTGTATTTAGGTGTTCTGTACTGAAGCAGAGTTGTCAAATAAAATTGTAATTCAGTTCATTTATATCTGTGTTTTAATTCAATTCAGTTGTTTTTCTGTACCAGACTGGTATCAGCTGATACTAAACCATTAGTGGTACTAGAAGAGAAAACAGTGGATTGGTGTATGCCTAATTTCTACAAATAACTACAAATTTCTACAAGGTGTGGCTGCAGCTCTCATAAAATGATCATTTTTAAACATTTTCACCAATAAACCCCAGGTTGTCTGCTCTCTCACCTCTTCAGGACAGAGCTCGTGTGTGCAGGACATGAAGTGTGCGCAGAGCAGAGGGAAGCAGATGGAGTGGCGGCTTTGGGAGGGAAGCTCCAAGCACTGCTGGAACATTTTTTCAAATGCACGGCTGTAGAAACTGCACACATAATAATAATATTTTTTTTTTTAATAGTAAGGGATGGTTATAAGAAAAATATTTTTAATCATCAAAATAACTTTTTGTTAGGTTTGGTATCTCACCAGAAGATGGATAAGTCTGACGTCTCCACCAGCATCTCCACCAGAGAGTCGACCATCTTGGTGTGGAAGATGATGGTGTTCATCATCTTGCCAAGCTCCTTGTGGTCGGCTATACCGAGGCTAGCTTTAGATACACTGGTGTACGCCTGGGAGGGGAGAGAGACAGGAAGTGAATAAAACAAAGTGCGTAGAAGGCTCAAAAAGCAAACAGAAATAAATCCCAAATCCAAAGTAGAAAAGTCTTCTCTGGGCTGTTTTACCTGCAGTCTGAACCAGTCCAGTCTCATGCCCCTGAAGTCAAACACGTCTCCATCTTCCACTGGAAGACAACAAATTGTTATTTACTCAAAAATAGATCCACTATCCCTTTAAAAGCTGAGCTCTAGTTCACAGATGTAGAAATTGTCATCTAAAGAAAAAACTCCACCAGACTTAGTTTGTAGAGGAGATTTTTCATTGTTTTCATGTACAAAAGACATGAAAACATCTGCTGGTGATAGTTAAGGTGTTCAGTTAATCAATATTGGTTGTTTCTGAATGTTTTCCTGCATCTTCACTCATATTAACGAGCTGCAGCAGCCACTTCATTTCTCTCAGTGTGTGAGCCAAATGAAGGACAGAGTCTGTGTTGATATCCTGAATTTCTTCTAGCCTCCAGCTGAAGTGACTTGGACTAACATAATGTAAAAAATGAGCTGTAGAGTCTACAGTGTAGACAACAAGACTAAGGCAGCGTTGTAGAAGAAGGTAGAAATACTCTGGGTGGGAGTTAGCATCACTTAAATTAAACCCAATGTTTTTGACTATTTTTGCAGAAAATTTGATAATTAATTAATTAATACACAATTATGCATTAGTGTAAAACAAATGCAGGGAGCTGTTAATTTTGTGTGAATTTCCTTTTTTGTGTGAATTTCCTTGAATTGTATTCCTTGTATTATCCACTTAATACAAAATAAATTGAACTAGCATGTTAGGTAATGTGTAAGACTTAATTTTAAGAGAAGTTTTTGTGCTTGTTGGACCTTTTGTAAATGAACATCATACAGCCATAACCACAAAATCTGTCACCAATAAAAGATAGCAATGAATTCTAAAGACCTTTTGTAAGTTTTATTGTAATAGTAATATATCAATATATCATGATAACTTATATTTATATTGCTCATTTCTAGTGTTGGTTATAAGCTCACATTCAAGTAGATGACTTGATATCTCACCTTGTTTGACGCTCAGAGAGGTCATGGTGTTAACAAATGAAGACATGATTATAGATTCATCCTCTGGACAAACAGACAGGTTCTGTTGAATAAAACCCAGACAGAGAACTGAAGTAAGAACAAATGTTTACCAGAAAACACTGTCTAACTGACTGCTAAACATGTGAATATAAGGAAGTAGCTAGTTAGCAACATTTTCTCCCTACCTGCACCATCTCATTGAGAACCACAGCGTCGAACCCAGACAGGTACTGGACGTAGTATCGCTGCATCACAGGGCCGTACTTCCTGACGTGAGCTCTGAGCTCCTCCATGTAGAAGATCAGCTCTGCAATGTGTCTGAAAAATACACCAAAACTCATCAGGCCTGGAAGAAAAACAGCAGCTAAACAGCTGTACAGAGAGTAAACTCTGTGTATGTGTGTGTGTGTATACACACACACACACACACACATGTGTGGGTAAGGTTAATCGGTGTGCAGTGCATACTTGTCTATGAAATCGTCTGTGCTTTTCTTCTGGATGTTGTCTGCGTGTCGTAGCAGCCAGATGATTTCATCTCGGGCGAACGACAGTGCCATGAACACGAATAACGCCTAGAGGATCCAGACCACAGAGACTCAGGGAAGGAACAGGAACCCATCAGAAGATACTCCAAAAGAAAAATTAACCAAGCAAAACAAGAGAGTCTGAGTCTATCTCATATGCAGGGCCGAACGATATGGCTGAAAAACGCATCACGATATAAGCGATTCATATTGGCCAATATCAATAATTATTGATTCATTTTTGTTTTAAATATCTGAAATGCTTACAAACTGATTTAAATCCAATTATTTTTCTGATAATCCATTAAACAGATCTGCCCTTCACTCTACTGATGCTGAGCCCAACGGAAAGGCCTGAGCTTTTCACATGTTGATGTTAGAACGATTTTTATCACTGCAGATGCATCCTTTGCTACAAACGATCAAGACTTCATTCGAGGAATGAATGAATGAATTTCTAATATTGTCTTGAAAAGATTAAAATGAGGAATTTCCAGAATTTGCCATTTAAAAAAAAATTGATTAAACAATTAATAGTCAAAATAAATCAGTCAGTTAAAACTAAAATAATTGGTCGTTACAACCATTGAATGGAGCCAATCTTTGATTTAAACTAGAAGCTTTGAAAAACAGGAGTTAAACACTACATGACATTTAAATTTACTGAGTTTATATTGAGTTTTTTTTCTAGTTCTACAAAACACTCAAAGGGTTTTAGACTTCAAAAAATACTTTAAAATACTTAGTTATAAATCCCTGAGTGGCCAAACACCATAGTACATTAAAGATCTGCTGCTGTTGTATCAACCTTCCAGACCTCTCAGGTCTTCTGGTTCTGGTTCTGCTCTGCATCCAGAACCAGAACCAAACATGGAGAAGCAGCTTTCAGCTTCTATGCACCAGAAATCTGGAACAAACTTCCAGAAAACTGTAAAACAGCTGAAACACCGAGGGCCTTTAAAGCTAGACTAAAAACCCACCTGTTTAGAGTTGCTTTTGAAACATAATCAATGACACATTAATCAATAATCAGATGTGTATTGGTCATTTTAATGATGGAACTCAACAAAATGTTTGCTGGTTTTCTCAGTTGTTGATTGCAAAGTGTCTGTATTTGTGTGTTTTTATAATGTAAAGCAGTTTGAGCTGCTTTGTTGCTGAACTGTGCTATACAAATAAATGTGACTGATTAACTGATTGACGGGTAACATTGGGCTAAGTGCTTTGCTAAGCTGCTCATCAACATGTGACAGGAGCAAGCTGGAATCAAATCAACAATATTTTAATTACAAGGTGACTAGTCTTCCCACCAAGCCACAGAGTTTGATATTTTATCCGAAAACTTAGGAAATGAGCAACTAAATGTGTTAGAGTTAAAATTGGCTCCATAAGCCACCGAGGTCTTCGGTGATAAAAAAAATCACATTGGCACCGAATGTTTTTACATTATGTAAAAACAGTGCACCGGGAAAGAGAATTACAGCAGCTGAAAATGTGACAACTTTGTTCCTCAATCAAACAGAGTCAAATGAACTATCAGGTGTGAAAACACCCTTAGGGTATGTGATGTTACCTTTGGGCCTAGAAGTCCAGGCTGGTCGGCTAAAACAGTTGCCAGCTCCTTCAGAGCAGATCGGAGAAACTTGCGCCTCTCTCTGTGCATGGAGCCTCTGCAAAAAGAGAGAAACACACACAACACACACACACACACACACACACACGGAGGCTGTCAGAACGGCACTCTGAACACAAGAGGCGTGATTAAAACTGCATTTTTGACACTTTCAGGACAATTCCGAAGAGGAGAGAAAAGAAGCAGAGGATGAGTGACGGCAGAACAATGAGAGTGGAGATGAAAGGGAAACATGGCAGAAGTAATAAGGATAAAAGCTGTGATGAGTCAGAGAAGGGAGGATAAAACAGCGTAAAAGAAGGTGATGTCTAAGGGTTAGACTCCCTCAAGAAGACTCAGCAGGAAGGAAGAGGAGCTGAAATGACAGGTTTGAAAAAAAAAAACAAAAAAAAAACAGCAGAGCCATAAAGAGAACAAGAATATAAATTAATAATACAGAAAATGTAGACCGTGGGAGGGAGAAAATAAAACTAAAATGTAAGATTTTGTACGTTTAAAGTTTCAGCTAAGATATGATGAAAGGAATCCTAACAGGATTATAGCTTCACTTACGCATGAGACAGCGCCTGTTCTTTGCACTCTCTGATGTCGTTGATGCGTTTGTTATACCTGTCAAAAAGCAAAACGAAGGAATCAAAATTCTTCCTACTCCTTTTGTCGGTGCAAGAGTGTGAAACTTTGGAAATATTTGCCACATGGCGGCGATCCTACCCTCTGATGTTGACGAACAGGTCTTCTGCGGCCTTGTGGATGTGGAAGACTTCGTCCCTAAACAGACAGAGGCAGGTGGAGCTCTGCAGAGCCAGTTTCCATAGAGACAGGGCGGCCGCGTCGCTGTTCAGCGCAGCGTGGCACAGGATAAAGCCGACTGTAGGGAGAGCAGAGAGGGAGGATGAGTTACTTGGACTTTTAATTTTCTGCGTTTGCCCCTCTCCCCTGTTTTAGGCAAACACCAGTGGTGATCAAATGTCATTTGATTTGGTTTTTCCATTTCCAGAAGCTGTGGGCTAAGAAATTGAGAGAAATTATCCCAAGATCTCAAACAAAAATTGACCTAATTTATTAGTAAATTGGTAAATTCTGACCAGACATGCAATGATTAGATTTTTGCCACTGGTTTCTTATCTTAGATTTTTATGTAGCTTTGAGCAGCCAATTTCCATTTCTCTGTCAGAATTAGTACAAAACTTAAAGTTCAAAACTTTTATTTCTTGAGCTGCTGCTGTAAGATCATTCTGTTTACATTTTTCTTGAAAAAGTATGTCTACCAGTATGTGACCAAGCTAAGGATGCTTGTTGTTAACCTCTCTAATGCAAACCCCAACCTAGTCAAACTAATGGACAACAGAAAGAGTAGGATTTACCAGCCTAAAAATGCTAACCACTAGCCTCTCCAAAGCTAACGGAACAGAGTAGTCTTCTTCTCATTTGCCAGTGCCAGCAGCTCAGTTACTGGTGATAGGCCAACAATAATCATCAGATCAGTAGCCAGTTTCAAAACAGATATAGTCTCCTGCAATAATGACATGCACACAAGTGTTAATTTTGGCCCCAATAACAATCTACAGCAGTGGTCCCCAAACTTTTTCCTGTGAGGGCCACATAACTTTTTCCTTCTCTGTTGGGGGGCCAGAGTCAGTTTGTAACAGAAAAAGTGTGACGATTGCAGGAGTGCCTAAATGTAAAAATATATTGTTTTCCAGAAAACACAATCACATAACCCTCTCTGGGTTCTTCACAGAACAAGTCTGGAAATAAATAATACTATTAATAAAATAAATAATAACCAAATCTCTCTGGGTTCTTCTCAGAAAGAATCCAGGAATTATTATAGTCTGTATTTTCCTAACTATGAGCCACACTGGACTATAAGCCACAACCCCAAAGTTTTGTTGTTTTTCCTTTAAACCAGTAAACATACACATATAAGCCCAGTTATGCCGCTCCTGGTTTTCCACAACGATGCAGCAGCATCAGAGGGGGGCGGAAGCCAACATTTGAGTAAAAACAGGTCAATTGCGGTGGTGCAAAAAGTGGGTATGCAGCACATGCAACGCATAGGCAGCACCAGAGGGGGCGTCAAAACCCCGTCTGGAGGGGGCGACGCGCCGATGATGTTTTCAGCGTGTCTTTTGCTCCTTCACCTCGCGCACGAGGTAAATGTAGCAAGTTTTACCCTTCACCCTTCACGTATCGTCGTGGAGCGGGGGGGGGGGGGGGGGGGGGGGGGCAGGAGTATGCAAAAATTTATGTTTTCACTTACACCTGAATAATGTGTAGTTGCCCCCCTGGTCAATTGAATATCACATTAATTAGGTTGAAAAAGAAAAAGTTGCCAATATTAGATTTAACAGAACTGATTACGGTAGTTTCCGAACGGTAACTGTAACAGTAAAAGTTCTGATCCTTCGTGTTGCTACTAGCATGTGCTAAATCAGAGGTCCCAACCTTTTTACTACCGCGGACCGGTCAAGACTTGGACATTTTGTTGCGGCCCGGTGGGAGAAAAGGGGGGAGGGGGGAGAACAGTCAGATTAGGCTTCTGCATGTTGGTGTTCCCCTTAAATTAAATCCACTGAACCCAATTTGGGTTGTCTTGGCCCTTTTATTGCAGCCTGTGGGGTTTTTCCCTGACTGGGAACGAGAACAACCTGTTGAATGTGACAGGTAGCCAATCAGAAAGGGCGGTGACGTAAGAACAGAGGGGAATCCCAAACAGCTGATATCGGCAACTGAGAGTCGGGTGGATATAGGAGATGATATGTGGAAATGATTATTATTAAATCTAAAGGTCATTATTATATTTATTCAGTTAAAAATGTTGACTATGAAAAAACATATTCACCTCCAAATCATAGTGCAGCAAATAGAGCGACTGCTTCCGTCTCTTATCAAACACCTTTTATTTTTGTTACGTCTTTTATCTCCTAAAATGAGTCCGCTTCCTGATATTGCTTCTACATCGTCATCCATGTTTGGTTATTTTAAATTCCCTCTATGGTGGTTTTTTTTTTTTTTTTTACTGGCTAATCCTCTGGAATCGGTTTGTGTTGCTCCTGCCTCGGACACAAGAACCGATCGAACCTCCTCCCGACCACTGCCCAAGCGCTCTCTGACTCTGGTCTTTGCAAAGAAACTTTCCAAAGACATCTGATCTGTTTCTTACTCATTTTGCTGCTTGTGGGCTCAATGTTGACGCGCAAGTAACCGAGACTTCCAATGATTCACTTCCTGCTAAAGAGCCCCCTGGTGGTTGAAGAAAAATCCACATATAAGCGGCTTATAGTCCGGAAAATACGGTAAATGAAAAAAATTTAAATGCTCTCTGGTATTGTTCAGGGGGCCGGACCAAATGTGGAGGCGGGCCGGATGCGGCCCACTTGCCGTAGTTTGGGGACCACTGATCTACAGTATCTTACACTAGCAAGTAGCATGAGATAGCCACTGTTGCTACTAAACATCTGTTTCTGTGTATATCAGGGGTGAAAGTAGTTTTAAATTCTTGGGGATACTATGACAAAGTATATATCAATCCCATCCAACTATCGGCCAATAACCTGTCTCTCTACAACATGGAAGCTCATATCAGGCATCGTAGCGGCTAAGATAAGTGGTCACATGGATAAATACATGAGTACGGCACAGAAGGGCATTGGCAAAAATAGCAGAGGAGCCAAACACCAACTCCTTGTAGACCACACAGTTGCCCGAGACTGCAAAACCCGACACACCAACCTGTGCACCGCTTGGATAGATTACAAGAAAGCCTATGACTCAATGCCACACACTTGGATCAATGAATGCTTAGAGATGTACAACATCAATAGGACTCTAAGAGCCTTCATTGCAAACTCGATGGGGCTGTGGAAAACCACCCTTGAAGCCAACTGCAAACCACTTGCACAAGTGTCCATCAAATGTGGCATATACCAAGGAGATGCTCTGTCCCCACTGCTGTTCTGCATAGGCCTGAACCCCCTCAGCCAAATCATCAACAAGACTGGCTACGGATACCGACTGAAGAATAGGGCCACAATCAGTCACCTCCTCTACATGGATGACATCAAGCTGTACGCTAAGAGTGAGCGAGACATCGACTCACTGATCCACACCACCAGGATATACAGCACTGACATTGGGATGTCATTCGGACTAGAAAAGTGTGGTCGGATGGTTACAAAGAGAGGGAAGGTTGTCCGCACAGAAGGGGTCTCACTCCCAGAAGGAACAATAGCAGACATAGAGCACAGTTACAAGTACCTGGGAATACCACAAACAAATGGCAACCTCGACGAGGTCACAAGGAAAGGAGCCACAGCCAAATACCTCCAACGAATAAGGCAAGTCCTGAGAAGCCAGCTCAATGGCAAGAACAAGATCCGTGCAATAAACAGCTATGCCTTACCAGTAATCAGATACCCTGCAGGAATAATTAGCTGGCCAATAGAAGAGATAAAGGCCACGGATGTTAAGACTCGGAAGTTACTAACCATGCATGGAGGGTTCCACCCCAAATCCAGCACCCTGAGACTGTACACGAGCCGTAAGGAAGGAGGCAGAGGACTAGCGAGTGTGAGAGCCACTGTCCAGGATGAAACATCCAAGATTCATAAATACATCAAGGACAAAGCCTCAACGGACGACATGCTCAGGGAATGTCTCAGGCAATGGGGAACACAGGATGAGGGGCTAGAGGTTCCATCATGGGAGAACAAGCCCCTACATGGGATGTACCACCGACAAATAACTGAAGTGGCTGATATCAGGAAATCCTACCAATGGCTGGACAAAGCTGGACTCAAGGACAGCACAGAGGCTCTCATCCTGGCTGCACAGGAACAGGCCCTAAACACCAGAGCAATAGAGGCTCAGATCTACCACACCAGACAAGACCCAAGGTGTAGGTTGTGCAAGGAGGCCCCTGAGACAGTCCAGCACATAACAGCAGGGTGCAAGATGCTGGCAGGGAAAGCGTACATGGAACGACATAACCAGGTGGCGGGCATAGTGTACAGGAACATCTGTGCAGAATATGGACTGGAAGCCCCGAGATTGAAGTGGGAAACACCCCCAAAGGAGGTGGAGAATGACCGAGCTAAGATCCCGTGGGACTTCCAGATCCAGACAGACAAGATGGTAATGGCGAACCAACCGGACATTGTGGTGGTGGATAAAGAACAGAGGAAAGCCGTTGTGGTGGATGTAGCTATACCAAGTGACTACAACATCAGGAAAAAGGAGCATGAGAAACTGGAGAAATACCAGGGCCTCAGGGAGGAACTGGAAAAGAACTGGAAGGTGAAGACCACAGTGGTGCCTGTGGTCATCGGGGCCCTCGGGGCAGTCACCCCCAAACTGGAGCAGTGGCTAAAACAGATCCCAGGAACAACATCAGACATCTCAGTCCAGAAATGTGCAGTACTAGAGATACTGCGCAGAACCCTCAAGCTCCCAGGCCTCTGGTAGAGGACCCGAGCTCAGAGGATGAAAGAGACCACCCGCAGAGGGTGAGAAGGGAATTTTTTTTTTATACTTTGTATATATATCTATATCTATTATATATATTATATATACAGTATATATATATATAGATATAGATATATATATCAGATCAGTAGCCAGTCTCAAAACAGATATAGTCTCCTGCAATAATGACATAAACATATATATATATGTATATGTATATATATTCTTTGTGTGCTTTTTAATTTCTGTGCTGATTAATATTTTGCGAGGTAATAAAAGCTGGTAGTTCTTGAATTGTTACAAAATGGAGCCATATTTCCTTCAGCCCACTGTCTGCAATGTTGACACCTTGAGATGCCATGAGACCTAAATCCTGAACATCATGGCATGGAGTACATCCCAGTTTTCCATGTCTGGCATATTTATTTTAGCTTTTAAACTGGTTATATTGATCCTGTGTCCAGACAGAGGGATAATCAGTAGCTCAGCATCATGACCTGTTTGTTCTGAAAATTCTCCAGCTTCCACTTCTCTTCCTAACATGGCGCCTCCTCATCCTGACTCTCATACTGATAGGAGGAACCACAGAGCTCTGTTAAGTTAAAAGCACATCTTTTGAAGTTGGGATATTTTTCCTCCAACAGGTTCCAGAAGAATCACCTCAAACCAGATGTTGGACTGGATTTTATTTCAGTGTCATTTGTGAACGTTAAAGTCTCATTTTCACCAATGGAGCTATAGAGGTTGTAAAGGTTATCATTTTGGAGAAAGTATCAACATCAATATTTCCACTAAATAAGAAGCAAAAAAAAATGTTGATGGAGGAAAAGCCTCTCAGACTCTGAGCTCAAAGTGAGATGCCAGAGAGCAATAAAACTATGACTTTTGAATTAGACAATTTAATTTCACATAATTATTGCGGTAGAAGCCATTTGTTTGTTAAATACTTAAAAACATAGTTGCCGTGTTTGATGTTTGTTGTAAATGACGTATACTCACAGACTAACGAGGTAATTAGCCTAAGTTTGTCGTTTACTGAACGTTCAGAAACTACAGCGGCTGTGATGCGCCAAGACAAAAGTAAACAAAGGTAAAATAACCCGAAAAGGTGATCATCTCAAAACCACTCGCACCTTTTTACTCTTCCTCTCTCGTTTAAGCACACCTGTTTCCATGGCAACCGCTGCTCCACGAGCCAAGCTGAGATTACGTTTGAAACATTTAGTCCGTTAAAATATCAGGTTTTCAGGCTTGATATTTATTTTACGATCATTAATAAGCCTCTCATGAACACAGCAGTGGTTGATTAGTTAAACTCTTGCTCTGCTAGTTATTTTGGTAATGCAGGGTTTCCCCCAGTGTATTATAGGCATGGCCTAGCGTTTCATCTGTTTGGGATTCCCCTTGGTAATTTCCCCTCAGAAAGCAGGCCGCTGATCCACGTTTTCTGATTGGCTGATTGGCTGATTGGCGTTAAGCCCCCCCCCCCCCCCCACCCCCCCTCCGCCTCCTCAACAAAATTGGAGGACTCGATCTCAAGCCTTGTTACTCCTCTCAGTCAGAAACAGCCAATCTGAACTAGCAATAACCAGCTAGCCGCCATGCTAACAGTAAGTTTTCATTCAGTAACTCTGGATTGTTTTCGCAATGGATCCTGTATTTTCCTTTGAATGTTAAGTTTTATACTTGAATTTTTTGTCAATGTTGAGAGGTTTTATTTTGGCTCTTTGCATTATTTAGCCTCTTCAGAGCCTTCATATGTTATCAGTCTGTTAAAGATAGTATTATTGATAGCAGTACAATTTGCACAATGCCTGTTTTGTTTAGTTTTCTTCTTGGAAAAGTTATTAAAAACAAGTTTTTGTCTAAATTAAGGTGAATTCATGGTTCCTTTTTTCACATAATGTAACGGTAGTGTTTATGATAAAAAATAAATAAATCATAACTATGTGATCGGTATCGGGGATCGGTATCGCCGATAATCCCTCAGGGGTGATCGGTATCGGCAGAAAAAAACCTGATCTCACATCCCTAACTGAGATTAGTATTTTTGTTGGGTCATTAATATGAAAACGTTTTGTTGACTTTTTGTTGTTGTTGTTGTCCTTTAATAAAGTTATGAATGTTTTGGTAAGGAGTCAGAGGAGAACGTGCTGGTCTCAGTCTCCTGACAGCGTACAGTTTGTCACCTAATGCTGACTTCGACTCAAAACCCTCTGTGATCGATGTATTGCAGCCCTGCTCTAACAACGAACAGAAACAATATGAAATGAGGGGGAAAAAGCAATATAATTGATTAAATCTGTTTTAGATTGTTCTTGAAAAACTAATCAGTCACGGCTACTTAGTGGGTGCACTCATGGCTGCACAGTGAACCCATTGATTTTTTACAGCAGACTGCCACTCCTCTCTCTTGCAGGTACTGCGTACCCCTACTAAATCTTTTAGGGGTACTCAGTACCCTGCTGTACCCGCCTACTTTCACCCCTGGTCTAAATTTCAGCATGTTCCATAACAGACAGAGGCTGACAGCTTGTTTGCTGTGATAAAAACAGCTGTTGTGTGTCCTAAAAAAAGTCAAATAAACCAGATCATGGTTAATTTCATTTTTGTCAATTTCATAAAAGTGAGGTCATGCATACTTGAAAATTTGACTATAAGATGACAGAAAGTGAAATAGCACAAAACAGAGAAGCAAGGAAAAAAGCAGTATGCACAGAATAATATATTTTGATTGTAGCAGGTTGATATCGCAGCTAACAGGGTTCTGTGGAAAACAAGCTAACAAGGCTCCTTACATTTTCAGTTTAATTCATTTAGTAAGCACTTCTATACTTTTCGGTGTGGAAGTCACACGTTTGCTAGTGCACTGGTAGTGCTTAGATTTTCCAAAAATAGAATCAGTTGAGCAGAAAATAGTTGATTCCTGTCAACTACTGGTCACCAAGTGAATCTCTACTTTTGGCAGAAGTTGACATAACGCCACCTACTGTCCTGGCATGGTTGTTTTAGTGTCTGGTAAATTTTCTGTATCCATTCCTTTTTAAAATAAATATTTATTGTTTTCAAAAAATTACTGTCGACATAGTCAGGATGGTCATCAGGAGACATTTTACACGCAGTCCTCTGAGACCAGTCAGTGTAAATTGACGTTTACGACACTGGGCTCCTCTACATCCATTGATGACTCAATGCGACAATAACAGCTGCAAACAGATTCCAACCGCCCAACTGTAATTAATATAGCAAAATTAATGACAATATGAAAATATCAAAGCATAGTATACCAACTGTAATTAATATAGCAAAATTAATGACAATATGAAAATATCAAAGCATAGTATACCAACTGTAATTAATATAGCAAAATTAATGACAATATGAAAATATCAAAGCATAGTATACCAACTCACATGTGCACAAACTGGCAGGCCAAGCTCCAGCAGTTCAAACAAGCAGTAAAAGAACAGGGCTACAGAGGTGGAGCAAAGCTGCCACTGCCTGTGACTAACACCGATAAAACTGCTCATATGTTCAAGGAATGGCCCCCAACTTCTAAAATATCTGGGAACATAATTATTGAGAGTGTAGTGCATTTTTTCTGTATCTAAACTTTTAATAAGATTTTTTTAACCTACAAATGTCAGAAAATATATTTGCTAACAGACATATTCAGTATGTAATGTTTCTACAGTACTTACACACAATCCACTTCTCCATTGCGTCCAATGACAGATATTCACAAGGCATCTAAAGATGGAGAGAAAACCAAAGATTTTTTTGTCATACTCTTTGTATTTGTGTTAATTTTTATGACCAAAAAAAGCCCAATATTTTTTTGTCAAAGCTTAAAAAATGTTACAAAAATATGTCTTCACAAGACAAATCTTGAATTGTTTGAGTCCTAACAGTGTCTGATTGAGCAGGGTTGAGCATGGTCGAGGGAGCTGAGATTAGAGAGAGCAGCTGGGCGTTCCTCCACTGGTCGGCAGACAGATTCCTCCTTGGATAGACCATCTGAAGGCTGATCAACGCGTCCGACAGCGACTGCAAGGAAAGAGACAAGACAGGAAGGGAACAGTACCATATTTAACAAATCCAAACTTGAGCTGTGACATACAGTGCATGCACATATCCAAATCATCCAACAAATTCAGGAAACCACTTATTTGGCCGGCAATAAAATCTACATTTTCCTTCATATACTATTAGATAGAATTATTATACTGTATAAGAGCAGATTTGATACCTTTCCATGTGGAACAAACTCCTCCATCATCTTCTTCAAAGGGTTCTCATAGTCGACGATCATCTGACCCAGCCTGGGGTATTCTCTGTCACTGAAACACGCAAACAGCTTCAGTTACCACGGAGATAATAACCTCCATTTGGGTTTATTACAACTGGGAGCATAGAATCAGTTTTCTAATGTGCTGCGTCGTTATTCCCTGCGATGGTCACCTGGCTCCGTGGGTCATCTCGTGGGCGTAGTTGTACAGTCCTATGATGGCCTTTCTCTCCTCTATGCGGGAGAGGATTATCATCAGAGTAGTGTATGTCACCACCAGGTCCAGGTAGTTCTTGGTCAGGTCAAAGTTCACAGTCTGACAACATCACAAAGAGTAAAACAGATGTGACAAATAGCTTTGACAGTATAGAAAGGCATTTTTTAGCACAGTAATCGAAACAACTTACAATGTCAAAGAAGACTTGGCAGGCATCAATTGTGTTCAGCAGCTCACACACATGGTCCTGTTGATATGCAGGAAAAATGCTGGTTACATTTTTTTATATTAGTTGATATAAACATAAGCAGCGATGGAAGGTTATCTATGTGTTTTAAATGTGCTTTTGAACAATAACCTTTATAATGTTGGAAAGCCTGTTTAGTTCCCATTAAATGTTACTCCTATGTAACACTTCCACATCCTGTCCACTGATGGCAATAATCTTCTTTTTGAGACAGTTGCTGCATTTCAATTATAAATTAGCACAAAACGTTGTTGATATTCTGTTGATGATGAAAAAAATAAATTTTTTAATGGCAGCATCTCCATTAAATTAAAATCACTCGTGAATTAGTTTGTTCACGTGATAAGTAGTTTAAAAACATACCACGCCATAATCCTCCTAATATTTCTATGGTCTTCTTAATCTTTCCAGCCAGTAGTAACATCTGGCTGGATCACATTTCGATACGGCCAAAAAATCAACTCACAACGTTGTAGCGCAAAAACCTTTTAATCAAAAGAAGAGAGTTTTTCTGAAGTTGCCGAGTTTCCATTAAACACATTTATTTTTGTAATTCCACTTTGAAACATCCATCAATGCATCCCTCCCTCCCTCTAAAGGGGTCGGGAGGGATGCCTGGACAGGTCGCCAGTCCATCACAGAGCAACACACAGAAACACACACACACACACACACACACACACACACACACACACACACACACACACACACACACACACACACACACACACACACACACACACCACACACACACACACACACACACACACACACACACACACACACACACACACACACACACACACACAAACACACACAAACACACACCTACGGAGAATTTTAGAGAGACCAATTAACCGTCATGTTTTTGGACTGTGGTAGGAAGCCAGAGAACCCAGAGAGAACTCACGCATGCACAGGGAGAACATGCAAACTACAGAAAGACCCCGGGCTGGGAATCAAACCCAGGACCTTTTTGCTGCAAGGCAACAGTGCTACCTACTGCACAACTATGCAATTTGCAATGTTTTTGGTTAATGGAAACGGAGCTACAGTGATGATAGGGTGAGGCAGCAAGTTTTTCTGGAAAAATCTTGTTTTTGGAAGTATGGAGATGTTGGAATAAAACTGACCATGTATCTCCATATTAATTGCTGAAAATTAATTTAGTCACGTTTATTTTCATAGATCATATCTAAAACATTCAAAGGAAATACCTGAGTGCAATGCTATTGGCTGGGGTTTGCAAAGCAATGAAACAAAGAGTAGCATTCGTTTTCCTTTGGGCTGAATGGACGTTACCCTAAGAATAAATATTACAAAGACTTAAATATTAACCTCTGCGGTAGTGACAGGACGGTTTCCAAAGTGTGTATTCATACATATTCAGGTATATTTAAAGCTTGAACGATTAAAATGGTTATAAGTGTTTTCGGACAAGTCTTTGAGTCTCAAGTATCCGTGGATGGTTGCTTGTTTTTCTTACCTTGAATTCCATGACATCCACAAAGGTAAAATAGTAGAGAGCCAAGTTCTTGAGAATCTCAGACTTCTCCTTCTGCAGTTGAGCCAGCTGTTGCTGTGAAAAACACAAGAAAGAATGTCAATTTGCAATATTGTCTAGATTTTTATGCCTACTTTGCTTACTGGGAAAATCATCTTTCTGCATGAACAACAGTTTTTTGTAAGCATTATATTACATTCAAGGCTCGACATACATTATTTGAGATTCTCACAGAACAATAACCGTGAGTAAAAAAATGCCATAACTTTCACAGCATTTAAACAAGAGTTTTAGACAACAATGCAATCCTACAATATTTTTTGAGAGTGAGGGACATTTGAGAAGCTTTAGTACCAGTAAACACACTTTGGCCATGGTCTAGGTCATTCCCTGATTTGGCCTATAAAACTCTTTCATGCTCTTACCTCATTGGTAGAGCCTTCTGGTAGACAACTTCAAGTACTACTAGCACCGAGCATAGCTAAGAAAAATCAGTTATTCTTTTGAAATATTGCTTAATGTTCAAATTTATTGATACTACTTACTTTTAAATACCATTTTAAATATGTTTATGCATGTGTGTATGCTTAGGGATGTGTGCTGTTGTGCCTCCAGTCACAAAGGACTGAGTTACATGGAACAAAGAAATTGCTGTACATTTAAAAGTTATATTCTTTATAAATTATATTTGTGTCACACAATAACATAATGAAACTACAGACTATCATCCAGAGAGAATCTCATGTTATCCATTTGCTGTTGTTCATGCTGGAAGGATTTTGCCAAAAGCAAAAAAATAATCTGACCACAAGTTGATTATTGACCGTCAAGAGAGGAACGAGCAAGACGTTGTGAAGCTTCAATTTAAAAAATTTCAATGTTGTAAATTAAAACCTGCTCCAACACCATCCAACATCAGAAATGAAGCTTAAAGAGAGAGCACTAGCTGTAGAGGAGAAAAAAAAATGAAAGAAATAAAAAGATAGAGGGCATGTGACACAGCACTGCTGCAACATGGAACTAAACTTCAAATACATGAGCAAAAATAAAACTATTACTGGCGTTTACTTTTTAAATCAAATCAATTTATCTTATTCATGCCCCTTAAACTTCTTCACATTGGATAACCACAAATCTTTGCTAGACAGACCAACATAAAGCAGTGCACAACTGGGAAGTGGAAGGAATACAATGTGGCTTTCCAGAATCTCCTGAAAATAAAAATTTGGGAAAGTTTACATTTGTATTCAAATTGTCCAACTTTGTTGCTATATTTAGTGTCCTTTCTGACAATTTTTTTGAAACTGGTATCAGCAGGCCAGGGTTTACAAAGTTTTGTGGTCAGCCAAAAACCAGCAATCAGCGCACCATTAGTGACAAGTCTTGAAAATTGCTATTCTGAGATATTTTCCATCCAATCTGACTTAAAAATGTCCAAATATTTTTAGTCTTCAGAAAGTGTAAAGTTACTAGAGACCTTCCCAAAAAGAGATGGGGCCGATATTGTAAAGAAAGGTTGTTATGTAGTAAGAGATAAACACAATATACACTATATTACAGATGAACAATTTCTGATTCAGAAACCATTTGTAATTCAGAAACCAATTTTTCTATTCAACGCTAATCCTGACTGACAAGAAGAAACTGCAGTGTAAACATTTATTTAAAATAATTCCATTAGTTCATATTTAACCCAAGTAGGTTTGTGCATAAAACTCTGTAACTTAAATGACCAGTATTAGGTTAGCTTATACGCCTGGTCATAGCGCGGATTCTCCACCTGCTTTCTGAGGGGAAATTACCAAGGGGAGTCCCAAACAGCTGGAACGGCGCAACGCTTAGCCTGGCGGCGGGGCTAGTAAAGCATGGCGGGCCGCCAGGCTTATAATACACTGGGGGAAACCCTGCTCTATGTATTTTTTAAATGTCGGAAATCATGTATTGTTTTCCTTCCACTTCACGAATATAAACTACTTTGCTTTGGTTGAGACATATAAATATCAACTACAGCTTGGAGTTTGAGACTGAAAAAAATTGGGAATGTTCGACACTTTCCTAAATCACAGTGCGGTATGCATTTAAAAATAAATAAAAAGTGCTCTTTAAAATTCCTAATTGCAGGCAGCTTGTCATCCAAACAGGAACCAGTTGGTCACCAAGTTGCCAACCAGAAAAGGACAAGCAGCTATCACACCAGGTAGTTCATCAGTCACACAGTCACTCACACGGTGGGTGAAGGAGAGAAAGTAAAAGGGAAAAAAAAAAAAGATTGCCGATAACAATAACAGCAGAGCAAAGCAAAAAAAAAAAAAACACCTCAACTCTTCAAAAACACATCTACAGATAATTTACATTACAAAACTTAGGTACACCAATTAAAAAAGAAATTCAAAAGTTAAAGAAACTTGGTTCCAAAAAAACTTACCAAAAAGCACAAGTCCGGAATAAGCCAAGATTAGCATGCAGAACACAAACAAACACAGAAACAAAGAAAAAAAACAACAACGTAAGAGACAATCATTGCACAGTTATAATGAATAAAGCAGTTAGCATCACACGCACAAACACAGCGTTTTTACAGATAAACAACGTTGTCTGCTAAATGATGCTCACATTAACAGGAGGGGGCCAGAAGGCACAAATTAACCCGTGAAGCTGACAGAGTTATTAAGATGAGTTAAAATCTGATTTTAATTCATTGAATACATGAACACACACACACGTACAATGTGGGAGAACTGCACTTAATCACACATATTAAACTCCACAGGGGTTGAAAACAGTGAAATGCATCAATCATTTCATAATTTTCTGGGAAGACAGCAAACATTGCTTCCAATGGTAATCAGTGAGGCAACAGATCGTGACTGTCATTATTCTTTGAGTGTCTGAATTAGAGGTGTGCCGATCGATCGGTCACCGATCACAATCGGCCGATTTTCGTGAAAAAGTGCCTTTGGCTCTGTTGCCGATACCGATCACCTGCATCTCATTTCGCCGCCTGCCTGAGCAGCAGGTCTCCTCTTTCTTTCAAACTGCGCAAACGTGCAGCAACAAATCCTAAGCGATGTGGAACTATAACGCACTGAGTGAATGGGGACGTTTGCGTGTTGCGGCGGAAAACAGAAGCAGGTCAAAATGCATCAACATGAGAAGCTAATATGGAATAAAACAATGTAGCCATGCTTGACGGAGTTTGGCTACATTGAGGCTCACTGCAATAAAAAAGACTTGGAGGATCAGACAGCAGGTAAAGCAGCACAGCTAGAAACACTCACCCGGATTAGCATGACGGTCAGAAAGCTAAACAAATAACCTGGTAAATGATTTAAGTCTTCGAGCTGCGATGTAAGACGCTGGTTCTGCTCTCGCTGTTGAACCGCTGCTCCGCTACAGGTAGTAATATTTAATATTTAGTAATATCTGACAGATGGAGCTGCTTCTGCTCCACCTGGTAGTGACTCTCACAGCGAACCTGTTTAAAGCTGCAGCATCTAACTTAAAAAATACATTTCACATACGTATTAAAACTTTCACTGTCCTAACATGAGACAGATAATGTCTGAAAAAATAATCGATCTCCTCCCTGTTCTGCATAATTACTCCGCTCAGTCAGAAACAGCCACTGAGAACTAGCAGTAATCAGCTAGCCGTCATACTAACAGGAAGTTTTCATTCAGTAACTCAGGATTGTTTATTGTAATGGATCCTGTTTTTGCCTTTGAATGTAAAGTTTTATACTTGAACTTTTTGGCAATGTTGAGAGGTTTTATTTTGGCTCTTTGAATTATTTAGCCTCTTCAGAGCCTTCATATGTGATCAGTCTTTTAAAGATAGTATTATTGATAGCAGTACAATTTGCATAATGCCCGTTTTGTTTAGTTTTCTTCTTGGAAAAAGTTATTAAAAACAAGTTTTTGTCTAACTCAAGGTGAATTCATGGTTCCTTTTTCCACATAATGTAACAGTAGTGTTTATGATAAAAAATAAATAAATAATTATGTGATCGGTATCGGGGATCGATATCGGCGATTGTCCCTCAGGGGTGTTCGGTATCGGCAGAAAAAAACCTGATTGGCACATCCCTAGTCTGAATAGATTTGTCTTTGAGAGTAATTACTCAATCTGCAGAATACAAATGCAGGAGATCTAAAAACAAGTTTCAATTTCAAGGTTACCTTTGTCTAAATAAACTACCACCAAGGCCATTCAATAAATTAAAAGAATATAAACAAAAAGAATAATCTGATGCCATCATACCATCATGACTTTGTTGGTATGATTGTTTGCTGCTGATTGCAATGATTGAAATCTCCTTTGTCCAAAAGGTTTCCATATAGTAACTTTTGAGTCATTGCTGAAACTTTTTAAACCAGAGGTCTCCCAAAAATTAAGAAAATCTGGACCAATTATCAGCCGGTCAATTTGTTGGTACACCTCTGGTTTTTATGCAGCAGATATTGACATCTGTAAATCATGGGGGTTCAATGGCTGATCGAACTTTATGCTTCTTTGAATCGGCCCAGATATAATGTGTGAAAATTAGCCACTGTCCCCTTTTTTCTGTTGTAAGAGAGAGCTGACTTACCACCCACCAGGTCACATCTGCACATGTGCAGTTAAATAGTCACCCCACCTTTACCAACTTAGCAACTTTGTCACTCTTTTCATAGTGACATTAAAAAAAAAACCAAACTGAATCAGCAGGTCAGGCTTTTTAAAGATTGGTGATTGGTCAAAAAAACTGCAATCAGTGCAGCTCTTTTTCTTCTTTTTCTTTCTGGTGAACCTAAGATGAAGGGGGTCACATGGCTCAGTGGTAAAGCAAGGGCACAGACACTAAAGTCCTCAATGCAGTTCTCCCAGGTTTGATTTGTGGCTCTAGGCCATTTGCTGAATGTTGTCCTCTCTCTATGCCCTTCTTCCAGCCAAACTATTGTTGACTAAACAGCCAGGCTAGGCTATGAGTTTTTACCCATTTTTGTGGATGTAGACCATGTTTAAAAACAGATTTTTATGTGGATAATAAGAAAGGAACTACTTGTTGCTACCCATGGATTTACCTAGTTGAAAATCATGTAGGTAAGCAACGTTAAATCACATCTAAAACAGCTACACTATGCTAAGCTACAGATAACATAGGAAAAAGCAGAAGCTACCTGACCAGCTGACAAAAGTTAGCTAAACAGCTAATAGAAATGAGGTAACCAGCTAACAGAAGCTCAGTCTTCCTTATATCTGCCCTTTCCTGACTCTTTTGTGAGTTCAACCAATCAGGGGCAAGGAAAAATATGTGGCTCTCCTAGACTGGCTCCTTTCCAATGCCAACCAATAGTACATTTACTATTTGTAATTCAGAAACCAACTTCAAATAATTTGAAGTTGCATTCCACAAAAAACAAATCTAAAATAAGTAAAACCCACAGAAACTGAACCGTGAAAAGACGGGGGAAGGTTGGTGGGGGATAGGGGAGTGGGGTCCATGGCACTACATTTTTCCATTTCAATAAACTCAATTTGGTTCAATTCAAAAGAAGGGCTCAGTCTACAGAGCTAACATCTTTACACTATTTGATAATCAATTAAATCCTTGTTGATCAGCCTATCAACAAGTTATTTCAACTCTGATTATCGCCCACTTGGGTAAGACAGGTTAAGGTTGTAGTTATGCATTGGAACACAAGCTACAAGATAAAGCTGGAAAACACTTTGCATTCACATCATCTATCACTTACGTTGTTATTGCGCGTTTCCACGGCAGGAAACTTCCTAACGATAAATTTAACAGCCGACTCCAGGTTCTTGTCGACAAGATAGGAGGGCTTGGCCTTTGGGTCGCCACATGCCTGCAAAGAAAAAAAGAGGTTGTGAGGAGAAACAAAAACGTATCTACATACATGCAATATTTCCAACTGAAACAAAACAGCCTGTTTGCGCTTTGTTTCAGCTTTTCTGACATGCCCTTCCTTGTAGATCCGGCATGTTAGATCCAGTTATTCAACAGAAATGGTTTAGTGCTTGCAGTCAATCCTGGTTTATCCAACGCCAGAGTTTAAAGAAGAGTGTGGTGAAAGGATATTTACTAGATTTAATCTTGTTTTTTGTTTTTTTAACTAGACACTTCTGTGACCAGTGCATTTCCCATTTAGATTCAGACGTCAGTAAAAATTCACAGCTTAATGTTTAAAAACTGGCTTTCATTTCTGGATAAACCAGGTTTAGCATGAGCAAGTGCCTGAAGTCGGCAGTGGTTCTCAGCTATACGGCGGTTCATATTTCAGTAGTACTTTAATAATTGGGCAGAAATGTGTTTAAGAAAAAGCAGAAAAAAGAAATAAATCCAAAAGAATTAGCCATAAAAATGGTGAGAACCACTGAGGGATCTCCAGAGGAGAGCGTTTCTGATTCAAAGTGTGTCTGAGTGGTTAATGTAACTATGTGACGGGTGGTGATTTACAGACAGAGTTGACATGAAATAGGTGAGAAGCAATGTACAGAGAAGAAAAAAGTAAGTAAAAAGAAAGAAGTGGATTTTTTTAGGGCTCCATGTTATCCGTATCTAGATGAGCAGACTTTTTTTGCAGAGCGGAAGCGTATCATTCATTCCTGTAGAAGTGTAGCAGTATTTGCTCGACACAAGGGGAAGCAACAGCGTTCATGCATTATAGGTATCGTAGGATTGAATGATGAAAATATGGCACATGCATACACCCGAGACAGAGGCTGCCATCTTTATGTTTCTTACGGAGTGAAGCCTGAAAATATTTATTTAGAAAAAAATTAAGCCAGTACACAAATTAAAGTAGAAAACTAAAACTACGCCTGTGCTGACAGCTAAAAAAACTCACAGCCCAGACACAAGACCACAATATGAGCCTGGACTTTAGTTCGTATTGCATCAGGTCACAGTTGCAACACAAGCCATTATTAAAAACAAAAACAATCTAACCACAGATCACACAATTTTCCAATGGCTCCCTCAGCAATTTTCAACACAGTTTCGCACAAACAAACTGAAAGGTGCCTGCTGAAAATAAAGCTTCTAATAATATTAGAATAAATACTACACAGGAACAGATCTGGACGTAGGCAGGGGGACACTCGTGGACAATCAGTGTAAAAAACGAAAAAAATGAATGACAACAGCCTTTGACTTTAAACCAACTAAAATGCATCATTTTACATTTTGAAGTTGTCATTGATCCATTTTAAAGCTAAAATGCTAGCAAGATTAGCTAAGGAAGATGTACTGTTCTCTACAACACCTCAAATCAATTTTACATCACCTTTAAATGAAATTTAAAATGGTTATTAAAAATGTTCTAAATGCTGTTTGTGTATCTCATGTAGCTAATTCATTGACAAACTGGTGCATCTGAAGTGCACAAAGGAGCATTAAAGGAGATCCTTCCTGCACTGCTCCCAACAAACTCGAAGAGTGTTTAGATTCTGGATATAATAAGTATTCAATTTAAATAACATTTCTGTTGTTATTTGCAGAGTTTTTGGTTTTTATATACCTTGAATACAGAAAAATACAAACAGAAATACACATTTTTTTTCAAATGAAGAATTAAACATTGACCAGTTGGGAGTAAAATTTGGGCGTTTTAGCCACTGTTAAATGATCTAATGCTGTGAAAGCTTCAACAATGAATCTAAAATTTGAGTTTTATTGTAAGTCAACTGTGCTAGGCCTACTTCCATTTAACAAGTTATCCACATCTGTGACATATTGGTACACGAATAAGCATATATTAACCGGAGACATTCCAAAAGCAGGAGGCAGGGCATTCTGGATAAATACAACCAAAATAAACGTGCAAGTCTAGCACTAAAACCAATCACTAAAATCTGATGGCACTAAATTTTTGTTTATATTTTGTGAAGAAGGAAGTTATGCTCAGCGTCTTCTTCAAAGGTTTTCGTGTCATTTCCTTCAGTGGTTCTTGGTACTGCGCCAATACAGATGAACGGAGAACAGCTTTATCAACAGGTTTTGTTTGTTTGACACAGTGCAGTGTTAAAGCGAACCATGCCAACTGAAAATGGAGCAAATGTTGCAATTCTGGTCCACAATTCAATATACCAGACTATATGAGGTGCAAAAACAACCTAAATGTTAGCGAGTTTCATATAAAGTCTGAGGGGGAGGGGCAGATTTCTCCTCAATCACCAAAAACAGTTTCCCTTGTTCTAAATACTTGAAACTATGGAATTATGAAACAATAGAGAAACCTAGGCTTAATGGGAGGGAACAAGCCAAGGCTCAGTGATAAGTAGTTCATGCCACTGTTTCCAAATACATCTCAATCAGTCAGGAGCCAGATCAGGAAGGTGGCCACATATTTTTCCAAGCAGCTTCCAAGGTTTTACTTTGGTTGTTACATTTACCTATCCTGTGATTCTATGCAGTGTGCTAATGTCTCAGAAATGCACTTAAATAAAAACAGCCCTCTTTCCAAACTTTGCTCAGGCGCATTCAAACTCAGTGATAATCTGGGCTAAATGAATGACCCATAGTGAATATTTTGACTTCCCTTGCAGCAACCACATGTGCAGCATTACCTGGAAGTAATTTATTTTAATAATGTGCCGTGATGGCACTATCTGTTGTGTGAAACTCTGTTAACAAAATAATATTTTGACAGTTACATTTCTGTAATACAGCCAAAACCTCAAAAGTAGCTTATAGTCTGATAGCATGTAGCCACGTGAGACTTCCAACTGCTTCCATTCACTGTTAAACACAAACAGAAGATTACTCGCCGACATACAGAGAGTGCTGACACTCATGTAGAGTAGCAATGTTTAACAAATTTGGAGCAGAAACTATAAGCAAAATTTTGTCAAAATGAAAGTTTTTTGAATGGCAGTCAACATGGAGACCAAGAGTGTCATTTTTTTAAATCTCAAGGTATGGTACAAAGACTCAACGGAATATCCTTTTTTTTTGGTTTACTAATAATAGTGCATTGCAATCAAACTATATCACACAACAGTTTCTCAATTTATTTGACATAATTATGTAACAAATTTTGTTTCAAGAGTATAGAAGTCATTTAGCATTTAAATGGTGTGGCTGCAGTCATTAGTGCTATTGAAAGCTGGTGTAATAAGCTAGCTATCTGAGTTTGAGTTGAGAGTGGAGAAATGGATGCAAAGAGGGTTGCAGTGAATGAAGGGATATGGGATGAGAGGAAGATTTAAAAAAAAAAACATTATTGAATAGGAAAAAAATAAGGGGGCAGTTTCCTGGATACTAGATTGGATCTGATTCTGGCCTCTACCGTCAATTTAACACTCCAGGTACCAATTAATAGCCGAGGCTCTCAAGGGGTCCATACACCAACAGACACATGCCAGGGAACCCCAGAACGCACAGCAGAAAAGCCAGGAAAGACTTCATACATCTGAAAAGTAATTAAGTCTGCTAATTACTAGATGTGGTTTATGAGTCTGCCGCAAACCACCTCCTCCTTGAGGTGAATTCATTTTCGTCTGTCGTTTCTCACAGGACAGGACCTCTCATTTTCACTAAGTAAGATTAACCGCTGGAAAAGAAGAGCAATAACAGCTCTGAAGAATGGACGGTCTCTTCTCATTAGAAACTCAACCACCTGAGAGGCATTACTCTACTTGTTTTAAGCCAAACTTTTTTTTAAAATCAAATTATTTAAAAGTAAAGGGGTTTTGCTTATGTTTTTATCTGCTTGCTGTTTTGTACTCCTGTGTGAAAAAGTCTCGTCTTTTCAACCAACTACTTTTTTTATTATTATTATTATTATCTTTAGAGTAAGCTACCTCGATATCAAAAATAGTAATAATACACAGTCCAGTCACATTAATGTGACCACCACGTACTTTCCACTTCAGAGTTAAATAACCAATCACAGAAGGCAGGTGGCAGCACAGTGCAGTTGAGCGTATATAAAGGGTGTGTGTGGGCTTCGGAAAACATTTCAATCGTTGGCGTAATGCAGAAACGAAGCGATTTATCCGACGTCCAAAAGGGCATGATCATTGGCTTTCGGGCCAAGGGTGGAAGCATTTCCGAAACGGCTGAGTTTGTGAACTGTTCGCGTGCCGCCGTGGTAAAAGTGTACCGTGCATGGCAAAATGGGACTGTCCAAAATCAACGACGTGGCAAATGTGGTGCACCACGGGCCATAGATGACAGAGGCGAACGACGGTTGCGGAGATGCGTTCGGGCAGATAGACGGGCTACCGTTGAGCAACTGACCACTAAAATGAACCAAGGGGCTACCACAAGTGTCTCCCAAACCACTATTCAGCGAACATTGCTGCGTCTGGGCCTCCGAAGCAGACGCCTGGTTCGTGCACCTATGCTGACTGGTGTTCATCGACGACGAAGGCTAGAATTTGCACGCCAGTACAGCAGCTGGACGTCCACTGAGTGGCGACAGGTAGCGTTTTCAGATGAATCGCGTTTTATGCTCCATCGGACAGATGGACGTTGGCGTATAAGGCGTGAAACCCCTGAAAGGAACCACCCTGCAACCATTGCAGGAACGGTCCAAGCTGGAGACGGGAGCATTATGGTCTGGGGAATGTTTTCCTGGCATTCTCTGGGTTCACTGATTATTGTGGAAGGCACGATGGATCAATACAAGTACGCATCTGTCCTTGCGGACCATGTCCACCCCTACATGCGCATTGTTTTTCCTCAGGATGATGGCATCTTCCAGCAGGACAATGCGAGGTGCCATACAGCTGCCAGTGTACGTGCGTGGTTCGAAGAGCACCAGGATGAGTTTACCGTCCTCCCCTGGCCAGCAAACTCACCTGACTTAAACCCAATCGAGCATCTGTGGGACCATCTCGATCGAGTTGTTCGCGCCATGGATCCTCAACCGCGTAATCTAGCGCAGCTGGCCACGGCATTAGAGTCGGCATGGCTCAACATCCCAGAGAAGACCTTCAGGGACCTAAGTGACTCTCTTCCTGCACGTCTCGTAGCAGTTCGCTCTGCAAAAGGTGGTTATTCTGGCTTTTGACAGATGGTCACATTAATGTGACTGGACTGTGTATCTTCACATCAATTTTGATAAATTTTCAGGACTTCATCTTTTATATTTCAAAACAAACATGGTCAATAAAGAGTCTGATTAATCAAAATTGAGTCATCCATGCTTTCAAAGGCTGACACTGTGTTTGAAAATTCAAACAAAAAATATTTAAAACTGACATTTTTCTTTTCGGAGACCTACTGTTGTTTATTTCGATCTTAATCCTTTCATATTTGACATTTTAATTCTTTGGCCTTATTGTTTGACTTTTTATTCCTACATTTTTCATATATACTTTAATATACACTAATATACACAATATTCATATACATAAATTTTTGTGTCAAGTGTTTATTTTCCATTTTGTGATGCATCAAAAAAAATTTATTTTAGTTTGAAAAATAAGAATTGACTCATTGAAAAATTAGCTACTGTAATTGAGAAGAAACATTGGCTTCCAGGGAGGGAGGTCTTTGCTTTTTTTTCCAACTTTGATTTCACAAAGAACCTAATTATTTTGAAAGTAAAGGAACTAAAAGATTTTTGTGTACCATGGCTAAATATGATACTGACTTTTACAGTTTAGAGAAAGCAATGAATTTCTGTTTTGTTGTTGTCCCTCTAAAATGAAATTTTTATATGGAGCCAATTTTCCTTGTGTTTACATTTTGACTTCTCGCCCCAGTGAGAAAGCAAACGGCTAAAAGGTGGGTGTAAACCCGTCTTCACTATGACAATATAGGCTGGTTACCAGTATCAAAGTTTCCTGTAGTTTAAAAACAAAATAAATAATTTCAAATGAATGCCATTACCCGCTTTCCTTGCCTAATAAAATACGTATGGAATATTATAACAAATAATCAATATGTAGTACTATTCTAGTAGCAAAAGAAATTAATTGTTGCTTTATGCAACAAATCAAAGCAGTTCAACAATATTTAAATACAATAAAAAATTTCCTATTTTTAATCGATGTTGTTATTCTCCTAATTGCACTGACTGAACAAATTAAAGTTGTATTGTTTTTACATGTTTGACCAATACTGTGAAGACTTTGGTGTATTTAAATGTGCTGTACTGGTGCAAAGCTATGAAATAAATTTCTAATTCAGTAGATTTACAAGTTTTATTCTTTTATTTTTAAGAAAAGAAACGTTTCAGCCAATTCAGCACTGTTTTTCTGTATTGGCTTGATATCGCCCAAACCTCAGACATCCGTATCAGAAGTGAAGAAAGTGAATCGGTGTATCCCTACTCCAAACCATAGTGAACATAAAGATTTCAAAATATATTTTTAGCAAAACATCCAGCCCTTCATCTGGACGTTTGCTACAAACCCAAGTAATTGATTTTTGTGCCATATACCAACGGATCTGTTATGGTATTTTTGCTTGAATACAGATTGGGTGCAAAATATACAGTATGAAAATGTCACAAGAAGTTATGATTAATACTTTCTAATAAGGGTGCATCGATTTATCTGTGCCGATTTCCTTAATTTTGGGAGATCGATGATTGACCCACACATGAAGTCGATCATACCTCAACAAAAACTCAACCACCGTCCTCTTTTGCTCTCTTGTGAGAGAGGTTTGACTGACAGACCAATCCACCAGGTCATGCCTGCATGTTTACAGTTTAAAACATGCAGGCATGTTTTAAACACTATTGCAAACTCGATTTTTTTACTATATTTGGCGACGTTTCATACAAAAGATCTTTATCAGCCAAAATTCGAATCGGCAGGTCAGAAATTTTAAAGATCAGTAATTGGAGATTGGTCAATGAACTGCAATCAGCACACGGCTACATTCTACATTTTAGTAGCTTTGTGTTAGATTAACTCCATTAAGGGTGGCACAATCAGTGCCCCACAAACAAACTGAAAAACGTATCCTTTGTAATGTATTTCTTTAGGACACCAGTCACACAAAAAAGTGATTTTTATCACTGAACTGGACACAATAAATGGTTTTAATCATAATTGCAAATCCATTGGTATCTACTGATGCCCTGAATAAATAGTGAGTAAATAGTAAAACAAAAAATCCTGAAAATATGAACAGTTTTGAGGAATTGAAACATCATCGATTCAATTCAATAATATTTTATTAACCCCAAAGGAAAATTAAATGTTGTTGCAACTCATTAATTCTTCAAAGAGTTATTGAAGATGGTGAAGGCTGTTAGCAGAAAAGATACAATTTATTGCGGCAACAATAAATCAAAATTCTTATCTTGACAAAAAATTATCACGATAAATTACGATGTGATAAATTTCTTACATTTAGCATAATATATTCCTATCTCACATAATCCAACTGAAATAATAGATATTTAGATAATCACATATGATCTAACTGTCGGACACAACTTGAACTCAAATAGCTTGCGCTGTCGAATAGGGCTGAAATAAAATATGTAAAAAAATGAGGAACAGAAAAGAATAGGCATCAGTAGACGATACACTTGACAGTGAATGGAGCTCAGGCCTTACTCTCAACATTACAGACTCAAACATGAAGAGGAGTGAGGTACAAAGGAAGGAACCAACAGATCAGTACGGGTAGCCAGGAGGACGTGGAGGGAAGGGAGAAAGAAGAGGCAGTAGAGGAAGGGTGAAAAGGGAGGAGGACGGGGTTTTATCAGTGGAAGGTGATAAATTGTGCAAACCTTCCAAACTTGTCCTTGCTGCATAGGAGAGGGGGGAAGCATTGGAACGGAGAGAAGAAGAGAAAAAAAAAATCAAAACAAAAAAGTCCACCTGAGCAAACTGCTTCATAACTATAGCAAGTCCACATACTCACACACTTTTACAAACATAAAAAACACACAACAGAAGTAAAAAAATAAATAAAAGGAAAACACTGCTCTTTATACATCTGAGAGCTTAAACAAGGATATCCCTTCTGGCAATTATTTTCAACATAGCGCATAAAAAAAGAAAAGAAAAAAAAGACATGCTGTGCCAACATTTATCACATTAACACTTGCAGTGAAGAACACCGTCTTAAAAGTAGCACAGTGCATAATCCCCACCTACGCACACAAACGGTGAAAATATCACATCCATGTCGAGGGTGTGGAAAGCTCTGAAATAATACGGCTGGCATTCCAGTCAGCAGCGGCAGCGTCTCACACCGGTAGGGAAAAATAACGTTGGGCACCTGTAGTGTGTCTACGTCACGACTGTCGCTTAGTAACTGATAAGGAAGTATTCTTGAATTTGAAGTCTCATGGTTTCATTATTGCAGATTTTAATCCCTTCTCCTTTAAGGCGTAGTCCTCTGTAAAGGTTCTTGGTGTAAAGAAAAACTGATTGAGGTGTATCTGAAGAATGTCATTTTATAAATTAGGTTTGGTCTTTTCAGTTCCATCTCTAATGGTGTTGCAGGGTAACAACTATTCACCCAAAAGGTACCAAACTAGGCATTTAGCTATTCTATATCTAATGAGAATAGCTAATGGCTTATGACAAAGCACAATTCAGGAGAAACTCCATTATAAAAAACTAAAAATCTCTAAATGTTCTTCTTTTCTCTCATTGGGTTAAGCTGGCCACTCCTGGTTAGTTCTTATATTATAGTCGATAAATGATTTAGACAAGAATGAAAACGACAACTGTGGAGCATACCATGTTGTGGTAAGAGTTTTGTCATTGACACATGGTGTCCAGCCACTTGTTCTTTGCTTTGCTTTGTGCAGAGGGTCTATTGAGAAATAATTGCTTGCTGAGGGAATGAACTCAATGTTTTAACTGATTGAATTGGATTTTACCCAGTCACTAACGCTTGGCTGTTAGCCAAAATACAGCAGCTATGCTAAGAAGCTTACCAAAAATTGCATGCACTGTAAACAACTATTGTTTTTTACCCACTGCAAAAATTGCAGCGCAATAAAATGTCTTAAATTTTCCTCTTGGTCTGACTTTAATTTCTCAATATAAGAACGGCCTCTTTCACCAATTCCACTTACCATTGCTAAAACTACAACCCTACAATTCTAAAACAGCGCAGAAAATCAATGTCATCATTCATAACACCTCCTTGCATTCATTGACAGGCCAGGCTAAAATTCTATCAGAGAAATCTCAGACACAGCACTAAAGAGATGAGAGTCAAGCAGACTTGTGTGGCAGGCAATGGCCAAACTAATGGCAGGCATCAAAGTCTTTAAAGGTTGCACTTTAGTGTTAGCTTCCATTAAATACTATGCTGATATAGCACTTTAGCTTTAGCGAGGCTAATATTTACAATTAAGGTGTTAGCACTGGCACAACTAATTTTTTAGTTAGTGATCATAATGACAAAAAAAGGGAATTACAAATACTCTCCATTTTTTGATCTCCATAAATAAAATATAGGCAGCATGAATCTGTAATTGTACTGTAGGTTATGAACATGAAAGGATCAAATCACAGTTCTCCCTAGTCTGAACTGGAAGTGATCTGGACCATATTAATAGGTAAGTGCATGTTCAATGGATAGCAGACCCATGGCTTTGAGACCAACTAAAAGAAAATATGTGGACAGTCTTGACCAATGTGCGAGAGGAAGATGCATAAACAAAATTGTTGCAGTCGGGATTGACGTGGATGTGACGGAGAATGGAAACATGTCAGACGATATCAACAAGCTGCCGCCAATCTACTAGGATATAGTTAACTACCTAGTGAGTAATATGAGTGCATACAGCATGAAGGAATTTCGCGGCCTGAAATCTATCGACTCATACAATCAATGTTTCAACAAATTTGTAAAGGACATACAAACTCTTCATGTGAATAAGGTTCTGATGACTGGCAGCGTAAGGACATATAGTAAATACACAATAAGCTACTTGTCCGTCTTAGCTAGTTTAGCAGTGAGTATTACAATAAAGATCACTGATATTTAATCTACCCACCTCTGTGTAATACTAAGGTAATCAAAATTGTGATAAAGTAATAGTTATAATGCACTTATATTGTTTATAAGTTAGAAAGGAACAAGGCAAGAGTTAGTTCTAAGCTTGTGGTCTATTTATTGTGTCACTGCAACGCCATAGCAAATGCCTGTGCAAAGATGGCTATCAGCTACAAAGTTTATGGAAATGTGATGTCACATGAGAGCTATGTATTCTGGATTTTTTATTCAATGTTTATAGTAAGCTTCTATCAAAGTGGTAGTGGCTAATTAGCATTCATGATTTTATTTGTATCTCGTCTCAGAGTGTCATTTTCTTTTTTGTTTTAACTGAAAATGGTCCCACCCAACAGATATAACAGTGGGGAAAACTTCTTTATCACATTTCTAAAACAGCTGTCTGTTACGTCTTTATTAGTTGATGTTCCCACAGCGGAACTTGAATTCTTTTTATCGTTTTATGATATCAACAGTGTTGCTATTTGTTATTTACAAATAGCAACACTATTGTAAATAACAAATAGCAAGTGTTCTACTTGATCTTCCTATCTTCCCTGCCTGATTGTTCTTGAAAATATGAATTTGTTCTTAAATAAAGATTAAAAATAAAAAATACTCAAGAGCTACTTCCTTTCTTATTTCAAAATAGGAGTCTTAAAGCTTATGTAAGGCATTTATGGTTTAGCTGTGAAGCAAACTAAGAAGATTGCTCGCTCACCCATCCAAATCACTGGAATCAGGTGTTCCGATCACGTCCATGGCCACAGGTGTATAAAATGAAGCACTTAGTCATGCAGACTGTTTATACAAACATTTGTGAAAGAATGGGTCGCTCTGAGGAGCTCAGAGTGAATTCCAGTGTGGAAGTGCGATAGGATGACATCTGCGCAACAAATACAGTCATGACATTTTTTTGTTCCTAAATATTCCACAGTCAGCTGTCATATTAAAAAATGGAAGCGTAAACTTGGTAACGACAGCAATGTAAACTAATGGAGCATGTTCAGCAGATGTTGAAGCGCATAGTGTGTAGAAGTCGGCAACTTTCTGAAGAGTCAGTCACTACTTCATGTGGCCTTCAGATTCACTCAAGAACAGTGCATAGAGCTTCATGGAATAAGTTTCCACGATGGAGCAGCTGCATCCAAGCCATACATCAATCACCAAGTGCAGTGCAAACTTTCAGATGCAGTGGTGTGAAGCTTACTGCCACTGGACACTAGAGTAGTGGAATGACAAAATCAAGCTTCTCTGTCTGGATTCTGGTACAAAAGACAGAGGAGTAAGGCATTCTCCTTCTTATCCAAGACTATCAGCATCTTTTACTAAACAATTTTGTCTCAAGAGCAGTGAATTGTCTATGTAATCACTATAAGCACAACGTTTGGGACAAAAATGTTGAAACGGAACATTACAATGAAATGTCCAGGCATTATAAGTTTGCACACGTTCATGGGTATTGTTTACGCTCTTGATGCATTGATGGCCGATTATCATATGTGGCTGAGGCCAAAAAGTACTATCGAACGGTTCTTTTTCCATTTCGTAGAGAAGTTAGGGTTTACCCAAGCGTATTATAAGCCTGGCGGGCCACTAGGCTTTACTTGTGCCCTCACCAGGCTGAGCATTGCTTATTTATTTAAGTCTTTATTAAACTTGAATTTTTTAAGACTTATAGTTGGTGTTCAGGTATTAATCTTCCAATTTTTCAATATATGTACATATAATAGATATATACATTAGGGATGCGCCGATCAGGTTTTTTTCTTCCAATACCGATACCGATCACCCCTGAGGGCCGCTCGCCGATTCCGATCCCCGATACGATCACATAATTATTATTTATTTTTTATCATAAACACTACTGTTACATTATGTAGAAAAAGGAACCATGAATTCACCTTAATTTAGACAAAAACTTGTTTTTAATAACTTTTCCAAGAAGAAAACTGAACAAAACAGGCATTGTGCAAATTGAACTGCTATGAATAATACTATCTTTAACAGACTGATAAAATGTGAAGGCTCTGAAGAAGCTAAATAATGCAAAGAGCCAAAATAAAACCTCTCAACATTGCCAAAAAATTCAAGTATAAAACTTAGCATTCAAAGGCAAAAACAGGATCCATTACAATAAACAATCCAGAGTTACTGAATGAAAACGTCCCGTTAGCATAGCGGCTAGCTGGTTACTGCTAGTTCTGATTGGCTGTTTCTGACTGAGCGGAGTAATTATGCAGAGCAGAGAGGAGATCAATTATTTTTTTAGAGATTATCTGTCTCATGTTAAATATTACTAAATATTAAATATTACTACCTGTAGCGGAGCAGCGGTTCAACAGCAGAATCAGCGTCTTACATCACAGCTCAAAGATTTAAATCATTTTACAGGTTATTTGTTTAGCTTTCTGACTGTCATACTAATCCGTGTGTTTGTAGCTGTGCGCTGCTTTACCTGCTGTCTGATCCTCCATGTCTTTTTACTGCAGTGAGCCTCGATGTAGCCAAACTCCGTCATTGTTTTTATGTCTATTAGCTTCGTTGTGTTGATGCATTTTGACCTGCTTCTACGTATTTTCCTCCGCAACACGCAAACATCCTCATTCACTCAGTGCGTTATAGTTACACATCGCTTAGAATTTGTTGCTGTGCGTTTGCGCAGTGAAGGAAAGACGAGACCAGCTGGACAGACAGGCTGAGAAATGAGATGCAGGTGATCGGTATCGGTTCAAGAGCCAATGATCGGCCGATCCCGATCATCACCGATTTCACGGAAATCGGCCGATTATGATCGGTGACCGATCGATCGGCACACCTCTAATATACATATAAAGTGATATTTTACGTAAAAATGTCCTGTCAATTTTAAACATTTTTTTTTTAACTCAAAAACATGACGGGCTGCTGGATGAATGACTGCTCTAGCACCCCTGGGCTTAGCAAGTTTTCTGGAGGAAACCTTTAAGAAGTGTTTCTGAAAAAAAGCAGAAAGACCTGCTTGTGTTCAGAATATCACCAGCATAGGCCATAAAGAAAAGAAAAAACAAAGCAAAGCAAAGCAAAGCAAGAACATAACAACCAAGAGTTCCAACTAAGTCCACACGTTTCCATTGACGACATTAATGTTCAAATTGATATCTTGAAAATAAATTTGCATAATAAAAACACTGTAATTTTGAAAAAAATTGTGTTTTTGATATAGTTTTGGTGCTAAGATGAGGCAGTTTTTGTGGCTGTACCGAAATCGGTTTATATTCATGAACACTTTTTCGCATCACGAGTCACTTGATCAACAACCACATTTTTTCACTGGTGGAAACGACAAAAAAAATGACAGGAGGATGGAGGCACTGAATGTGTATGTGCATATTATTTGATGGAAATATTGCAATTGCAAAATTGTGGGGTTTTTTTACTTTTTATTACATTACCGGAAAACAGACACTGTTTTGCGTACATTTGTAGTGTAAATACTACTTTAACTATTGTTCCATTATGAAAAATGGGGATGGGAAGGAAGCTTCTAAAGCAAAAATCTCTTATCATTTCTGGCTGCATTTGAAATGTAGATATAGGTAAAAAAAAAAAAAAAAAATTATAAGAATTTGTTTTATATATATATATATATATATTTTTTTTTTTTTACTTTACAGTATTCCTGTTCTGAATGAGGATATTAATAAAGGCCCTGGATTTTTTTTGCCTTTTAATGAAATTTCAATGTTGCCAGTGGTGCAAATCATGAAGAGAACGACAGGAAGTAATTGAAAGATCATGGCGCGGCATGTTTTCTTAATGACGTTTCATGTGAACAAACTTATTCACAAGACATTAAATGCATTTCTTATTTAATGGAAACAATACTGTTGCAAAATTGTGGGTTTTTTTTACATTAGCAGAATACTGAAAGATTTGCGCAAATTTGTAATAGAAGTTTCTTGCATCAGAATTCACAACACAGAATCCAATAAGATCAAAATCTGAAATTTGACTCCTATAATTCTCAGCCAGTCCTTGGTGAATTTACTAGTATATTTTAGGTCACTCCCATTAAAAAGTAAACTTTTGCTTCAACTCAAATTTCTTTATTCTCTTTACAGGTGATCTCATATTTTCACCATCCACCCTCTGCTCTAATGTCTGTCTGAGACTAGCAGTGACCTACATTAGATAATTAGTTTTTTGTTGTTTATTTTGTTAAACGCAACCTGCCCAGCAGTGTCTTATTCTGTACAAACTAAGGTCACACTTGAAAAGATCATATATGCATCAGATTTAACACCACATATCCAAGTGACCTGGGTCGCATAAAAAAAATCTGATCCATGTTGACTGTCATGAAAAGATCAGATACACACAAAAAAAGAAAAAATTTGAATTGGGCCACTTCATACTGCAGTGTGAACGTAGCCTTATTGTCAAGGAGGAGGCCAACAGATTCACTCTCAAAAGTGGAGCGTTACAGCCAGTCTTTAATAAAGGCAGGGGAAGATAAATCAGTACAAGTCAAAACGGCATGTAAACAGAACCAGAGGCTGAAGGACAAAAATTAAACAAACAAAACTTTGGATAAATTTCAATAATGTCAAATATTAAAAAAGAAAAAATTACAGATAGGATGATAATGATGCAAACAAAGAATACAACAGTTGTGTTCTTATATGGATGTATATATTACTCTCCCAAATGTAAAAATCAAATAAAATTGCTTTTGAATTATTTTTAAACATTAGATGAGTAAATCCAAATGGCAGCTGATTAAATCACAGATTATTGTTTCAGTTTTTAATTCCAGCATTTAGGATGTAGTTAAACATTTAAAGTTGTTTTTATACAGGCTGAAGGAAAATATGATCAAAAGTTCAGAAGAGAAAAAAATTTTTCAGAGGCCTTGTGGTTTGTCAGGTCAGGATAGATATGAAGATTGTGACTCAAAGTGAGAGAAAAGGAAGAAGGAAGGGAGAACAGGAAAGGAAGCGTGTAATCAAAGGCTGAATCTATGTCTGATTGCTCATACTGTCTTATAATGCTCTCCATACATTAAAAAAACAACATTTCTTTAGAATATACAGAACAACTTTTTAGGACTTTTCCCAAAAAATTACAAATTCTATACTTTTGGTGGAAATGAAAACAAAAACAGGTCTGATGTGTGACAAACTGTGAAGTTCTGAAACAGTATGAACTTTTAGATTGTTGAACTTCCACTCTGTACTCCCAGAAATTGTCAGACATGACTGGCCTCTTTCTCTTCCAGTTTATCATACAAACCCACCCACATACAGGCAAACCTCCCAAACAGATCAACCATTCTGTCTCACACACCAACCACAACACAAAAACAGAGTGAAAAGATCTACACTTTAGTAATGGTTTTATTTTAGTGTAAGTAAGAGATAAATTGGTTAGGCCTAACAAGGAAACATTTTTGAAAAAATCTGCATGAATGTACCAGAATTACACTAACTATTGGTCTGTAGCTCATATGAATTACATATTTTTGCTGAAAATTAGTTTGTTTCATCACTACTTGCTGGGAAATAACTTGATCAGAAGCTGGGATAATCCAACTTTTCAGAGTATGAAATGCAGTCATCTACCCAAAATGGCTTGTATTGGCTTTTCAAATTGATGATCAAAAGTGATTTCACATCAAGATAATCTGGGGCGTAGTCACTATGGCAACCAAACATTTGGCTTTGTTCATAATAACCCTGAACTTTTGAAAGTGGACCAAACCAACTTGAAATAATGTCATCCAATTACAATTGTTGCATGTTTTGGGTGCAATTACACAAAGATGCCCTGAATGAGTGAGTATGGCAATCCATTTTAATGTTGAATAATAATAATAAAAAAACATAATAGTAATGCTGGTACTTTTAACTCCAATCTTAAGTAAGATAGATTTGCATACATCTAAAATGGAAATGTTTCCTGTTAATAATGCAACAACTCTTTGAAGAAACTTGAATTAATTTGTGTTACAACATTTACAACATTTGTGTTCCCTCTGGGACCAATTAAGAATTTCTGAATTTAAATTAAATTAAGAAATAACTTGCCTCCATCCAGGGGTGGATCTAGAAAAAATACTTATAGGGTGGCAAGAGGGAGGCAGGGACTTTTTCAGGGGTGGCAGTATGTTATATTATATATGTATACCCAAAATATTATTTATAACTTGCATTGTTTCAAAATTAGCTTTATGTAGCACCAAGGCTTAAATACAATTTCTCAATGTAGTATAGTTAATTATTTTTACGTTTTTCATACTCCTGCTAATTGATATGTATTACTTTACTGGACAGAGCCTATTGGTCGCTATGTGATTCATTGTGTCCAGAAAACCATTTTATCCCAATACAGGACAAGGAGAAATCTGTCACAAAAATATTAGTAGCGCCATCATTTGTTATTAGGTATATCTATTAAATACGACTTAAAGATTAGAAAACTGATGTTTGATAAATTCTCCATGATATAAATCTATAAACAGTTTAGTTTCTGTTAGTTCTGTTAAGATACGAGAAAGGGCGAATATCTGCTTATATGGGTCAATCGTTTTATTTTAAATATGCTGTAGGAGCCGCAGTTTGACGACTGTTATAAATATCTCCACGTTTTGCGAACACAGGGGATTAGCTCAGTTTTTGTCGCTTGTTTTAGGAATTGCATCGACTGCAGTGAGCCACAATAAAGGTACAATAAAGCTGATAAACAGGTGAAGAACCAAACTAGAAAAAACCTCTTCTGATTGTTTGCCAAGCCAAACATCCAATTAAAGTTCCACCAAGCCACTACTGAGGCACTGGGGTCAAGTTTCTCGACACAGGTAAAAGACGGTTCAATGTCCAAAAATTGATTGTTCTTAGTGATTCATTTTCCTCTTTCACCAAACAATTACAGAGATCAAATTTTCATTTGTTCTCATGCTACCACTCTTAAAAACCCAAAAGCCTGCTGGTCCTTTTCCAGGACCCTGCACGTATAGAAAGTGGACTGACCCACATTACTTCCTGTCTAAATGTAGAAAATAAATAAGAAAAATAATAAAACAAAAAAAAAATTAATAAAATCAACAATTATCAACCTACAAATAAACTCTGTAAATAATACAAAAAATAGAAATGTAAGAATAAAGTAACAAAATTGAAATGGATAAAGAAATAAAGAAAACATAGCTCCAACAACTTATATTCCTCTTTTTCTCGCTCTGTATGTCAGTATTATACACACCCGTTGCCATGGCAACCGACAGACAACAGCTCAAGGGGCAGAAAGCAGAGATTACCGATCAGGGGAATCAACACCAAAAAACAAACATTTCCCACACAAAAAAGTAGCAAAAACACTAAAACAGAACATCCAGTCTGTTACATTATGTTGTCAGGCTTAATGTCTATATTGTGATTAAGTTTTCGCCTGACCACCGCGGTGGTGGATTAGCTGATTTAAACAGCTCCTCTACTCATGACTTGGTGGGTGGGTTGTTTAGTGCTAACGGAACCAAAACACACCAAAACAAACACATCAAAACACACTGAGCAGCACATGTTAGGTTATCAAAGTCAATACCAGGCCAGCAACAGTTAGGCTAGTATAAAGGCGCTTTCACACTGCAGGAACAGAACGGAACGGGACGGAATGGGTGTGTTCACATTACAACTTGCGTTCCACCCGACCTCAAGCGTTCCAGCAGCTGATTGGCTGATATTGAGACGAAACTCAGCGTCTGACTCCATAACAACCAGCGGCCAATCAGCTGCTGGTTCTAAGCAGAAACGCTTGGGGCCGGGTTAACAGTTGCTACGACGACAACAATGGGCGACATGGATTTAATTTTGCTGCTCATCAACCTCATACAATTAATTAAATTCCGCCAACAATCTACCCTTCAGAAGACAAAATGCTGAACAACTTCTATGTATTGCAAGGAGAAATACGGAGGAAAAATACAGTCGTTACAAAATACAGCGAGAGCCAGCTGTCAACGTCTGACTCCATAAAAACCAGCAGCCAATCAGCTGCTGGAACGCTTGGGGTCGGGTGGAAGCAAGTTGTAATGTGAACACACCCATTCGGTCCCGTTCCGTTCCTGCAGTGTGAAAGCGCCTTATCTGACCCACTGCTCACTTGTTCAATGTTTTCTTTAAATTAAAACGTTTTCTTCACCTGTGAAATCTGAAGCCCTTATTACCATTATCCATGGTTGACTTAACTGCTAAACATCGGTCCGTTGTTCTGATTCTTTGCGTGATTGTGGTATTTTCCTGACCACCGATATTCCTGACTCAATGGACAGCAACAGCATTTGTGACTTGCGATAAATCATGTAATGTCCAGTCCAGTAACATATCAATGCTGCTGGCGCTCTGTCCTTCTCTCGCACTTCCCGCTACTTAGCAGTAGGTGTCAGGTTACAATGTGTTGCATTCAATGTTGTCGGAAAAAAGAATAACTATTTATTGAATCCATTGTCGGTAGCTGGGGTGGCAACAGGGGTGACAAGGCTCTCGTTTGGGGTGGCAACTGCCACCCCAAGCCACCCCAGTAGATCCGCCCCTGCCTCCATCTACAAGGCTTGTTCTAAATAAATTTAATGTTATTCTGGGTATCTAAAATGTTCATTTTTGTAAAGAAGAATTAACTTAAAGAAATTTGGTTATTAAATATTGAACATAATTTTTTTCTGGGGAAACAAAACTGTGGTCCATTAAATTTGGCCCAAACCATTTTGGAGTTGAAGCACTCTTAACTTTGCATTTTTAGCAGCACATTACACACTTCCAGATCAAATTGTGGGAATTTTAAGGGTTCAATGTAATTTTCTATAATATGTTTACTGTAACAACATTATGTTTGGCAATGCTAATAAATGATGAATTATATTTGTCAGAAGAAGGACCGTCAGAGGGTGCGTCTAAATTCAGGGGCTGTTTCCTTTGAAGATCTATTACATCAGTTTCCCAAACCTGGTCATCAAGGCATACTGACCTGCATGTTAACTATCTGCCTGCTTTAATACTCCTGATTCAGGTAATTGCAGTTCAGCAAATGCCTGCAAATAATCTATCAATTGAAATCAGCTGAGCTGAAGCAAGTAAACACCTAAAAGATGCAGGGCAGTGTGCCTTGAGGACCAAGGTTGGGGAAACACTGGCTTGTCAAAGCGAAGACTCTTCCAAATGCATCCTTCTTGTCCCGAAATGGAGGGACAGGTCCAGCTTAACCCAGAACAAATTTATAATCTTAACAATGTAATAACAACACAGCTACTGATACTTTGGTTGCTCATGAACTATCTCTTATATTTCATAAGAGTCTAGTATAGAAACAGTTCAAGTAGGATAGAAGATAGTCTATCATGACAATTACATTTGAACAAATTGTGGGATATAAGCATTTTTCTTTTTGCAAATATTTATCTCCATAATTTACCCAAATGTTTAACTTTCAGAAGTAATTAATTGGTATGCAACAGTTAGGTAGAAAATATGTAGCTTAAAAGTATGAAATGGAATCAGGTTGGGGCAAAACGGCGATGCTTGGGTGTAAGTAACATGGGGGCACAATCTGACAAAGGGGCAAAATGACTCATTTCCATTAGCCCTAGGGAATAGACATTATTAAGGCTGCACGCTAATATTTTTGTTGAAACATTGCGATATTAATATTGATTTTGATCAACTTGACAACAATGCCTCCATCACTTTCCAGAATCTCATAAAGCAAATAAAAATAATAAAACGTTTTGAACCTTTTTGTTGTAATTTGTCAAAAACTGATCAACGTGGGATGTTTTTCTGTCTCACCTCCAATGCATTAAGTACACATTAAGTTCATAATATTAGGGCTGTATAATAATATCTATATCGCGATATATCGATATTTTCTTTCATAGAAAAAAATCGATATTGATCTGCAAGTATCGTAACATCCAACTGTCACCTTGCTCACTCATTGCTTGCCTTGCACCAGGTCATCAGGCTTAACATTCCCTCAGATGTTAAGTGTCAAGGTTTAAAAGGTATCGAACTATTCAGAGCAGGTACTTGTTGCACTTTATTTACTTTACAAATGCATGTAAGCTACAGTTTGTACTCTTTCAATTAAAAGAAACATGTTTTCTCACCATTTCTTTGATTCATTTTGTCCAGCTGTCAACTTTAAGTCTGTGTCCAACCAGAGCCAGGTATTGTGTAGTTGGTGCTTTTAATCAGTTTTCAGTTAAATTAATTCAATCCAACTTTATAACAGTCACAAAATATCACCAAAATCACTCTGTCCCTCTAAAATCCTTCAGAAAATCGCAAAAGTGTATTGAATTGTATCGTTTGCTGAATATCGCAATATATATCGTATTGTGACCAGAATATCGCGTATCGTATTGCGAGATTATTGTATCACTACAGCCCTATTAGACATGTATAACATAATCAGTTTCTTTTTTGGAACTGGTATGTTAAATTTACTTTTTGTAACCTAACGGGTTAGAAAATAGTATTTTTTTATATTGCACATAAACTTATGAGATAACCCACACACCTGCCTCACACTGGCTTTAACAATAAGAGTGGCTTGTTTTTATGTTGTTTTTTTTAAATATACATGCTTAATATTTAATTGCTTCTATACAAACACATAATAAATAAGCAATGAGTTGGAATTCTGAACATTTCAAGATTGCTTTATATCGTTAACTAAGAACTTAAAATAACAGACTACAATTCAAACAAATTACAGAGTTCTTGTATTTTGCAAAACTGTTTTACTCAAAAATCGAGTAATTTTCAAATTAGTAAAGGTTTAACCTATAAAAAACCCCAGCTTGAACAGGAAACAGTGGTACAATTTCAAAGTTGAATTAATCGTGTAGTTGCTTTTTGAATTTTTAACACAGTTCACATATCATGATGTGAATCAATAGGCCAGAGATCCTCATGAAGTCCTTTCTTTTTAGACTTACAGCAAACCAGATTAATGCTAGAAACAAACATTGACACAAAATAGGATTTCTTCACTTTCAGAGAGATTTTAAGGACCCCAAAGAAACTGTAGAATTAAAAAATATAATATAATTTAATCTAATTCTAATCTAATCTGGTGGGTCAAATCTATTGCATCTCAGGTTTTGATGCATTGTATTACTATGAACTCAGGATCTTAAACTTCACTGAATATTCGCCAAATAAAAAAGAAACATACGCTGTTAGAAATCCACACCTTCACCTATATATATAAAAAGCATATTTATTTAAATGTATCATTGTTAAAATAAGCAGAGAACTTCGGGGAACAAAACAGAGTCTATTAAAAACCTAAAGTTAAGAAATATAAATTGTAAAATTGTAATTGAAAATAAGCATGGCGATGTTTTCATTTTCCTATTTCTTTCATTTTTGTGGCAAGCTACGTATTGCTAGCTGCAAGTTCAATCGGGGGCTCGGGGGGAGGGAAGCAGCCAGGTTCTTTATTTTCAGCCTCCCAGGTCAGAAATGTCATGTGGACAGCGGCGGTGTCTGTATCTGAGAGTTTTGGTGCTTCGTGGTAGGGGTTTCGGTGGAGCAGAGACGACGCCCCGACTGCTGGATTAGCCAGGAGTCGCCGCCATTACTAGTCGACGCTAGCTAGCTAGCCGTTAGCACCAACGAAGGCCTTCAGGTTTGACGAGAGCGCTTATTTCACTTTTATTTGTACCTTCTAGTAGATTGGGGTTGAAGAAATGTTCACAGCAACTGTTCATGTTTGATTTTATTTCGAGCTAAAAAAGCAGTTTAAATCTGAAAACCGGTGTACAACTTTTACCGCAAGCTAACGCGACGGCTTGTGCTAGCAGTACCCACAACCAGGGATGCTGGGAGGGAATATTAAGGTCCATAAATAGCAGTATATCATTCTTTTTCGAATAAGTAACACCATTAGAAAATATTTGTGATACATTTATACAACTACAGTTCCATGGAAAGAGATAAATCAGCTGATATTTGTTTCGTATTTTGCTAGGGCTAACAGTGACACAGTCTGGGGATACAGGTGAAGACCATTTAATTTCTCAGTTCACATAATTCTGGCTAAAATCGGGACACGTTTGTGTATGTGTGTGCGAACCTTTTTGATATTGTAAACACGAGTCAACATCCCGATGCCTCTGTCGTTGAGGATGGTGAGTTTTTCTGCCAGTTTCTGCTGGCTGGGCTGCATCACTCCCCGAGACATCTTCTCGCTTTATATCTCCAACCCCGATCCAGAAAAAAATATGGAAAATATCCGCAGCCTCTGGCTCCAAAAATGATTGAAAAATAGAAACTGTGTTTTCTGTAGTGTTTAGATTTCGCCCATGTTCAGATAGGTTTTAGGGACATCAGCTTCCTGTACTCCACCCCTCTGTCTCCCTGTCTGTTTTTTTTCGGTCACAGGGATGAGGAGTTGTCCTGGTTTTTACGAGACTGGTTTGTGGTGCGTTCAAACACCGTCGTAACTTTCGCTTTAGCGTCATGTCTTTTGAATTTTAAAAGCACGCGTTTAATATTTACATCAAATGGAGGAGCTACTTTTTTCTCTCAAGGTTCAGATTAATCAATGTACCAAAAAACACAAAATATACACAAAGTAATCCAATTTATATTTTAAGAACTGACACAAAACATTTTGAAGCACTATAAACGAAGTGGCCATGAATATACACAATGTAAAATATCTGCATAGAGAAATATTGGTCAAAGTTACAAATGTAATGTGGTACATTATTATCACTGCCCAGATATTTTAAAAAGTAAACAATATTGTGGTACAACTTGAAAGATATACAAAATTGTCACAATTTCTAACCAGTGGCTCTCTATGGATATTATTTTTGTCTATGAAATTGCAAAGGAGTTGATTTAACACGTAATAACAATAATAATATTGTGTAGGCACTTTACTGAAAAAGTGTGAAATTTTGTAGATATTTTTGTAGCAAATTCTATTGTGTATGTATGTGTGCACACTGGAGAGAATAAGTGACACGTTTCCCTACTTTTAAAAAGTCGAGAGGGTTGTAATTTTTATGATAGATATACCTCAACTCTGAGAGACAGAATCTTAAACCAAATCCAGTAAATTACATTGTAATTATTATTTCTGGATAATTAAGGAATTAATTTGCAGTTTATTGCCTTTGAAACAATAGGGAAGTATATCTTAATGTTTGGTAGAAAAATCTGTTCAAGAGGTTGAATCCTGGTTGGTTCCTGTAGTTCTGAAACAAGTTATTAGTGGTTGCAATTAAAATGCATTTTTTTTGCATTTTATTTAATATAATAAAATGGAAATTAATTATGTAAAAATCAAATGTGATTTTCTGGATTATGTTAGATTCTGTCTCTCACAGTTGAGATGGAGCTATGATGAAAATTACAGACCTCTCCATTGTTTGGAAGGGGGCAAAGTTGAAAAAACAAGGTGGATCATCAAATACTAATTTATTTACCTCAGTGTATTTGACCCTGCAAGTATCATTTTAGCCATGTGATGATTAAAGAAAAACCTCAATGAATTCAAACTTGAATAGCAAAGTTTCATTTTTAAAATTCATTAAAGTTGCATGTTCAAAAAAAAGAACAGTTCAAATTAATCAATAAAGGGGTTAATAACAAGTTAGAAAATTAAAACAGAAAACATTTTCTTATAAATGTTCTACTGAATACCTGGAAGGTAGATTTGACAAGAATAGCATTATTTTATTTTTGTCCTTGACTGCATCACATTGTCAATTCGGCTTCCTGCTTTTCTGTTAGACTCATTTGTGCTCCCTGTCTCTCTCACACACACCACACACACACACACACACACACACATACACACACTTTCTGCTGCTTTAAGTTTATTTGCTGAAATAAGATCTTTACATAATGCTGAACTGATTCTATGTCAAATTTTTCTAAAAATCAGCAACTGCAGTAAAATGCCGTTATCTGTAAAAATACTAAAAGGTCAAATCTACCTAGCTACCAAACTAACTAACTACTTAGTTAGTTAGTGAGTTAGTTAGTTAACTAATTTTTGTGTACTGAGCCTTTCATGTCGATACATGAAAAGCTCATGTAACGACATGAGCTACAAGACATTTTTTCTTTTTTTTTCACTTATTTCAAACCACATTTTCTGGGGTAAAGCAGCTTCTTGAACAGGGTGACGACAAGTTTAGAGGGTTATCATAGTAACGTTACCATATGTAAACCTCTGATTTCTCTCAACAAGAACACCTGTCTCTGTCTGCTACTGACAACTTTACTTACATGTTGCTTTTGTAAATGTATATAATGTCGTTTGTAAATCTAAAGCTAGGTTAATAGTTGACACATTATGGATTGTCATACCCGCTCATTGGCCTCGCGCGCTCTCGCAGCTCTTGGTTGTGCGCGTCTGAATTTTTATAACTCACATCACCTTTCACATAAACTGAAGGTGCAGGTAATCCTTTTATAAAAAGGTAAACCCTCTATGAAGGCTTAGTTTTATGGAGATGCGGCTACAACGTACGGGTTAACAATAAGCACCATGCTGCTGTCTTGACTCGCGCTCAATGCAAACTTTCAAAAGGATGACTATAAGTCTTAGTGTTTCCTCTGCTTTCACCTTCATTATGTAGGATCTGGGACAATGCATTCACTGGCTCAGGAAATTCAGGGCTTCTCCAAAAACCGCCTGAAGAAGCAGTCCACGCGTGTCACCACGGTGACGGGCAGGATGTTGCTGGAAAAGAGGAGTGATGGAGCAGAGGGTGAGGTGGAGGAGCTGGAAGATGAAGGCGGGTGTGGATTTGTAGAAGATACTAGCCTTGATCTACAAGTTGGGGTAGTCAGACCCTTTCTGCTGCTAGGTAACAGTTTTCATTATTTTTGCAGTTTTATAATGTAAAATCTTCTGATGGGGAAAAAAGGTGGTCATGATGATTAACTATGATTAACTAAATAAACTAGAAAAGTTTTGGGATGATTGTTTATTATATAATCAGTTTCTAAAGTCAGGAAGCAGGTTTAGCTGAAAAACAACATTGCAGTAAGGAAACACAAAATAGACTAAAAAATAACATAAATTATAGATACGTTTATCAAACATGTTAGACCTCCAAACAGGAGAGGAGATGAAGAGAAACTGTTTTAATTGTTTCACATTTCAGACTCTAACCTTTAAAGGTGACGATCAAGAATATAACATAACACGATTCTCGGAAATAGTATGTGCCTCTTTGACTTGCACCGAGTTTCGATGATTTTTCATATTTTTAAATGATAAAAAAGTAAAGGGTCTTGCAATAAAAACAAAAAACATTAAATAAAACCCTAATAAATGTTCATAATTTGAGGGCTCATTTAGTGTTCTTTCTATTTCTTTTTTTCTTCATTTTTGTGCATTGACTTTGGTAACAAGGGGACCCCTACCAGGTCATGTCTGCGGTTAATAGTCACTCCACTGTTGCCAACTTAGCAACTTTCTCACTATATTTAAATTAGAATGGGCCTAATCGGTAGTAAAAACTGGTGCTCAGCCAGAAAATTGCAATATGTGCACCCCTAAGTGGCGCCTATATTGCTGCTGAAAATGTGTTTCATAAAGCCTCATCTGCTGATGTGGCCCTGTCCACCCGATGTGATTTGACCAACAAGCCACATATTTAGCATGTCTACAAATAAACACTTTGCATGCTAGAAAGGCCTCATAGTTGCTCTTGAGATTTAATGATACACTTGATCTTCGGTCTCAAAGACCACAAAGGTCATTGTTTCTGTATTAAATAAATATATATTCCTAACGACAAATAAATCAATGTCATTAACTTTAAATTCGCCTCAGGGAGAACGGTGGCCCATCCCACTGGCTGAAGGACGCAGGTTGCTGTCTCCACATGTCAGCATCTGTCCGTCCGTCCACTCTGAAGTGTCCCTGAGCTCAGCGCTGAATCCCCAACCAGCTCTGGAGGGCTGCTCATTTCTGTTGCAAATACTTGACCTTGCAGCAAGAATCAGAACAAATTCCTCAGCAGGGATTAATAAAAAAAAGATCTCTGTTTGGCTCTTAGAGGTGACTCATACCGTTGTTAGAACGCGTGGTGGAAAAATGTTCACTTTGTAGAATTTGGGCGACATTTACTATCAGTATATTTCACTTCTGATACTGATATCTGAGCTTTACTATCAGCAGATACCAATCCGATGCAGAAAAACAGTATTGAATTCACTTGAAACGTTTATTTTTTTAAAAAAAAAAAACAGACACGAATATGCTGAATTACAAATTTTTTGATAACGGCATCAGTACAGTACTTTTTAATACACCAACAGCTTCACAAGCTTGGTCCAACATGTAAAAACAGCATAACTTTAATTTGTTCAGTCAGTGTGATGAGAGGTTTAACAGCCAATGTAAAATAATTAATAAAGAAACTGAAACCGACTAAAACAATAGTTTGACTACCTTTTCAAACATATAGAAAATAAGCTGCAGCAAACCTCCTTTCATATGGTTCAGAAGGTACAATTGGGAATTCTAAATATAATGTGCAATAAATAGTAAAGCTTCTGAATCACTGGGTATGTTTTTCACACACACCTTTTCAACTTACTTTAATAATTAAAGGCAATGCACAAAAATGTTGTTTTGTGCATTTGAGATTAGACTTTAAATTTAGAATCTGGTTGTGAAAGTTTAAAACAAAAAAAATATCCCTTCCTTCCTTTTTTCTGTCTGTCCTTTTGTCTTTCCAGTGACTGTTCATCTTGGATTCCTGCCCTTAGGTCGATCAAATGTTATTCACTGCAGTTTTCATTTGAAAGGTTTCAGGCAGAATCAGCATTCTTAAAGAAATTAAAATTGAGCCCAAACAGTTTTTGATCTTCTCAAGCTCAATAACAATGAAAATGGAAAAAAAGTTACGGCTATCGGTATTCTGCTGTTAAGAAGAATTAAAAGCCTGCTCACATCTGTTCACAGATATGTCATTTTAAATCTTTTCTTTCTCCACTGGTGACACATAGCTGACTTATTTCCCCACACTCACTTTCTATCACTTGGATTTAGATTTACTTCCCAACCCCACGAGTTTGGCATTATGTCAAAGTGTCTTGGCTTATGCAGAGAGTGCAAATGTTGCACTTTGAAGACGTAAGCTGCTGCAGAGAATCCATGCAGGAGACCTGGAGGAGCTCCCTCCATCACACTCTGCTTCCTGCCCATACATCTCCTTCCAGCTCCACCACTCACAACCACTACTGGTGTTGTCATGATGAGCCGTTTGACAAATGGAGGAAGACTCTTCTTTCTATTTAGCTGTCAGGGATTTTCTGCTTCCCTCAGCTGAAATAGTCACTCATGTACCTCTCCTTACTTTCTCCTTTCCTCTACGACCTTCTCTTCAGCTGCGTTCAGGCATCATCATGACAATGCCTCTGCACAGTCCTTTCAGGAAAAATCATGAATGTGCCGGCACGCAGTCATAGATAATACTGAATGTTTATCGCAGCAGTTCACTATAAGCCATGACTGGTGTAACTATACAAATAATTTGATTTCTAGCCCCTTTTTTCCCCTTCTCATGCTTTAAGCTATTTCACTGTTGGTTTCTGCTGACCAATATCTTCCCTATTTGCAGCTGCAGCTGTTCAGAAAGGATTTTGTATCTGGATGTTTCCCACTAAGGGATAATGTTGCTGATACTCTGCAGTTTTTGCTTTCCAACAAACTTTTTTGTAACATTTCCCTAAAAGTGAATATTCATGTAGTCTTTCAAAGTTGACAGACACTTATTAACATCTCAGGTTTTGTGATAAATGAGTCCAAGATGTGTTGCCCTGCAACAAACTGGCGACCTGTCCAGGGTGACCCTGCTTCTCGCCCGGAACGTTAGCTGGAGATGGGCACCAGCACCTCCTGAACCCACTAAGGGACACAAAGGTGTAAAGAAGATAGATGGATGGATGGATGGATGGAGTCCAAGATGGACAATTACAAAACTTCTTCCACACACAATATAGCAGTTATGTTGTAAAATTGAACTAAAACCAAATAAATTTAGTTAGGCAATATCTCAGTAAAGCAGGCATGCATACTCTTAAATAGAGAGTTTGTTATTTAGTGTTAGGCCTGGTTTCATTTCAATATGCTCTATTTAATCTGATTAACCTTAAATAAAGTTCAGTTGTTCTACTTTCCACTTGCTCTTCACTTTTTAATTTTAAATTGAGTGCACTTATCCTCCCCTAAGTTTTCCAGATAAATTCTAAAGTGCTCATTTGCTTGGTTGAATAAAATTTTGGTAATCGGCTGTTAGGAGTTCTTCAAGTAGCTGCACATTTCTATTTATTCTCTTAGTTTAGCAGTTCCAGTTTCCTCTCTTCACGTTCTCCACCCATGATGCAGTGCAGCAAATGGCTTATTTGGTTCCTAGAATGCAGTTCTACATGAACTTTTTAAAATCTGATATTCTACCTGATTGAAGCCCTACCATGGTCAATTAAGCAAAATCAGCAACAGAATTAGCAACAGAGTTGGCAGTGCCCAACAATTATTAAAACAGAAACCATGAGTGAAAGTTCTTAATTACCTTACATACATAGAGCAGTGGTTCTTAACCTTTTTTGAGGTACTGAGCCCACCACATTCATATGCGCATTTACTGAACCCATCTGTAGTGATAAATAAAATCAGATTTTTTCCAAGTTCAAGACATTTGACCCAACTAGACAATAGTTGGGTCATTTTAAGAAGATCACTAAGTTTTCTTAAAAGGTAGTCTCTGAGAACAGTTCTTCAAAATATAGTCAGTGTTTTCAGCAAAGCTGAGCTGACCCCACTAAGGGACACAAAGAAATTTTAACGAACCAAGGTATTTAAAATTTTCCACAGTTTCAACAGGTTGGCCATCGAGAGAAACTGGAACCACTGTAAGGTCTTGTTTAGATCATTTAATTAGCTCTACATTCTTAAGAGGATGAAAAACTTATAATAAATAATAAAGATTTTGCGGTATTCTGATTTAGTAATGTAATTATATTAGCTGTGTTACCACCCCCACGCCACTAGAGGCAGTACCAACCCCGAAAAGATGCGACTAACGAGCAGATTTAGACTATAGAGAATCCGCGTTGACGTCACAGGATATGACGTTTTCGTCGCTCGGCGCCATCTTTGGTGTCCACAGACTAAACGAACTATTCAGAACACCGGTGTTTTTATTGTGTTACCGACCACAGTAAAGTTGTTTTCTAGGTGGATCCTGGATATTCAAGCTCCACGGAGTTAAGGGACGTTCAGCTCAAGGCTGATCCGATTTATGATCGCTAATTTCGGCCAGTTGTTCTTTACTAGTCCCTCCTAAAGCCTCGGAGTTTCACAGCTGCTGTCAATTTCCGAACACTCCTGTAAATAAATGCCTCGTCTTTGACCAACTGATACATAAAAGTGGTCATTCATGCTATTACACGAGACACATTATCCTCTATTAACATTTTAAGTCATATTCAATCATTTTAATATTAAATGTTTTCTTCAGTAGCTTCCAAATCATGTCCCATTAACTCAATCTGTGTGAAATTATTCTACTAGACAGTATAGATGAGGCACATTCATCTTTATTACATTTTAAAACTTTTTATATATTTTTAGCTATTGCTGTGGTCAAAATTTTTTACTTTTCTTAAATAGCTTTAAGAAGCTATTAACCTATTAACTCAAAATCTGTGTTAAATTATTCTACTAAACTATATAGATTAGGCATATTTTTATTCCATTTTTGGAATTGACAGCTTTTTTATTTTTTAACCAAAATTATATTTAAAAAAAAATTAATAAAATGTATTACCTCAGATGATCATCACTTGTTACCCGTAATGTTCAATTACATAAAATTCTAGGACAGGATCTATTTCATTACATGTTTACTTACCTGAAATATGTTAAATACAACAAATATTTATTAAAGTGTGATCTATTTCATAAAATTTGTCACCTTTGTTGTTTAATTACACATTAAATGTTTAAAGATTTGCTCTTTCATCTGGTTTGTGTCATGATGTGGTGATGGACACAAACGCAGCAGGCAGTGGACTCACTTTATGTGGATGTAGAAACGAGGCTGATCTAACAATAAGAACTAAGGATCACAGAGCAAGAGAAACTATAAGATTTAAACAAGGAAATAACCCAACTAGAATGAATAAAGAAAGATACAGACTGACATGGAAGAATAACTGAACCTACGGTGATCAAATTAAGAAATAAACATGACTAGAAACCCTGCAGGGAGGATGAAATAAGAAATAACTAGAAGGAAAAAATAGAGTTAAACTATAGTCATTGAAGGTTTGACATGGACTCAGACAAAGAAAAGCAATAATATAATTCTAATAACTACACTAAATACCTCTAATAATATCAAAAGGACCATGAAGGGCTAAACTAAAGTGAATTAAAACATGAAGCTAAATAAAATGAAAAGCAAAACAAACCCAGAAACCCAGAGTCCTGACAGATGTCTGATTATATAATTGTTTACTTTAATCAAATAAAATATTTATTTAAAAATATAATCTCATTACACGTATGTTTATTACCAGAAATATTTAAATATCAAATTTTTACTTAAATTGTGATTCATTTTTTCATGTTTACATGCAACTTGAAGTGCTTGAATCAAACGATTCATGGATGTTTAATACATTAAACGATTAAATGAGAGAAAACAGCCACTAATACTGTATTTAACCCAAATGGTTCCTGATCCTCTTCAGTCTTGCTGAGCTCAAATCCTGGTTTCTTCCTCCTCAGCCTCTCCAACTTCTCCTCTTCTGTTGCCTCCACTGTGTTTTCATTATTTACCTCTTATGGGGTAAATAATAAAACTGTCTCAGTAACTTGTTGATGGTTTTGCTGTATCTCCTCTTTAATTGTCGTCCATGTCGGTCCGGTTTGTGTCGTTTACCTTCATATGTCGGTTTGCCTTTAAGGGGACAAATCAGAAAATACATCAGTATTAATGCTGTTAATTTGATAACACTAGTAAAATAGTTTACTTCACAATAATGTAATAACCTTGATGTCCACTGACTAAACTCGGACTTTGCTACATAAACAATATTAGCCCGACCTAAACCAGGTTGACCCACTTTAATGAACTCAACAGAAACTGATCATGAGAACAATCGGACAAAATCATAGCAAAATAAACTATGACACAAAACCAACAAAGCAAATTTATTCACTCACCATTATGTTAATGTCTGGATCAAACCTGTAGGTATCTGGATGTTGGAGAAGGTGAAATCAGCGTCTCACCGCTGAAACCCGGACATTGTTTTCTTCTGTTAGCTCCGTTAGCTTAGCCTCCTCACGTTGTTTCCAAGCAGGAAAATAGTGAAACGAAAGTCCGTTTTCCACCTTTTTACCGTTTCAGTCGTGTGATCGGACATTACAGACAATAACGCAGCAAGTTAGAGCCAAAGCTAAATTATTTTAAGTAACTTGGATTGAAAAAAATCTGCGAGCCTGTTGGTTTTATACTGTGAGACCGTTGCTTGTGGACACCAAAGATGGCGCCGATACCCCTCCGACGTCACGCGTGACGTCACGCGCGGATTCTCTATAGAATTTGGTAAAAATGGTCTTGCGTCTTGGTCTTGAGTGGTCTGAGTCTTGCTGAAGTAAAGACAAAAGCTCAAAGCCATGCTGAGAGTGGAGCTCCTTCAATCAGGGCTCCTCGCAGCTCTGATTGGCTAAGCAATATAACGTGATCCTCTGCAGCAAGTGATGGCAAAGCGGGGCGTGTAATCACAACTTTACACAAGTGTTTCTTTACCTCAGCGGCAGAGGCTCCGCCGAACCCCTGGGGTTCGATCGAACCCAGGTTAAGAACCACTGATATAGAGCAGTGGTCCCCAACCCCCGGTCCGTGGACCGGTACCGGTCCGTGGACCAATTGGTACCGGTCCGCGGCGCAAGAAATAATTAAATATTTCCGTTTTACGTATTATTTGAGTCTAGAGCATCTTTTATTTTGAAAATCCTGTAACCGGATTCTCTCGGTTACTTGTGCGCCAACATTGAGCCACAAGCAGCAAAAGGGGGAAAAGAGACACATAGGGATCGCCCCCCCGGTCCGCAGAAAAATTTCAGAGTCTCAACCGGTCCGCGGCACAAAAAAGGTTGGGGACCACTGATATAGAGTATAGCATGACTTTGTAAGCAACAGAAAACTCACTGGTTTGTCATAGTGAAAAACATAAAATTGTTTTTTTCTTGCAATTTCTGAATTAACTCTTCTATTTCTAATCCAAACCAAATCTGTTAGAAAACAAGATTATGTTTGTTTTCCATGTATCCATGCAGCTTAAAATCCCAAAGAGAAAGCAAAAAAAAAAAGATCAAGGTTATCTTTTTTAAGTGACTGTAATCAGATTCTGAACTGTTAGGAGCTGCTGAACATGCTCTTAAGGGCCAAGCCTTGCTGTCTGTCTTCTGATCAGGTCGTTTCTGCTGTTTCAGCCTCTCAGGATGCAGCCCATGATATCGACACCATGCAGAGATTTAAGGTCAGTACAAGGGGATCAGTAGTGGGCGTGACCTTGCCTTTTGCCACGATAGCGTGGGCGGGTGATGTGAGATTGGAACCGGCCATGCAGAGTTTTCCTCCAGGAACCCTGCAAAACCACCCTGAGGAGCTTCATGACTCATGCAGTGACAGTTTAGCACAGCAGAGGGAGTAAATGATTACAGGACGTGTCGGCGCTGCTCTTCTCTGCAGTGCCTGATCCCAGGCATGAGCATATTGCTGCCTGTGCATCTCAGGATGATGAATTAGAGAGATTACAAACACCTTCCGTTCCCGTTTCAGGGATGAAGCCCTGGCCGCTTTAAGTAGGTTTTTCTGCTAGCTGTTAATGCACAGGAGAGGTGACGCTTCGCCTGAAGGCACTTTGTAAAAATCTTTTTCCTGCTAGTCAAAAAATGTATCTGAAACACGGTATGTTCTCACAGTGGAGGTGAAAAACTTAACAGAAATGTATTGCTCTGGTGAACATTGCGTTTTTTTTAATTTATTGTTGGAGATCTTTATTTTTCTGCATTTGTTTGCTTTGTTTCCAGACTACAAATCGCAGTATTATTATGTTTACCTTCACCCAAATGTTCTTGTTAAGTCCTTTAAGATTTAGGTTCACTCACCATATTAGTATGTCATTCCACATTACATTTTAATTTAAGTTACATTGAATATTTTTAAGGGCTTCCTATTAACTTATTGACAGCAACGCCAATGTGCGTTGCTGGACAGACGATATGCACTTAGAATTTAAAAAACATCATTGGACTTCCGGTTTTGTGACTAATGGAGTAGGGCGTGTTGGAAGGAGCTCCTGCAAATTGTTTTTTCTCTAAGGTGCATTTGGGCTTTTTCGTGTACTTCGCCTGTCCCTTTACATTTTATAACTACTCTACTACAGCTCAGGATGCCTCCTACGCCCCAAAATACGAATAATTCGACAACTACAGCGGCGAGGCCTTGGTCCCCCACCCGCATCCCCGCCTCGGCTTGTTGGGACCGATCCGCCGCGGGGCTCAGCTGGTAGGCAACCGCCTTCGGACGAAACTTCTACATCTCGGAACGTATATTCCCCGGACTTTAAGGTTGAACTCCTCAATGCACTTCGTGAGGAGATGGTGGGCATTTTCAAGACTGAATTTGAGACGGCGTTGACTAACAATCTGACCCAAATTAAGTCGGAGCTGCACGGCGTGTAGACCGAGCTAAGTGCTAGCATTGCGGCTATCAAGTCGGAGGTAAATGCATGAAGGGTGACTGTTGCAGACATGGAGGGACCGCTGTCTTCTTGCACTGATGATGTGGTCTCACTCAAGAGCACTTTGGAAAAGCTTTCGGCGCAGGTCCTCGCTCTTGACAGTAAATGTGAAGACTTGGAGTCAAGATCTCGGCGTAATAACATTAGAATCATAGGATTACCGGAGGGTCGGAACCCAGTCAGCGCAGACACGATTTCCGCCCTGCTTAAAGACGCCTTCGCCCTGGAGAAGGTGCCAGTTGTGGACCGGGCGCATCGATCTCTGCAGGCCAAACCGAAACCCGGTGAGCGGCCCCGATCCATAATAGCTCGTTTACATTATTATTCGGACTGCACCGATATTTTACGATGTGCCAGAGCCCAGCAGCGGGTAAAAGTGGGGGATTCCACAATCTCCATCTTCCCTGATTTTACCGCTCGGACCGGAGAGCCCGTGCAGCCTTCAATGACGTCAGACGCCAGCTTGGAGAAGTTCCGGACGGTTTGGGCTTCTGCATCCAGCTCATCTCCGCATTACTAGAGGAGGTGTCACCAGAGAGTTTACTTCACCTGTGGAGGCGACTGCCTTCGTGAAAACACTCAAGATAAAATAAAACTGGCCTCACCACCATAAAGCTTAATTCTGGTTCTATTGTAAGTATTGCTGCAGCCAGATTTCTCTTTTCTCCGAAGTGACTTTTGGCAGTGATGGCTGTAATGCACGTTAGAATTGCTCCGTTCTTGCATAGTTTAATTTGTTGTGAGTGGAGAGTGGGGTCGCTCATATTGCTCGGTCCGGGCGGGCCAGAGGCATGAGAGGGTTAGGCAACATGTAATGCATCTGTTCTGTTCTTAGCCACACTTATGTTTCATGTGTTTGCGGGAGCTCCAACTGAGTTGGAGTGAATTGAGGATGACTGTTGGGTACAAAACCTTAAGTTTAGTCTTTAGGCTCATGACTCCATTTGGAGTCTGCACTGGTATCCCATCGTTTGGGGATGGGGTAGTGGTAGGTGCTATTGGGGGAAGGGATGGGGGACGTGGGATGTCAGTTCAGAAATATTGTCTTTTTTTTTTTTTTCTCTTCTTCCTCTTTCCCATCTTTGTGCCTGGTGCGTGGGGGTGGATTCTGGTTGCCTCACCATTGTTAACACATATCTCACATGGCTAATGCAAATAACTCAAATGTAAGATTTGTCAGCCGGAATATTTGAGGTTTAGGAGGTGCCGTCAAGCGGAGTAGGGTATTTTCTCATTTAAAGCGCTTGAAACCTGACATTGTTTTTTTACAGGAGACCCACATGAGGAATAAAGACCAGTTTAGACTAAAGTGTCCTTGAGTTGCAGAGGTACTCCACTCTAGTTTTAATTCAAAGGCTAGAGGGGTTGCTATCCTGATAGTGCCATTCACATTGACCAAAACCATTTCAGACAGAGACGGCAGATATCTGATAGTTTTACTTACTCTATTCCATGTTCCTACCCTGCTGGTCAATGTATATGCTCCTAATTTTGACAATCCATGTTTCATGAACAAGTTGTTTGAAATTCTTCCTTCTTTGAATAACTGTGGTTTGATTTTTGGAGGGGACATGAACTGTACTATTAATCCTCAGTTGGACCGTTCTAAACCTGTCCTAACCCAATCTTCAATGGCTAGAACCCTACATAGTTTCATGCTAAATAATGGTTGTGTTGACCCCTGGAGATTTTGTAATCCAAACAGTAGGCAGTATTCTTTTTATTCACATGTTCACCAGACTTTTTCGCGTATAGATTATTTTTTTGTAGATGCTAAATTTATGCCTAAAGTATCAAATGTTACATATCACCCAATCATTATTTCAGATCACGCTCCTGTCTCTCTTGATCTTCAGATTTCGCCTGGGCCTCGCTATCCCTCTCAATGGCGATTTAACACTTCATTATTATCAAATGGTAAATTTCACAAATTTATTACGGATGCAATAGAGAATTTCATTGCCTTTAATGACTCTGATTCTGAACCAATCTCTATGGCACTCCTGTGGGATTCTTTGAAAGCCTACCTACGTGGTCAAATAATTTCATATTCGCCGCATGTGAGAAAATTGAGGATGTCAAACATTCAGAAGCTCAGAAGCTTCTGAAGCCCCTTCTGACAGTCTTTCAAAGCGTCGCTTGGTCTTACAAACTGAGTTGGATCTCATTACAACTGATGAGGCAGAGCGCCTTTTGCTTCATTCTCGTGCTAAGTACTATGAATATGGTGACAAGCCCAGCAGATTGCTAGCTCACCAATTGCGTCGACAAGCAGCTTCACGTTTAATATGTCGTATTAAAGACAGATCGGGGGTCCTGCAGGAGGATATGCAAGTCATCAATTCTGTTTTTTCATCATTCTATGAATCCTTGTATAAATCTGAATTTCCATCGGATTTGACTGACATGCATAAGTTTCTAGATGAGCTTCAGTTTCCCCCTTTACACTCAGAACTGATTGATCACCTAGAATCTGGTTTGACTGTTCATGAGTTAAACACTGCTTTACAAAATATGCAAAACAACAAAGCTCCAGGACCTGACAGTTGATTTTTTTAAAGCATTCCAAGCCAAACTTGTTCCATTGCTTCATTCTGTCTATGTCGAGTCTCTGACACTTGGCTCACTCCCCCCTTCACTAAGACAAGCTTCCATCAGCGTTTTCTTAAAGAAGGGCAAGGATCCTGACCTCTGTACCTCCTGTAGGCCAATATATTTAATGAATGTGGACACAAAGATTCTACCAAAGGCCCTGGCCCAGAGACTTGATCGAGTTCTTCCGACAATTATCTCTAAGGAACAAACTGGCTTCATAAAGGGGCGTCAACTTTATTACAATGTTCGCACCTTGTTAAATGTTGTTTATTCGAGGGAGACTACAGTAGTGCCCGAGGTTGTCATATCAATCGATGCTGAAAAGGCATTCGATCGGGTTGAATGGAGCTACCTGTTTGTTGTTTTAACAAAATTTGGATTTGGTAAAAATTTTATATCGTGGATACGCCTTCTTTATACACTGCCCTGTGCCAGTATTATTTCCAATAACAACCAATCCGGATACTTCTTTTTAAATAGAGGTTGCAGACAGGGCTGCCCCCTGTGACCCCTCTTGTTCGCACTCGCAGTAGAGCCTTTGAGCATTTTTCTGAGAACCTCTCCCAGTGTTGATGGAATCGTCAGGAATCATACAGAACTAAGGCTATCGTTATACGCTGATGATTTGCTTTTATATGTCACCGATCCAATAGGAACCTGTCCCACAATTGTTGAGTTCTTTCACAGATTCGGTCAGTTCTCAGGGTATAAAGTTAATGTCGCCAAGAGTAAATGTTATCCGGTTAACCATTTAGCCCTGCAGCTCTCCCAATCTGATGTTCCTTTTAAGCTGTGCCCTTTGGGTTTTCAGTATCTCGGGGTCAGCATAACCAGATCTTTTAAGTCTCTGTACTCTAAAAATTTTCTCCCACTCTTGGTGGACATTAAAAAAGACTTTCAAAAATGGGGGTCCCTCCCACTCTCATTGATTGGGAGAATAAGTACTGTTAAAATTAACATCCTGCCAAAATTTCTTTTTCTTTTTATATGTCTACCTGTATTTTTACCAAGAAGTTTTTTTAAATCACTAGATTCGGCTATCTGTCACTTTTTGTGTGTAAAACACCCAGAGTAAGACAAAAAATACTTCAGAATTGTAAGTTTTATGGTGGTCTCTGCCTATCCAATTTTCAGTTTTATTACTGGGCAGCTAACATAACAAAAATTGCTTTCTGGTCTAGTTCAGTTGATATACCCTGGTGTCAACTAGAAGCACATTCATGTCCCTCAGCCTCACTTTTGGCTTTGCTTACAGGTCCAACCTCTGTGAATCCTTCTGGCCAAACCAATAATCTCATAGTTGTAGATACCTTGAGAATATCGTTTCAGTTTAGGAAACAGTTTAAATTTACAGACCCCATAGTCTTGACCCCACTTTTAAAAAACCCGGTGTTTACACCTGCTCTTACTGACCTGACCTTACCTTATGGCAGGATAAGGGTCTAAAATGTTTCAAGGATTTATATAGGGGAGGGTTGTTTTGCTCTTTTAGTGAATATGGCTTCTGAATTTGATCTTCCACCCTCCCATTTGTTTAGATACTTCCAGATAAGGGCCTGTGCAAAATCCTTATTTCCCAACTTCCCTCACCAGCCACCTGAGCAGCCGTGGGACGAACTTATACAACTCAATTCCCTGCAAAAGTCTGTAATTTCAAAGATTTATAACTCGATTTAATCATATGATGTATTTTTAACTACAAACACTAAGACAGCTTGGGAGCGTGAATTGGGGCTGGTTTTTGATGATCATTGGTGGGAGGCTGCCTTGACAGCCATTCACAAAACGTCTATATGTGCCCACCTGAGCTTGATACAGTTCAAAGTGGTATTCAGATGTCATTATTCAAAATCTAGGTTGGCACAGATCTACCCAAATGTGGTGGATGTTTGCGACCGCTGTGGAAGCTCACCCAGCAATCTTGCACATATGTTTTTCTCATGCTCAGCCCTCACAAATTTCTGGCAAATTTACTTTTGTTGTACTTTCAAGAACTATTGACATTTCAGCTCATACTGGTATCTTTGGTCTCCCAGAGGAATATAGTCAGTTCTCCGCAAGAGAGCTGGAAGTGATAGCTTTTACATCTATGATTGCTAAGCGCCACCTTCTCTGTAACAGGAAATCAACTAGAGCTCCATTCAGCACAATCTGGATAAATGAGGTCATGTCCTTTTTGAAAGTTGAGAAAATTAGATGTGTAAAAACCGGAAATTTGAACAAATTCTACTCTAAATGGCAACCATATATTGAGTTTGTTGCTTCAATGTAGAAACGTAACCCCTTACCCCCACGCACCCAGCTTTCCTTTTCCCCCTTATTTTTTTATTTTATTTTTCTTTCCCGAGGTGTACGTGTATGTGTTTTTACTATTAGTTTTATTTCACTGTTTTGGAACATTGGAGATGTTCTGTGTGTGTTTGTTGGTCTTGAAAACATGCATCTTGAAGTCAATGGTGTAAACAGTTTGTTTATGTATTCTTACACCCTAAAATATGTAAACACCTTTGTTCCATATGCAAAAATGTCAATAAATATGTGAAAAAAAAAGTTTAAAAAACATCAAATCATTATGTTTTCCAGGCACATGGTGCCCCTATAAAGCTCAATAAAGTAACTTTTTTTTTTTTTTGCCATCTGTTATTTTTATGTTTAAAACAGACATCATGTCCAACAGAGAAGTTGGGCCTCTGTCCCTTTGAAGGGCCTCTATTAATCCTTTAACAATGTTTTTACCAGCCTTGCCCTGAGAAGCCTTGCCCTGTGCTCAGCAGATGCACAGTTCCACTAGGTGTCTGGTAATTGCTGCTGGCTAGTCTGAAGGAGTGGGGAAGTTGTGGTGGAGAGCAGCTCTGTAAGTAGCACTCTGCCTTGCGCAGGTGAATGGTTGCTATTGAGATTAAAGGATTTCTCAAACATGCATAAAAAAAATCAAGGCAACACTCAAGGCCTGTTTTTGATGAGGGGATGACATAATATGTAAAGCTCAAAACAGTCGACCCTATGTAAAACTAACCCTTTAAATAGACAAGGATGCTACCAAAAATATTAGCGTTTACAGAGAGCGACAGAATTCTTACTTAAGTGCTATTTTTTCCTGTTTATGTACAAAGTAGTTGCAGTACAGATACCTTTCACAGTAAGTTAGAAAAAGTTGCTTTAAACAAAAAAGTTGCTTTGGTTTACCAACCATTTAGGCCAGACATTGGAAAGGCCTGTAACATCATGTTTTTAGCGAATAATAACCAACCTTTATTTATTACAGCACAGAACACACCAAAGCTATACGTCCCTGAATGCACTGGGACAGCCATTGCTAATGAAGTGCATCAATCCTTCTGGTTCACTGGCCTCTTGTCAAACTTGAAGCATGTACTGAACAGGACTCATCTGACTGAAAAAGAAGCTCAGAGTATCTTTTGCTGCTTGTTTAATTCAAACAGACATTTGCAGACATATCAGCAGGGAAAAATGAAGCTTGAACTTTTTAGTAATCCCGTCAATTTGATCAGACTTAGATCTGATCAAACTTTAAAGTGGTGACACACTGAAGGTGATGGATGACTGTGTGTTAGCTGCTCAGTATCACTGAATGCACCAGCTCCACTCGCCGTGTTTAACAGAGCATGTACGTGTGAGCGACTCTTATGTGTGAGTAAAATTATCGAAAAAGCCCACAGGAGTCGTCTCACTGATGCGCGAACTCACTCAGTCGTGAGAATTTACACAACCAGACATTGATATCAAACACGTATGAACTTACCCTAGATGGCGGATACATCAGACTTTTTTTTTTTTTATCAGAGTCAATGTTTTCTATTGATCTATTCTCCTATAAGTTAGACTTAGTCGTCCGAAAAGTCGTCTTCAGGCAGGTCTGCATGTCATGCCCCGGCTTGGTCCGGCCTGCTTCTATTGTAATTGCACCACGAGTGGAAAAGCGAATCACTGTAGCGTCTGGCCCACCATCAGTACAACATGAGAGGGGGAAAAGCTGCCCAAAGGACATTTGTTGTTATTATTTTCCAGTATGTGATTCCAATCATGTTGAAGAACGAGTGGTCACCGACTGAAACATTAAAAGCAATGATTCCTGAAGCTGTTGGCAAGCTACGGCTGGAAAGCAGAATAAAAGATGCAGCTGGTCTGGGTTTGTTTCCCATTAACAATTCTCTCTCTCTGCTTTTTTAAACTCCTTTGTGGATTTGTTGTGATGTGCTCTGAAATGTAACTGCTGTGAAACTGGAAAGTAAATGTGTCCAGATCATCATTTGAAAAGTGTTGCCTGTGATACTGTAATTTTTAAAATGTATTTCAACAGCTCACATTGACACAGTGTTAATTTATAAAATCATCAAAAACACAAAGATTCTGGAGCAAGTTATTTGTCATAAATCTGTTTTTATTATCTGAGGATGTCAAAAGGATGGTGCACAATCTCTGTTGCGCACTCTTATCTAGCACTTTAATTTTCAACTAGACTTAACAACTTTGGAATTGCTTTAGAAAAGAAAAAAACAACCCCAAAAGAATCCTATTTATTATAATGTATTTCTGTGCTTTTAGGGGGAAAAAGAAGAGAACTCAGAACTCTTGTACAAATACCAAGGTTTGCTGTGATTCATCAAGTTGTGTTTAATGGGCCGACAACGCTCTGTTTGCCTCTGCTCTGCTGCAGCTTTTTAAACTAATTTTTATGGTTTTATTTAAATTTTAAATCATATTATTTATTACAAGCAGCATTGTTTTACTCCTCCGTCAGTCCACAAACATGACTGTTTGGTTAATTGGTCTCTAAATTCTTCGATATGAGTGTGTGCATTGTTTGTTTCATCAATGAATTTAAGACTGTAAAATACATATTTGGTACATGCATACTGTCACTTTGACCGACAGGCTCTGCATTCAGGAAGGAAGTGAGGAAACAACATGTATTTGAAGTGGGTTTATTTGGGAGCTCCAGGTCACTATTACACCGACACCCTTTTTCACAGTGAAACAAAGAAGCTGACATTTATACCTGAGGCAAGTTCCACCACTTACACCAGGTAAAGGGGTGATCAAAAAAGACAAACAAGAAACAAACACTACTTACACAAACCTAATAAACGGTAAATGACCAACAAATATTTACATGCATGAAAATTATTTAAACCAAACTAAACTAAGGTCAATCAAAAAGTAAATGCAACTAAATATAGTCCTCAGAGTATTGCCCCTCTTAATGGAAGATGGTGTGCTCTCATTCGTCTCCCTTTCTGCTCCACCTTGCAGAGACACACCCAGAAAGGCAAGTACTCAAACAATTAACTCAAATTGAACCAATCTAAATAAGAAACAAACTGACATTTCCCCCCACATTCTCTGAACGGGAAAGATGGTCAGTCTCCCTACCCAAAAATAATGTTCACTAAATGTCACAATGCAACTGAAATAAAGAACTGATACACATTTGGACTGTAAATAAATAACATAATATCAATAATCAATATGGGATGGAAGCCCTGGTCTCCATCACACATGCAGGTCCTCAAAAAATTAGCATATTGTGATAATGTTCATTATTTTCCATAATATTATGATAAAAATTAAGCTGTCATATATTTTAGATTCATTGCACACCAACTGAAATATTTCAGGTCTTTTATTGTTTTAATACTGATGACTTTGGCATACAGCTCATGAAAACCCAAAATTCCTGTCTCAAAAAACTTAGCATATTTCATCCGACCAATAAAAGAAAAGTGTTTTAATACCAAAAAAATCAACCTTCAAATAATTATGTTCAGTTATGCACTTAATACTTGGTCAGGAATCCTATTGCAGAAATGACTGCTTTAGTGCAGCGTGGCATGGAGGCAATCAGCCTGTGGCTCTGCTGAGGTGTTTTGGAGGCCCAGGATGCTTCGATAGCAGCTTTAAGCTCATCCAGAGTGTTGGGTCTTGTGTCTCTCAACTTTCTCGTCAAAATATCCTACAGATTCTCTATGGGGTTCAGGTCAGGAGAGTTGGCAGGCTAATTGAGCACAGTAACACCATGGTCAGTAAACCATTTACTGGTGGTTTTAACACTGTGAGCAGGTGCTAGGTTGTGCTGAAAAATGAAATCTTCATCTCCATAAAGCTTTTCAGCAGATGGAAGCATGAAGTGCTCCAAAATCTCCTGATAGCTGCTGCATTGACCCTGCCCTTGATAAAACACAGTGGACCAACACCAGCAGCTGACTTGGCTCCCCAGACCATCACCGACTGTGGGTACTTGACACTGGACTTCTGGCATTTTGGCATTTCCTTCTCCCCAGTCTTCCTCCAGACTCTGACACCTTAATTTCCGAATGACATGCTAAATTTGCTTCCATCCGAAAAAAGTACTTTGGACCATTGAGCAACAGTCCAGTGCTGCTTCTCTGTAGCCTAGGTCAGGTGCTTCTGCCGTTGTTTCTGGTTCAAAAGTGTCTTGACCTGGGGAATGCGGCACCTGTAGCCCATTTCCTGAGCACGGTGGCTCTGGATGTTTCTACTCCAGACTTTGTCCACTGCTTCCGCAGGTCCCCCAAGGACTGGAATCGGTCCTTCTCCACAATCTTCCTCAGGGTCCGGTCACCTCTACTTGTGCAGTGTTTTCTTCCCACACTTTTTCCTTCCCACAGACCCACTGAGGTGCCTTGATACAGCACTCTGGGAACAACCTATTTGTTCAGAAATGTCTTTCTGTATCTCATCCTTTTGCTTGAGGGTGTGGATGATGGCCTTCTGGACACAGTCAGGTCAGCAGTCTTGATTGCGGTTTTGAGTAATGAACCAGGCTGGGAGTTTGTAAAGCCATAGGAATCTTTTGCAAGTGTTTAGAGTTTCTTTGTTGATACAGAAGAGCTTTGGATTCAACATGTTGGAACGACACACAACTTTATGAAATGTGTGATGCTGTGAGAGCCAAACAAGCCATCACCCTCTTATTACTTCCTGTCGTCTAGTTCTTGGTTTTTGCCAGTAGTAACACTCGGGATGTTTAATCACATGCCTCATGTGATTTTTAAAAAAAAGTGTTTCCATTGAAGCTTTGCAAAATACATCTTTTTTGATATTGTTAAAAAAAACATGTCATGTTAGTGCAAAAAGTTTTTGTCCAAAAACCTGAGTTTTTTTTTCTCCAAAATTGTAAATACTGTTTTAAAACTCAATTTCTCTGTAATCATAATCTGTATTTTTTGTGATTATTCTCAACAAATACAGGATATCGGACTTTTGAAAAACAAAATAAATAAAACAACTCTTGCTTTGTTTGGCTGAGTTTCCTATCCTGATAAATCTTTGTTCCGGTCCATTGTGCAGTCATGGGCGGCATAAACAGCCCTGAGGCCACACTTTGGTTTAGATCAGTGTTTCTCATTCTTTTTTTGGGTCAGCGCCCCCCTAGCCTTTATCCAGGTCCTTCACCGCCCCCTCCCTACCCCCCTGCCATAGAATTTGCAGGCTACTTTGCACTGACCATTATTTTATCATTAATGTTACTATCACTATTGTAGATGTTTTGATTTTTATGCTTGTTTCTGTATTTATTACATATAATTTCCCAGAGAACAAAAAAGTCATGGGAAGACTGAGAAATTATTTTCACAGGTGTCTAGGAAAATGCAATGAACATTCAAGTTAAAATTGGTAGGCCTAACAGCAGCCAATCAGAGTGAAAAAAATATTCTTATTTTGTGCCATTTTCTAGTTGTTAAATCTTGCACAAAATGACCAGATAAAAGATGTACAAAATGCCAGTTTAAGCTTTGAACTATTTGCAAAACGACTGAGCTCTGCAACATTAAACCATGGATAAAACTGTAACTACATTAATCATAACTCTTCTTCTCTTCAGTGTTTGTCAGTCTCTGGTGGTGCAGCTCTGTGCTGCCTTCAGGAGAATGGGACATCACCCATAAAACTTTCAGTGGAAAAACAAACGTTCCAGGTCCTTTTAATTCCATACAAACATGAGACAGAAACATGAATTATATCTTTATATAGACCTGTTTATTGATTTATAGATTAATAGTTTTACTGGACATAAATTACAAAGAACAAATCTGGTTCTTAATCAAATCCTAATGAGTCAAATTGAAAGTGCCATGGAGTCATCAGCCTCATGACATTAATACTGACATGAAAAATGAAATTGAAGAAATAAATGTATCAAATCTAATTAAAATCATAAATAAGTGATCAGTTCTTTACTGTTATGGTCTGTAAGATATATTTATTCTGAGTACTAGATGTGGTTTCAACAAATCCATGACATTTCAACAATATTATTTTGCCTTTTATCTGGAAATAGTGTCTGTTTATTCTTGCCATACAGTCCTCTATATTAATTATTGCTCGAAAGGTCTTGCCATACCAGTTTATTCCTCTGTATTTACTTTAGTTTCTTAGTTTATTCTTGCATTTTGTTTTTCATTCATTTCCATTTAGTTTCCTTTGATTAGTATTATCCTCTCTTGGTTTATTGCTATGTCCACTTTAGTTTCTTTCCTGTTGCTATAGATTTATTTTATCGTTTATTGACCATCAGTAATTTTCACTCATCACCTGCTGTGCCGCCTAATCGTCATGTGTTTCACATCATATGTTGATTTTTTTCCACTGTTTAGTGTCGGATTCTCTGTTTTTATGCCATAATTCACATCTAGTTCGTCACTCCGTTTTATGTCCTGCTTCTCCTGTTTAAGAGTTTTGCGCAATGTGTGAGTCTTTTTTTTTAAGCCCCTTGGGTGCAGGGCGGTCTGAAAGCGTATTGATGGGCAAAAGGCAGACTGACATAAACCATTTAAAACAGCAAAAACAATTTCCACATTCTGATTATTGAAGTTTAAAAGTGCTGTGTTGTTCTATCACCCTCGTTTCATACCGGACCACTTACAGCACCGGTGTTAACGCTATAAAATGAACGCTCTCTATCACCCATGAAGGGATTTCTTTATTTAAATGGGTTTATTTTTCAGAAGGATACACAGTGAGGGTATTGTGATTTTAGCTACCAGTTGCAGGAGAGAAGCTGTGCCCAGAAGCTAACAGAAGCTACAAAAACTGAATAGAAGGAGAGCTGCCATCGATACAGTTACAGCCAAGCATGGTTTAATGTTAATACAGTTTTACCAAGTTGCTCCAAGTCTAAACTGGCATTGTTGTGCATTTAAGGTGTAAAGTTTACCCTCGACTAAACACCCCCCAAAGTCACCCAGCGCCCCCCTTTTGTAAAAATGTCTGCCAGCGCCCCCTGCCTTCCTCTGAATGCCCCTCGGGGGCGATACCGCCCACGTTGAGAACCGCTAGTTTAGATCTAAGTGTATTCATGTGGTAGAATGATCCAGACAAAATCCAGGCTTATTTATTTTCATTTAGTAATTTCAAACATAATAGCAGTATAAAATAACAGAAAATGAACAAGGAATGCAAAAGACACATATTTTGGTACCACAATAATCTTAACATGCTCAGGTCCCCAGTCTGTCACAGGGCCTATGTTTTAATTTTTTATTAAATAACAAAAAGGAAAATCTTGACATAGGTTAATTCATTTTCCATTTTATCAATTTTTTTGCTGTAGACTCACCAAACACACATATGTCTAAAATATACATCCATACACACACACACTCATATGCGTGTGTGGGTATGGATGGATGGATGCCTCACATTAGTGCTAACTCTAACCCATATTTCTGTATCTTATGAAAATGACCTCCTTATATTTCCTTTTAAATTGTGTAAATTTTGACTTTAATGCTTCATTTATGTTGCTCCATAATTTTACACCATGAACTGATATACAAAAGCTCTGTCTTGTTGTGCTTATACTACGAATCCTTAAGTGTGAGTAACCCTTAAGTCCAAATGAGAATCTGTGACAAGACTAAAAACATTGATGATGTTCTGAATCCAGTCCTACTTCGTTTATCTGTTTTGCAAAGAATGAGCAAATATTGCAATCTGTAGACATGCAAAGCCGGTGGCTTTCAGTTTAGTTTTTTTGTTTTTTGCTAACCCCGCTGAAAACTAGAGCTTTTGTATTGCACCTCACATGTGTGCACTACTTTGTGTCGTCCAATCATAAAAAAAAATCGCAATAAAATGAATGTGTTTTACATTCTTAAACAAGCCCAGCCTATGATTGGGCTATTTTTAGCTGCAGACTAACTGACTGTTTATCTGGTGTTACAGTTTGGTGTGTAGTCATGATACCAACCCTGGGTTTCATGATCACAAGGCAGTTAGTTCCTTGGTTGTATTACTTGTTAGAAGGAAGAGTTCACTGTTAGTCTGGACTTTAATGGGATCTGCTGTCAGAAACACAAGCGTTATGTGGTGCTCAACATATCCCCTAACATGAGGAAAAGGATGTTAGATGATGCTAGAAGTCTAAGATCACATTAGTCTGATGCCAAGATGCAACACAAGAGATGACTTTGCCCTCTGAGGTGAGCTAAATTTAAGTGAGAGTAGACAGATACTGCAAAATGAATTGGAGCCATCTGTCTCCTTTCCTTCCAACCCATGACTCTTTCCTTTTCATCTTTATCCCTCATCTTTCTCCCCTGTCTACTTTCCTCTTTCTTTCCAGTCCTCTTTCTGTCACATTCAGCTCATCTCATGTCATCAATACGGCAAACTGAGCATCCCTCTTTGTCTTCAAAGCAAGTCAATGCTCAGGGGTCATTTATTCAAGAATTTTTATGTCTCTACCCTCCTTTCCTGTGTCTCTTCTTAATCGATTTTCAGGTGTCCCATGTGTTAAACATGGCTTATGGAGTCACCAACCTGTTTCCAGATCAGGTGGTCTATAAGACGCTTCAGATACTGGACCTTCCAGAGACTGACCTTTCATCGCATCTGGAGGAATGCAGCTCCTTTATAGACCAGGCCAAAGAGCAGGTACACTTTAAAAATACACATCTCACTCTACTGCCACACAAAGGTGGCAGACGTTAAGTAATACTTGAGGCTTCCACATACTTTGGTGCATTTTTTAAGCCAGAGGTTCCCAAACTGGGGCACCATGCCATTGCAGGGGTGGTGCGGGAAGCCATCTGGAAAAAAACTAAAACAAAACAAAACATGAACACTGTATGCGCTGGGTTTTTACCTTAGAATGGCCAACTCTGTCAATTTGATACAGTAGGGGCTTCCCACTTCCCATATCTGTGTCCTCTGTCACTTTTATCAACAGTTAAAACTGTTTAATCCGTTGTTAACATGTGGTAACCTGTTTTTCCGAGCCACCTCTAGACGCAACATGAGCGCTACGATGCTCGCGGTGGGTTTACACCTGTGTGGCAGTGAAGGAGACCTGCTGCTGCTGTTCAGAGCTGCACAGGTGTGTTAGAATCATGGCAGCAAACCAGCAAAACGCAAAGAACTTTTCACAGTTTTTCCCCCAAACTAAAAGTAATGCTGTTTGTTGGATTTAGGTAAATTTAGCTAAAAGATGACTAGCTAGCTAATATAAATACAACACCTTAAGCTTGTTAACAAGTAGCTTGTAGGCTACTGGTGTTTTCTTTGTTCAGCTACAATTTATTTTGCCCCCCAAAAAGTTGACCCCCCCTTCCCTCCCTTATTTGTCTGGAGTCTCTAAATCCACCCCCAGATCCCCTCTCTCACACACATCGTTCCACTAGACAGCTACTATTTGTAAGCCATAGGGGGGGCCCAGAAATAGTTTGGAAACCACTGGGGGGGGGCAGAAGAAAAAGTTTGGGAACCACAGCTTTAAGCCATTCAGTTTCTGCACATACTGTTGGCAGGTGGTTGAGATTTCATAGTCGAGAGTAGCGATTTCCGAGTCTGGTAAAACCCCCCTTTATTACGCTTTGGTTTGTACATAGAGTCTGAACCATTTACTGTTGAGAAATGATTGCTTGCTGAAGGCGTGGACTTTGGTGAAGTGTCCAATCACTAACTTTTTTCCCATGACATATGTGAAGTGCCAGTTCGACACTCACCGCAAATTGCCAGCACTGCAAACAGCCATCCTCCACTATGAAGAGACAAGAGCCAAACCCAACGATGTGGCTGTTAATGTTAATTCGGTATTTGGAAGCACGGTCAACTCGGACTGAGCAACTTTGTTCTCTTCCTTTGCTGCCATTGTTAAAACAACAGACAGACTACAATGCTAAAACAGTTTTCGCTGATTGAGCTAGGAGAAATTCTTCCAAAGACAATCCAAGTAAACGGGACAAAGGCCAGGCTGAGCTGTGAATCAAGATTTTAATCAAGCGGAATTGCACAAGCCTGCTGGCCAGGCTAGCAATTGCCTAAATTTATTGCAACAAATTGCCGTAAATTCCAGACGACAGAGCGCACCTGATTATAAGCCGCATGCTCTAATTTCAGAAAGAAAATCAATTTTGTCAATTGTAAAGACTACAACAGCATGTCATAGACGGTGTGGTTGTGGTGAGTAGCCAACGCAGGCTGGACCCAGGTTATAGTGAAATTATGAATTTAATGAAGAGAAGCTCAAACAGTTCAATACAGGCGGCACGGTAGAGAGTAAAGCACACAGCTAATACCGGTAGCACTGATACCAAGACGACTGAAAACTAGAGCTGACGCACGACTTAACCAGTTCTACTGTGACGACTGACGCTGACAAAGACGTAAGACGTAGACAAGGACCCCATGAGAAACACAGACAACAGGTGGGACTAAATACACACAGGGGTAATCTATGGAACGAGACACACCTGGGAAACAACGGGGAAGACGCAGAGACAGAGACTCACAGGGAACAGGATCACACAGAAAAAACTCAAAAATAAACACACAGAAACACGGATCATAACATGGCAAGATAAAGTCCAAGGGGATCACAGGTCAGAAAAAGCTTTAACTAAAACTATAAAGAAGGTGGGGGGTAGTTATCCGAGCTTAACCTTTATCACCATAACATGTACTGCTGTGCAGTTCGGAGTATATCGGTTCAATTAACGCAAAAAAATACGACCTGCTTTTTCTGACAGAATATCAGGAGAGTAGGAGTTTAGGTTAGCTAATCAACCACCGTGAGTGTTCCTGCACATTGATCGCAAGATGAATATTCAAAAACATAAATCTGAAACGGACAGAATGTTCAGTTTGGTGTTTTGACGTACTTTTTTGCCATTTTGCCTGGGAAATGTTTTCGTGTTTTTTGTTTTTACTTTTAATCTTTGTTTGAGTAAATGTACGGAAGTTAGCGAGTTTTTCCTTGAAGTTGGGAGGGAGCTGCTGGCACAGCGTCGTGCATGTGCAGACGGACAGGCCTTTTCGTCTCTTAAATCTAAAACACCATGATGCCTCTAAAATCTTCAGATTTTCATATCATTGGCTATTGCTTTAGCCTTCAGCCTGTTCTGCACAGTGGAAACACCGCGGCCTCCTACTTGCTATGTGTTCACCCAGTCTTCAACAGAGTTTTCAAGTTCGGGCCAACTGCTATGATTACCTCTGAAAACTTTTGTAGTGTTTTTGCATTGAGTCAGTTCTTCACGATGTTGTCTCCACTGTCTCACCATTGACTCATTTATGCCAAACTGACGTGCAGCAGCTTGATTTCCTACTTCAATCGCCAGACGAATTGCCTTTAACTTAAAACCGGCATTGTATGTTTTTCTTCTGGTGTCTACCATGTTGATGAGGTGGATACAAATGACTGATTTACAACCACGTAACTAACTGTGAAAGTGAGCATAATGTATTGCACAATTTCTTTGGACATCTGTGTACAACTCATCAATTTTATTCTAATCGATTTCTACTGTTTTTAGCACCACGAAAAAAAAAAACAAAAAAAACAAAAAAAAAACCACGTACTAGCCGCACCATATTATAGGCCGCAGTGTTCGAAGAGTGGAAAAAAGTAGCGGCTTATAGTCCGGAATTTATGGTACTTCATTTCCCACAATCTGAATGGATATTAGCAATTTTGATGTATGACTTGTAATGACTTATCCAACTTGTTCACATGTGATTTTAATTACATTTTTATTTAATTTAAACACAGCAATTGTAAGATTGTATTTTTTTGACATTAGGGAATTACCAACAAAGTTTTGCTCACATTTGTAATGGAAACACAGATATTGTATATACCACAGATATTTTCTTTTAATTCAACACTTGCCAGTGGACATATTTCTTCTTATGGTGCAAAGTGTATCAACAGCTTGAAAAATCCTGATATAGAAAAGAAGTACAGAAAAGAAGTACTCACAAACACACTCATCTGTGTTTCAGAAAGAAAAACAACTGTGTGAAATCAATTGAAACAGATCTGCATCCACTTTCTCTCAGGAGGTTGTCGCAACCTGAAAATGCCTTCTTTCATAACTGTCGGCCAATTTAACACACACAGCTGTTCTGCATTCACACACTTATCTGCAACTCAGCACAAATGAGAGCAGCATGGCGGTCCGATTAGTTGTTAAAAGACCCCGACTTTTTCTGCACCATTCGGCCTTTCAGTTATATCATATTAATGTTTGTGTTTCCTGGAATAGACTTGCGGTTTGACTGTCTCTCTGTGTGTGTGTGTGTGTGTGTGTGCGTGCGTGTGTGTGTGTGTCTGGAGATTGACCGTAAGCAGAACCTAATGTGATGTGAGCTCTGATATGAAAACACTCAACTGGAGCACAATGAAATAACAGGAAAACAAGAAACTCTGACAAAACCAAATTAAGTCTGTGTGTTTGCTGTGTGATGGATTATGTTGTCGAGGCAATTTTCCATCTGCAGGAACTTTTATTTATTTCTAAAGAAGCAAAACAAGGCCTGACATGTAGCCAGATTGACTCCAGAAGCCTTTACAGACGTCAGGAGAAACCAGATGAGACTTCTTGATGGATAAAAAAACTTAGAAAAAGACTAAAACAATGCTGGGTTTTTTCCCCCTGTGACACTTCATTAGATTAAATCATATTTTAGCCAGAGGAGCTGATTGATTGTTTTTTTATTAAAGCAAAAACAGAGGCAGCAGTGATAGCACATCAATCCCAGAGAGGCAGTTTAAAACTCCCGACCCTCAATGGGTATTGATTGACACGGAAATCAAAAGTGTGCTTAGAGTTTCAGTTCCGCTCCATTTCCATCTGGAAAAAAAAAAGACTTTATTGTTTTGGCCGAACAAAAGAGACAAACGTGTCGATGTGGCGAGTTTCAGAGGTGAGGACTGGCGCACATTGTCTAACAACGTGCCACAATTTTCTAAAATTTGTTCCCTTGTCAGACACTCTAGGCAGAAAAATAATTACATCAACATTAATATTAATCATGTAAAGAAAATGGATGGATGGAATTGTTGACGATGATGCATGGCTTTATTAAGTCTCTACTTGCTTTCAGAGATCTTTTTTTTTATTTAGGAAAACCAGAAATAACAGGTTTCCAGAGGTACAAAGAGAAGCCAAATGATGCTTCCAGCTGCGATTCCTTCAACTGTGTCGCCACAGGAAATATGACAAGCATTTATCAGAATGAGATAATTGTTTTTAAATTACACAAAATGTATTTACTCGCTCAACATTTATTGTATCTGGCAAGGTGAGATAGCAGGTTTTGGTTTTCTGTCACAGCCTCAGTTTTTGTTTTTGTCTCTCTTTTTAATAAATCATGACAGCTAAATATGTTTGTCTCATGAATTTCTGGTTCACACTGCCTAATTATCTTTTTACTAACAATTCAAAAGAATGTCATGTAGAGACAATTTCACCAAACACAACTTTTCTAAACCTAAGATGCTAAAGATAGCATCTTAGGTGCTACGGATCATAACATGGCAAGATAAAGTCCAAGGGGATCACAGGTCAGAAAAAGCTTTAACTAAAACTATAAAGAATGTTCAATTGTTCATTGAACAATTCTTAAAAACAATGAATGCTCTTTAAACAACTCATTGTTAAAGTTTTATTACATATCTTATGTTAAGGCTGAAACACTAGACAGGAAGCTGGGTTATTATGGGAATAATAAATAAATTTTCTTTTTTTTTTCAATTTAACATCTATACCAAAGAAAATAAGTTGTAATAGTTGTTGTCATTTTTCCTAAATCAATAAATTGTCATGTTTATTTGTATAGCACATTTCAGCAACAAGACAGTTCAAAATGCTGTACATCTTAAAAACACAAAAATAAAAAGTTATAAAAACATCATACAGTCAGCAATTGAGGAAAAAAAACATTTTGTCAATAGCCATCATAAAAATCATCAGTACACATCAACTTTGTTGGTCAATGTTCCAGTTCTGTTTCTGTTACGCCTAAAAATCTGTCTCACAAACAAAAGCCGCACACGATGACGACAATCTGGGTTCATTTCTGCTTCTAAAACGATCTGATGGGCGTTAGAAAAGACTGGTGTGTTCAAGTTATACTAAAATATCGATTCTATAGAGAACATCTAGTGTAGATCGATATGCTCAAAAATTGGTTTTAAAATGTGTTTATGTTGTATGTTTGCAGCATACTGCATATTATTTTAGTCCACTTAGTCACTGTATGTATTTTTGATGATTCTTATATTATTATATTATATTTATTTAATTTATTTATGGAAAGGCCAGACAGCTAAGCTAAACTTAGCTTGTATTAGGTGACTTAAATCACATAATGCAGGTGATTTAAGTCAGAATTTTATAACCAAATTTTTATACAATATAAATTGATGAAATTTGATATGTAAGGAACCTTATACACTTGTTTTAAATAAATGTTCCATTGGTTACACTGCATTTTTCCTCTTATCAGTCACATAATTTAAACAGAATCTCTGGACCATTTGAATAGAAAAATTAGCATCTGTATTGAAAATTGTTTCTGAATCAAAAATTCTTTCAGAAATTAATCGTGACCCTAAAAATTGGAATTGAATAACTTGACATAGAAAAATTCACATCTCTATTGGTAAACACTGTTACATAGCAACAGCATTACCAAGGTTTGAATTTGTTTTTTTAAGACTTTCTCTTTAGAGAACCAGTTCAACGTTTATGAAAATGGTCAACAAGTCGTTTGTGTTTGCTGTGAGTTTCCACTAGATATTATGTACGTTGTTGAAGTGACAGTAAATTGACGTGAGTGACTCTAAATTATTTTTAGTCATGAGTGTGCATGTTGGCGTTCTTTGGACCGGCAATATTCAACAATTTTGCCTCAGAGGCCACCGCCTGGTGATCTTTGTATAATAATATAATGGAGTAATTTGAATGTTATAATAGGGCTTCTATAAAGTTTCTATCAGTAATTGGTCCCATACCTGTAATAGTCATATTTTATTTATGTAAGTTTGCAGAAAAAGTATAAAAATCTAGAACCAGAGAAAAGCTAACAGTAGTCAGACTGGGAAAGAAAAATATCTTTGCTGTTAATTAGTTTCCCCCACTGGTAAGTACAGTGTGAGCGCAACAGGGTAAAAATGGACCCAGAAAAATGTTTTGTTTTCTTCTTTCCTGGAAAAGTACCTAAAACAGAGTTTATTAGGGGCCCAATTTGACTGAACATTAGCTTTACACTGCAAAAGAATTTATCTTTCCCAGCAAACTCAGTTGGATGAAACATCTGTGTAGCAGTAATGTAACTTTAAAGCTTTGGGTGCAAAATCTTTTGAAAATAGAGACTACATGTCAACAGTGTGTGAAAAGTAATAAAAAGTAAAAAGTAATACTTACGGAAAAGTAATTAAAAAACAATAATAAAATAATATAAAACCAGCGTGATGCGTCTCTACGAGGCGAGCACAAAATTTCCTTACTGGGCTGAACCTGCATGATGAAGATAGCGCTGGTTCGTTAACCACTAAGGTACCGGCCAACCTGGATCACATACACAAACTTTATAGGGAAAACAGAGCCAGGCGCTGGGGGTCTAGTAAAGCATGGTGGCTGCCAGGCTTATAATACACTGGGGTAAACCCTGATATTATTATAGTGAGTTAAAAGTAAGTCCAGCTTACTTCATTTTGTGATCAAATATCTCAGTAAATGTCTTAACACTTAAAAAAAATTATGCTAAAACACTAAAGTCTGATGAGATTTGATTTATGCCAACTTATTGAGCATTATATGTGTTTTCCTCTTTTCCTTTTTGTGTTTTTCCTGTAGGACGGAGTGGTGATGGTCCACTGTAACGCAGGTGTGTCACGCTCCTCCTCCATTGTGATTGGCTACCTGATGTTAAGGGAGGGCTTTCATTTGATGATGCGTACAATCAGGTGAAGCTGGCTAGACCTTCAGTTCGACCAAATCCCGGTTTCTATCAGCAGTTACAGAACTACAAGCCATAAAGGATGACAAGACGGCTCCATCTGTTGTGACCTTTACTAAAATAACAGTCATGTCTTCTAAGGAGAGGGCTTTAATGGCATGTTAACAATATAAACACTATAATACTGCAATGTTTTCTCCATAAGCTTTGAACTGAAGCTGAACCATAAAAAGCTATTTACTGTATGTCTTGCTAATCTAACCGTTTTACACATTAAATCATTTGTGACATAAACATTGCAACTTGATTCTGCTATTTTAGTGAGATTGTGAGGATGTGGGTTTTCTGTACATGTTTGGTTCATTTTAGTCCACCTGTCTTCGTGTCCTGCCCAAACATTTGGAGGTAAAAAAAATAACCCAGTTCTGCTCAGGCAGTACTGTTTGGGGTGTTGTTTGAGTTCAGCACACTTTCAGTCTCGTTTGTTGCTAAACAACATCAGACTTATTATTCCACTGTTTCAGATCTTGTTGTCTTGCCTCATTACAACAGGCGATGTGCTCGATTTTCAGTCCCACCAAGTTAACGCACTCATCCTCATTTCCACTCACCGGCTTTGTGGTTTGAGTCAGCCGCAGAGTGCTGCTGCTCAGCAGAAGAAGAGGTGGTGGTTGGTTATGAGCCAGACACTTGGAAAAGCAGATAAGTTCAGCCAAATTGGTTCCTATTCCTCCTGGCCCTATAAAGGTCATAGATTATTTAGCACCACTTTAAAGCTGTGGACTGATTACAAAGATCAAGTTTCCATCTTGGTTAAAAAAAAAGTTGTGAAAATTAGGAGCGTCTTGTTTATTTTGCCCATGAAAACATCCAAAAAATACATGACTCTGCTTTTAACAGTCTTTAGATGAAAATGAAGTATTGAACCAGTATCTGACAACAGAGCCAATATTCTGTCTGTGACAGCACTTGAGCGTAGGGCAGTTTGGCCTTTTCTTTGCTGTTGTTCAATGGTGTATCACTGAGGACTATCAGCTCCAAAGCCAACTCAGGCTCCCCTGACATTTTGTGACATTTTACCGTCTGGATGTGACGGCTCTCGGTATGGCACAAGCTGTCCCATCTGCGGAGTCCCACGGGGTCCGGCCGCCATCTCGGTCTGCACAGGCCTCAGCCTGGGAATACAGAGAGAGAGAGGAAAGTAGTTTACATGCAGGATGTGGGATCGTTTCTGCTGAAGTGGTACACACTTATCTCCTGCTGGCTTTTACTGACGGGCGCTGGGAACGGTAGTGAACCCTGGGATGATTTTTTTGTTTTTGCTTTGTTTTTAGTTAGAAATAGAGATGGAAAATTCTGTTCTCAAACAGAAAAAACAATGAGAATACTGATCACTTAGAATATAGAATAACTGCTGCTGCTGAGATTCTTTTGCATTTGGGCAAATATTAGATATGAACCTTTCACTAAAAAAATCCATAGCCTTTTTTACACTAGCAGCCATACAATTGCACAAATTGGAATTCTGAAAATAAACCTGCTTTAAGAAAACATGGCAAATTAAAAACACTCAAGAAATGTTTGGGCAATAATGATGTGCTTTTTTTTGGTCATATCAAAAGTTGTATATTTTACAAAACTGCAATAGAAACACTTTTACTTATTTTACTACTGGCAGAAACAACAAAGAAGACTACAGGAAGTGGCAGGAGGATGAAGGCGAGGCATGTTTTTAAATGACTGATCACATGAACAAACTTATTCACGTGTGATTTGGATTTCATTTCCTATTTAGCAGAAACACCTGTTATTCCACAGTAGTCAGCCACACCCCTACCTCCTCTCAAATTTTGGCAGACTGACTACTGACCAGCTCTCCAACTAGCGGGTCTGAGAAGTCTCTAACTCCTGCGTATTATGACAGAAAAAAGTGTAAAAGACATTCTGTTTTAAGCTTGGAGCGGGAAAGATTCGTCTAGACTAGTCTGGTTCACACAGCACGATTTAAGAATTGTCGGCCGATTCTCCAAACCTCTGTGACCACAGAGCTGATAAAAGTACAACAGGTTTGATCGAGGCCATGGTCTTGAGCCGGAAAAGGGTAGAGTGCCTTCTCCAGGTCAGGAGGGGTCATCCTGCCTCAAGTGGAGGAGTTTAAGTATCTGGGGATCTTGTTCACGAATGAGGGAAGAAGGGAGTGAGAGATCGACAGGCGGATTGGGGCAGCGTCTGCCGTGAAGCGTGCGCTGTACCGGTCCGTCGTGGTGAAGAGAGAGCTGAGTCAAAAGGCGAAGCTCTCGATTTACCAGTCGATCTACGTTCCCACCCTCATCTATGGTCATGAGCTTTGGGTCATGACCGAAAGAACGAGATCACGGATACAAGCGGCCGAAATGGGTTTCCGCCGCAGGGTGGCTGGGCTCTCCCTTAGAGATAGGGTGAGAAGCTCGGTCATCCGGGAGGGACTCAAAGTAGAGCCGCTGCTCCTCCACGTCGAGAGGAGCCAGTTGAGGCTGGGGCATCTGGTCAGGATGCCTCCTGGACGCCTCCCTGGTGAGGTGTTCCGGGCACGTCCCACTGGGAGGAGGCCCCGAGGAAGACCCAGGACACGCTGGAGGGACTATGTCTCTCGGCTGGCCTGGGAACGCCTTGGGGTTCCCCCGGAGGAGCTGGAAGAGGTGGCTGGGGAGAGGGAAGTCTGGGCCTCCCTTCTGAAGTCTGCTGCCCCCGCGACCCGATCCCGGATAAGCGGAAGAAAATGGATGGATGGATGGAAGAAAACTTGTGCATTTTGCACACAGGTTTTAATACATTATCAGCTCTATAAGTTTCAATAAGTTAATCTATATCAGTTTGTCATGTTTTATATCCATATTTCTCAGCAGAAAAAGTAACTCCAGAGCTTGAATTCAGTAATGGGATTACTATGCATTTTTATTTACCATTTTGTGTGTTCAAAGAGATTTAAAAAGTTGTCTTCATATAAATGTTTTTCTTTTCACTTAATTTTTGCCATGGCACAAATATGATGGTTTGATTTCATTTCAGTCTAGTCAAATCCTGAGCCCAGGTGAAGCTGTGGAAGCGTCCAGCTGGGGGCTCTCTCTCAGTAGCCCTGCAATCAGACATCTAGTTGCTATAGGAGTAGAACAGATGGGTGGAAATCATTATCCTCGTATGTTAACAATGGTTCCCCGAGATCCACCACCTTGCTTCATCGTTTTATTCTGTTCAGTTTTATTTTACTTTAATTTCATTGAGATCAAAAGTCCTTTAAAAGGCCACAGCCATACAAATCGAAAAATAAACTCTTGACAAGCCAGAATAACAGTTGTTCTAACAGCTGTCAAGAGAACAATAACAGCACTTTTTATTATATTTTCTGAAAATAATTTATGCATGTGAATCCGTAATTGTACCGTACTGGCGAATGAAATACGGCGAATGAAATACGGCAGCCATCTTGGAGCGGTAGTCCCTCCTACTTTGCTCATTCAAAACAACAGAAGATGCCTCAGCACTGAGGGGTATTGTTGTTCGGATCTATGGATTATTGATGTGAGGCTCCACAGACAACATTTCACAAGTAAGATGGATATATTGTGTATATTTTGTGATTGGAATATTACTTTACTGTATTTATGTCCACTGGCGAGTTACCAGCTAATATTAGCTACCGTGCCTGGTGTAATATGGGGTTCAGGCCCGATATGAAGGATAACTGAGATTCTGTAAATCTAAAAAATTAATTATTCTCTAACATTGATTTAGATTATCTGACACAAGAGCCTATATTAGAAATGAAACAATGTAACATATATTATAAAACTTATGTGTTATAACATTCACCAGCAAAGTTTACACAGGTGGTAAAGACTATTATGTAATTCTTTCACTAGTAAGATACATCCCAAATATTCAGTTTTTGTTTTGAAAGTTTCATAAAGATGTGAGGAAGAAGAGGGAAATATCAATAAAGAGAGACAGTTTCACTGCATCTCACATCGGATTTTGGACTCAATCTCTGAAGCTAGAATTCGTCTCTGGGAAAAAAAGAAAAAAAAAATATATATATATGTGTGTGTGTACACACACATACATGCATACATATAAACACAAACATTTGTGCCATTATTAATCATTATTTATTTGTGGTTGTATAGTTATATAAATATGTATTATTATAATAAATTATACACACAGCCGTTCATAATAAATTATCCAGGGCTGTGTGCTTTGTAATAAGCTCATCATACATCAATATCAGAATATTCCATTCCTATTCTATTGTTATAGCCACTAATATTTAAATATGGTGAACTATGTATTAAAAACATACTTAAATAATACAATTGTTTATAAATGTAGCTTTGATAGATGTTTGAATATAGTTCCCAGTAACAAAAAAGCGTGTTATGATGGATTAAATGCGCTGATATGTTATTTTGCCCGCTAAACACATAACGCTGAGTGTTGTGGTCTACCGCTCCAAGATGGCCGCCCTAAATCTCGTCAGCGACAATAGGCGAGAGCGGAGCATGACGTGATATTATGTCTATGATGAACTTGGACGTGAACTGTTTGTGATTTATCTGCAGGTGATAGTTTCAGCAGAAAATCGGTAAATATATACATCCCTTGTTGAAATATGTTGGTATGTTCTCATTTATGTGATAAGCAGTCAATATTTTAATAAGATGGTGTATTTCTGAAACGGATGGTTCAGGGAGCCTGTATGTGCGGCGCAGGGTGGCCAATTACTGCACGTGAAAATATGATGTCCATCATCGGTGAGCTCCAGCGTTAAGAGTGAACTGAGACATTTCTGTCGAATGTAAGTGTTGATAAAATAAGTCCTATCACAACTCCATGCGTTCTAAATCAGTGGTGTAATGCAGCTCTCTGTATTTTGTTTGTGCGCAGCCAGAGGCCACAGCTGTATTTCTATTTTATATTGTATTTTCTTTTTGTGTATTTTCCCTGTTATTTTGGAGATCTGCCACATTTCATGAATATTTACCTGTTTTGGTACACTTATGTTCTGATTTTTGAACAATCGTATGGAACAAGACAGCTTTGTTCAGTCTGTTCCAACTGATAATAAAATATACTGCACATTAAGAGCCCCAGTTATTGTGTCCTGTGAGGCTAAGTATTTCCCGGGCTACACATACAAGTGTTTTTAGTTGAAGGTTTTGTAGATCAGTCCATGACCGAGGTGTAAGTAAAATGTATAACATGATTACAATTGTTCATCTAAAACTGGAAAACATCATTCCTCTAACATAATGTCTCAGGCATATTTTTCTGCTGTGTATCCATCTGAAAGTCTGAAAGATATATTTTATAAATCCAAAATAGTTTAAAAAAAGACATAAATAGAAGCTAAGGGTATAAAAAGGAAAAGATTACTGGTAACCTTCGCCCTTTGAAGTTTCTCTTGATTGCTTTCAACATCATTTTACTCAAAAAGTCTTTTGTTAAAACTGTCCTATTTTTCTCATTTGAACCCGGTTCCGGTCTGGTCACACTTTAAGCGACAAGCGTGTCCCTGCGGACCGTTCTCCACTCCCAGTTCCATTTAGAAATCAATCATCTATAAAAGAAAATGTGCCAAAAAGTCCTCCAACAGCACATCTGCATCATTTAGGTCCAACAAATCGGATTTCAACCAAACAGTCTCAGGGAGAAACACTGAAAACAGCCTCTATCATGCCGACTGCTAGCTGTTTTTAGAAATGAGGAAAAGCCTTAGTGCAATCACTCTGCACCAGGAAATGCACAGAATTACACAATGCACAGAATTAATAGCTACACTATGTTTAAGGTGTACTAATAAGTCCAGTGTATTTGTGTAGCACATTTCAGGAACAATGCAGTTATAACAAAAACATAACACAATAAAAAAAGTGGTTCCCATAGTGTGTCCCCGGGTCGTTACCAGCCCTCAGAATGATTTTGTGTGGACCCAAACCTCCATTCAAGAATTGTAAAAAAAATACAGCTCCAGCACCAGCACACAAACACAATGTGTTTTTTTGTTGTTTTTTTTTTTAGGGGGAGTTTTTCACAGAATATTTAAAATCTTCAGAAAATGTAAAGTGAGCAAAATACCAAAATATCAAATGGCATTTTCAATCTCAGCAACATGATCTTCTCCTTCCATTCACTGTTTTCACTCACATCCATCTCTGCCACGACTTCTGGCTCTTTGTTCTGGTCTCCCAGAAAACGGTGGGCTGTTATGGAGTTAGATTTGTTTCACAATTATTCAATCAAAAAAAAAGTTTCAACCGAAAAAAAAATCATCTCAAACAAAAAAAAGCCATAAAAACTATTTAATCATAAAAATATTTTTTTACGAAACAAAAACATTTTTAAAGATTTTTTTTTTGATTGAAGTAACTAATTTTTTGATTGAATCTCTTTTTTTTTGGTTGAGTGTATTTTATTTGGTTGAAACTTTTTTTTGGTTGAGTGTATTTTTTTTTGGTTGAGTATTTTTTTTTGGTTGAGTGTATTTTTTTTTGGTTGAGTATTTTTTTTTTGGTTGAGTGTATTTTTTTTGGTTGAAACTTTTTTTTGGTTGAGTGTATTTTTTTTTGGTTGAGTATTTTTTTTTTGGTTGAGTGTATTTTTTTTGGTTGAAACTTTTTTTTGGTTGAGTGTATTTTTTTTTTGGTTGAGTGTATTTTTTTTGGTTGAAACTTTTTTTTTGGTTGAGTGTATTTTTTTTGGTTGAAACTTTTTTTTTGGTTGAGTCTATCTTTTTTTTGGTTGAACTAGGGTAGGGTAGGGTTAGGGTTACTCAATCTACCCTAAGAGTTAGATTGTCTCCCCTCACCGACACACTGACTATGTTCTTGGTAAATAAATAATCCACAGTCACTTGACGTGGCGCAGATTAACGTGGACCTGATGACATTGGAGCAACGATCTGCTGTTTTCCCACTTCAGCTTCAATGCAATACACACACACACACACACACACACACACACACACACACACACACACACACACACACACACACACACACACACACACACACACACACGGAGGATTACACAACGGTTTTTAACACATATTTCCTCCAGACATAGTTGGTATTTTCCACGCTAAATGAAACTCAGAGGTTTGCTGGTTAACGAATTCAACATAAAGACAGGCGAATATCACTCAAGCCTAGTTAATGAACTTTACCTAGTGCTAACATTAGTTAGCATAATATGCTACCGGGGATCGCGGCAGATAAAATATGCGACTGTCGTCATACGTTGTGTAAGATTTCTTCTTTGAAACAGGGTGGAGCCTTTAGTAACTGCTAAACGGTGTCATTTTGTGAACATTACTTACCATTTATTCACATTCTGTGTCCGTCACCGAAGCCCTGCAGTTCGGGACGGTTCTGAGATCTCAGGGAGTCATCCGCTTTAGTCAGCGCTAACCAATCGGAACACGTCTTACATTGCTAAGCCCCGCCCAGAATGTTCGTGTAAGCTTCCCCAAAGCAAATAAAGCTGTATAAGCAAGAAAATAAATTCAACCAAAAAAAAAAAATACACTCAACCAAAAAAAAAAAGTTTCAACCAAAAAAAAAATACACTCAACCAAAAAAAAAGTTTCAACCAAAAAAAAATACACTCAACCAAAAAAGAGATTCAATCAAAAAAAAAATACACTCAACCAAAAAAGAGATTCAATCAAAAAAAAATACACTCAACCAAAAAAGAGATTCAATCAAAAAAAAAAAATACACTCAACCAAAAAAAAGAGATTCAATCAAAAATTAGTTACTTCAATCAAAAAAAAAATCTTTAAAAATGTTTTTGTTTCGTAAAAAAATATTTTTATGATTAAATAGTTTTTATGACTTTTTTTTTGTTTGAGATGATTTTTTTTTTGGTTGAAACTTTTTTTTTTTGTTTGAGATGATTTTTTTTGATTGAATAATTGTGAAACAAATCTAACTCCATAGGCTGTCCCCAGGTGGTCTGTACAAATGACCAGCAGCTATACGGCTGTTCTACGGAAAGCCATCCAGTTCAAATATATGTGGCTTTCAACACATAGACAACATGTAAGCACAACGTAGACGTGTAAAACAACACCTTCTCAAAGTGTTTGTGTTAAATTCACACATATTAACATGTTGTCAACATGTTAAAGCTGCAGAATGTAACTTTTAAAAAAAGAAGTATTTTCCATATTTGTTAAAATGTCACCATAGTCCTGATGGTTTGAAACAGATAATCTGTGAGAGGATCAATCTCCTCCATGAGCTGCACCGCTCTCAGACAAAATCAACCAATCAGAGCCAGGAGGCGGGTCTAACAAGGCAGCTCTTCATGTTAATTCAGTATGTGGAAGGTGGCCAGTATGAGCCGAATGGGTTTAACTTCCTCTGCTGCCATTGCTAAAGTTACAGGCAGAATAAAGTTCTAAACCAGTGCAGAAAGTCAGCATCATCATTCACAACTTGTTATGTTCACTGATTGGTTGGCTCGGCTGGAATTCCACAAAGAAATCCACTAAGTGGGAGAAATCCCAGCCTGAGCTGTGAAGGGAGAAATGAATGGAGCTGAATTCCATAGGAAAGCAGTGACCAGTCTACTTTGTCACCAAAGTGCCTTCTAATATTTTCAGCTCATGCGGTTTGCTCTACCCACAGCCTGTAGAAGCAGCCGCTCTGTCCCAAACCAGCACAAACTTCCTCTTTATCTCAATTTGATCCACCCACTCCAGCATTGTTTGGAAATCAGTAGAACGTCTGGGGTTGGCCTGGCCCGGCCCGCTCCGATATGCATGCGCTCTGGGTTCATGACATAAACACGAGGTGGTTTTGTGCCTTTCATTTCACACCACTAAAAGAAGCTCACAGGCTGAAAGCATCCACGTTTCCTCTCCCCTGCCAGCCTCCGACCTGCTTCTAAATGTGCAGTTTGTAGAAATGAATAGCTCAGCACAAGCATGGCTTCTTATTGGGTTTGGCTATACTCAATATGATAAAACAAACAAAGTATGTTTTTTTTATTGTCTCTATTGCAAAACTAAATCCACAAAACTGCCCATTATTTTGTTAGTGAAATGAGAAAACATGGAGATGTAATTTAAACTCAAAGCACAGAGACAATGGAAGTGTCAGCTGATGCAACTGCACAATAAACCAAGCTAAAAGCTGAACAGGGAGGCAAACTTTTTGATTTGTGCAAAATAAATCAAGTGTGGCAGATAAGAAGTTTTTTTTAATTTTTTTTTAGTTTATTGCAGTTTTGAAAGTTGGGACCAAAAGAAGGAGGGCGAATTGATCAGATAAGCCTCTTACTGTGCTTCTGTTTCTTCAAAGCTCCACAGTTTTCACTCCCTTAACCAGAGAGAGAGAGTCACAAAGGGTCCCTACAATTTCCAGTAGTAAGAAAAAAGAAAGACAATGCAAATGTGGTGATTCTGTGAGCAATGCAAATACGGATTTGTTTTTCTTTTTTTCTTGTTGAAATAAAACTAAGTAGGACTCCAGAAAGCTGGATTTTAGTCCCACATGCAGGCAATGTTTCTCATGAGGATTGAAAGTTTAGACCAAAGTGATGTGTTCATATTTAGCGAAAGCTGCTATCAGACATTTTCCTGTACAAATATTGGTGTGCTTTAACAGAATGCTGGAATTTCCTTCGGAGCGGCAGAGGAGTGAGTGCAGTGAAGCGCTGCGGGTCGCTCAGCAGAAGACCACTGGGAGTAGTTTTTATTTAATGGGGTTACAGTGTTGTCATCATTAAGAGGCACTTTCACATGATGGATCTGCACAAAACAAACACTTGACTAGGTTATTTTAACAACATTTGAAGCAAATCATTATAATGTGAAGTTGCTGTTCACATTATGTAATCTGGAGATGTTTTGTCTTTTATTTTAAGATTCTGTTTAGTCTCAGTCAATAGGCAATTTGTCTGCAACTCTTTTGTTTCTACAAATGCCAGCAATATGACTTTGTGAGTTTCTTTATAAACCAAAAACAGTATTTTAAAGTCTGTTCTCTCAGTGAAGGACTGCAGAACTGTGTGATGTGCTCTATCTTCCTGGTTTTAGTCAGAAGTCTAGCTGCAGCGTTCTGGATCAGCTACAGGATTGATTTTTGTATCCAGACTTGTGAAGACGCTGTTGCAGTAATCGATGTGACTAAAGAAACGCGTGGATGAGTTTCTCTAGATCGTGCTGAGACATCAGTCCTCTAATCCTGGAGATAGAAGGTGATAGAGGGCCAACTTTGTAACTGTCTTTATGTGGCTCTGAAGGTTCAGGTCAGAAGTCATCACTACTCCAAGTTTTCAGACCTGATCGCTGGTCTTTAGTTTTAATAACTGAAGCTGTGTGTTGACTCTTGATCTATAACTATATCTATAACTCTAGATCAATCCTAATAACTTCACTTTTGTTTCTGTTCAGCTGGAGAAGGTTTTGGCACATCCACACATTTATCTGGTCTAAGCATCTGTTCAGTGATTGGATGGGTTCATTTGGTGACATCATAATGTATAGTTGTGTATTATCTGCATAGTTATAGTTAAGCTAATTTCTTGTTATAACCTGAGCATGAAGAAGCATATAGATATTAAATAGGGGTTGCCCATGGTATGTGGTGGTGACTTCTGTCTGCTTCAATGAGAAATTTCCTAATGAAACAAATAAATCTCTGTTCTTTATGTAAGAATCAAACAAGATGAGTTTTGGATCGAAGATCCAACCCAACTCTCCAGTCGGTTCAGTAACATGTCATGGTCAACAGTGAGGTCCAACAGAACCAGCTCTGAGGTTCTTACACCCTTTGTCTGATTTCTCCCTCACAGGTGTGTAGATATGCGTTTAGGTGCAGTCATGAAGTGGTGAAGGAGGTAAGTGAGAATGCAGGCAGGACTCAGGATGTAGTGAGGATGATGTCTTGAATACTCAAATGCAGCTCAAACAGTCCAGGAACATGCAGCACGGTAGAGTGGAAACAAATACTCAGCACCGGCAGCAACTAAACAAAGACTGACAAATGAGAGCTATCGCTGCCACAGGACTTTACAGTTAACGGTCCATCTGAATCCTACGGTGGCCGTGAGGTGCAAAGCAATTACAAATTACAAAATCACTACAACATTAACGAAAACACTACAACATTAACGCAAAGCAATTAAAAATTACAAAATCACTACAACATTAACGAAAACACTACAACATTAACGAAAACACTACAACATTAACGAAAACACAACGACATTTACAAAACGGAAAAGGTATGTCTCAGTGGAGACCTAAGAAATCGCTGATTGGACTACAGCTCGGTTTACTTTTGAACCGGAAGTTATTCTGGCTTTACGTGTTTTTTTTTAAAACATGAACGTGCTTGGTGATCCACACATAGACATAATATAAGGATAGACGCCTCATGCGCCGCTCTCGCCTATTGTCGCTGACGAGATTTAGGGCGGCCATCTTGAAGCGGTAGATCACTCCACTCAGCATTATGTGTTTAGCGGGCAAAATGACATATCAGGGCATTTAATCGATCATAACACACTTTTTTGTTACTGGAAACTATATTCAGACATCTATCAAAGCTACATTTATAAATAATTGTATTATTTAAGTATGTTTTTAATACATAGTTCAGCATTTTTAAATATGATTAGTGGCTATAACAATAGAATAGGAATGTAATATTCTGATATCGATGTATGATGAGCATATTACAAAGCACACAGCTGTGAATAATTTATGGTGAACGGCTGTGTGTATAATTTATTATAATAATACATAGTTATACAACTATACAATCACAAATAAATAATGATTAATACTGAATAATATATATTGGATGCATGTTAATATGTATGTGTGTGTATATATATATATATATATATATATATATATATATATATATATATATATATATACACAGTCCAGTCACATTAATGTGACCATCTGTCAAAAGCCAGAATAACCACCTTTCGCAGAGCGAACTGCTACGAGACGTGCAGGAAGAGAGTCACTTAGGTCCCTGAAGGTCTTCTCTGGGATGTTGAGCCATGCCGACTCTAATGCCGTGGCCAGCTGCGCTAGATTACGCGGTTGAGGATCCATGGCGCGAACAACTCGATCGAGATGGTCCCACAGATGCTCGATTGGGTTTAAGTCAGGTGAGTTTGCTGGCCAGGGGAGGACGGTAAACTCATCCTGGTGCTCTTCGAACCACGCACGTACACTGGCAGCTGTATGGCACCTCGCATTGTCCTGCTGGAAGATGCCATCATCCTGAGGAAAAACAATGCGCATGCAGGGGTGGACATGGTCCGCAAGGACAGATGCGTACTTGTATTGATCCATCGTGCCTTCCACAATAATCAGTGAACCCAGAGAATGCCAGGAAAACATTCCCCAGACCATAATGCTCCCGCCTCCAGCTTGGACCGTTCCTGCAATGGTTGCAGGGTGGTTCCTTTCAGAGGTTTCACGCCTTATACGCCAACGTCCATCTGTCCGATGGAGCATAAAACGCGATTCATCTGAAAACGCTACCTGTCGCCACTCAGTGGACGTCCAGCTGCTGTACTGGCGTGCAAATTCTAGCCTTCGTCGTCGATGAACACCAGTCAGCATAGGTGCACGAACCAGGCGTCCGCTTCGGAGGCCCAGACGCAGCAATGTTCGCTGAATAGTGGTTTGGGAGACACTTGTGGTAGCCCCTTGGTTCATTTTAGTGGTCAGTTGCTCAACGGTAGCCCGTCTATCTGCCCGAACGCATCTCCGCAACCGTCGTTCGCCTCTGTCATCTATGGCCCGTGGTGCACCACATTTGCCACGTCGTTGATTTTGGACAGTCCCATTTTGCCATGCACGGTACACTTTTACCACGGCGGCACGCGAACAGTTCACAAACTCAGCCGTTTCGGAAATGCTTCCACCCTTGGCCCGAAAGCCAATGATCATGCCCTTTTGGACGTCGGATAAATCGCTTCGTTTCTGCATTACGCCAACGATTGAAATGTTTTCCGAAGCCCACACACACCCTTTATATACGCTCAACTGCACTGTGCTGCCACCTGCCTTCTGTGATTGGTTATTTAACTCTGAAGTGGAAAGTACGTGGTGGTCACATTAATGTGACTGGACTGTGTATATATATATATATATATATATATATATATAGCCTATATAAAAAAAAGTCTTAGATTGTAAACAAAGATCAAGACAAATATTTCACTCCACAACTGTCAGTTAACATCTAATTTGTTTTATAGAATTACACTTAAATACAAATTAATTTGCACAAATTTCATTAAAAAATATATGTATATATACATACATATAAACATGCATCCAATATATATTATTCAGTATTAATCATTATTTATTTGTGCCATTATTAATTAATCATTATTTATTTGTGTTTGTATAGTTACATAAATATGTATTATGTAGTGACCATTTGTCCAAAAAACTTAAATTCAAAAATCAAAAAACTCAAAACTCAAAGGTGATCAAAACAAAAGGTGAATCAAACTCAAATAGTCACCTGATGCACATGGATTCTTGTTTATGCAGCAAAAAGAAATCAAAAGTCTAAATATGGTTCTTTGGTTTTATTTGCAGATCAGGCAAAAGGTTACAGGTTTCTGCTCCCACTCCTGTACCTGTTCACTGACTGACAAAATGAAAACCGATGTGACTGATTAGCTGGTAAAAAACCTTGTGACCACCACATGCATAATGAGCTACATAAGACCCACCTACTTATACCGTGAAATACCCACATTCCAATCTGAAATTAATTAACTAATTAAGTGAATTACTAAACAAAAAACTTATTCTAAACAAAAATTAAAATAAAAATTCTAATGATAAATCAACTAGAAAAACAAACAAATGCTAAGAATAAAATAAACAATTTAAATTCTAAGATTTAACAAAACAATGGGAAGAATAGCTCCTACAGGTATATATATGTCTATCTTTGTTGTGAAATGTTGTTTGTGGAGCCTGACATCAATAATCCATCGATCTGAACAACAATATCCCTGTTGTTTTGATTGGCAAAGTAGGAGGAACTACCGCTCCAAGATGGCCGCCGTATTTCCTGCGCCGGAGCAGCCAATGCGGGGTCTGCTCTTATATTATGTCTATTCTCACTCAAACTGAGAGTGCCAGAATAACTTCCGGTTCAAAAGTAAACCGAGCTGTAGTCCAATCAGCGATTTCTTAGGTCCCCACTGGGACCTACCTTTTCCGTTTTGTAAATGTCGTTGTGTTTTCGTTAATGTCGTAGTGATTCGTTAATGTTGTAGTGATTTTGTAATTTGTAATTGCTTTGCACCTCACGGCCACCGTAGAATCCAGGCTTCGAGGAGTGTACCGAGTGAAAAGGGGGCGTGTCCGATGAAGCCCCGCTTCGAGGCTGGTGTTGTCTTGCTGAAAACCACGTGACTGGCAACAAACGAGGCCTCGCATTGCATGAGTCACGTGACTGCTTCATTTTGCGTGTCGATTTTCAAAATAAAAGCGCGATGAGCCGTGCTGTTATTGTCCATTTGGTCGCATCAGAGGATGATATTTGTCTTCAGTGGTCAAATAAAATAAACATTGACCGACATATTTGATGTTTATTGATGATGACACTCATCAAAATGTAATGTTTGTTATGGGTTTTCTCAATTGTAGATTGTTTTTTATATATAACTATACTTTTGTGGTTTTATGATGTAAATCTCTTTGAACTCCATTGTTGCTGAAATGTGCTACACAAATAAAGTTGACTGATTGTCTGAAATGGAGCCAGCAAGAGGAAAATCTCTGACATCTGGGAATATTTTGAGATTATCCTCACAATAAAATTATTCTTAGATGATAGTTAACCCTTCACCCCCCAATTTCTCACCTTCTGCAAAGTTCCACTATTATTTGTAGTCTGATTAGCAAAAATATATCAGTCTTTCACAGCAGAAACAGATTTAATGGTGTTGCAGAACTAAAATTCAACATATAGCCAAATATAAGAGATCAGAGCCAATTATAAATCCATGAAAAAGTGAAGCCCCAACAGGCTCTGCACTCCCAAGACACCAAAACATCAAATGTCTTTATTTTCAAATCAGTCTGACATAAAAGAAAACCCAACACAACCACTCACGTTCAACATATACCAGGATTAGATTGGCTACAAATAATTGTAATAATTAAAACATGACAATTAAATATGGTTTCATTGATTCTCCTGTTACTAAACTTGAGTTTGATGAAAACTTTGTGACAATATTGCATTTAGTAATTTTTGGAAGTATGATCCAACTGAATGATAAGGCTGTTACACTTTCACCAGCAGATGTCACTAGTGAGTAATGAATGAAGCATCGAGTATGAACCTTTTTGCAAAGCAAATGGCTGGAAAGCTTCATTGCTTCATGAGGCTTCATTTGCCCATCACTAGTTCCACTGTGACGACTTCAATTCAACTACAAAACAACTTATTTGACTGATGGAAGACAGCTTACACAGACTGGCATGACAAATGACATTTGACGAGGACATGACAGGAGACAAAGACAACAGGTGGACTTAAATAGGCAGGGATGGTAATCAGGGAATGAGACACCTGGGAAGCAAACAACAGGCAAGACAGGACAGGGACAGGGCTAAACAGAAAACCTCAAAATTAAATACACTGAAAATACAGAACACAACAGGTGCTGCCTTAAAATGTGATTTAAATACAAACTTGATTTGTATTTAAATCAAACAGTTTATAGTTTCAATGTAGTGCAATTTGAACAAAATCATTTACAAATATTAAAACCTAATAGTAATTTTAACTCGCCTACAATAAGAAAATGGAGTATGCTCTCATTGAACTTAGGTATATTTCAATTCAATTAACTTAAAATTAAAAAAATACTTTATTGATTCCAAAGGAAAATTAAATGATTTGTTTCTGCAAAGGTTAGCAAACACTGATGATCGACTGTAGAACTTTCAAAATACCCCCTTTCCTTTTTAATTTGGGTTTCTGCTTGTGGCATCACAGAAATTGTGTATGAAGACATCCATAATCAAGTCTGGGGACAAAGAGAGATGATTTTGTGTTTGCAACACTGAACACAAGCAGCGATACTGTTTGTTTCAAACTGAGTATGAGTACAAGATGTATTACATTTTTTACAAATAATATGGCTTAAATATGTATAAATGGTAAATGAACTGAACTTATGTAGTGCTTTATTCACTCATTTCTGACCATTCAAAGCACTTTACACTAGAGCCACATTCACCCATTCACACTCACAAATGCTCACACATTCATGCACTGATGTGCAGCTTGGTGGGCAGTTTGGGGTTGGGTACCTTGCCCAGGGGCACATTGGCGCATGGCAGGGCGAGGCTGGAATTGAGCCTGCAGCCTTCTGATCATAGGATGACTACTCTATCCACAGAGCCACAGTTGCCCACAATCCTGTGTATATACAGTATGTCATGTAAATCCATGCTTTTTAATGTGTGAACAAACACAAACTTCTTTATGTGTGATTTTAATTGTATTTCTTATTTAATGGAAACACACCAATTGCCAAATTGTGTATATTTTTGTACATTAGCAGAGTATCAAAAAACTTTTGTGCACATTTGCAATGGAAACACATGTACTGATGAAACAGGAAGACTCAGTAGGCTCTACCAGCTCTGACATTCCTGAAGACATTGTTTTGATTCCATGGTGGCATCAGTCATCTTCTTTGGGCAGCAGCTGAAAAATAAGCTCATCAGGAAGGTTGGCTTTGTGCTAACATGCCACAGTTTGAAGATCTTTCAGTTTACTATTAACTTGCTGCTGGTACATATGGATTACCCCACAGTGAGAAAATACAGGGTTTTCTGTTTTATTCTGCTCTAAACTCCATCATCCATATGCTGTTAAGACCCTCGAAAAGTCACTTCTAACATAATACTCAATGCATTTCTCAATTTCTGTGACGCCATAAGCGCTCCTTCATTTGGCTCAGACACAGAGAAATAAAACAGAAGTTAACCATGGCGACTAAACAGGAGGATCACTGGAATAGAGTGGTTATTAATTTGATATGAAGTGAGGACATCAACAGGCTTCTTATACTGAAAGAGAACAATGAAAGTAAAATACATTTTTGTGCTGACAGCCAACAGCCGTGTTCCCCTCAGTGCTCCAGCTGTTTACTTCCTGTACAAGCTCCATGTTTTCTCTTCAGGCCCCTCCAGACTTCTGATCAAGGTTTTCTACTGAAAACATCTGAGTACTATACCGAGTTCACAACAGCTTGTCTCTGAAGAGCAGGAATGCTGTAACTTTTGACTGTTCCAAATCCCACCTGTAGACTACCTCTTCTCTAAGTTATTTTGTCGTTGACCAGTAAAATTTTCATCTTATTTTTCTTTCAGCTTGCATTTTATTTTTAACCCTGATCAGGTCTAAAGGACTTCATATTATATGTTTTGAAAAATACTCAGGAACTAAACCTTTACTTATTTACTTTCTTATGAAGCTCATCTCAAAATGTTACATTATGATCTACAGTATAATTTTTCCCTCAGGTTTTGTACATGATGTCATCTTTAGTATTAGAGATTTTCTAAACTTGCTGACCTTGGATATTTAGTGAGTCGTCAGCTGTAGAATCTATTTATCATGCACAGACTGAAAATCTACAGTGGAATTATTTATTTTTATCAGCAGCAGTTTTGATTGTATCATGATGTTTTATTCAGTCCTGTGAAACTGTCCCTTGAATAATTTTGATTCCTCTTCTTTGTTGTTATTACAGATTATATGTTTGCATGCATATTTGAAAAGCTGTATTGTTTTTTACGGACCTTTGAGTATTTTTCGCTCCAAATGTAAAAACCTCTGTTTGCTGAGCGACATGGTTGTCAGTCAAGGGTTAATTTGAGTGCTGCAAACACATCATCTACTCCTAGAGTCCATGACTGATTGTTTGACATCTACAACATGGCTGTAAGCCATGAAGGGAGAAACACTTTTTGAAACTTGGCCACTCTTTGACAGGACAGAAAGTCAGAAACAGAAGAGGATGAACTTCCAACCGAGTTGTTTGTGCCTTCACAGCAGCATGGTGATAAGCAGGGCCCAACCAATGTCCATGAGATTTGGTTGTTCATCTGTGTTGATGTTCACTTCCAGTCATTTGCTAAAATTCTTTTTTTTTCTTTCCATGGTCGTTCATACTACTAATTAAATGCGATTGCAATCAGACTCCTGTGTGAATGGTTTAGAACTCCAAAGCGACCAGTAGGTGCAGAAAAGTTTTGACGTCACACAGCAGCAAACTATTTATAAAAGTAATAATGGCTGCTGCTGTCTATGGATGGATTTTAAAGTTGTTGATCAATGGGACAATGGGAGCCAATCAGAACACAAATGAAGCAGAAACTGATTGCAACGGCCTTTAGTGGAGTATTGACTGCAACTTCTGCAGACAAGCTGGTTTGGATGTGGAGTCAGAACCAACAGTGGGATTGTGATATGATGCGCTTCACTGAAACGGGCTTCTTTCAAAATTTCAGAATCATAATTTTCAGCCATTGCTTACATCTAGCTTCCTCTGACACAGAGTTATGACGGACGTCTCATGTCACCATCATAAAAGTCTGAAGAAATGCAACATGCCTGTCCAACCTTCCTCCCTCTCCCCTGTACAAGATGCTAATCAAAATAAAAGATCTTGAAAACACAGATTCACCACCAGAGTCTGATGAAATCTGGAAAACTATCTGATCTCTATCTGCTGAATAATTACATTGTGAACATGTATGGGGAAATTTTTCAGACTAAATGTCTGGAAGCTGAATTTCATGTCTTTTGCTCTCAAAACTTCTAATATTTTGAAAGTAGTACTTCATGTATTTCTTCTCAAAACTTGTAATGATTGCACCATGGGGGGGAGGGGATTATGGCAGAAAAATTCCAACATTAACATGTCAGTTCATGTCAGATTGACTGATAGATTAACAAACATATGTCATGACTGTTTTGTAAAATTAAGTTAAAATCTACTTGACATATGTATGGTTCCAAGAAATGTTAAGCGGTAAAAAGTAAGCAAATGCTATAAGTTATCAGGCTGCTGAACTATGGAACTTTCTTCTAGTTTGGATTCAGGAGTGAGACACCTTCTCTAACATCAGGATTAATAACATTCTCTTTTCTCAGTAAAACTCCCAAGGATCTTAGAACACTTTTAATATTGGTAGAGTTGCAAGAGCCACCCACGCTCTCCTCCAACTAACTGGTCCACTGTGGAATTGGACACTGCAGAGAAGAGGGGCCTTGGTGAGCTTGTTCCACATTCCAGTGAGCGGTGAGGGAAAACGGTCTGACAGCAGGAGGAAAGGTGTCATCCCAGAAAGCGGTAGTCTGTCACAGTGGTCACACTTTGCTGGGCCATTAATATAAATGTGCACTGGAAAAATTAAAAAAAACACCTAAAGTTACATGGGTAATGCATTTCTTTGAATTTTGTCATATTTACAACAATCAGTATGGACAGAATAAAATGAGTAGAGGTGATGAGAGGATCAAGCTTAATGCAGTCATATATGGAAGAGGGATTTTAGGCTACAAAATACGTAATGTTATGCATATAATTACTGTTCCCTTTCAGTCGATTCACTCGGTACAACACATAGAGTATGGGATATCACGCCTCAGCGTGGCCTAACTGAAGACACCTTTAATCACGACTTTAGGCAAATGACGTGTGATGACGGGTGGCAGGCCATGCCTGCATGTAAATACACCCCCATCACAGTCATTATTCAATTCGATGGCCGCTCTTCACCGAGCCAAGCTGAAACAGCGGGGCAGAAAAAGGTGTTGTACCTCGTTCCTCTCCTTCAGGGAACAGTAGTTATATGCATAACATTACGTTCCCTTTCAGTCGATTAACTCGGTACAACACATAGGGTATGGGACATATATACACGCTCCATGGAGCAGCCATCAAACCTGAGACAAATGCACTGAGTTAGTTTGAAACCTCCAACCCAGCAGAAAGAACAGAGTGAGCCACAGAAGGGGTTGTCACATCCAGACGATAAAACCAAACAAAAGTGTGTGGTGAAGACCAGCTGGCTGCAGCGCAGATGTTACTTACAGGGACCCCTCTGAAAAGGGCCCAGGATGCCGCTTACACCCCTGGTTGAATGTGCTCTCACAACATGAGGGAAAGGGAAGCCCTTGCTGTTGTAAGCAAGAGAAATAGCCTCCACAATCCAATGAGAGAGTCTCTGTCTGGACAGAGCCTTTTCCTCTAGCTCAGTGGTTCTTAACCTTTTTTGAGGTACCGAACCCACCAGTTTCATATGCGCATTCACTGAACCCATCTGTAGTGATAAATAAAATGTGATTTTTTTCCCCCCCATATTCAAGACATAGGGGTGACCCAACTAGAGTCTAGTTGTTTCACCCCAAGATCACTAAGTCTTCTTAAAAGGTAGAGTCTCTGAGAACAGTTCTTCAAAATATAGTCAGTGTTTTCAGCAAAGTTGAGCTGACTGTCCAGGAACGACCCAAGGTATTTAAAATTTGCCACAGTTTCAACAGGTTGGCCATCGAGAGAAACTGGAACCACTTTAAGGTCTTGCTTAGATCATTTAATTAGCTCTACATTCTTAAGAGAATGAAAAATTAATAATAAATAATAAAGACTTTGCGATATTCTGATTTAGTAATGTAATTATATTAGTTGTGTTACCATTCTCACGCCACTAGTGGCAATAGCAACCCCAAAAAGATGTGACTAAGGAGCAGATTTAGAAGTACACTGAAAGCTACAGAATTTGGTAAAAACTGAGCTTTGCTGATGTAAGTAAAGGCACAAGTTCAAATCCATGCTGAGTGGAGCTCCTTCAATCAGTTCTCCTCCGCAGCACTGATTAACTAAGCAATGTAATGTGATCCTCTGCAGCAAGTGATAGCAAAGCGAGCGTCATCATGACTTTACACAAGTGTGTCTTTACCTCCGTGGCAGAGGCTCCGCCAAACCCTTGAGACCGACTGATTGAACCCTTGGGGTTGGATTGAACCCAGGTTAAGAACCACTGCTCTAGCTGGATTGGCAAAACACACAAACGGCTGATCACACCATCGCACATTCTGAGTGCGATTGATGTAAAGACTCACTGCACACACTGGGCACAGCAAATGCAGTCTTCCTTGCTTTTCAGAAGTAAAAGGAGAGGGATAAAAACTAGAAAGCTCAATGGTCATTGTGCTGTAATCCGAAGGAATCACCTTAGGGAGATATGCAGCATTTGGTCTTAAGGTGGCCTTTAAACCATCAGCTGAAAACCGTACATAAGAGGGGTGCACCGAAAGTACATGCAGGTCCCCAACCCGTTTTGTAGTTGCCAAAGCCAGAAGCAGAGCTGTCTTGTATGATAGAAATTTCAAATCAACCAACTCAAGGGGCTCAAATGGAGTGCTACAAAGAGCATCCAAGACCACAGTGAGATTCCAGGAAGGATTTTATCCCTGGACTCTGTCTATGGGCCCCTTTTAAGAAATGCACAGCCAGGGGATGAGCACCTGGTGTCCCTCCATCAGGGCCAACATGATAAGCAGAGATGGAAGCCAAGTAAAAAACTTTAATTGTGGAGAAAGACAGACCTTTATTCACCAGCTCCTGTAGGAATGTCAAAAATCCACAATGGAGCACTGGAAGGTGGAAATGTTTTTACTGCGACACCACTGTTCAAAAACATGCCATTTATATGCATATAAACCCCTCATGGAAGCTGCTCTGGAACTCTGAATGGTTGCAACCACATCTAAAGGAAGGTATCTAGCTAACAAGCTGGACATCTCAGCAAGTATCCATGCAGCACCCACAATTCTGGGTGTGGATGAAATACTTCCCCCCCTGCCAAGGGAGAGGAGATCCTAGTGCAGTGGTTCTTAACCTGGGTTCGATTGAACCCTGGGGGTTTGAAGAGTCGGTCTCGGGGGTTTAGCGGAGCCTCTGCCTCGGAAGTAAAGACACACTTGTGTAAAGTCGTGATGATGCCACCACTTCTCCATCACTTGCTGCAGAGGATCACGTTAAATTGATTAGCCAATCAGTGCTGCGGAGGAGCACATCTTGGCTACATCTTTCCATAAAGAGTGGAATTCCCTTGCAAAAATATCAAACTCAAAACACTGTGTGCCACAACATGCACAACAGTCAAACGGAGCTGCTCCTCTCCGTTCCAGCAGAGGGCAGCACCTCCTCGCCAACAGCTGTTTGGCTGCACGCTACTCTTTGGCGTGCATGCCAAAGAGGTAGCGATTCTGATGCATCGATTTACAAACACTGAAAGGCTTATTGACTTTTCTTTTTTTTTTAAATAGAAAATTTTCTCTTGTTTTTTGAGAAACATTTAACCCAATTTAACCTGGGGCTGAAGGTGCAAACAGTGTGTGCGTCGGGGTGTTGTGCTTGGGAGACTGTGTTAGGAGAACGCAGTGCCTCTTGGGGCTGGAACCCTGAACAGAACAAACAAGATGCCTTTTGCGCATAAACGAATGAGCAGCAATCAGGTCTCCCTGCTTCTGATGCCTCTCGTCTGACACGCCGTCTCATGTCGTTAGGATGACTGAGGCTTTTTCTTTCGAGACATCAAATCTCGTTGAAAACCCAGAGGAGAGCCTTTGCTCCAAACCGCCTGGCGGTTTGGAGCTTTTTTGATGGCTGTGAAATTGTAGTGTTGAGAGCTGTGGGTGGTGCTGCTCTCTTTGGTAGCACCGGGGCTGTCACCGGCTTGTGTGCGCTCTTGTTGGGCCTGGACCTAAAGTCACGTCTGGGAATAATGCAACAGAGAGCTTCAGTTTGCTTTTTCTTAAGTTCGAACTTCGCTTGGATTGCATCAAGGGATTGTCCAAAAAGCCCATCTGTAGACATGGGTTCATCCAAGTATATGGCCCTGTCCCGATCGCAGACGTCAGAAAGCGTTAGGCATAGGTGTCTCTGAGCAACCACTGTGGAAGCCATCCCTCTCCCCAGTGAGAGTGCTGCACAGCAGGATGTGCGAAGAATATAATCTGCAGTGATTCTGATCTCATTTAAGAGGGGGATCAGATGTCTATCAGGAGGCATCTGAGCTCTGAGCTCAGACAAGCACATAGCTTGATAAGTTTGAAGCATGGTGACCGAGCTCAGGGCGTGAGGAGTGGTTGCTTGAGCATGATAGGTCTTCTCCAATTGGGATGCGGAAAACCTGTATTGTTTTAAGGGCAGGGTGGCAGAGCCACCCACACCCTGGTTGTATGATGGCGCCAGGTAAGCTGCCAAGGACGCCTCCATTGGTGATAAGTTAACCAGACCGGCTTTGTCGGCATCCTTCAGGTCCAGGTACTGTCTGTAGCCAGGCACTGTGACACGCGTGGACAACGGTTTGTTCCAGGATGACATTGGCTCCGGGACAAAATCTGGGAACGTGGGCAGGCGATTTTTAACTGCAGCCGGCTCTGTCGGAAAGTAGAATCCAGTGAACTGGGACACCTTCTGAGAAGAAGGAGGGGTTGGCCACTAAACGTCTAACTTATTAGCTGCACGCCGGCAAAGGAAAAGGAACAATGTGTCATTTTGACCCACAGGCGAGGTGGCGGCAGCAGACAAACACTGGACCCCTGAAAAGTGGTCATCATTATCTTCCGAAAGACTGTGACCTTCCAGGCCGATGTCTAGCACATCATTGTCACCCAGAGCCTTGAGATGATAGTGAGGTGGCACTGCGTCCTGCACCGTTTCGGCTAACCTGTCCACATACTCCATATGGTCTGCCCAGCTGAAAGCAGGGGCTGCCCAGCTGGAAGTGGAAGCTTTGGCCCCTCCGTCCTTGTCAGACTCGGACGAATCCGGATTCATAGACTCAGAGACCATGGAGTATCGTTGTGACACAGTAGCCTCTCCCAGCACTTTCTGCACAAACTTGACCCGCCGTTCAAGCGTGGAGCGCTGAAGCTGGCTACAAAAAGCACAAGCGTCCGTCTCCGACAATGCTCTTCTAGCATGGACAATTCCAAGGTAGACGGGGCATGCTTCGTGCTGCTCTTTCTCGTGAAGCCGCACTCCTGAGGACAGGGGCGAACGGAAGACTTGTGCTTCACCATTTTTTGCTTTGTGCTCATTCCGAACCACGAAATCAAAGAAAATAAAAAATAGACAAATGAGAACGTACAACTAGTGCTCAGCGGGCAAACATGCTAACCAGCAGGCAGCAGTAGCTAACACCAACAGGAGCAGTTAAACTAGTTTTGGGAAAAAAACAAGAGCGATGCAAGCTAGCAGCAGCTAGAAAGCACGGGTTGGAAATTAGGTGTTCTCAGCAAGGTGAAGAGCGTAAGCACTGAATAAAGACTGTGATGGGAGGGTATTTATATACAGACGGGGCCTACCACACATTATCTCACGTCATTTGCCTAAAGGCGTGATTAAAGGTGTCTTCAGTTAGGCCAACACGGGGGCGTGATATCCCATACTCTATATTTTGTACCGAGTGAATTGACTGAAGGGAACGTCATACTCAAAAAGACAGTTTTCTTTGTTCTTTGTACCTTTCTGGTGTACTAGCATTAAGTCCTTCATAATACCTGAGGGTATCAGGTCACCTAATTGGGATATTTACAGGAGACCTGGATGTGTTTGGCTAATGATTCCTGATAATTAGGTGATGCGCTGGACTTAAGTAAAGAAATGTTAACATTATTTATAATGTTTTGTTGTTGTGGTTTCTGTTATTTTTTTCTCTTTCTGCAGGTTTAGAGGGAGACTTCTAGAATATTGACTTGTGTTCTCTCTAATTAAAATGACAACTTGATGTGTCTGAATGCAAATGCACATTATGCTTTTTGGATTTTTGTTTGCTGAAAAATGTAAAAACTGAGAATAATCCTTCTTCTTCAAAATTACACTCTCCTTTCTGCTTATTTGTCCCATTAAAAAATCATATTCAATAATGCATTTATAAATGGCAAAAGCAAAAATTAAATAAAACAGCATTTCCTGACATCGTTTGTAATTTTTCTAGGCCATTTTTCTACATTTTAAAATGTTAAATTTAACTGAGTGTGGAATGCATTTTGAAACCTTGTTAATTTTTCAGTCGGTGTAGGCTCTGTTGTTGGGACTGAAGCTGAGACAGCTTGACTCTGGCCAGCTCAGCATGGCAAAGCCGCGCCTTTGCTGTGTCTTCTCTGTGTCTCAGTTTTGTTCCTTTTACTAGGCCATATGTTTCCTTCTCATATTCAGTCTAACTCAACTTACATCTCAGTCTAACCAGAAAACATACTGTTAAACTGAAGATAAAAAAAATGTTTAGGTATCATTTTGACTTTTAGTGACAACCTAAAAAGGTGTTTTATGAAATGTTTTCATAATTTGTCCAGTGGAGGTCAAAGGTCAAACATACAGATTTGAGCTGATTTAGGACGTTCATTTGCATCTTCACTCCATCCATTTTTCAGAGCTGCTTTCACTGATTAGTTTTCTCTAGAGGAATGAGAAAATAAATGGTCCGTTTTAATATAAATCCCTAACTTCAAAAAAGAGCACATTAAGATTCATTTCTCTGGAAAGTATACAGGAAGTAAAACCTTAATTCTCTTCTAACGGGACAAACATTGGTTCTTCTGATTAACAGAAAAGGAAAAGAGAAAAAACATGTTCTGAAGATAAAATATGAGTTTCAGAATGGGAAGTTCACAGATTTATGAAAGAGAACATAAAAATGATGATTAGATAAAGGAATTGGTAATCAGTCGTTTTCTTGTGATTTATAAGGGACTAAATATCGGAAGCCTGAGATTATAACAAGCCAAGAATCCTCTTTTCTGTCTCTTTTAGGGAGACATTTGTTTTATATTTTTGAGCTGTCTCTGTCATAAATGAATTAAAGAAGTCTTTTTAGAACATAGACATAGACAGCCCAAAGGCTTTGTAGAGTAGAAGGTTCTGTGGTTTCTTTCAACTAAATCTTAAAGTCTTATAAATATTAGAGCTGGATTACTTATTATAAACAAGGCAAGCGGGATTTTTATCTGAGGAAAAAGAAAATAGTGCTTGGGTTACTTTCAAATTCTAAAACATAGACTTCTTCAGAGTATAAAGACTTATTTTCAAGCCTGGTATTTAAAATACTCTTGTTTTAAATCTAAAGAACTAGATGTAGTCTTGCCTCTATAAAAACCCTGAGACTTTATTTCAATTCTCCAAGTACTGGAAGTTTTGTCCAACATTTTTTCCTTAAACATGAAAAAGACCACAAAAGTTAACATTTTATGTCCATTTAAATATATAATATAAAACCTAAAAGCTTTAACAGAGTCCGCTACACTGCACAGTAAAAATAAATTCCGTAAAAAAACAGGAATTTAAAGGCTATAATGGCTGTAATTTAACAGCCTTTATATGTTAAATTTTAAACATAGAAAGCTGTTAAATTATGGAAAAAACCTGTTAAATTACGGAAAAAATTTTGCTGGAAATTCCATAAAAAAACAGAAAATGTACTGGCAGAAAATTACCAGGACATTTTCTGTTTTTTTTTTACGGAAATTTTTTTAAATTACGGGAAACTTCTGATGGAAATTCTGTTAAAAAACTGAAAATATCCAGGTAAAAAGTTACCACGACATTTTGTTTCTTTTTCTTCCAGAATTTCCATCAAAATATTTTCCATAATTTAACAGTTTATGTCAATACCATACCAAAGTAGCACAAAATAAAACCATTCTACAAACAGTTTGCAGATTTTATTTAGCAATTTAAGACCATAAATTGACGTCATCTAGTCTTTATAACAACTAACCATTGCTGTTATATATTAAGAGTTAAACATATTCTTGACCTTGCTAATGTTTATCTTCTGCACATCACAACTAATTTATTGCATTTTACTATACAAATTTCAAAGTACAAATTAAATGTAAAGCAATCTTGACTAGTCTTTGTAGTCAAACAGTTTTGTTAATTACTATAAGATGGAACATACAAAAAATTTCTTTGGAACATGAAAATCCTAGTTGTAAACAGGACCAACATACTTCAAAATGAATGCCGAAAAAAATGCGCTAAGGCAGAAGCCGTTACGCAGAGCGGATTGTAACGTAGGACTCACCTACCGGCTGCGATGTGTCTCTTTTCCCCCTTTGCTGCTTGTGACTCAATGTTATATGGACAGGATTTTCAAAATAAAAGATGCTCCAGACTCAAATAATACGTAAAACAGAAATATTTAATTATTTCTTGCGCCGCGGACCGGTACCAATTGGTCCACGGACCGGTACCGGTCCGTGGACCGGGGGTTGGGGACCACTGCATTAAAGGATTTGGACCATCTTGGTGGGATGCAAAGCTGCTTCTTCACCTTCGTCTGCATCGTGAGTCGACTTCATTCAGGATTTGAGCCCAGAAAATCAACAAAGAGAATGGATACTCAAGTTTAACACAGAAACACTTCATGTTATAAACATACTCTTTACAAAACACTTCTAAATCACATTACAGCAGCAGATCACCTGGCTCATCAGTGTCTCACCAATTGTCAAACGTCTCTAACAGGAGAGGAAAGCGGTTGATTTTTAGATCTTTGCTGGGGTAGATAATATCAGTGGATGAAATCGCTTTCACATTTATTGGAGGATCACCAATGTTCAAAATTAAGAATTTGGGGAAGATTTATTAGTGCACCCCTAACATACACAATACACAAATATTTTCTTGAGAAAATAAAAAACATACACTGATTTTTGCATATTTGTTAAAATAAAGTCACCATGTCATGATTTAATGTTATGAGATGTATAATTTTTGAAAATAAAAACTCCTCCACTCCCCCTAGCTATTATTTCCATCTGAAGAAATCCGTCACTCCCAACCAAAACCAACCAATCAGAGACAGGAGGATAGTCTGTCAATCAACTTACCATTACAGGAAAAACGTTTATCCACTGTCATCGGTGTCCATGCTAACTAGCCTTAGCATTCATGAGAGGTTCAGTTTAGTTAGCTGCAGCATAACCAAATGCAAGAGATCAGGGAGAAGTGGGATGAGCAGCACCACAAGAGTTTGTGATTGACAGCTAAGACCTGCCTTGTGGCTCTGACTGTTTGAATCCAGTTAGCACTGGCTAACAGAAGAGCTACATTTTTTTCACAGATTATCTCTCATGCAACATCATGACACAGTGACAGCTTCAACAAATATGTAAAAAATATACTTTTCATAGTGCTGCATTAGACATTAGAAAAACTATAACAAAACAATGTGCCTGTTAATGTAGAAAACACCACACACTTCTTAATTTAAACTAAAGGCTTAACAGGTTGACTAAAACAAAAACAAATGTACACACCTATTTTAAAGATGCCTAGTTGCTTTCCAGGAAAAGTTCAGGAGTGTCTGGATGCAGCTGTTGGAGAAAAAACAAAATAACCATAAGGAGAAAGAAATATAAACACCAAAACATGCAAGTCTTGCAATAATTAAATCAGTTTTTGTTTTTTTTAGAATAAAATGAAATAATTTGTTCTGACAACAAATTTAGAGTAGTACTATTTATATAGTAAGCTAAGCTTCAATAACCGATAATGAGTTTGCAAGCAGGGATTTCAGTAAAAACTCCCAATTGGATTTTTTTTTTTGCAAATGTCACTTTATTTACTCTCAGTGATGTTTGTTCCTATTTCAGAAATAGGAAAATTAACTATCTGACTTACAATTTATATGAGACAAGAAGCTAGTGACCCAGTATAACAGTTTATCAACCTAACCTAATCTCAACATGCCTGATTAGAGCACCGAACATGCAACAAATTTAACACTGACTGAAACACGAGCCATCGCCCCCCAGTCTTACCGTCGTCCCCTGGTCTAATGGCGGCTCCCGCTCCCCCAAGTTTACGTTCGTTCGTCGTTCGAGCCCCCCATACTCCCCACCACCACCTCTAACTACCCCCCACTCCAGGCGACATTTCCCATATTCTACAACCCCAAACTTGACATGTAAAGTATATTTACCGAAGTTAAATGGCCACCTGCTTTTATGTTAACAACTGGGTCATCAAATCATGTTTAGCTAATAAGACAACTGCAGCTTGATAATTTTAAAAAGCAGGATTGAGACATAACTAGCATGACACCATGAACGGTTAGCTTCACGCCCAGTTCAGTTTGACTTGATAAAATGGCCGGTACTTTGAATTTGGTAAAAAAATACATGAATAGTAATACAGCAGTCACCGCGTTTTACTTTTATAATACACAAGCAAACACAGCTTTGTAAAAAATAATATATACCTTTTTTGTGTAAAAAAAAAAAAAAGACTGCAAAACAGTTAGCAATTATAGACTGTGCCAGGAGTCTCACGAAGTCAAAGGTAGTCAACTACAAATATTTCAAAACATTATTCACAGAAAATAATGTGTTTTTTAAAATTTTACTTTACCAGGGAGGTGACAGAAAGTACAAAAGATATATGTTCCAGGGTCCTGTTAGCAAGCTTGAAATGTCTTCAGACCAGTTTTCGCGCTTCGCGAAGGTTCTTGTTCCCATGATGCAATGCGTAAAATGGAAAATACGGTACAAATACCTGTAAAACTAAAAAACGGAAACCTTCCTTCAAATTTCTACAGTACATTTACCCGTTTTTTTTAGTTTTTTTACAGTGTGGGTCAACCAGATCTTGATGAAGTATGGACTGAACAGCTTCATCCACTTCCTCCTCTGCCACTTCCAAACTACAACTACCACAATTCTAAACGAGTGTAGAAAATCGACATCATTGGTCACACCTCCTCCTTCTGTTTGCTAATTGACCAGGGTGAAATTCAGCTCAATGGGAGAAATCACAGACAAAGGCCTGAAGGCAGATGAAATTTGAGCCGAACTGCAACGCCGACGGCCAGACTAGAACTGGGCATGTTAGCAGTTAAATGTGTCTTCCATTCATAGACTGTTTCACTGAAAGTGGATCTTAAATTGTTTTTGTTGTGGGATTTTCACTGATTAATGTGGTGAATAAATGTGGAGCTTTGATTAGGTTAGCTAATTTGTGATGTTATGATTGTTTGCAATGTCCTACTTTATGTCTCAATAGAAGTAGTTGTTTTCATTACTTTTTTCTAAAAGCTTTAAAAGGTATTTTCTTTGTGTTTTATTCTTTATTTATGTGACTGGACTTTATCACTAATGGTAAAATTGACATAACATATGCCCCCAACGCTGCTGCCAAGATAATGCCACAAACAGACCCCAGAAATCTGAAGTTTTTCCAACACTTGATTATAACACAGCAGATTCTCCAAACCATTTCCTTTTTTTGGTCTTATATTTCAGTCACCTCTTTAAAAATCTTAAATTTGACATGTTGAAACCTGCAGGTAGCCTGTTGCAATGGCAATTAATGTCTTCAACTAATGTAAGAACGAGTATATGTAGTTAATCTCACAAATAGTACAATTTCTTTAACAGTTTTTCACCCTAATGGACATATATATATATATGTGTGTGTGTGTGTATGTGTGAATTTTTAAATACATTTCTATCTTGATACAGGTCTTAGATTTCAATTATGGCCTTAAAAAGTCTTACATTTGAGTTCATGAAACTTAATAAAATAATTAATTTTGAATACATTTGCTTTGTCTTTTATGCCAAAAAAGAGAAAAATTCAAATTTTCAGTCAAGATCCCCCCGCAACTCTTTATTGTAAATCGTGTGGTTGTCGTAGGTAGATTTCCCGCCTTGCCAGCTGTGGGTAAACGTCAAGGCACCGTGGCCTGGATTCAGAGCGTCTCCAGCTGCTTCGCTCTCCTCTTCTCCGTGTCTTCGCTCTGTGCGATCCCCGCTAACCAGTAGGTGGAGCTTGTCTCCTTTGGCTTGAGAGAAGGAGATGATTAAAGGCAAAAGAAAGACAGCAAGAGGAGAGGCACCGAAGGATGGAGGAGAGAGAGGAAGAGGGCGAGAGAGAGAGCAAGCGTCAGCACTCCATGTGTTAAAAGGGCAGATGGTAACGGCGGGGTAACTGAGCAGCAAACCGCCCCGCCGGCCAGAGCCAGAGATCAGCGGAGGGAGGGAGGAGCGCGAGCGCATGCAGAGGAGAGGAGCATCTGAGAGGAAGCGGCACGCGCTGCTCTGACAGCACTGAGAGGGAGAGAGGAGACCTGCTCGATACTTAGACAAAGAGCGAGGAGAAACACCGGGGAACTGAGGAAGAGGAGGAGATAGTTAGAGCAACTGCGAGACTGATCAATTTCACCAAGAAATTTAGACTCAGCGGAAAAGACAGACAGAGAGAGAGAGGGAAGTCAGCGACGGGGAAGGATTGATGAATAAGAGATGGGTGAAAAGACTTAAAGAGAAATATTTAACTGGAGACAGGGACATCTAGTAAATCCAGAAAAGACGGAGAAAGCTTCTCAGAAAAGCCGAGGAGGAACAGAGGGTGAAATATTTACGAGGACCCGGGTGCTGAAAGGAGGGGAGTCGGAGCTGGGGAGGAACTTCCAAAAAACTTGGAGAAGAGAGAGAATAAATCAGTGCAAGCAGAGAGGAAAACCGAGCTGCTCCTCCTCTTTTTCGTCTACTTCCTAATAAAAGCCAACGAGCTGGAGAAGCACAGCAGAAGGAGGAGAAGGAAGTTTCCAGATTTTAAAAAAGAGCTAGATAGATATTTAACCTCATGAAAGTCGACTTTACCCAATGGCGTGTTACTACATCGTGATCAGTTCCACCCACCTGCGTGACGGACAGCTGAGGAGCATCAAGGGGGTTTTCAGGGGACCAATAGGAGCCAGCGGCCAGAGGAACACGGTAAGGCCTCGCGCTCACTTTGCTCTCCCTCTGTTAACCCGCAGAAATGAGCTGAATCAGGTTGAACTCCGGGCTGCGCTCACCTGATGTAAATCCACGCTAATCCGGAACGCACGCGCGTTTTCGTTTTCTTTCTTTCTATTTTTTATTTATTTAATCTCTTGCCGGGAAATCATTACCTCTTAATTATCATTACTTAAACCCCTCCCACTCACTTGATTGTCAGGTTCTTAATCATTCTTTGAGAGGAGTTAATTAATTGCCACTTCCATTAGGGTTAATTGAGAGGCAGCAAGATCCAGATGGGGATGGAGGGGGGCCAGAAGGGCCCCTGTCACTGGAGAGCTCCTCGCTCTTCGTACCCTATAACAGTCTATACACGCACTCTTTCAGGTGTATAATTCGGCAGTTAACATAAAGTAGTGTGTTGAATGTATACCAGGCTTTCTGTTTAAACTGAAAAATTCTAACCGCACTTAATTAATCTCTTGATGTAAATTAATGGATAGGAATATCTGTGGAGTCATGGAGCTGCGGGGGAGGATTTGAACCAAAGAGATGAGTCACACTCTTTACTTTTTTTAAATAGCTAAAACTAAACCTTGTGCTTCATCGGCTCTAAATACAGCAGGCAAACGTAATTACAGCGAGTCCTTGTAGAGATGCAACAAACCCAAAGAAGAAGAAAAAAACTTCCAGCAGGCTTCAAAGAGACTTTCAGGAGGAGAGCTAATACCTGGGCTACATAAGCTCATTAGGCAGAAAAGATGCTTAATTTAAAAGTAAATGTAGAAATAACACACTTTCCTTAATATGTCACTTAACTCTCCATTAACCAAACATTGTAAATGATTACATGCTTAAATATTGTCTGCTTTTATGAATTTGGTATTAAAGTTAAGGAGGAGAGGATGAAGGTAAGAAAGTTAAGTTTCATCTGGATGTGGCATGAACACTGCCCTGAGGAACTGGAAAAAAACATAAAAACTTCTTTTAATCAAATAAAATAAAGATTGACTTATAGATTAGTCCAACTAAGGTTTAAACAAAATAAATATTTCACAGTTTGACCTACAGATAATGAACGCATATAAATGTTCTTAAAAATGTAAAATTGCCCTAACTAGTAATCTAATCCAGAAACCAGCTCCTGGGTTATTAGTGAGGCAAAAATGATTGCTATATTTGATCATAATCCTGGACTGGATGTGAAAACTGACAGATGATTTTTATTTTCCCTGAGTGATTCTGATGTCCTGTTTAAAAAGTTTGCCCTGGGCGATGAGCCACATAAAGAACAGTGCTACTTGTGATTTTTAAGTTTTTCTTTGTTATAACAACAGGGACTTAAACTGTGGGGAGTCATCTCAGTTTGGAAATGAGCTGGCAATTTTTGCAGTCACCCAGATGATACAAAAAGAAAAATAGGAATTGGCAAGAAGAGATAAATTAAATAATGGTAGAAATGAGAAGCAGTAATGAACTGATATTGGCTTGTTAAAATGACTCAGAATTAAACTTAAGACTAGAGTTAGTTTTTTTACACAAAGTAATAGTTTTGTGTTGAACTTCTTTTTTTATAGCGCTCTGAAATACTTTTTATCTGAATTAGCAGTTCATAAAACAACTGAATGTAAATATAGCCATTTAAAACATGTAGCACATATTACAGCTGCATTACTGTAGGGAGGGATAAGGTGGAAGAGTTCTGAAGAAGTGAAAGAGTGGCATGGTAATCAGAAACATAAGGAATGAAGAGAGTCAGATGAAAGTGCTAATAAAGGAGGCAGTGGAGGATGAGTTGGAAGAAAAATATTTCAAAAGGAGTCAAGAAAGATGACTGCTATAAAACGGGGACACAAAGGGGAATACGGAAGATGGATTAGATGAAAACACATCAAAAAGAGGAATGAGTGTGATGACAGGGTTGTAAATAAAGGATGAGGTGGATGAGGGGTTAAAAGTGACCACAAAAAAGATTAAGAGTGATAAAAAGAAAGAGGACTTGGCATAAAGACAGGACTGTGAAGAGGTATAAGTGGGATAAAACGATGGTATTAAAAGGATGAGTGGGATGAATCATTGGCTAAAAGAATAAGGAGGATGAATGTTAAAACAGAATGATATAGAGATGAGGTGGATCATTGAGATGGAAAGGGATCAGAACAAAAACGATGAGAATGAAATGGATGAAAAGCATTAAAAAAGGGATGAAGAAGATTACTTGGATGGGGACATTGAAAGCAGGAATGTAGAAAATTAATGAATAGACATAAAAAAGAAGATTGCGGTGAATAAGTATGAAATTAGAGTTATAAATAGGATACGGATGAGTGGGATGAAAAGGAGGGTAGAAAGTTGGATGACTGTAAAGAAGGAATCACTATAAGGGATGAGGGGAATGAGTGAACAGGGGTCACAAAACAAGCATGAAAGCTAAAGCTAAAATTCAAGAACAAATGTTGCCTTGGAAAAAATGTCATAATTTTATGAAGTTGTCATATTAGTTTGAACCATTTAATTCTGACATCTCCCCTGTTTTTCTGACTTCTACAAATCATGAATTATGACAACATTTAATGACGGCATGATGAGGCTAAGTCGTGAGGGGAGATTCACGGTCCCTGCAGCCTCTAGCAGAATCAATGAAATTCTCAGCTGTAGTTCTAAAGGTTTTAGTGTGTTACATTAAATATCAAAAGAAAGCATATTCTATTAAAAATAGGTTGGCATAATCAATATTGGCATTTACACTGTTCAGTGGAAGCGCTATGTGAGAAAGGTTAAAGGGTCTTTTTCTACAGTCTTGTAGGCCGTGGTGAGAAGCAGAAAATGCTGCAGAATGAACACAATCAGATTTTTTCAATGATGAGAGAAACACCTTGTTTTATGGTCAAGGTGGGCTTACACATTACAAGGAGACGCTTTTACCATTACATTCGAGAAGAGTTTCTAAAAAAGTCTGTGCAGCGTCTCAGGAGAAGGAGGAGGGTAGCTGATTATATGGACTGAAGACACTCCCTGAAATCACACCATGTCTACGTGTCCCTGATAAGTTTCTGTTTCGTGAGCAATGGACCTTAGTGTCCAACAAAATCAAACATTTAACTCTTTACTATGGGCCCAGCATGTGACTCTTTCTCGACCTTAGTAAAGCATCTCAACATTATGTGTGTGTGTATATGACACACACACATAATATATATATATATATATATATATATATATATATATATATATTATATATATATATATATATATATATATATATATATATATATATATATATATATATATACAGTATATATATATTAAAGCAATCATGATTTTCATTTTGATGAACTGTGAAGTTCATCAAAATCAAAATGAACTGTGAAGAATGAAGGTCCTATTGATCTGTAACCCAGAACCATTTCCACTGTAAATATTTAAATTATGCGAGTTACTCTTTATTCTCAATAACTTATGAAAGGACACTTTGTGACTTCAACAGATCGAGTTTTATGACTGATTCCAGTGTTACAGTTCTTGTTTCATGCTCATCATTTGTCCCGTTTTTGGAAACTCTTCTTTTCTCAAGTTTGTAAAACACCCAAAATCTCCAACCAAGTTCTAATTATTTACTGTCAAAGGCAAGGGAAAGGAAAAATAAAAAACAGATGCTCACTCATTTCTAACACATTGATTACTAAGCTTTATTAAAGAAATGACAGCGTAATGAAGCTGTTGTTGCACCTTCATCGAGAAAGAGCTTTTATATTTCAATGGTATCAAACTAAAAAAACCCAAAACATTATGAAAACATTTCTGAATTATATGTTCTACACAAGAAAAACATCTGACTTCAAAGATTTCAACTTGGTTTGTCACCTAAACTAGGAATAGAAAGCTATATCAAGATTTTTTAATTGGCAAACAACCCCACACAACTGTCACCAGTCACCTTCTAGCCTCATCTACCCAAGCTAATTTTATCCCCAACTTCCTTAGCGTGGGCAGGTCTGATGAAATTGCATGAAACGTCTTAAAAATTCAAATAACATGCTTGGCGCACAGAAAAACGAGGGAGACGTGTTCACGCCGGCACAAGCCGATTGCATGAGAGTGCAGAAATAGCAGGAGGGTCGGAATCCAAAGAGGGTAGGAATCAGTGGGATGGAGGAGTTTCCTTCATAAAGTTCACTTCAAAGTTTAGATATATTGCTTGAAACGAGTCTTTCATTAATTATTCCTTTTTAGGGTGGAGGATTGTTGTTTAGATCATCTACTTACCACAGAAAAACTTCTAGAAACCGATTTAAATGAAAGTTTTATACATCACTGTTTATTCTGCAGTTAAATAAAGCAAGGTTTAAGACTCTAGATTATTATAAAAATTGAAAGAGAGAGATTCCCCATATAGTATTTATTTCAGTTTTCATCACTACAGGAGGAAACAGGCAGGAGGTTTGGAACTTAACAGCCAGGGGGAGCAGCTGAATAAAGGAGTACATGGCTGCTTCTATTCCAAAATGGAAATGCTTGTTTCCTGCAAATACTTGCACAGCTAGAACAACTTTCATCCTGCTAAATAATCTCAGTTGTTTGCATGAATACATACATAAGAAGTGACTGATTTACAACTGAATATACTGACTGTTTGAAGCAGCATGTTTGTCATTCTGCATAAAATTTTTAATGTGCTAGATATAGGTGACTGGCGTTGGTTGTAGAAATATATATAAAACCCAAAACATAAACATATACACAGTCCAGTCACATTAATGTGACCACCACGTACTTTCCACTTCAGAGTTAAATAACCAATCACAGAAGGCAGGTGGCAGCACAGTGCAGTTGAGCGTATATAAAGGGTGTGTGTGGGCTTCGGAAAACATTTCAATCGTTGGCGTAATGCAGAAACGAAGCGATTTATCCGACGTCCAAAAGGGCATGATCATTGGCTTTCGGGCCAAGGGTGGAAGCATTTCCGAAACGGCTGAGTTTGTGAACTGTTCGCGTGCCGCCGTGGTAAAAGTGTACCGTGCATGGCAAAATGGGACTGTCCAAAATCAACGACGTGGCAAATGTGGTGCACCACGGGCCATAGATGACAGAGGCGAACGACGGTTGCGGAGATGCGTTCGGGCAGATAGACGGGCTACCGTTGAGCAACTGACCACTAAAATTAACCAAGGGGCTACCACAAGTGTCTCCCAAACCACTATTCAGCGAACATGCTGCGTCTGGGCCTCCGAAGCGGACGCCTGGTTCGTGCACCTATGCTGACTGGTGTTCATCGACGACGAAGGCTAGAATTTGCACGCCAGTACAGCAGCTGGACGTCCACTGAGTGGCGACAGGTAGCGTTTTCAGATGAATCGCGTTTTATGCTCCATCGGACAGATGGACGTTGGCGTATAAGGCGTGAAACCACCCTGCAACCATTGCAGGAACGGTCCAAGCTGGAGGCGGGAGCATTATGGTCTGGGGAATGTTTTCCTGGCATTCTCTGGGTTCACTGATTATTGTGGAAGGCACGATGGATCAATACAAGTACGCATCTGTCCTTGCGGACCATGTCCACCCCTACATGCGCATTGTTTTTCCTCAGGATGATGGCATCTTCCAGCAGGACAATGCGAGGTGCCATACAGCTGCCAGTGTACGTGCGTGGTTCGAAGAGCACCAGGATGAGTTTACCGTCCTCCCCTGGCCAGCAAACTCACCTGACTTAAACCCAATCGAGCATCTGTGGGACCATCTCGATCGAGTTGTTCGCGCCATGGATCCTCAACCGCGTAATCTAGCGCAGCTGGCCACGGCATTAGAGTCGGCATGGCTCAACATCCCAGAGAAGACCTTCAGGGACCTAAGTGACTCTCTTCCTGCACGTCTCGTAGCAGTTCGCTCTGCGAAAGGTGGTTATTCTGGCTTTTGACAGATGGTCACATTAATGTGACTGGACTGTGTAGTTCAATGCTGATCCTAATTGAAATATTTAGTTGTTTTAAAAGTATATGTGCTTTAATCAGGTTCATAGTGTTCAACAATAGGATAGCAAAATTTGAATATTTCATATAAAGTCCAGTTTGATTTTTTAGAAGAATATGTATTTCTTTATTTATTTTTGGCCCTGCTATGGACTGGTGACCTGTCCAGGATGACCCCACGTCTCGCCTGTTGACCGCCTGAGATAGGCACCAGCTGGGTGCCTATCTCAGGCTATGAGGGGTTCATGACCCCATTAGGGATAAGTGTGTTTGATAATGGATGGATGGGATATTTATTTGAAATTAAAGGGGCAGTACAAGGAAAAATCGACTTTTAGAGCTTTACATCATGTGATGTTATTCTTTCATCACAAACATACCTGGTGTGTTGCTTTGATTCTTCCAGGCATGTTTGAGAAATCCATTAATCTCCATTGTGATGACTTCCTGACAGCGAAGTTTAATAAAGAGCAGGAGTCTTTAAAGTGACAGAGGCCCAATTTCAAGATGTTAAATACTTAATAAAATTTCTTTTAAGTCATATTTGATGTACCACTTTTATATTAACTGAAGGTAACATAGTTACTTAATTGTGGTTATAAAATGATACTATGTGACTGGAAAACACATAATACTGCACCTTAAGGTAAGTTCTGAAGATGCACATGTATTGTGATTAACAAAAACCTTTCCTCAATCACACCAATACTGCTAATTTTACAAAAGCCATTATTGGAACCCTGATTGAATCGGGCATCACAAGTGAAAATCCATGTAGGAAATGGCTCCTTTCTGACCAGCTCTTACCTCGACTGGTCATAAAATACTAATATCTGCTCAGCTAATTAGAAGTCAATTATGAGCTATCTGCTTCAGGTGATCAACGTCCAACTGTGCAGAACCTGACCCCATCGAAAAATCTAAGCTATTTGTTCAACAGTTATTTGTCTGCTGTTCAGGTAAATTGTTGCAGATCAAACATCTCTGAAGTCTGTCCTCCTCGGAGGGAAACAAATCCTTCTCCCACTCTGAATCAAGTGGGTTTTTTGTTCATTAATTGGCCTGAATGTGTCAGAGAAAGTTTGGGCAGGATGCCCGCGTCCCTCCGTGTTACTATTCCTGTTGTCAGCCTGGCTCGCCTCAGATCCGCGCCGGGCGGTCCAAATCCTGAAAGCAGCACTAATAATTACTAAAAAAGGAGAGAGATGTAACCCACCCCTGGGTCTCTTCTTCCTCTGTCTTTGCTTGTGTTTAAATTTTTTTACAGTTCACAGTCACATTCTTTTATAAAGGCCCACCAGCTGTCAGGGAATTGTTTTTTACACCTTTGCTAATATCACAGTGGCCAGAGTTTTGTTGCTATAGATACACTGATCCCAGTCAGTATAATCATGTCCACACCCACCTGACAAAAAGACTTGACAGATATTTCATCTGATCTTTTAATTTTCTCTCAGCTTTAATATCAGACGTTTTTGGCAACCAGTCGGTTCACACGGCTTAAAAAGACCCTCTGATTCTATTAGCGGGACTTATAAACTGTGCCTTGGTTTATTTGCCTCATCACAGGTTTCTATTAAATGTTGAGTGTTTTCAATTAGCAACCACAGATGCTGCTCAGTGTTTTATAAAAGCGATGATGTCCTTGAGCAACGGGGGTCACATAGTGCAGTCTTCCTCATCTGGTGCTGTTGGTTGTTTTGACATCGGGCCGAACACCTTCCCCTGACTCTGCTTCTGAAGATTTCAACTTGTGTCAACTTGTGTGTGTGTGTTATGATGAGGTTTGAGCTGAGTTGCCAACAAAAGTGGAGACTCGTTCCATAAATTAGCACAGATAAGGACATTCTGTGCATGCGTGCGCACCAAAAGAAAAAAAAAAAACGCCTGTACGGTCATGAGTTCATCGGGGTTGCATGTGCAGCTCTGTTTGTATGTTGGGTTGCTGTGATTTTCATGGAATGACTGCGTGTTGTGAGTACAGGGAGTGCTCCATTGACGTGTGAAACATCAGCTATGACTGTGGAGCCATCTGCTGCAACGGAGTTCAAGTGAGTGTGTGTTTTAGGTGACATGCGTTTGCAAGATACACAGTGGGTGTGCGCTTGAGTTTACCCAGTCCAACTCCCAACAAGTTGCCTGTTTTAAAATATGTGCATCTCTCCAACTTAAATATTGGTTTCTACTTGCAATAGCAAGAAAACCGGGTAAGAGCAGAACTGTGTGCTTTATTGTTATGCTTTAGGAGTTGTGGCCTCAGCAACAACATAAACAGTGAATCTATTGCTAATGAGGCTATTCACTCTGGATTTCAGCAACAGCCCAAGTAATCTACACAAATTAGCTCATAATGTATGTGTAGTAAAATGGAATGCCAATGAATGGGTATTAAACACGCCTTTATTTAATACCCTGCAGAAAATCCAGTTTTACTAAAGACAACTTCAGGACACTTGTTACATTTGGAAAGTAGCCACCATATTAGTGCAAATAGAATTATTGAAGTTCTTGGAGCCTCGTTTATGTACTTGAAAACTCAGTTCTTTCTTCTGATTTGAAGTTGAATTGTGTATTAGCAGCTTTGCTTATTTCTTCATAACCAGTTAAGACTTTTCTAGGGTCTGTATTCAGGATCACTGTCAAGCTGAAACATCCATTTGATGTTAATTATTCCAATTTTCAAATTTGAAATATAACCCCGATTCCTCATCTAAATTTCAAATTCATAATTTGTGGAAAGTCTCTGTCCTGTTGCAGGCTCGCCCTCTTTGAAACATTTTGAATCATAAAACAATTCAACAAAAAGCAACAGAGATAACAGAGGCAAACAGGAAAAGTGACAACACTGATTTGAGCCTGAACAGAATTTAGGTGGATAGATGAAACATACTAAAATAACTCGACTTGAACAAATGGGGATTAGGGAACTGAAACCACACATTTCACCCTAAAACCATATGCGGATTCACGAAACGTAGAAAGCTATAATGCAGACCTCTTTGTGAACAAACATGAAGCGCTATAGAAGCAGGAAGTGCAATGATAAAAATTAAGGCTGAGCACAAAATGAAATCAGCTACAGAGAAGGCTCTGTGACTGACGCTGAGAACATCTGACAGAACAATGGCAGGGAAGCGACAGGACAGGAGCAAACAGCTGCAACTTCACATTACAAACAGGAAGTATAGAAACAGGATATGATGGAAATAAAACTCAAAAACAAAATAGTAACAAGCAGAAGATATTTAACAAAGAGCTGAATAAAAGTAGTAATGGAACATGGAATTTCATGTGGTATTTAAGATTCTTTTTAAAATTTTGAATCTTAAAATCAAGATTTAAGATTTAGTTTGGAAGCTCGAACCAGAACTTGTGGATTGATTCAAATTTAGAAAGCAACTGTATTTTATTTTTAACAGTTCATTGTTCTCTCATTCACGGTAAGTAGAATTATAATGTCAGTAGTTGACAAATAAAAAACTTCATAAAGAAAACAACTGTTAATGACGTTTGTGCATCTGAATTCAGAGGCCAGACATTCCATAAAATCATCACTAATTTCCCTTTGACACATATTCTGACCTAGACAAAGTTTTTCCACAATAAGTAGAAAATCCTTTGAGCATGTTGGAAATAACACTTGCTTTACAACACATACCTCTTTAGAAATGCCTCTGAAAGTTTATGAACACCTTTCTTGTTACAATTTCATGTAAGATGTAGAGCTAACACTTTTTTCACTTTAATCTTTATATTTTCCTCATTTAGTAAAGATCTAGACATTTTTAAGCTTGCAAATCAGGCTTCTCTGTGGCAGTACAACTTAGAAAAATGAATAAATAACCACCAAAAACATGTTTTGCAAAACCCACAAACTTAAGCTCCACAAAATCTTTGAGGATTTAATCTCATCCCCCAGAAAATCCTCATGCTATGAAGGAAAACCGGAAGCTACTGCAAAGGGGGCCAGCTCCCATTAGGCTTTGAGAGCGAGCCAACGGCGAAGACTTGGTACATATGTTGTTTGTGTTGTTGATTTCTCATAAAATAGCCACTCTCATTTTAAAAGATGTCTAATAGCAGAAACCAGGCAGGAAAAGGAGCACGAGGGCCACGGTGGAGGCGGTGGAACAGCTGTGACCGTTACGTTTCGACCACCAACTTTTGCTTTCACCAAACTTTGAGAACTTTCATTCATGTAAAGCGTCTTGCAAAAAGACAGCTGAATACCAGTTGAAGTCATGAAACATTCCTTTGTGCTCCAGAAATCCAAGTGGCTCCGCTCAGAGGTTTGTTCTCGCCGAAGACTCCCAGGAGTTAGAAAAGCTCAGAGTCGCTGGATGTGGGAGGCTGGCCCTTTAAGAAATATAACACCCTGAGAGATACATTTTTTTCATCTGAAGATGTTCTTAATGAGTTGTGGGGAGCTGAGCGTTTTAAGTATATATTTGTGTAGCGCTGTCGTTACTCAATTACCATGGAAACTGAGGTAGCTCGTTGGAGGTGAGTGGGCGTCAACGCGACTTGGATGAACCTTGAAAATGTGGTGGGAGGGACATGTAAACAGGGGGAGAGGGGCGGGTAGTCAGAGTAAATGGAGGCAGATGGAGAAAAGTAAGAGAAACACTAAGATGATCAGAGGTAAAGTTTTGGTTGCTATGAGAAGTTTGCTGTTTTTTTAATCTGCACTGCACCAGTCATCTACTTCCATCTATCTGGAAAAAAATATGTACAACCATGCTGTAAATGTCCACTCTTTTAAAAATTTTGCTGTTTAAAAACTTGCTTATTTCTTATTTGTTTTTTCTTTTTTGTGTCCTCCTGCTAAAAAAACAAATTTCTGCTCAAGTTCTCTATAAATAAAACTATAACACAAGTTGGATTTTCAGGTACCTTTTTGGCAAAACACCGGAGTTAAAGCACAAGGTTAGACTCAGAACCTGGCTGAATGGTCTGAATAGCTTTCTTTTTTTTGAATCCTCTTATTTTTTTAAGGTGAAGCAAATACTGATTTGCCTCCAGATTTATCCAGATTCATATAAATAAGAAATACAAGGTCAGAATTGTGAGTTTGTACATTACAGGTAAGCAGTTTAAGGTTTCTCCTCTAATTGCTAAGAAGGGAGAATGGAAGATAAAATATATTGTTACAGCAGTACCTAAAGGTTTTCACCTTTGTTTTGTGATTTAAAAAAATAAATTATAATCACTGATTTTGTGGTTCTACGTTAGAAATATTTGCATGGATTTTTGCAATGTTGTTTTCTCATTGAACCCCTTCCAAAATTTACATGACAAAAATGAGAAAAAGTAACAAGCAGAAGGATTGGACAAACGGTTTTTGTTCTCTAAAAACTTAAATAGCTCAATATTAGCAGATGTTGACATAAGTTCGAAAAAAATTAAATTGTTTAACCATAGGATGTTTGGAAAAATACAAGTGAAAGAAAATAAGTCAAGATCAAGAAGGACTACATCAAAGGTAGTGTGTTTATGTATTGCTTGTCCTATCCCAGGAATTGGAAGTGATTGCCAGTTTGTTCACACCTTAATAGTCAGTGGGGCCACACCTTTATCTCAGATCCTGTGAGTTGTTGTTGTCTCCCCTACATGGGAAACATGCGAGGTGTTTTGGTCGCACCGTTCAGGGTGTGAATGGTTATGAAAACTGCCTTGGGAGGGGAGTCAAGCCTGTATCACGAACACAAGCTGAGCTATGGAGAATGTGCTACTGGATGCCACCATGAATGTTATAAGGGACACCAAAGAACCACTAAACAAGCGTCAGTGTTTACGAACCAGCCCCTCACGTCAACCCTCAGCTGTTCTCTAGAAATCTCAAGGGTAAGGGTGTACACATGTAAGTGTACACATACACATGTACTATGTGTAAACTGTTGGTTATAAAAGAGCAAGGAAAACATCAACACAGAGATGGTATCATTGAACATAAAGCTAAGAAACATTTGGGGGGAAGTAATAAATCTCTTGTTTTTTCTGCTGCTGAATATATCAATAACAATAGTGCAGGTGTCCCAGTATTTTGATACCTAGGCCTTGTTTACATTGAGCCAGTTATCAGTGAAACTGTAACATTTTTGTTGTGATCCAGCAGCCCTTTCACAGGTCTTCGGTGACAAGAGTCTAGCTGCACTTCCATTGACCATATAATTGTGCAGTTTGACATTTCAGAAACATATTTGCTTAGTGGAAACATACCAGTTTCAAAACAACAAAATAATAAGTTTTGGCTATATGAGAAAGCGGGGTTTTGGCCAAATCGAAATTGGTTTATTTGCCATAAGTGCAATGGAAACACTTTTTTTGCATCATATGACTCACATTATTATTATTAAAGTTTATTTGATAGGGACAGACACACATTGACATAGACAAACTGAATAAAACAGCAGTCCCATGTTTGCATCATGGTGCAATAGCAACAGCTAATTCGTAGCACTTGTCCCTAGATGGGCTTTTAAAAACTAAAAATTGAAGTGAAACCATTTAAAATAGCACAACATAATATATACAAACAGAAAAATTTAAAAAATAAAAAATGGGTACAGGTCTGATTTTAGTTTGATTTTTGAACGTACTAAAACTGGTTACAGACTTTAAATGAACAGGAAGTGAGTTCCAAGCTGCAGATCCTCTCACAGACAGAGCACTTTGAGCAAAAGTGGTTCTTCGAAAGGGGACCTTACAATTTCCATCCAAAGCTGCTCTGGTAGATCTGCTATTGCCCTGCAGTCTCCGTATGCAATTATTTAATGGTGTGGCGCAAGTCCATTTAAACACTTAAAAATCAATTTTAAAACGTTATAATTTAGAAAATTTGTAAAATCCAAAATGCCAAATTTAGCCAAAATGTGACAATGATGGAATCTAATCGGCTTTTGATATAAAACCTATAAGGCCCGATTAAAAAAACTTGCTAGTGATTTGAAAATAGTTTGATTAGTCTGAGACCAGACAGTAGCTCCGTAGGTAAAATGTGAGAGGATCAGTGAGTTCAAAAACATCTCTGCACAGTGAAGTGTCAAACAATGTCTAATAATTTTAAAAGAGTTTATATTTGAACTAACAGTTTTGCAGATTTTATTTAGATTTTAACTGAATATCCAGAATTATTCCTAAATATTTTTCTTGTGATACTTGTTCAATAGAGTCCCCATTGATCGGAATATTCAAGGACGGTAATGATGTTTTCTTAATTGAAAAGCAAATGCACTTTGTTTTGTTTGTATTGAGAGTTAACCAAGAATCCTTTAGCCATGTTGATAATCTCTGCAGACTGTTCTGACGATTTTCACTGACAACAGTACCGCTTTTGTCCGATGTATAAACAATGGTGTCATCAGCATACATTTGCAGATTGACTTCAGGACAAATTTCAGGAAGACTATTAACATACAAACTAAAAAGGACCGGACCGAAGATGGTTCCTTGTGGAATCCCTGTTGCAATTTTGCAGAAGAGAGATTTACTGTTATTAATGACAACATTCACAATCTTCCAAATATGATTTAAACCAAGACAATGACTGCTCTGAGAAATTAAATGATGAAAGCCTTGAGATTAGTAAATTGTGGTTCACCATATCAAAAGCCATGTTCAAATCAAGAAAAACCGCACCTGTAATTTGTCCCCTGTCAAGTTTAACCTTTTCAAGCAGCAAACTTACAGCAGTCTCTGTGGAATGTTGACGTCTGAAACCAAACTGAAGCGGATGCAGAAGACTGTTACTTTCTAAATGCAGTAATAGTTGTTCCAAAATAATTTTCTCCAACACTTTTGACATGACCGGAACCAGACTTATTGGCCTGTAGTTGCTGATTTCATGTCGACTTCCTGACTTAAAAATCGCTTTCACCAAAGCTTTTTTCCACGCATCGAGAAATTGCCCTGTTCTGATGGAAATATTGACTATATGAGTAAAGGTTCTACTAAAATGTTACTGTATTTTTAAAAAAACATAGCATCTAAATAATACATATCCTTTGCGTGAGAATTACTTAAGGCGTTAATGGCTTTTTGAACATCAGTGTAATGAATTTTCTTAATCTCAAAGAAATCAGAACACTTTTTGGTCGAGTGTTTCCATTGGAGCTGGCTGAAACTTTGATGCCAAGTCTTTAACTGAAGAGAGGAAATAATCATTAAACATTGTTGCTAGCTTAGCAGGATCAGCTAAGGTTTTTCCTGCTGTTGCAAGTTCATATTTATGTTTAGTGTGTGCATTGGGATTCAGTAAACTGTTTAGTTGTTTCCAGATCATCTTACCATTCCCTCCAGTTCCTGATAAGACATTTGTGTAATATTTAGCTTTAGATTTGTACATTTCTTTAACTACTCTGTTCCTAAAACTTTTAAAAAGCAGCCAAACTGTGGTTCTTTTATTTTTTAAAAAAGATTTTAGAGCATAGTCTCTCTTTTTCATTAACAGCCGAATGTCATCCGATATCCAAGGTAGCTGTGGTTTTCTTCGTCCCTTTGTATGGGTTTTAAGAAACTTATTCATAGTATTACAAACATTGAGAATACATGTATTGCAGCAATCATTTATCTGAGTCTGGCTGGAAACGTCATCCCAATTAATCTTGGCTAATTCGGCCTCAAATTTAGGTACATCCTGTCTTGGAATTTGTATTACAGTCTGTTTCTGTGTATTATAGCGACTGACAAAACGATTTTGAGATAATTTTCTGGCAATGAGAGTAATATTGTGGTCAGATAAGCCGCACACCAAGTTATAGGATTTTATGATTCGACCAGGTTTATTTGAAAAAATTAAATCTATTAAAGTTTTTAGTGATACGAGAGGGACCATTGATTAACTGGTGAAAATCAAATTTTGCTGTCAGTTCTCCAAGTGTTTTTTTCAATTTATTGTCCATCCAGTTTATATTAAAATCGCCCAAAATGATTACGTCACTGTTGTTTCTAAATCCTGTTAACAATTCCTTTTAGTTATGATAAAAAGTTGTGCTACAACTTGATGGTGGATTATAGTTGTTGTAACATCCAACAACTGGATGTTACAACTTGTCCAAACTACAAAGAAGAAGATGACAGAAAGTAGTTGGAGGATCATGGCACCACATGTTTTTAATGACTTATCGCATGGTCCACGGACCGGGGGTTGGGGACTACTGCTCTAGAGGACCAGCACCTTTTTGTGGTTCATTATGGGGTTTTTTTTCTGTGGAGCATGATTCTTTTGTTGATTCACTGGATTTTTTCCCAAAGTGCTAATATATTTGAAAGAAAATGCAGCTTACGAAGTACATTACTTTTTTTAAAAAAGTACATCACGATAAATCTAGCATATTTCCATCACATTTCATTACGATGTGACTCCTTAATTGTTTAGCTTGTAGCACAGTTTAATGCAGTTTCAGTCCCACCAAGATAATACAGTATGGGAAAATTTTCTCTCACATTAAATTAAAAGAGCTCTTTACCTTAACCATTGTATTGTTTAATGACATGTTTCAGCTGCTCTCTATTCAGCTTTCCATATCACATATTATAAACGGACAATAAAATCCAACAGCCAATACAATCTAACTTTTATTAGGAATGCTACTGCTTAAAAAAAACTTTTGTTGTCAATCAACAAAGAAAAAATCTGTAAAAATGTTCTGAAAATGTGAGTTACATTTAGGTTCTCACAGATCTGGCGAGCTTAGCTCAGAGCTCCCATAACAGTGAGTTTTAAAAGGTTTTGATTGAAACTCCCAGCTGGTACTTCGGATCAAGTCATCCCTAAATCATAGCACTGTGCAAAACATCTCATAATTCCAAGAAGTTACATCAACTCAAAGTTGATCATTTGTTTCTTGAAGAAGTCAGTGAAACACAGATACTCTGACCTTCAGTGAACAGATTTGTCCTTCATTCTTCATCACCAGCTCCGTTTCAGAATATTTGCATTTGTGCCTCGGCCTCTGTAACTGTATGCACAATTCTCTTTTCACTTTTAGTTGTTTTTTTATCTCTTTCTCTAACCATTTTAATCTCTCTGCGACAATAGCTAAGACTTTTCTGAAGCTCTGTTGTCTTCACTGATCCTCCAGCTCATTTCTACTCTCCACCTTCTCTTTTGTTTGTTGCACTCCTCCTCTCCTGTGGTTATTTGCAGCAGTGTCTTTCATAATTTAGTGTTGTCATTTTTCTCATCATTCTTCCCCCTCATCTTTTCCTCTTGTCCAATTCATGCCGTCCATATCTTTCAACTGTGTTTTGTTCTAATCTTGTCTTCCATATTTCCCACTTAACAATTCTTTTTTCCTTACTTTCAACATGCCGTCTGTGTTCTCTTGCCTCCTCACTTTGTCTCCTTCCCTAGTTTTCAACTTGACTTTTACAACTTATTTGTCTTTTTGTCATGCTTTTATCTGACTTGAAGGAGTCTCGACATCATTTAATGTGCTCTGCTCTACTCCTCAGACTCGACACGGGTGACCTTGCTTTCTACTTATCCTCTCTTCCCTCCACTGTGTCTCAGCTCTCCTCTCTCTTCGTGGAGTTTGTCTTTCCACAGTTCTCTGATTTGACGTATTTCTTTTTTGTCATTTCTCACTTCTCTTTTTGCATAAAATCTCAGCTGTCTTCCTGATATATATCTCCTCTATCTTTCTCCTCCCCCCCTTGTTACATCGCAGTTTTTATTGGACCTCATCTCTTTCATTTGCTTTTTCGTTATCTTACATTTGCTTGGTTGCCATCTTGTTTTTCTCTGATTTTTATTTCAATTCCAGCTTCTCTCTCTCCATTTAATCGATACTTGCTGCTCGTTTTACCTCTCCTTCATTCCACTTCCTTCTCAAGTCTTGCTTTCTGTTCATCCTTCCCTCCTCAACTCATTTCTCCACTCTTCATTTTCAGTTTAGTGAGCAGTTAAAACAATGATAAAATAATAATAAAAACAACAACTGTCCCATAATTAGAAACCCATTTCCATCTGGATCTCTCACACACTCACCGAGCTGAATGGGAAGTCAAACAGAAGGCCAATAAGATACGCTTGACTGGAGGCCATTCTGATGTGTGTGTGTCTGTGTGTGCGCGCGATGGAGAGATACTGTGTGACTATTCACTCCCGTCATTGTGTGAACTTCGTGTCCTCGCGAGCCGCAGGAGGACGAGATAAATCCGAAAGCATTTTTGTCGATACTCAGGGGAGCATTTCAGACTAAAGACACCTGGAGGTCAGAGAGCGGCGTCCCATCTCAGCTCAGGAGAAATGTTGAGAAACCAAGGCAGGTTTTTAGAACTGGGCAACTAAAACCGATATAAATTCATGAAAATGTATTTTGTATTTTCAATTAAATTATTTAAGGGAATGATTTAAGTAAGAATATATAAGTATAAAATTTTGGGCAAATGCCAATATTAATATCTGAATTATTATTGCTGCGATGGCCATTAAGCAACATTTACCACTATTATGCATATTATAGGAACATTCTTACTCCTTTGACACTAGCATATTGAACAGCAGCAAGATGGAAATAAATATCACCTCATAACATCAGTCTAGTTTTTTATTATTGGACCAGTTATATTAGAAAATGATTGGTTAAGTTACGTTCATTTTTAAATTACAGAAGTGTAATGAAATGGTCTTTTTTTTGCATAATACTGTCATATCATCATAACCTTATGGATGGGGTGAATGGTGGAAGTGAAAAACAACTTCTTGAGTACCACACTAAAGAGATTGAGTTACAGTAAAATATGAGTAAAACAAAAAGCAGAGAAATTATGAAAAGAGTGCAAGAAAAAAGTGTGTGAAGGAGAAAGGACAATAGATGGCAGAATTTGCATAATTTACATTTCTATGTGGTATGTACAAATGCTAAGTGCAAATGCCAAGTGCTCCTGGAGTTTAAAGAGCAGTCATGCAAACACTAATAAGACAAAATGAACACATCTGGTCATAACCGCCCAAGGGATACATATGCACATAATTCATACATTTATTTTACTTTTATGGCCCACAGCAGATTTTGTTATTCTAATAGCAAAAAAAAAGGGGTGAGTGTTGGGGGAAGGGCGGACTCATCCCTCTTTGACCTTTTTCCTCAACTGTAACATCCTTATTCATTTACTAAAATATTTATTCAAAATATTTTAGTTTTTGAATAAACTTTACATCTGGTGGTCATATATTAATAATTTATTATTTTTAATTTTAAAATGTCAATCATTTAAGAGGAGAGCTGCAGGTCAATAAAAATGACATGGTTAAAAGACAAGGACACTGTTTTATAGCTTTTTATTTTACTAGGGGAGTCATTTCTGAGCATGTAGAAGATCCTGATCTAACAGATGGCATTTTACTGCATAACCTGCCTTCACTTCTAATTTATTATATAAAGTGGGATTATGAGATGCTGTTGATAAACATTGTTATGAATGTCTTCTCTGTCTTACAATGTGGCTATTTGCATTATTTTTAATGTATTTGGTCTAATTATAATGATTTTAAACTAGATCTTTAAATTCAGCCAAGAAATATATGTGGCTAAAACTACTAAGCATGGAGTGAAAACAAAAGAAAGAGACTAAATTCAACTCCAGGTTGTGAGTCACTCAGCTCACAACCTGGACTTGTTTACCTGCAAACCTTCAACATACCACTTATCCTAAAAATCTGATGAACTGCTGACAAGTTAAACAGGAAAATTCTGGAGAGAACATACATCCCAACAAATGTTAACTGACAGCATTAGCAGAAGGCAGACTGAGTGGAGGCAACACGTCAAGGTGAAGGTCTTGACTGACTCATCATTATTTCTTCCTGGCTGAGTTAGACAGAAAACATATATGTATTAAACAGGTGTCTCCAACTACTGTCCTGCTGGTTTTAGATGCAGCACCAACACACCTGTATCAAATGAATGGCTTGCATGCCATCAAGTTTGCCAAACTTGATGGCATACTGAGGAGGTGATTCATTGTGATTCAGCTTTGTCGGAGCAGGGATGTATCCAAAAGTTGCAGCGCAGTAAATCTCAAAGACTGGATTTGGAGTTGGTACACAATATTTGCACAGAAAAATTTTCTGTGTCTCTGATTTTGTTATCCATCTTATATTCTCATGCTCAGCATGTCAAAACACAGGTGGCGCCCTTGAAGTTTTCACAGAAAAACAATGTTTTTATTGTATTCATATGCAGCTAGGAGTTTAACTCAAGACTAGTGTCCAGCATGTCCAAGACTTTAAAATGGGATCTGAAGAAATGTCTTGAGACAAAGATCAGTCCAGCTGCCAGTTCTACCACTGCAGGAGTTGGAAAAAATATCTTGATCATTAACTTTTGCTTCTTCCACTTAACTAGCATTTACTGTAATTGTTTCAACAAGTAAATGAAAGCCTTCCTAGAGTCTCTGTTCTGTGAAGACAGAACCCCAGTCAGCCCAGAATGACTCAGAATCAAGTTACTGAACAACCTTCAGACAGGCCACATTGATGAAATACAAACTTGTTTTCATATAACCCTTAACCATTTTGATTATGAATGCAGTTACATGTGTTTGTGGGTTTGTGTAACAGAAATTAGCAGCATGTGGCAGCTAGCTTCGACCCTGGAAGCTGCAATAGCCCTAAGGCTTCCCCTTAAGATAGTTACATGATGTTATGTCTGCAGTAAAAAACAGGAGCATGAGCTCAAAGGCTGAAAAGGTTCTGGGAACATTGCCGCCACTGCTCCTCCTGACCCAGTCTGATCCAACCCAGTTTTCTCAAGACATTTCTTCAACCCAGTTGGATCAAACTGGGCTCTGGTCTGCCCCTGGCATCAAGTACACCTAACACCAGAGACAGGAAACCTTCCCACAACCCTTGACCTGTGGGGCAGGCATCAGTCCATGGTGGCAGCCAAACATCAAATGGACTGGAGAATTATGGGTAACTGTTATCTGTCTGGTTAGGTAACCTCTGGGAGGCCAAGGTACTGAAAATAGAATCAACTGCTGGAAAAAAACAGGAACTACAGTACAGTAATGTACTTTGCAGGTTCCAGACAAAAGATTCAAACCAGAGCAATAAAAATGAAACAAATCCATATGATGGAAAAGGGAACTATATATTCCAAATAACATATCAAATAATTGGGGAGATCTGTGATAGAGATAAAACTACAACCTGACATGGAAAGGAAAATGAACACTATTCCCAGGGAACAGAGTGAAATAATCACAAAACATTGAAAACACTTTGAAGACAAGATCTTTAAAGATCTCAATCATAAAGGTATTAAAAATTAGAGGTGATGCCAAACTGTAATTCAAAGTGTTCTGCTGCTTCAGACATGGGTATGTAAGCTTTGCCAATATATATATAGATATATATATAGATATATACAGTATATAGATATATATATCTATATACTGTATATATTCTATATAATATATATATATATCTATCTATATAGATATAAATATATATCTATATATATATAGATATATATATATCTATATAGATAGATATATATATCCATATCTATATAGATATATATATCTATATAGATCTATATATCTATATAGATCTATATAGATATATACAGTATATATATATCTATATAGATATAGATATATCTATATATATATCTATATATCTATATCTATATCTATATAGATATAGATATATATACTGTATATATACAGTACAGACAAAAAATTTGGACACACCTTTTTGTTCAAAGGATTTTTATTCATTTTTATGACTGAAAATTGTAGATTCATACTGAAGGCATCAAAACTATGAAATAACACATGTGGAATTACGTACTTAACAAAAATGTGTGAAACAATCGAAAATACGCCTTATGTTTCTTCAAAGTAGCAACCTTTTGCTGTGATTACTACTTTGCACACTCTCTGCATTCTCTTGATGAGTTTCAAGAGAGTCACCTGAAATGGTTTTCACTTCACAGGTTGTGCCCTGTCAGGTTAATAAGTGGGATTTCTTGCCTTATAAATGGGGTTGGGACAATCAGATGTGTTGTGCAGAAGTCAAGTGGACACACAGCAGATAGTCCTACTGAATAGAGTGTTAGAATTTGTATTATGGCATCATTACATTAAGAAATTAAGGTCAGTCAGTTTGAAAAATTGGGAAAACTTTGAAAGTGTCCCCAAGTGCAGTCACAAAAACCATCAAGCTCTCCAAAGAAACTGGCTCACATGAGGACCGCCCCAGGAAAGGAAGACCAAGAGTCGGCTCTGCTGCGGAGGATAAGTTCATCCGAGTCACCAGCCTCAGAAATCGCAGGTTAACAGCAGCTCAGATTAGAGACCAGGTCAATGTCACACAGAGTTGTAGCAGCACACACATCTCTGCAACAACTGTTAAGAGGAGACTGTGTGAATCAGGTCTTCATGGTAGAATAGCTGCTACAAAACCACTGTTAAGGAGAGGCAACAAGCAGATGAGACTTGTTTGGGCTAAAGAACACAAGGAATGGATATTAGACCAGTGGAAATCTGTGTTTTGGTCTGAATCCAAATTTGTGATCTTTGGTTCCATCCAACGTGTCTTTGTGTGACGCAGAAAAGGTGAACGCATGGACTCTATATGCCAGGTTCCCACCATGAAGCATGGAGGAGGAGGTGTGATGGTGTGGGGGTGCTTTGCTGGTGACACTGTTGGGGATTTATTCAAAATTGAAGGCATATTGAACCAGCCTGGCTACCACAGCATCTTGCAGCTGCATGCTATTCTATCCGGTTTGCGTTTAGTTGGACTATCATTTATTTTTCAACAAGACAATGACCCCAAACACACCCCCAGGCTGCAAGGGCTATTTGACCAAGAAGGAGAGTGATGGGGTGCTGCGCCAGATGACCTGGCCTCCACAGTCACCAGACCTGAACCCAATTGAGATGGTTTAGGGTGAGCTGGACCGCAGAGTGAAGGCAAAAGGGCCAACAAATGCTAAGCATCTCTGGGAACTTCTTCAAGACTACTGGAAGACCATTTTAGGTGACTACCTCTTGAAGCTCATCAAGAGAATGCCAAGAGTGTGCGAAGCAGTAATCAAAGCAAAAGGTGGCTACTTTGAAGAAACTAGAATATAAGACATATTCTCAGTTGTTTCACACATTTTGTTAAGTATATAATTATACAAGTATAAGTATAGAAGTATAAGTATAGCTCAATGGGTAAGTTACCAGTCTTTCGAATCCAGGCTGGGGCAAACATACAACAGTGACATTGAGCTATCCAGTGTGGGTCCTTAGGCAAGACCCTTTGAGCTATATAGCCTACCATACCATGAGAGACACATGAAACCAGAGCACCTTGATGACAAATGGGCTACTGGAAATGGGCGAGAGATGAAAACATGGATCTGTTGAATGCTATTACTCAAGTAACCCTAGTCAGAGAGGCTACATGCAAAGAATAGTTAGGTCCTTTCACATTCAATGATTATTCAATAAGAACAACCATGAGAACCAATAGAAAAGATGGTTAGAGGCTAAAATCAAGATAACAAGGAGGGAAGTGAGCCAACTGTCAGAACTCCAAAGGGCTGCAATGAAAAGATCAGTACCTAAGAAGCAGTGTTGTATAGTAACAAAGTAAAAATACTTTACTTAAGTATATTTTGGAGTACTTCATACTTTCCTTGAGTATGAAAATTTTTGATAACTTTCACTTTTACTTCACTATATTTCCGAACTTAATTTCATACTTTTACTCTGATACATTTTCAAAGTGTGGTTTAGTTATTCGTTTATAAAAAAGCGTAAAAGAGAAACGCTAGTGTTTTAACCCCACCTACTGATTGACTACAACAAAGTCGTAGCCTACTTGCCTGGGCTTGTTCATCACCACCAACCGGAAACACCCATAGACATAATATAAGAGTAGACCCCGCATTGGTTGCTCCGGCGCAGGAAATATGGCGGCCATCTTGGAGCGTTAGTCCCTCCTACTTTGCTCAATTAAAACAACAGAAGATGCCTCAGCACTGAGGGATATTGTTATTATTGATGGATTATTGATGTGAGGCTCCACAGACAACATTTCACAAGTAAGATAGACATATTATTGTGTATATTTTGTGATTAGAATATTACTTTACTGTATTTATGTCTACCGGCGAGATACCAGCTAATATTAGCCACAGTGCTTTGGTGTAATATGGGTACTAAGCATATTTAAATACACTGAACTATGTATTAAAAAGATACTTAAATAATGCAATTGTTTATAAATGTAGCTTTGATAGATGTTTGAATATAGTTCTCAGCAACAAAAAAGCGTGTTATGATGGATTAAATGCGCTGATACGTCATTTTGCCTGCTAAACACATAAGGCTGAATGGAGTGGTCTACTTGGTGCCGAAAACCCGGGATCTCTCACAACTCTCCAAATCTGCCAGTGAAAATGAAAAAAAAAAACTCCACAAAAGACACCAACTATTGATGTCCATGAGAGATTCAATGAAGAGATACAGAATATTTGTCTGGATGGAGAGTGTTGCTGTTCTTTCAGGAGCAACAATGAAGCAAACAGAAAGCTGATGCTTTCAGACTCAATAAAAAAGACAAACTGATTGCATCATGAACTTCAACCCTCCTCCTTATCTCTGTTTACTGCCTGTCCGCTAATGTTCAGTACAAGTCCTTTGAGCAGATGACACATAGATGCCCTTGCCGGGGGGGCACGTCGGTGGTGTCGGCCTGGTTGATACCGGAGATCTAACATGTAATTCTTCCTCCTGCTTGGTGGCGTTTTCCAGAAAGATACTGGGATATTTTGGCACTGAGGCTCAGCTCTAATGACACAGCAGAGGAGCAGATAGCATTGATCAGAGCGACCCGTCTTTCTGAATCGATAGAAATGATCCCATCTAGATAACGTTACAATCAATACCACTGTGGGTCTGTCTGGGTGGGGGGACCTGCACCAATGACCTGACCTGCGTCTAACCTGTTTTCCAAAAGCATTCAAAGGGTTGTGTAAATGTGTGTTTCTTTGTGTGTGTGTTTTTTTTTTATTTTAAAGGTCATCCAAGGTGGGATGTAATGGGACTCTGACCAGATCCAATCTGGGACCACTTGTGGCAAAATGAATTGGCCTCACACACATAGCAAAGCTAAAGTTTATCCCTGAATATGTGTGTGTGGGTGTGCGTGTGTGTGAAGGTCTGCCTGGCTGTTGAGGTGTTTCTTGGAGTGTGTTTGTGTAAAGGCCACCCTTGCTGTGGAAAACTAATCTAATTTTGACAGGTTCGCACAGACAAAAGGGCACATTTATTAAAAAAAAAAATCACAATGCAGCAGATCGGCTTTGTACTTCCGAACGTGTGCACTCTCACAGGCTGAACCCGTCGAAATGTTTCACACACCAGCAGCCACTTTGTGACGTCTGTGAACAGTGTAAAATGTCACATGATCGGTGTCGTGTCGTGGGAAAGCGTCTTCGTTTTCCACCATCTGGTTCGTCTGCCGTCTCAGTTTTTAAACACAGAACTGCTGGTGATGAACTAAATGCATAGAAAAACGAGAACTTCAGAATTCAGATGTCTTTTTTTACTCACAAATCTCCGCATCACTGATCACCTCATTAATCACCTTGCAGAAGGTGGGGGGCAAACAAACGACAGTAAGAAGTGAGGATTAACTCATTTGTATGCGACGGGAGTTGGGAGTCTGTGTTTGTTTTTCAGGTCAGCTCGACTCCTGGGTTCACCTTTTGTGTTTCTGTCACAGTGCGAGAACAAACAAACTCATTTAATGAACAACTGAAGGCATCCTCTTCACCCAACCTGTGCATGTTTGGACTCGGAGAGGTCTCTGGTATCAAGTATTGACGGGATAAAGTCGTATTGAAGGACTGTTAGGGTATTCTTGGTGGAGCTGTAAAAAAAAATTTACGAATAACAAAGAAAGAAGCCATACAGCTGTCAAATTTTTTTCTTGGCTTTATTTTCATTAAATGTCAATCATACTACATATCATCACCTTTTAAAATAATGGCCTAAGTATTTTTTTTGTGATAAGTGTTTTCTTTTTCTTTTTACATAATTCATCTTTTGGTGAAAAAATAATTATTTTAAGGAGGATATTTATGTCTAAAAAGAAATGTTAGATCTAAATTTTTCTGACATCATTCATGTGACTGAAAGGAATACTACTGATCTGGATCGGCTCAACAAGACTGAGAATCAAGAAAATGGCAAGTAGAGCTTCTAATATCAAAAGACTTTGGGGCTCAAAGGAGAACAATATAATAATAATATAACAATAAATACCATTGGAAACAAGCAAAATGCTTGTCAAGATGTTTTTGCTGGTTAGTTGAAATGGATAAAGAAAAATCAATGAAAAGACCAGGAATGCTAGATGGATGATTCTAAATGAAACAAAAAAAGAAGCTAAGTAATTCTATGATAATCTAAATTAGCTTGTGGCAACAGCAAGTTGTGAACTACAACTACGCAGACTGTTGAATTTCTTATTCTTAAAACGGCTTTTTGTAGATTATGATGATTTGCTTTTAAAACAACAGGCAGATGAAGCGTCCTGACTCATCAGGCACTGGAGGAAAATCACTTTGCATAGATCTTCAACATCCAATGCAAGGAAACAAACACTTGTTTTAATTATATTGTTATTTTTATATAAAGCTAACACTAGCTAGTGGACGTCTCCATTAAGCTTGGCAAATCTCTTAGGAACTCACCTGCTTTTCCCCAAATGATCCAGACTTCCTAGACAAACCAGCTTGAGTTTGGGGTGCTGTGGTGGCGCAGGGGCAAAGCACAACCCATGTATTCAGGCCTTGGTCCTCATGCTGGTGGTCGCAGGCTCGATTCCCGGCCTGGTGAAATTTGCTGCATGTCTTCCCCCTCTCTCATAACCCTCTTTCCTGTTAAAATAGTGGTCTTTCAAATAAATGCCACTAGAGCCAACAAAACCCTAAAAAAAGAAAAAAAACTTGAGTTTGATTAAAGTGGACTAACCTGACCTGGTGTGAATGCACCCTAAGCTCTTTTTCTCTAAATCTACTAGTGGAGAACTTCAGGAGTTCCAACGCTTTGGGGGAATTAAACCTGAGATTTGAGCTGGCTGGGGAGTGGAGCTTCAGGATTCAGTGGTCGCAATCGCTGCTCCACAGTGGCCCAGTCATAGGTAGATTTCTCATTTATGCCAATGATCTTTGTTTGGATGGCATAGAACTCCTGAAGAGTCTGGGAAGCCTTCACCCAGGTGGCACGTGCCACCTGCCTGTTTACAAAGTTAATTAGCTTTGTAAGAATTAGTTTTGCAAACATTAGCTTTGTAAACATTAGCTTTGCTTCTAAGGTTCGCTTTGCTTCACATATTTTTGGTTTGGTATTTAATAATTCTTTTGTTTTGCCAACTATTTACAACTCTAAGAAACCAGACCAGTTTGTCCTCTACCCACTGGATCAATCTTTCAGTGATCCTTCTAAAATAATTAACGGGGTGATTGCAGATCTCTTTACCTTTTCACAGGGATTGCATCGTCTTTCATTGATTAGAAAAGATCAATTCTCTGTTAGAGAAAACCTTTTAAAGAATCATTTGATCTCTGAGAGATTGCTCTCAGAGATCAAGAGAGCAATCTTGATCTAGTAAACAGCTAAAATAGTTTAGCTGTTTACTACAGCTAAAACTCAAAACTGCTCTAGGAAAGTTATTGTAATTAGAGCAGTTCAAGCTTTAGTTTTTTTCTGAAAATGAGGCCTGTTAAATATTTACAAATACACCAGATTAGTATTTGATAACCAGCGACTTCTGTGTGATGCAGCCATCCTTGAATCCCTGTTCGGATATCTTGTGGTCATCTAATCTGATGCTTTTAAAATAGTTTCCCTGTCATCTCTGTGGCTCGTTCAACACAGCTAGTATATCACCTGGCTCAGATTTTCTGTCACCGTTATTTCCGTCTTCCATTGGTTTGCCTCTTCCCTCTCCATGCGCCCTCATGCAGTGTTGAATGTAAATAAACCAGCACCGAGAAACCACAGCCAGCACACACACACACGCAGCCTCTTCTTCAGCAACGGGTTTGTCTCGGTTTCTATTTCAAGCCGGTTCGACTTACTTCTCTGTAAGTCTTCCGCCTTTTCTTGGTCGCAAAAAAAAAAGGAAAGAAAAAAGCTGTGGATACATGTACTCTTCCACAAAGATTTGTTAGCTCTCTCTATTACAACTAAGTTTATGTGTGTGTGTGTGTGTGTGTGTGTGTGTGTGTGTGTGTGTGTGTGTGTGTGTGTGTGTGTGTGTTATGGATGTGTGTGGAGAGGAAGCAGAGATAACATTGTTCTCCCAGAAATCTATCAGCGCCAACAGGATTGCTTTTCCCCCCGCCTCGCTTTTTTCCCCCTATGTTTCACTCCTGTTTCCATCTCTCCCAATCCGCCACCTCTCTCCTTCTCTAACTTTGTGTAGCCCCCTCCTCCCTCTCTCACCTCCCACCATTACCAACTCTTCTCAAGCTCCCCTCAAACACAGCACCAGTTGCACTTTATAACATCTAGTTTGCCCAGACAAACACAAAGAAAGACAACAGATAGTGAACCATGTGTGTTTTTTTGTGCATGTGTGTGTGTGTGTGTGTGTGTGTGTGTGCGCACGCGTGTGTGTCAGTGACATGCAGTGTGGATCATGCCTGTTGAGGCACACACTTCAGAGTCCGTTGTACAAATCCAATATAGAAGATTATATTTTAATTTTGACCATAATTAATTAAAGCTTTTAATTATGTCTTATTCAATTAAAAAATATAATAGGAAGAAAATAAAAGAATATTTAACGTCATTTTTTTAAAAGAATATGGCCTTTATCTAACTTCTCTATTCTCTGATTAAAACTGAAAATCATACATGCTTTTACCTTTACATTAATATGAACACCATGCACCCATCCTTCTTCATGAATAGCTGAGTCACTCTGTTGTAAAAAAAAAACAACAAAAAAACATTCTTGTCTCTCATTTTCCTTTCATTTCTAAAATTCTGGCATCCAGAGAGGCTTTGATCTACGATGGTGTTTCAGGGCCATTGTAGATATGTCTATAAAAAAGAAGAGTACATTTATGTCTAAACACTCAGAAACTTCAAGTTTTTTCTAGAAAATGTTTGAGGTTAATCTAAAAGTTCAGTTTCAAAAAAATAAAAAAAATTTCAACTTTTGAAACTCAAAACTTTCCATTTAAATTTTTAGAAAATTTCTGGGGCTAATCTTAAAATGTGTGAGTTTATGGTGGATACTTACTCTTTTTCTGTCAACGATGTCCTTAACACACCATCATTTTGATCATTTCTTTTCTGTCTGTGTTTTGTTTGTGCCCTGACTGTTTTCAGTCTAGGGCCTCTGCACTGCCCCTTATCAGTGAGGCACGGTATTTACTGCCTCACCCAGCACATTTTACTGCGGTTGCAGGGCCGATTAGAAAGACCAAATATGACACTTGCATTCATTAAATGCATTATGTTGTGGAACATCAACATGCGTAATTAAATAAGAATATTTGCGATGTTCTTATTTTTACATTTGTATCACACAGCACCACCACAGGTGAGCCACAGTACTGCACTGCCTTGCCACAAACTTTCATGCATTTCATCTGATAATTAAGTTCAGCATTTTTGATCATAATAATGTTGAAATTGCAAGTGAAAAAATAGATTGTGTCTCATTGTTAGCATCTATTTTACTATTTTTACTATTTTTTACTTATCAGGATTCCCTCACCACATCACTGGTGCATGTGCGTAGGTGTGTGTGTGCGTGTGTGTGCGAGTGCATCAGCATGTCTGCCCAGGCCATCTTCTTCAAATGATACTCCGTCTCCGGCACCCTTGACAGGGCGGGAGATAGATATGAAGACGGTGGCGGAACGGGAGTCGAGATGGAAGCGGCAAGGCAGGAGAAGGATGAGAGCACGGGAAGAGAGGGATGAGGGGGGGAACGTGAGACGACAGAGGATGATGTAAAGGCAGAGAAGTGAGTGAGAGAGGGCAGGAGAATAAAAAGAGATGTATTGGGATTAGGAGGGCTGGAGAAATTAGTTATGGCGGGCAAAGACAGGAGACGAGAAGGATGGAGGTAGGGCTCGGCAAGGTTGTGCTCTGTATCTGTCAGTTCAACTCTGACAAACCTGGAGTCTGTAATTCCCCCCACGTAGGAGACAAACATATGCAGAACGGAGCAAATGAGCAGAAAGGAAGAAACCTGGGAAAATTTCATGTTTAATTAAGCTGGCACCTTTTTGGAAATATCTCAATAATTGTGTTGAAGGTTAGAGAGCTTTCGCAAACCTGCAGAATGAAGCAGTTAAAGCGTGAGAGCTCACCGTCTGTGTTAAAGGTGACCGCTTCATTTTCCTTGCACTGATCTTTGCTTTCCCGTCTGTTTTGGGGTTTGATTTAGTTTTAATTTGAGTTAACAGTGATAACTGTTTTTGTCCAACTTGTTTGCATAGACAGGACATTTTGTAGAAATAATGTATCGATTTAGATTATCCTTGAAGATGTTACATTCCTTTTCTGACTTTGACTAGATCATTTTCTGTGATCTAGTCAAAGTTTAAGAAAATGTGATAATGGAACTGCAGTAGATACTGTCTGCCAGCAGGAGGTCTGTTGTTTAGTTCTCTTTTTTTGTATCAAAGACGCAAACATGAGAGTTTTTAGCTCTACATTCTTAAGTGAATGAAAAATTAATAAATAATAAAGACTTTGCGGTATTCTGACTGAGTAATGTAATTATATCAGTTGTGTTAGCACCCGCACGCCACTAGAGGCGGTACCAACCCCGAAAAGATGCGACTAAGGAGCAGATTTAGAAGTACACTGAAAGCTATGGAATTTGGTAATTACTGAGCTTTGCTGAAGTAAATAAAGACACAAGTTTAAATCCATGCTGAATGGAGCTCCTTCAATCAGGGCCTTCTTCGCAGCTCTGATTGGCTAAGCAATGTAACATGATCCTCTGCAGCAAGAGATAGCAAAGCGGGGCGTCATCACGACTTTACACAAGTGTGTCTTTACCTCTGCGGCAGAGGTTTTTAATGAGGGAAAAATATCATAACATAATGTAAACTCAAAAAAGTCAATTTTACATAACATTGTCACTTTATTAATCTACTTTTAGCTCTACAAATGGATTAATTCATCTGAATGTTTCATATAATTTATATAATATAATATAATCATATACTGTATATAATATAATGTTTCATATAATTCATTCATGGTTCATTTTTAATGAACCATGAATTACACAGTGTTCTGTTGAATTACTGTTGATTTTCCATATTTGCGTTAGTCTTTGCAGTTACTTGTAAAGTGAGAGTTTAAGAAACTTCTGTTGCTGTAGCCACAAGTCGTTCCTTCATCATCAGTAACACACAATTAATCCCACTTCACTGTCCCTGCAGTTTAAAAACAACTGCAGCCAGCGTCACCTCTGACGTTCACTAATTAACAACTCTCATGAACAATTTGTGCTTTAGAAAGAGTTATGCTCTTTAAACTTTGACCTGCAGTGAACATTTCCATCTGGCCAGCACCATTTTTGCCATTAGTAACAGTCTGAAAAATCGCTGCCTGTTATATATTTATAAATTAGTATGAAGGCACAACTTCCAAAGAGCCCCATTTAAATAAATGTGTTACGCAGGCAACTTAATTCACAGGAATTTGAAGGGCCTTTGGAGGAAAATGTTTAACTAATTATATTTAACATCAGAAAATTCTCAGACAAATTATTCAATTTTCTGGTTTTCCTTGACTAAAGTTGCTATGAAAGGAAAAATAGTGTATTAATAAAAAAAAATGTGTTTAATGTTTTAACAGTGGTGCAGAAGCCTTCTTACACTTGGTATTATTCACACTTGAAAACCGTTTTTGACCCATTTTGACCCGTTTTGACCTAACTCAGCAGGGACATTAAAAGGGAAAGATACTGGCAGTAGAAAATTCATTCCTGTAAAATGTCAACCCATGTGTTGTAGTGGAAATAAAATGTTGTTCTGAGATTTAACACCAAGGCAGAGGATCCAAGCACAGAAACAAAAACATGAGAAACATTTGGGGAAAATTTAACTGGGAACTGAAAGTATCCAAGACCAACATTTCAACCCGAAATCCAGCTGACTGAAGGTGTGAAGTGTTATAGAGGAGCAACAGTCCTTGGAGAATTACAGATGATCAAACTTCACTATGATTCTATATGGGACATCTGATAATGTTCCATAGCCAGCAGTTCCATAGCCGGTATTCTGACTGAGTAATTACATTACTCAGTCAGAATACCGCAAAGCCATAGCCAATCCAACAATGGATTGGCTATGGCTATAAGTTAGTTTGCCACAGATTAGGCAAACTAACTTATGGGCTGCAGACAATAAGGGTGAATTGTGTCCTGTTCCGTCAACAACTTGATGTGTGAATATGAGATTCACATGTGATCAGGGGTGCAGTATGGGGGGGAAAGTGATGACAATTCTAGGGACCCTGACCAACAGGGGGCCCTCCACAATTTCATTATTTATATTTTGTTCATAGAAATTAAAAAACAAAATCGGGGCCCTTTCAATTACAAAATTAATCATATTGTATTTTCAAAGATTGTTTTTAGCAGTAAAAATTTAATGTTCCCACTCCAAGATCAAAAAACACACATCCATATTTGCCCTGAACCCCACTATCTGTACTAAATGGTTCGTTCTTGCTTGGAGCTTCAGAGTGACACTGTTAGCAGCAGTCATTGGAAGAAGACACGAACGACTTTGGCTGTTACTATGCTGCTAAGAAAAGTTATAAAATCAGGTTTTCAAAAAAAAAGAGAGAGGGAGAAAGAGAGAAAAAGGCAAGAGTGTTAATTTATAACCCAGTTTTTCTCCAAGAAAGGTGAGTAGACTGTATGAAATTATCAACCATTTAGCATAATTAGCTACTGTTTGTCTCCATTTTATTAGCATTTGATGAATTAAGGAAACAAATTACCAACATATTCATATATTTAACTTGTCCCTTGTATCTTTTACCACTTAACCACAGATGGGTCGTCAACAGCAGCTCTAACCCACGTCCCTCCTGACCTGTTGTCTTCCGAGTGAAATTAAAGCTTTTTATCAATATTTTTTTCACATTTTTTAAAACTGTTATTATGTTGTGACAGTATGGTATGAGAGGTAATCTGTGAAAAATCTATTTCCTCTGCTTTCTCCCAGTGCTAGAAACAACCAGTCAGTGGCAGAAGAGTTTTAGTGCTGTCAATCACAATCTCATATGGTGCTGCTCATCCTTCCTCCCCCTCGATTTGTGCTATGCTGCAGCTAGCATAGCACAGGGCTGTGCAAATTTAAACTGTGAATGCTCAGTTTAGTTAGCACAGCTACCAATAATGGCAGATAAAAGATTTCTTGTTATGATAAGTTGTTTCTCCACCATTAGCACATTTAGCATTTAGCATTTAGAATGAGGCTAATTGACAGTGCTAAGACCTTCCTCCTGGTTCTGATTGGGTTTTTTTTCAGAACAGTGCATTACTTTAGCTAACAATAGTAGTAACAGTAGTTCAGGTGGAGGATATTGATCTTTTCACAGATTATTTGTCTCATAACAAACTTCTATGACATCATGACAGCTTTAACAAAAATGGAGAAAATATATGTATATTTTCTCCATTTTTATATATATATAAAAATATATATATATTTTTAAAGTTACGTACTGCAGTTTGAATAAAATGCAACTACATAGCATTTTTGAGAAGTCTGGATTGCTTTATGTGTAGATGCTCATTGCTTTTGACTGTTGCTCATGGGGAGACATTTCGGTATCTAAAACCAATAGAAAAAATTTAAGCAACATACTTGCATACTGGATGTGGACTCTTGGATGTTAAATTCATGGTGAAATCACATGTGATTCACATGTGGAAATGTGTGAATCACATGTGAATCACATGTGATTTCACCATGAAACGTTCCAAAATCACATGTATACGTGTGCTTTCACATGTGATTCACATGATCCACATGTCAAAATTTATGTGCTCACATGTGACTTTCACATGTAATTTGCATGGGATTTTTTTTGTAAGGGAAAACATCCACTGTGAAACACAATGGACATTTTATATTGTAATTCTCTATTCTGCCACAGGATGGAGTGATTTCCCCCATGGGGTAAAAAATTTATAAAAAGCTGAATATTATAAAAGTATAAAGGTTATGAATACCAATAGATATAGCCGGGATTAGGAGAGCAAGCTGAATATTTCAAAAGTTGAATGGTGAAAATAGCACAAAGTACGCAGGAGAAGAAGTGCGGCGAAATATTTGGAGCAACCAGAAAAGTGGAACTCAATAGGTTGAATGCTGTAAGCATTCACACTAACTAACAAAGACAAGAAGGCTGAATCGTTTTAACATTGATCAAACATTGATGATATTATTTTATAGATATTTTATTGAGTCTGTTTGGTTTTGTTGCTTGGTACGGCACAATTAAAATTTTTTATTAGAAGTAGACAAACATAAAAACATCAATACACAGATTAAACAAACCTGGACAGGATTATTCAACAAAGACTTCTTTTAAAAGCAGTTTCTGAATTATTCACTCTATTAATAAAATCAAACAACAGGAATTGTTAGTTGTTATCATCTTGCCTCATGAGATGAAGGTATCAGTACAGCTCTAAAAATTATAGGGCTCTGCTCAGACTAGAACCTTTCCATCACAGTGATATTTGGCACTAGATTGAAGAAAAAGAAACATATTTCTCTAACTTTCTAAAAATTATATTTTTTTCAACCGGATGTTTGTTTTTATAAGAAGATGACAATATATCTATATGTCCATTGATTTATCTTCCACTATCTCAGTCCATCCATCCATCCATCCATCCATCCATCCATCATCCATCCATCCATCCATCCATCCATCCATCCATCCATTCATCCATCCATCCAACCAAAAATGCTCTAAAATCTGCTGAAACTAGAAAACTATACATGTAAAAAACTAAACCACAACATAATTTAAATAAAATATACATATTTTTAAAAGCATCTACTTAACTATCGCAACTAAAAATAAATACAAGTTAATTTGACCAGACAGATTTGCTCACTCATTAGACTAGTGAACTAGTGAAAGATTCTATAAACAGTTGTATTTGCAGAATAATCTTTCTGCTCCTATTTGCTAATAAATCTGCTGCTGAACAGAACATTTTCCACAAAGGGACAATTAAAGAATTATTATTTTTGTTATTATATTTGCTCATAGGTCCCTGCGTAAATTTCAGCAGGCTGCAGAGGTCTATTGTGCTGCAGCGCTGCTGACAACACGGAACAGGATATCTGGTTTGGTGTCCATGTCTGTTTCTTCCAAACTAGTGTTCCAAAACACATGAACTCATTCTACCATTTCTGGTTACTATGGACTCCCACTCCCACCATAGGCACTCTTCACTTCACGTCTGTCGCAGGATATTTCATACAAGCCATGTATCAGATCTTTATGGTTTATTACTATATTATGTTTTAGCAATAGTCTGAAGTGCTTTACACTGCAAAATATAATATAACAACCAATTACAAAACAGCAATAAATGTTACATTTTGTCCAAAGCCCTAATCAAAATGGTCAACCAAATGTCAAATTGATCGATTTTATTATAAATCAAAGGCAACGCTAAACGTGGGTTTTTAAAGTGTTTTGGCTGTTTTGCAGTTTTAAGGAAGTTTGTTCCAGATTTGTGGTGTACAGAAGCTGAATGCTGTTTCTCCATGTTTGGTTCTGAACCAGAGGACTCAAGAGGTCTAGAAGGTTGAGGTCACTATTTAGAAATGGAATTAGATACTTGGCAATCCTGAACAGGAGCACTTAGTTTACATACTTTAGAACAACATAAGATTAGTTTTCTTTCCTCTTTTTTAATTTTTCCTTTGGTTTGTTATTTTGTTTGTATTTCCTTTTAACTCATGTAAAGCACTTTGAATTGCCTTGTTGCTGAAAATGTGCTATATAAATAAAATTACCTTACCTTACAACAGCAGATCTTTAATGTAATGTGGTGTTAAACTGTCAGTGGTTTATAAACTAACATCAGTATTTTAAAGTCTATTCTCTCTCTTTGCTGCTGGTGTTTTAGTCAGAACTCCAGCTGCAGTGTTCTGGATCAGCTGCAACTGGAGGATTGATTTTTTTTTATCCAAACGTGAAGATGCTGTTGCACTAATCAATGCAACTAAAGATAAACACATGGATGAGTTTCTCTAAATCTCCTGAAAATGTTCTTCAGGTGATAGAAGATTGACTTTGTGACTGTCTTTATGTGGCTCTGAAGGTTCAGGTCAGAGTTCAACCTGATCTCTAGTTTCCAGTTGTAATAACTGAAGCTGTGCATTTACTCTAGATCTATAACTCTAGATTCATAACTAGATGGTTTCTCTTTAGGTCCAAAGATAATAACGTCAGTTTTGTTTCATTTCAGCTGGAGAAGTTTCTGGCACATTCACACATTGATATGTTCTAAGCATTAATTCAGTGATTGGACGGTACAGAGTCAAGTGGTGGCATCGTAATGTAGACCTATGTATCATCTGCATAGTTATGGCATTTAATCTTATTTCCTGTTATATCCTGAGTCAGTGGGATCAATAAATAGCAGGGGGACAGGATTGAGCCTTGGGGAACTCCACATGTGACTTCTGTCCACTTTGATAGACGTTTCCTAATGAAACAAAGAAATCTCTGTTTTTTATCTAAGATTGAAACCAGCTGAGTTCTGGGCTGGAGATCCAACCCAACTCTCCTGTCGATTCAGTAACATGTTATGGTCAACAGTGAGGTCCAACAGTGAGGTTCTTACACAGTCTGTGTTTGTAGGGATGTCAATGAACACATTTCACATTAGTCAAGAGGTATTACAAAATAGGAGCATCATTATAAAATGAAATATGTCAAAATGATATTAAAGATTGTCATTTTAGATTATGTTATTTTTATGTTTGTTTTGAAGGCAAAACCAACAATGAAGAATCAATATGATTATTGTACAATTCTAGTTTCTATGTCACTGAGCCTGAGTTGATTTACGTTTCACATTAATGTAAACGTATAAGCAAAAATGCTCCACACCATAAATAACATGTTCATCACCATCACCATAGAAATGCTTATTATGTACCTTAAATCATTTAGACTGACTCGGCTCAGGCGATAGAGATTTATTGGATTATCCACTGTGATTCCACACTAAAGTTCATTACCTAAATGCGTGAGACTTGGAAAAAAATGGGCCTCAACATTGTGGTTGTAGGCCTTAACTAATTATGTTGCAGGTATCTCATGATAGGAAGTTAGTAAACCTCTCTAATTGCAGTATTGGATTGCTCATGCCTTGCTGCAAACCATTAACCAAATGTCTGAGAAGCCAGATATACGCTGTGAGGTAGTTAATTAGAATGGAGCGATGCCAGCGGTTAAGACATCCCATAATATGGCCGTGATGGCTGAGAGACCTCGGTTGAGCGTCCTCTGTAACTGGAGGGGAGCGACTCTGAGTGTCCGAGGGACAGGATGTCGGATATCATCTAGATGAGACCCCAGCGTGCCGTTTTGCCGCCTCACCCATCAATCTTCTCTGCAGGAATTTTTTGATGCTGCGTCCCGATTCGCCGATATAACCTCAGATCTTTGTTAAATCCCTCCTTTTCCCCTCAGCCTGTCAGACCTATCTGCTCCTTACTTACCCTCCTGCATTTTCTCTCTTTCATTCTCCTGCCTTCCTTCATTCATTTGCTGATCTGTTTTCTTCTTCTGCATCTATTTATTTCTTTTTATTTCCATCTCCTCCTACTATTCCCTCCAGTTGCCCCTTACAAATTCTTCAACAGCACTTTTCCCCCTGCTCTTTTTTCTTGGAAGAAAGACAGAGATTGATGGAGTGAAGAGCAATAAAGAGACAGGAGGAGAGAAAACGATGGAAGTGAGGAGTGTGTGTGTGCGTGCGTATGTGTGTGAGAGAGAGTGTGTTACACAGAGAAGTGAAGAACAGAGAGGAAAAGAGGGAGAAAAAAGAAGAGAAGTGAAAAATCTCTGAGCCATAATCTTCACTCAGCCTGGAGAAGCTCTGCCAAGCTGACCACACACACACACACACACACACACACACACACACAACACACACACACACACACACAACCATGCACACACACTCGTTCTGTGTGGGCTAAGTTTAAGACAGAGTGGAAATCAATGCAACCACCACTATGCATGATAATGAGAAACTCGTTGTGTGTGTCTGTGTGATGGAGAGGAGGAAAGAAGACAGAATGTGTGTGTGTTACAGTCGGCATCTGTTTATGAGTGGATATCTGCAGTGCGTGTGAGTGTGTGCATGTGTGGTTTAATCCTAACTAAGCCTGTGTGTGTGTGTGTGTGTGTGTGTGCGCGCGCGTGTGTAGGCTGATTGGTGTATCATGTCTGTTGCTGTGTGTGTACCGTGGCATGCATACACTTATGTTTACGTGTTTAGGTGCTCCCAGAATGCAACTGGGGAAAGTTCAGGTCCAGTAGAAAAGTCACTTTATGAAATGTGAGGAGAGAGAAGGGGAAAGGGCGACAGGAATTAAGTGAAACTAAGCCCCTGTGGGTCACAGCGGTCCGGCCGGGCGCGCTCAGCCGACCAGAGGAGATGGGAACAGGGAGGAGGGGGGGAATTAAAGACAGGGGCCATGTAACTACAAGCAGCCCCCATCTTCCTTTGGCGTCACCAACTGAAATCGTTATTCCCGGCTACACTGCGGATTCTGGGAAATCCATAACACAAAGCGGGGTCCAGGCAATCCCAGCCTCCTCAACACCCCCCGGTACTCAGAGAGGAGCTGAGGGCTGGCACAGATGCTCAGGCTCCATATGGCAGAGCATTACGGTGCTGAATACACGCAGGTCTCCATCTCCCATGAATTCCATTTATTACACCGTTCAGCAGATGAAGTCTGTGCGTTGGGTTCACAGTGTCGACTAAACTACTTTCCTTTTAGAAGGATGGGAAACAAGATCGATATCCCAAGTTTCGGCCAAGTTTTCCTGCGGCTTATTGCTAAAATGCAAACATATGGTTATGATGCTTCTGCTTGTGAGCATGAGGACAACAAAGCACTTCAGAATGAAATAAAGTCACAGAAGGTAGAACTGAGCCACTTCAGTTGCATATTGAGAAAATTCAGATGAATTAAAACAAAGAATTTTTGAAAAATTACAAAATGACTGAAAATTAAAATAAAAAAGTATCCTGACCCGCATATGCTAAACATATGCGGGTCATTTGCTGAACATTTTTGTTGTGACATCACTTGGTTATTATTTGTATTTTGTCTAAAATGTCCTAAATGGATCCATTATAATTTGTACCCTGTTTTCCCTCATATCTAATTGGTTATTTGTACATCAGTACCTCTGTTTGCTAGTTTGTAATGTTTGTTTCATATGAACTATTAGATTAATTAAAAAAAGATGCAAAAGCTCAAAAATGTATCTTACACAAAAAAGAAGAAGAATAAAATTCAGCTTGGTGCCAAACTGATGTCCTGGGATTGCCTGTTCTCTCCATCAGGTCTCTATGATTTTGTTGTGGTTGTTTCCTCTTAAAGAAAAGACATAAAATAACTGTAATGTTCTATTTGAAGCCTCAAAAGTTGGTATTTTTAAGTTCCCTGGAGGAAAACCCAAATGGATTCCTGAAAACCATCTCTGTCCTGACCCTGAATCAGAACACAAATACATATAGAAAGTGTAGCGTCTCACAAAAGTATTTATTCATCTCTTACTGAACTTTCTCAAGTTAAACACTTGAAGGTTGTTTTTTATGAGAACTATGAATCTCAGATGTACCCAGGGCAGCTGATTACATTCCTAGGTCATCTCAGATGAGCCCCTACCCACTGCATTCTGTAACTATTAGAAATGAATTAATATTTACTATTTAAAGACATAATTGACCCTCTGCATTACTCTTCTCTTCCATTCTCCCTCTCTGTCTGTCTGTCTGTCTCATTCTCTGGTGTTTGACATTTTGGGCCTTAGAGCAGGTTCTAAATTACCTTTAAGTATTGACATGTGATTATTTCCTCAGATTGTTAATTCACAATTTATACTGATGAAATCACCCAGATATTAAAAAGGAAACTTGATTAGTTTGTGTAGGTGAATTTCAGCTGGCTTTGGTCAAGGTTAACACTTAATTATATTAAGTCTAGTGAACTCTGGAGTGCATTACAAAGTAACGATTTTAAGATTAATTGAATAAAATAAGTGAATCTAACTTTTTCTGATAAGTAGCTTGAGAAGTTGGGGTTTTTTTGGGTTTAACACATTTTAAATTAATTGATATAGTTTAAAGTATTGTGGAAATATATTGTGTGATTTTGGAAATCAGCTAGCATAGCATCTCATGAATATTTAGAAAAGTTCTCTGCAGTTTTAAAAACGTATTTCTTTTGTGTGTATTCTGCATTATTTCACAACAGAAGGCTTCTGTTGAGTTTGCTTTTTCAAGTATAGTTCAAATGTTTCCATATCTTTTAAAAATGTTAACAATTTTATTAACTTTTAATAGTGAAATACAGAGCACAGTTATTGAAGCTGTTCATGATTTCATCCACTTGCTCATCATACACGATCAAGTGGATGACCCCTTGTGGGGTCAACGGGCTAAATCCCAATCAACCAATCAACCGATATTTGTTACATCTATGTGTGAAGGAGGAGATGCAGGCTACTACTGACATTAGAGCCATCAAATGTAAATTATTGGTTATTTTCAAGAAAAGTCAACAATGACAAAGCTGCTGCCAAATGGAGCAATGGAAGCCCAAATGCTCCGATCAGCTGGATGTTACAATGGAGCTCATCAGCTGCTCAAACTGCATAGGCCAGACAATGAGACAGGGAGAGACACTCAAAGATCCTCTAATGAGAAGAGAGCAAACTCTAACCTAAAAATCAGAGATACAGATCAGGAAACATCTGGAGTTACAATAATTCACCCGCAGTGGTGAAGTCACAGCTCAGCGTTTATCATCATAATCTAACATGGACCGAAATGGAGCAGAACTATCTGTGATAATGGATTCTAATCTTCACAGACACCCACTGGTGCAGGAGAAGTCTGCAAAAAATAAAAAAAAATGTGTTGAGCATCATTTAGCACAAGCCAAAAGCTCCATCTTTAATCTCTTGCTGACTGAAACCCAAACTTAGAAAATGTGGCAAAACTGTCCAGACAGCCGAGGTGTCGCGTGACACAGTGGTGAGAGCGCTACCAACGGAGCTGTCCCGACTTCCACTGCCATCCTCCACCTTCACCGCTCAGCCTTCCCCTCTTCCTGCCTGAGTTCTGTCAAAAAGACAGAAATCGTGTTCTAGGGCCATTGTAGATAGAAAAAAGGACTAAATTTCTAACAGATTTTGAAACTGTCAGGATTTTTTTTGGAAAACAGTTTCAGAAAATAAAGACTCTCAAAATGTAAAATAAAATTATTCTAGTATATTTTTGACTTTTCAAACTCAGAAATGTCCTTCTTTTTTTTCTAGAAAATTTCAGAATCTAAACATTTCTGAGTTCTTTGGCAGAATTTTAACATTCTTCTTTTTGTATTTACACTGTCATAAAAAGGCCAGTAGCACCCTTAAAAAAAAACAACTGCAGTCGGCAAATGTTTGTAAGGAATCGTGAGAAGTGGATCAGGATGTGTGTGTGTGAGGAGTTGGTCTGAACAAGGCCGGTGTGATTTGTGAGTGTGTCTGTGTTAATTGGAGGGCTGTTGTCTTGAAAGATCATCCATTTGTCTCCATCTGGGCCCCTGGCTACAGATTCCTGCCTTCCTGCAATCACACGGTCACACTTGCTCTCAAATGAACGGCTGCGCGCTCATGTACAGTTTGCTGAGGTCTGCGATCTGAGCGCTTGAAGACGTTCCCTGACGATACGTCTCATCAAAGCTGCCACTCAGATGGTTTTTAATCTACATCTTAAATCCAATTTTTAAATTTTTCTTTTACTCTGTTTCATATTTCTGCAGTCGGCCATATGAAAGCCTTTAATATTGATTGTAACATGGAGGATGTGCAACGTGCCCACCGGCTCATTTTGCAGCTTTCATTTATTTAGAGAGGGAAAGGTGATGCTCAGCCTCTCCATTAAAGCACAACACAATTGCCTCTTTCTTTAATCCAGCGTGAGTAATACAGTCTGCAGACGGTAATATGAAATACTACTGTAATTGTGAGAGATGAATCCTGCACTGAAGCCTCAGTGATTAGGTCTTTTTCACCAAACACCATGGACAATGTGGAGTGTGAATGGCTGTGTGTGTGAATGGCTGTGTGCGCGCGTGTGGGCGTGTGTGTGAGTATGTGTGTGTGTGTGTGTGTGTGTGTGTGTGTGTGTGTGTGTGAGAGAGAGAGAGAGAGAGAGGAGTTGGTGCACATCTCGTCTAATTTGAACAATGTTTATTCATAGGATTAGGCTGTTTGGCTGGAATGTGGGTCGTCTTCATGAAACAACATGGCAAACACTCTTGAAAGGGATGCAATATTAATGTCAGTATGGCCGCCTCGTTTTCATCCTGCTGTCACAGATTTGATGAGACTTTTTAACAGGGTCTGTGTTTCCTGCCAATTTATTTTCAATAATGTTGCTTAGAAACAAAAAAAGCTTATTTATTGCTGGAAATAAAGGCACAATATAGGAAAGACAAGATGATTAAAAGCCCAAGAGGAGGATGGTGAACCTTTCACAAGATTGTACATTAAAACTTTAAATAAGACCACCAGTGATTTAATGGGCCCTTTTAACCCCTTAACTTTTTGCTGTCATTCAAATATCAAATTACTTACAGATTATGCATGTGAGCATTACACCTGCTATTATTGTTACTGTAGGTATGATGCTGATCAGAACCACCAGGCTCTTAAGGAATCTTAGTGTGTTGTTTATTTGACTTATACCGTCATTGCACAAACAAGATTTTGAAATTGAGTCAAAACTTATATTTTTGAACAAACGTGGTTTTTTCCTCGAACCCGTTGGTGGACACCTTCGGTGAGGGATGCTGTCAAGCTGAAGAAGGACTCCTATTGGGCCTTTTTGGCCTGTGGGACTCCAGAAGCAGCCGATGGGCGGGCAAAGCAGCATGCAGCTCGGGTGGTCGCTGAGGCAAAAACTCGGGCATAGGAGGAGAGGCCATGGAGAAAGACTTCCATACAGCTTCGAGGCGGTTCTGGTCCACCATCCGGCGTTTCAGGAGGTGAAATCAGTGCAGCACCAACGCTGTTTATAGTGGGGATAGTGTGCTGCTGACCTCAACTCGGGACGTTGTGGGCCGGTGGGCGGAATACTCTGAAGACCTCCTCGAATACTCTGAAGACCTCCTCAATCCCACCAACATGCCTTTTGTTGAGGAAGCTGAGCCTGGGGACTCTGGGTTGGGCTCTCCAATCTCTGGGGACGAGGTTGCAGAGGTCAAAAAGCTCCTGGGTGGCGGGCCCCGGGGTGGATGAGATCCGCCCGGAGTTCCTTAAGGCTCTGGATGTTGTAGGGTTGTGTTGGCTCACGCGACTCTACAATATCGCATGGACATTGGGGGCAGTTCCTCTGGATTGGCAGACCGGGGTGGTGGTCCCCCTGTTTAAAACAGGGGACCGGAGAGTGTGCTCCAATTACAGAGGGGTCACACTCTTAAGCGTCCCTGGTAAGGTCTATTCAGGGGTCCTGGAGAGGAGGGTCCGTCGGATAGTCAAAGCTCGGATTCAGGAAGAGCAGTGTGATTTTCGTCCTGGTCGTGGAACACTGGAGCAGCTCTACACCCTCAGCAGGGTCCTGGAGGGTGCATGGGAGTTCGCCCAACCGGTCTACATGTGTTTTGTTGACTTAGAGAAGGCGTTCAACCGTGTCCCTCAGGGGGCCTTGTGGAGGTTTCTCCCGGAGTATGGGGTACCGGGCCCTTTGATACAGGTTGTCAGGTCCCTGTATAACTGGTGTCAGAGTTTGGTCCGCATTGCCGGCAGTAAGTCGGGCTCGTTTCCAGTGAGAGTTGGACTCCGCCAAGGCTGCCCTTTGTCACCGATTGCAGATGATGTGGTCCTGTTGGCTTCATCAGATCGTGATCTGCGGCTCTCGCTGGAGTGGTTCGTGGCCGAGTGTGAAGCGGCCGGGATGAGGCCCAGTGCCTCCAAATCCGAGGCCATGGTCTTGAGCCGGAAAAGGGTAGAGTGCCTTCTCCGGGTCAAGGGGGTTGTCCTGCCTCAAGTGCAGGAGTTTAAGTATCCGGGGATCTTGTTCACGAATGAGGGAAGAAGGGAGTAAGAGATCGACAGGCGAATTGGGGCAGCGTCTGCAGTGAAACGGGCGTTGTACCGGTTCGTCGTGGTGAAGAGAGAGCTGAGTCAAAAAGCGAAGCTCTTGATTTACTGGTCAATCTACGTTCCAACCCTCATCTATGGTCATGAGCTTTGGGTCATGACCGAAAGAACGAGATAACGGATACAAGCGGCCGAAATGGGTTTCCTCCACAGGGTGGCTGGGCTCTCCCTTAGAGATAGGGTGAGAAGTTCGGTCATCTGGAGGGACTCAGAGTAGAGCCGCTGCTCCTCCATGTGGAGAGGAGCCAGTTGAGGTGGCTCGGGCCACGTCAACTCACCTTGGACGCCTCCCTGGTGAGGTGTTCTGGGCACATCCCACCGAGAGGAGGCCCCGGGGAAGACCCAGGACACGCTGGAGGGAGTATGTCTCTCGGCTGGCCTGGGAACGCCTTGGGGTTCCCCCGGAGGAGCTGGAAGAAGTGGCTGGGGGGATGGAAGTCTGGGCCTCCCTTCTGAAGCTGCTTCCCCCGCGACCCGACCCCGGATAAGCGGAAGAAAATGGATGGATATTTTTTTCATAATTTTCAAGTATTTTAAATACAGATAAATACTAAAAAAATTCCATTGCTTCACAAGGTGGTATCTAGACAAAAAGCAGCAGTGGAAGTGGGGAAAGCTGGTCTTTAACTCACCATTCCTTATCTTCTCTGTCTGTCCAACCTATAGAGAGGTTCTACAAAGTACCTTTTTCTTTTTTTAAAATCTGCTTTGGAAAATGTTTTTGAGACTCTCAGGTTTCACAAAAGGCTTGGAAAGCTAATCTCTGTTTCATTAAAGTGACATTACCAAGAGACTTACAGGTACAGGTAAAATATAGACTGCTCATAACTTCCCACAAGAACTCCACTTCAGATCATAAGAACTAAGTTGACCCAAACTGTCCCTAAATCAGTGATAAAACATTTCTACCACTCCAGTTTTCTTCAGTTTTACCACTAAGGGTTTCACCAACATGTTTCCCCATATAATAGCAGTTCATATGAGTGTACACCATTAAAAAAATAGCTGGCATCAAACACTGCTATTTGGCTGCTATCCTGGCTGTGTGGGAGCATGCTGAGGAGCAATGACAACACACACAATGGAGCTGAAGCCATATGGTTCCTGAAGGCTCAAACAAATATTTTCAGACCAAAGTCACCACCACCAGATACAACTATATGTGTTTTATTAGAAACAGATTGTGTTTCTCTGAGGTGTCAGAATTCTGTTTAAAAAAAAATAAAAAAATTTAATATATGATCATTTATTTGACAAACAAGCCAAGATATACATGATCAGATCTGTTATGGATCGGGGGATTCAGTTTCATCCAAAACATCAAAATATAAGAAATGTCTTACGAATTCAAGTAATAAAAACATAGATCATCACCTATCCAGTGTCAGTTCAGAGGTCGACCTCAACATTCTGCTCCTCTCAGTGGGACTGACCCTGAGCACCTCAAAAAGGAGATTTCCTCACCAGATGATAAACTTCACAACTCCTACCGATGTAGAGGATTAGCAGGTTTGTTTAAGATGGAGTTCCTCATTCTATTTTCATATTGAAATCTTTTCCTTTTATGGGTTTGTATCAGCCACTTCATTTCATTGATTGGGTCCAAAGCCATATCTCATGTGGCTTTAGACATGAGATATGTCTAAAGCCACTAGTTTCTTTTTTTGGCTCAAGGTTTGTATCAGCCACTCCTTACACTCCTCCCTTCTGCCCCTTTAGACTGGCGACAAGACCAATTTTAAGGCGTTAAATTACAATTTAATTTATTCTTTATATATATATATATATATATATATATATATATATATATATATATATATATATATATATATATATATATATATATATATATATATATATATATATATATATACAGTATATATATTATATAATTTTTTCTTTATTGTAATTTTTTCTGAAATATGAATTTCAGCAAACTTTAGGTTATTTGATTGTGCTATAAAAGGATTCCATGTGGCTGAAAAAACACATTAAGTTTTCATTCTGAAAGCAGTTGTTGCTGATTTGGTCCCATTGGCATCTTGTTTCCTGCAGCCTGATCAAGAAGTCGAGGAAAAAACTAATGTAATTAACCCACAAAGTACACCGTCGACTTCAAAAACCCTCCTCTGTCTCTACCACTCCATCTTCCCCCGCCTCACCATCTTTCTGAAGTCCAGTTTGGTGAATAACTCAGGCTAATTAAAGCACCACGTAATGAGGCAGCAGAGGCGAGGAAGAGGAAGGGGAAAGGGAGGAGGAAGAGGTGGAGGAGGAGGAGGGGAAGTCTGAGGACCAGGAAAGTTAGGAGGGTCTCACTGAGATGCTGAGAAAAAAGGAGTCTTGATTCGGAGATGTTACTTCCCTATCAAAGCAATTCGCTCCTCAGACACTCATTTCCTCTCTTACATCCTATATTCTTCCTCTTTTATATCAGCTTTTTTTTGTCATTTAATAATTCGAAACCAGAGAGAGGAGAATTATAAAACACAGACATTTGGTGTCCTTTTCAATCAGAGCGATCTAATAAAGGGAGGCTGCTGGTGCCTGTGGGGTGTTAATTAGAGGCAGCATTAAAGTTGGAATAAAGTTACGCGCAGCCTAAGGACTTCCCTTGAGATGGTCGGCCGGCCGGCATTTGATACACACCGACTGGTTGATTTTAAATTAGGCGGGACGTGAGGGGCGCATACCTGGATGTGCTGTTATAATCTGTCATAAATAGATGGTGGGAGTGGAAATGTGGAGTCATTTCTGACAGCAGATGAGGAGCATCAAATGTGAACAGTATCACCACACGCAAATGAAAGAAGTTTAGTGTCTCTTTGAAGTGATTGTGTTGCCGCTGCTTTGCGTCTCAATGAATTTGATTTGCCTCGCTTCACAGCTATATTGTGTCTCTTTGATATGTTTGAAAAGTATTATTTCTGTGCAGCTGTTTGGCATCTCTTTTGTTTCGTTTTCCCTGCGTCTTTGATGCCATTTTGCATTCCTTCGTGGTGGTTTGACATCTTTCTGCCTGGATTTTGGTTTTTCCATCCATCCATCCATCCATCCATCCATTTTCTTTACACCCTTGTCCCTTATTGCGGTCAGGAGGGTTGCTGGTGCCTATCTCCAGCTAACGTTCCGGGCGAGAGGCGGGGTCACGCTGGACAGGTTGCCAGTCAGTCGCATGGCAACACAAAGACACACAGGACAAACAACCATGCACACACACACACTCCTAGGGGCAAAATAGAGAGGCCAATTAACCTAACAGTCATGTTTTTGGACTGTGGGAGGAAACCAGAATACCTGGAGAAAGCCCGCCATGTACAGGGAGAACATGCAAACTCCATGCAGAAAGACCGGGGCCGGGAATCCAACCCAGAACCTTCTTGCTGCAAGGCAACAGCTCTACCAACTGTGCTACTGTGCAGCCTGATATTGGATTAAACATTTTTTAATTTTTTTATGAATATATACTCACTGGCCGCTTAATTGTTTTGACACAATATTTTGTCTTATACTGTGTAAAATTAAAATGCTGATTAGAATTATCTATAACTTATATGTCTGTGACTGTGCGACACAGCAACAGTCCTAACTCTAATGCTGCTCTTGAGAAACTTTCATTTGTATGACACTCCTCATTTTGAACATTTTATGTTTTTCCTTCTATTCTAACATTTCATATTGTAACTGTATTCATTCATTGTCTTTTGTTTTGTGTAATATTTCTAAAATTATTTTACATCTCTTTACAGCCAGTATAAAGTCTCCCTTTGGTAGCTTTGGGTCGTGTTCAGTGATGTTTTCACCTGCACTTCTTTGGCCACTTTGTTGTTTAAACTATACATTTGTTGTCATTTCCTGTTTTTCTGCTGATTGGCATCTCTCTGTGTGATCACCTTGTGACTCTTTTCATTGTTTTGTTGTAGATATTTTATGACTGGTTGTGTATTTATGGTCTCGTTGAAATATTCACATTTCAGTTTTGGTCAGTAATTGTCATTTTTGCATTTCTGTAATGTTTTATGCACATCTGTGTTCAACTTGTGTACCTTTAGTTCAGTTTATTTTATGATTGGCTGTAGCTATTGGTGGAGTGTATGTGTCTTCATTTGGCATAATCTTTTCTCTATCTTTGTGTCTTTTTAAAGATCACTGGGCCTTGGTGAAATAAACTGTCTCCCTTAGTTGTTTTGTGTCTTGTGCTTTACATAAATCTGTTTAAAGTCAACTTTCAATCTAATTCCTCTAAGTTGTGACTTGCAACTTTGTATTTCTGTTTATGAAGGCAGTTTAATATTTTTCTATTGTCATTTTGATTTGAAACTGCGACAGACTGGCGACCTGCCCAGGGTGACCCCACCTCTCACCTGAAATGTTAGCTGGAGAGGCACCTGCAACCCTCCGGACCCACTAGGGACAAGGGTGTGCAGAAAATGGATGAATTGATCTGTTATGAAATACATAAGACAATAAATAAAAATATTCACTTTACATGTTCTCAGGGCAGCATATTCCTCGGAGTAAATTGTGTTGAGTTATTGTGTGCTGGATATATAAACCCAGCCTTTTGACATTCACAAGGATCTCACTAACATTCTCCAATGAAATAGTTTCACCACAAGTCTTATGTCTATGATCCAACATAATATGCCCCTAAAAATTTCAAAAAATTTCTTCAGACTTAAGTTTTCATTTTATATTTTGTTAGCATGCTCTGTCTTTTTTTCCAAGCTTTTTGGGTAAGGTAAGGCAATTGTATTTTTATAGCACATTTTCAGGAACAAGGCAATACAACATGCTTTACAGTAAATATGATAAAAATTTGTAAAAACAAAAAAAATTAAAATTGCATGACATTTATTATGAAATAACCTGATATTTCTCATCAAAGTGAAGTCAGTCCTACTAATATGACCGTGAGATACAGTGTCCTTAAAGTTTGACATGGTAAAGCTCGGGTTGCCACCCGTCCCTTAAAATACGTGATCGTCCGTATTTGGCTGTTAAATGTTGCTTCCCGTATCAGGTACGTGCGGGGTGGAGGGGGCTTGAGCAAAGACATAATATAAAAATAGACGCCTCATGCACCACTCTCGCCTATTGTCGCTGAAGAGATTTAGGGCAGCCATCTTGGAGCGGTAGACCACTCCACTCAGCTTTATGTGTTTAGCAGCTCAATGACGTATCAGCGCATTTGATCGATCATAACACGATTTTTTGTTACAGGAAACCATATTCAAACATCTATCAAAGCTACATTTATAAACATTTGTACTTTTTAAGTATGTTTTTAATACATAGTTCAACATATTTAAATATGCATAGTGGCTATAACAATATACTAGGAATGGAATATTCTGATATTGAGCTATGATGAGCATATTACAAAGCACACAGCCGTTCATAATTTATTTAATAGATTATTTAGAAATATCAATACATATTTATATAACTATACAAACACAAATAAATAATGATTAACACTGAGTAATATATGTTGAATACATGTTTATATGTATATATACATATCAGCCGAGAAGTTCTAGCTGCAGTGATTCAGCAGCTGAGATTGAGTCCAAAATCCGCTGCGAGATTCATCCGTGCTGCAGTGAATCCATCTCTCTTTATAGATATCTCCCTCTTCTTCCTCACATGTCTTTGAGAAACCCTTTAAAACAAAAATGGAAGATTTTGGAGGTGTCTTACTTTTGATAGAGTGAAAGAATTACATATAAATAATAGTCTTTACCACCTGTGTAAACTTTGCTGGTGAATATTATAACATGTAAGATACGTTTTATAATATATGTTAGATTGTTTCATTTCTAATGTCAGCTCTTGTGTCAGATAATCTAAGTCAATGTTAGAGAATAATTAATTTCTTTAGGTTTACGGAATCTCAGTTAGCCTTCATAGCGGGGCTAAACCCCGTATTACACCAAGCACTGCAACTAATATTAGCTGATATCTCGCAGGTGGAGATAAATACAGTAAAGTAATATTCTAACCATAAAATATACACAATAATATGTCCATCTTACTTGTGAAATGTTGTCTGTGGAGCCTCACATCAATGGACCTTACCACAGCGGCTGCTTTTCATTGGCTAATGCCCATTTCACGTCACAGCGCAGCTATCACGTGGGTTACCGTCTCACAAACTCATGCTAATGTACATTGTGGACTACCAGACCGACAGAATGTTTTTGCGTCAGGACTCGAAAAATAATGGTTCTCTGTCAGTGGGGTATCTGTACAGGCGATGTCATGTATCCTGATCGTGTTTGTGGAACTAAAATTCACAGATTTCCAAAATCTGAAATGGAATGCCTTGCTTGGATTAAAGCTTGTGCACGACCGCATTTACAGCTCAACTGTGGTAGGATCAGTAAGAACAAAGGATTGTCTGCTGGTGTAAGTATTATTGCTTTGCTTTCTTTCTGTTTAGTGAATGAAAAAAATAAAGTCAATAATAAACACAACCATTATGGAAACATTTTAGCTAAGTACAGCATTAATGACAGTACCGATACAACTTCTACACCTTGAAGCCTGTCTGTTACAGCCTTACGTTAGCTGAACAGATCAATATGCAATGTGTACCGTATCTGCATTACACATTGCATACATTAACATACATTAAAGATTTTATTTTACCTGAAAAGGCTTTTTACTAAACTGTAATTGTGTTAGCCACGCTAATCGTGTTAGCCACCGAGTACCGTGTATCAGGCCTGGGCACATTCGAACATTTGCCAACGGAAATAACCCTAAAAACCATGAATGCCCGATTTACCCAGTCTTGCAAGAACAATAGGCATCACTGATCTTGTTCACAGCTATATTTATGCTGAGCGTGTGAGGATCTGCTGTTTTTCTCATCAACAGGTGTTATGCCCAGAAACCCATGCCTGCCCGAAATTGCATCCCCTGTCGCGGGAGCGCGCATCACTCTAAGCTCTCGCATATTGATGAGAAAATGGATAAAAATATGACCGAAGAGAAAATTTTAAACATATTTGTAACATTATTACGTTTCTTAACCATGTAATCCCTAAAACGGTGGGTTTTATTTTGCAAATTACTTGAAATAAATACGGTTTCTACACCTTTATTGACACATATGAGTCAAACTTTTTTTTCTGTCCGTGTCTGTTGAAAACATTCTCCACAAATGGTTTGAAATTCTCTGCTTTGTCTTTTGATGCCATAATAGCTTAAAAGCATTACAAAACAGAAGCCCATTATGTAGAACATTTTATATCGCGCTTAACTTTCTAGTCTGTTAACGTAGGAAGGAATGCATTTTAATTTCTGAGCCTGAAAATATTTGCATCCGTCTTGTTGATATGAAACTTATAGCATTAGCTCAGAGAACAAGTATCATTATGTAGAAGAGATTAAATCCTTTCAGCTCTTTATTTCCCCCAATTAGCACAGGGATGCATGTTTTGGCAATATGGATTTTGAGCCTGCCAAAATATGCATGCCCTCTCTATTTTCCTCAAATATTATCCTATTGATATAAAACTTATACCAGCAGTTCTTGGAACTATGTAGATTATGTAGAAAAAGTTATTTGACCAGGACGAAAACCACACTGCTCTTCCTGAATCCGAGGTTCGACCATCCGACGAACCCTCCTCTCCAGGATCCCTGAATAAACCTTACCAGGGAGGCTTAAGAGTGTGACCCCTCTGTAATTGGAGCACACACTCCGGTCCCCCGTTTTAAACAGGGGTACCACCACCCCAGTCTGCCAATCCAGTGGAACTGCCCCCAATGTCCATGCAATATTGCAGAGTCGCGTGAGCCAACACAACCCTACAACGAACGTCTGAACGTCTGCCTAAATAAATCTTCCTTATTTTAATTGTAAGTAGTTCTTTAAATGTCCTGTGAGATTATGTACTTACCCATGTATCTATAACAACCAGAACTTTCAATATCCAGCAAGTTATTTCCGAAATATACCGTCTATTAACAGAGTGCCACCCGATTAATTACACTCTCTGCAGCTGCAGCTGCAAAGTTTCCGTATTAACCCGATACCTGCTGGAAAGTGCAACATCTCCCCTTTCAGAAACCGTTGGAATTTTTCAGATAGCGCTACGTGTGGCGGAATTACGGTACTGCAAATTTAGATGTGTCAGCGCCGACACTTCCGGTCAAGAAAGATTAAGGAACTCCAGGCGGATCTCATCCACCCCCGGGGCCCTCCACCCAGGAGCTTTTTGACCACCTCGTCCCCAGAGTCCCAGAGTCCCCAGGCTCAGCTTCCTCAACAGAAGGCATGTTGGTGGGATTGAGGAGGTCTTCAAAGTATTCCGTCCACCAACCCACAAATCCCCACTATAAACAGCGTTGGTACTGCACTGATTTCACCTCCTGAGATGCCGGATGGTGGACCAGAATTGCCTCGAAGCAGTATGGAAGTTTTTCTCCATTGCCTCTCCTCCTACGCCCGAGTTTTTGCCTCAGCGACCACCCGAGCTGCATGCTGCTTTGCCCGCCGGTCCCCTTTGGCTGCTCCTGGAGTCCCACAGACCAAAAAGGCCCGATAGGACTCCTTCTTCAGCTTGACAGCATCCCTCACCGAAGGTGTCCACCAACCTGTTCAAGGGTCGCCGCCGCGACAGGCACTAATGATGTTGCGGCCACAGCTCTGATAAGCCACCTCGGCAATGGAGGCACGGAACATGGTCCACTCACACTCAATGTCTCCCACTTCCTCTGGAACGTTTTCGAAGTTCTGCCGGAGATGAGAGTTACAGCTCCGTCTCACAGGGGACTCCGCCAGACATTCCCAGCAGACCCTCACTACACGTTTGGGCCTGCCAGGTCTGACCGGCTTCCTCCCCTACCACCGGAGCCAACTCACCACCAGGTAGTGGTCAGTTGACAGCTATGCACCTCTCTTCATCCGAGTGTCCAAGATATACGGCCGCAGCGCCGATGAAACAATGACAAAATCGATCATCGAACTGCGGCCTAGGGTGTCCTGGTGCCAAGTGCACGTATGGACACCCTTATGCTTGAACATGGTGTTCGTGATGGACAAACCATGGCGAGCACAGAAGTCCAACAACAGAACACCACTCGAGTTGTTGAGGAAATATAATCGTTGCTAGCATTTAGAAAATATAACCATCTTTTAGTGTTTAGTTAGCTGAATCTTTTACTTAAATTTTGAAGAAGTTTGTGTGGGTGAGTTCAATTGGCAGGAAGAGCCATGGCTGGGTTCAAAATATCAAAGAACAAGTGATGGATGGAGAAAACCTTTTAAACGTTAAACAATATATCTGTGGAGGTATAGGCTCCTATCTTTTCAGACATCTTGGGAGGACAGGAGATACTCAGGTCTCAGGAAATAAAGAGCCTTCAGCAAACAATTGGCATGTTAAACTATTGAACTGTAAACTTATGAACTTTAGAGCTGTGAACTTTAAACTGTTTAAACTACTAACATCATATAGATTACTCTTAGTATTGCATGCTCGGATTAAAAATTTATTATTTACCTGTAGAATTAAGGTAGTTGGAAAATGATTAGGATGGTTTAATTTTTATACGAATGGTGTAAGCAGATTAGGAATTGTATCTAATTACTTGTTCAGAAGGCATGAAGCCAGATGGTTGAAGGAAATAAATTAAAAAAAACTAAAAGGATCTTCAGGTTATAGGAGGTGACCTGATTTAGTGAAATGGACTGACTAGAGTTAAATTTATAATCTAGTCTGGTGCAATTGACCTGCAGTTTACACGAAAATTGACTGAAATATTTGTTTAAAAGCGTACATACGGTTTGTTATTTATCTGTTTGGATTAGGAGAGAGTTCCAGCCACGTCTCCTTAGACATTTACAAAGTCGTAAAAGTCAGCAGGACTTTAGAGTTCTGGTTAACTTCACTAACAAAAAAAGAGAAAACTTCTCTTTGATCGCTCGAACAGAATTGAAGGGAGGTGCCGTTTTCGAAGGCGGTCGGAGACAGCTTCTAATTGGTCGAGACAAGGGACGCCTTGTTTGAATATGCTAAAAACAAGAACACTCCCACAGGAATATAATCTGATGCACGGGAGAAATAATTCAGAAAATAGCCAATCTTTGTTGCTTTTGCTCTGGCTCTTTTCCCAAAGACGTCTTTGTTTGTCTGTCTTCTGACTCAGGTAACGAAATGTAATGTCTTTGTGTTTTTCTGTCATGCTCTGTCATGTCTGATACTTTGTTTCTGATTGGATTAAATTCTGCACGTCTGTGACGCCAACACGCTGCGTATGCCTCAGTCTCCTCACGTGGTCTCCAAGACGGTAGCGAGAATCCAGGACCGGGAAAGGAAATAGAACAGAATTGTATTTTCTAATTTAGATAAATTATTCCTTTTCAACAGAGTTCAGATCGGGGTGGGGGGGCGTTCCTCCAACCTCGCCACTCCAGGTCTCACTGTCATTGCCCACGTGAGCGTTGAAGTTCCCCAGTAGAACAAGGGAGTCCCCAGGAGGGGCACTCTCCAGTACCCCCTCTAAGGACTCCAAGAAGGGTGGGTAATCTGAACTGTTGTTCGGCCCATAAGCACAGATAACAGTCAGAACCCATTCCCCCACCCGTAGGCGGAGGGAGGCTACCCTCTCATTCACCGGGGTAAACCCCGTACTTACAGGCGCCAAGATGGGGGGCAACAAGTATGCCCCCTCCTACCCAGCGCCTCTCACCGTGGGCAACTCCAGAGTGGAAGTACGTCCAGCCCCTCTCAAGGAGACTGGTTTCAGAACCCGAGCCATGCGTCGAGGTGAGGCCGACTATTTCTAGCCAGAACCTCTCAGCCTCACACACTAGCTCCGGTTCCTTCCCCACCAGAGAGGTGACAGGTGACATTCCACGTCCCAAGAGCCAGCTTCTGCAGCCGAGGATCAGACCGCCAGGGTCCCCTCCCTCGGCTGCCGCCCGTTACACACAGCACCCGACCCCTTTGGCCTCTCCGACAGGTGGTGAGCCCATTGGAAGGGGGACCCTCGTCTCCTCTTCAGGCTGAGCCTGGCTGGGCTCCGTGGGTAAAAGCCCGGCCACCAGGCGCTCGCCATCGTGCCCCACCTCCAGGCCTGGCTGCAGAGTGGAACCCCGGTGACCCACGTCCGGGCGAGGGAGTCAAAGAGTAATATATATACTGTAATATAATTCTACTCTAAGCAGACAGGATTTTAAGCAAAGTTTGAGATTTATTAAAACTTTATTGAATTTGAGTACCCTAGTAAAAACCAGCCACTTGGTTCAGAGTCTTGACTCTCAGTTATTGAGAATCGATAACTGAACCTCTGTTGAAATTTGAGATTTTAACCAATCACCAACGTTTGGCCTTCCAAAAACTTTCTGCACTCTAAACAACCGTCCTTCACTGCAAAGATAGAAATGCTGAGCTAATGAAGTGCTCGTTAAGGTTAACTCAATATTTGGAAAAGCGATCTACACGGACTGAACGACTTTGAAAATTTTGCCGTTGCTGAAACTACAAGCAAACTACAATTATAAAACAGCACAGAATATCAGCATTATCATTCACAATGTCTCCTTCTGTTTGCTGATTGGCCAGGAGGAAACTAGACTGGAGGAATCCACTGGACGGGGCAGTGAAGAGACAGGCCAGGGTGGGATTTGAGCAGATGGACTGCTGAGGTTTCACACTTATTACAATTTCTTTAGTTTGTAATTTATGAAATCTTTAGTCTATTTATGGAAACACAAAAACTGGAATGGCTAATATTACCCCAAGATTTTATTTGAATCTGATCTTGAAAACCAGATGCTGCTGGAGCAACAGCATGAAGGCGGTTCTTATGGAAAAGTTTGTTTCTGTTCTATTGTGAGCTGTTAAAATCTTAGGCAAAGAACTCAGGTGGTTATCACAAGGGATCACAACTTCATCTCATAATAATGACAATCAGAATAACAAATACAATATAATACCCGCATCTTCTTGTACTTTTCATGGTGCTCTGGTTTTGTGATCCTCTTGGTGATTCCATGCAGCAGGAGTTCTCCATAACCGACCCATTGATGTGAACCACAGATGTCCTCTGCTCTGTTTGGTTCAAGCAAAAAAAAAACAAAACAAAAACGTCTCTGAGTGAGTCTTGACTAGTCCATGTCTCTGCTTCATGCCTGATGATGAAATGAGTTGAAAGACGAGCAACCGGCAGAGACGGACTGAGACTGAAGAGACAGAAGGAGACAGAGACAAAGAGGAGACACAGAGACAAAGAGGAGGCTGTTATTCCTGCATCATTACTCCAACACCCCATTTTTCCTCCACTGTCTCATCTTTTTTTTTATTATTCGCTCTCCTTCTCTCTTGTCTTTTCTATTATTCAGCCCCTCTCTTCTCTATCATTAGTTTTTATCTCTCCGTCTCTCCCGTTTTCTGTTGTTCAGACACTCAGACGAATGAGCCGTGAAATATTCGCCATCAAGACACAGAAGAGTTTCTGTGCGCAAAGTGTGTGTGAGGTGTGTGTTACATGTGTGTGTGGGCAGAAGAGGGTGGAGGAGGCCGTACACAGGTGTGTTTTGGTCTCATTTTGCCTTTGGCTTTGAAGTGTGTGAGGTCTCCTCAGCGCTGTGGAAAGTGGCCTACCTCCGTCCGATCCCGTCTACTGTGATCTGAGAAAATGCAGGAAATCAAATTGACTCCTGAAATGTTCCACCGTACAGTCGACCTGCCGAGAAACAGGCCATGTTTCAGGAGGCTCTGAGCCAGACATCACAGCAGCAGGATGACTGACTTCAGGCTCAAGGCCGAATTTGCCTGACACCTTTTTAGATGACTTTTATTAGAGTAACCCCCCCCCCCCCCCCCCCAAAAAAAAAAAAAAACTAAGCAGACTCGACTGATTCTGGGGGGTTTCTGAGAGATTTTCTGTAAGGCTCCAATGGTTTTCTCATAACATTCCGAGTTCCCTGGGAAGAACGTCATTTGGTTGAGATTGTGGCTGGAAAAGCTCATTGAACATTTGCTCATTTATTTTTGAAAACTTTTTCTCATTAGAGATGTCTGAAAGGAGCCGGCGTACAGATCATTTCTCTGTTTTTCGTGTTCAGATGACATAATGAGCCCTGACTAAAACTCTTCAAGACTTATGCTGTTTATTAATCATTAACTACCAAGGACTCTCAGTTGTTCTTCAGTTTGGGCATCGGCTCTTGCACAAGGACTTTTTCATATTTTCAGAAATTTATATAATAATTTACACTTTACTTTAAACACTAATAAAAATATAAGAACCAAAGAAAACCTTGGTAACAAAGAGAAACAGAAATGCCAATGTGCAATGATTGATTCAATTTTTCTTTAGTTCATGCTGTTTGCTTGTACATCACATGACAGATGATGCACAAGGGGACGCACTACAGGCCATGAAGCAACTATACAGTAGTGGTGTTTAGTACTTTAATCAAGTTAATTGCAGCATCTATAATTAATTAATCAAAATAGTCACATTTTATTCAAAAAACATTTATTGACATAAAAAGGCATTGAAATAGTTTTTTTATATTCTCACTGGTGGGACTCCATACAAACTTTTAATTGAGTAAATTGCGGGCTCTGTAATCACTCACAATTAATCTCATTTGTATTGAAAACTACAGATAAAAAAAGCAACATTGCATGTCAAAAGTACTTCTTAATGGCAAGTTATTACTGAATAGATAGAGATGTGATCTCAACAACAAAAATATTTAATGTTTTTAATTTGTTATTTAGGTTGTTTTTAATTTGTTATTTAGGTTTTTGAGCCAACAGACTGGAGTTATCTGTTACTCTGCTCCTGATCATTCATGGAACTTCTCTAGTAATATGGACGCTTGTTAGCTTTGCTGATAGGCTAACTCCAGCTAACGTTCTTGTTCTGGGTGAAGGGCGGGGTACCTGGGGAACCCACCATGTGCAGGGAGAACATGCAAACTCCATGCAGAAAGACCCCAGGCTGGGAATCAAACCCAGAACCTTCTTGCTGCAAGGCAACAGTTCTACCAACTGCACCACTGTGCAGCCCTCACCTTGGTTGGACCAGGGTTGTTGTTCTATCATCTCAGACTGGTTTTCCTCCTCCTTTGACATCAACTCAACATTTTCATCCAAAGAACCGCTTCTCTTTTGAAAGTTTATCATTTTTTGGAGCGTTCTCTGAGATGTCGGGTGAAAACCCCAGATTGATGCTTGGCTTGAACTTCAGCAAATCGTCTTCATAGAATATAGATGCCTAAACGTATTAAGGTGGCTATGAAACTGGTGCTTTATTATTGTTATTAAAAGCAACTAAACATAAGTACCTTATTGAAATTGGCTGGTAAATGTATCAGGTACAAACAATGCTTTTAATTGATGCATTTTTCAACATGTCATGCATTTCATCTTCAGTTAAATGGACTGAATTTATATAGCATCTTTCCAGACTTACTGGACACTCAAAGCACTTTACAAAACAGACACATTCATATCACTGCACTCAGATCAGCACCATACCAACAACAACTTACCAATGAACCAGTGGTAAGTTGAAAAAAAAAGTTCTTTCTCCATAGTTGATAGAAAACTATCAACTTATGTCAATTTTGATTAATTACATTACACCTTAAAAATTTTCACACACTTAATTGCATTTTATTTGTTTTGAGCCAGAACCTTTGATTTCACATGTTTCTGGTAGACTTTTAAATCTGACGTACAAATGACTTTTGGAAGCAGCAGTGATGGATGACGAGGTGACGGGACGCAGTAAAACACTGTTGTGTACAAATTGTGTTAAAAGGAGATAGGTACCAGCAACCCTCCTGACCCCACCAAGGGAGAAGGGTGTACAAAAAATTGATGGATGGATGGACAACCAATGTTTATGTCTGAATGCACAACACCTTGGACCTTAGGGGAGAAGGGCTAAAGCTGAAAGTGTCACTGTGGATAAAAACATTATTTTTTTAGCAGCTCGAGACAGCTTACGTTTCACAAAGTTAGTGACTGTCTTTTATTTTGTCCTTGCATTAAATATTACTTAGTATTTTATTATGTGAGCAAAATTGATTAAAATATGAAATTTCAAAGCAATTGTGAAAAAGTTTATTTAACCAGGAATAAAAGACAGCAAAAGCAATGCAACAGAAAATATGGAGTTTCTCATTAAGAGTGGAGGTGGAATTTACAAATGGGAGAGAACCACATTCCAAACAGAACATCTATAAGTGACATTTTCTAATGTAATATGCAATTTTTCATACAGTTTCTGTTGTTTCATTCCTTCATAAATATCACATTCTCTGTCTCTGTGCAAAGATTACAAGAATAGAAGGAAAGGCATTCACAAAGCAGAAACTTGTCTTCTGCTGCAGTTACATGAGGATCATGACACACCTGAAATACGAGCATGTTAGTGTTGTCGTGTTTTACATTTTTTAATGTTTTTCAGGAATCTTCAGATGTAAAAACTGTTAAAAAGTGAAAACAAGACTGTTGTTCTGAATGCTGGAGCGTGACTCAGAAACGTTAGTGTTGAATGTGACTGTAGTAACCCAGGTTACCCATCCATCTTACGCCTGGCACTTATGACAAACTGTTACCCTGGAAACATGACGTTTGCTGGTTTAAACAGAGTTTACTCATAAACATTGCAGATACTTTCAAACACACTTTTAGCCTTAGTTTCTCTCACTGAAGAAGCTTTTCCTTCAGGGAAGTGGGGTTTACTTTTATGGTGACACATGATCTTATTTAAGGAGACATGAGTTTGACATTTAAGCTGCTGTCACACTTTTCCTTATCGTATGTTGTGGTTCAAAATCAGTGGTGGAGAAAGTACTCAAAAAAATGTACTTAAGTAAAAGTACAAATACACAGACAAAAATGTACTCAAATAAAATTAAAACTACCACCTTAACAATTGTACTTAAGTAAAAGTAAAAAAGTACTGGCTTTTAAAAATACTTAAGTATTAAAAGTAAAAGTACTTGCTGAATGCATTACCTAATCCTTAATACAATATCATTAAGTGAGCCGATCATATTTAATTTTAATACATCAGTAATGTGCCATTTTAATGAACAATGCCATAGATAAATCATGTTCTTGTTATGTTTACTCATAGTTTAGACTTAGATATGTGATTCTATGCATCATCATTTCAGGGATGGAAACATCTTGTCTCCTGTCCTAACACAGCATGAACTTCACTTTTTTTGCCACTAGTGGCATTTATTTTGAAATAAATTCAACAGAAAGGGGATGGAAAGAAGGTGGGTGGGGGAGGACATGCAACCGAGGAGCCACGTAGCAGAGTTGAAGTCAAAACCACTTAGTCAAGACCAAGTCAAAACCAGCACCCCATGCTACGTCACACAAAAAAATTAAGTTTTACCTATCAAAATTGTTTCTCAAATTGATCTGAAAGATCCACATTCCCATAAAACACCAAGATATTAAATACTTAAAGCTGAAATACATTTAATCAGTAAAGATCCGTCCAGAAGAATCGGATCGTTCCTGAATGTCATATCAATGCAGACTTTGGTCACAGCATTGTCCCATATATGAGACACCTCAGTCAACACCTCCACACAACAATTCAGTGCATGAGTGACAACTTTTTTTAATCAAAGATGCAACATGTGTCTCAGTACAGCTAGCTTAGCTAGCATCACATACACAGATGTTACCTTTCTTTAAGCTATCCTTCCAAGTGACGCGAAAAGTTGGACATCTGTGAAAGCGAAGCGCTGCTAATTTTACATGTCGACATATCTTATGATTTATGCAGCGCTATTATATTACTGACGATTAGACAGACATCTTCTCCCGCTCAGAGGAAACCACTGCGCATGTCTGAAGCTCCGTGTGCAGTAAAGGTGGAGGCGATGGGTGAAAAGACATGTAAGTCACGCTATGCTTGATTTTATGCATCACTTAAGTCCCTGAACTTTAACATTTAACATTTAACTTAAATTTAAATTTTAATCGGATCAAAAATCGCAATGCGAACTTGGATGTAACATTAGTAACTTAACATTTTGTAGAAATGTAATGAAGTAGAAGAGTACAGATACCGTAAAATGTAGTGAAGTAAAAGTAAAAGTACCCATTATTAAATCTACTTAAGTAAAGTACAGATACACGAAAATTGTACTTACGTACAGTAACGAAGTGCTTGTTACTTCCCACCACTGTTCAAAATATATGTTATGTGTGCCTAAACGAGAGGAAACTAAGTTCAATTGTTGGAAGATGAGATCCTCTCACATTTAGGAAATAATGTCTTTTGAATCCAGCGTTGATGTTCCCTGTAGATCCTGGTATCGGGATGAAGGGTGTGAAATTCTCAGTGTTCAATTTGGTCAGGACAGGATTTATATTTTTTGCCCTAACCTCACTGTGTTGTTTAATTTTTTTTATAGCTTAGGAATTTCTAAACATTTTTCAAACGTGGACCTAATAGTGGTAGGAACTTTAATGGAGTGGTTTCTTTGAAAACTTTGCTTGCCTGAAAAACAGGAAACTTAAAAACATTGAATTGAGAGATTATCAAAATAACTTTTTCTCAACAATTCTCCATTGTGTTTGCTTCAGAAACAATCCAATTGTAATTTAATAGAATCATGACTAACAAAGCTGACCTCTGTGCAAATATGGTTAAAAAACTAAAGAGGAAGACCTACCTAACCCAGTGACTACCAAGAACATGGCAAGGAAACCATCCAGCTCACAGCTTCATACCAGATCCGTGGCCGTGTCCTCAGGACAATTTCTCCAACCATAAAATTGAACACCACCACTTCTGAGATCGTGAATCCCAAAAAGAAGACTAGCTTAAGCCCACATGGCGGGGCTGTGGGCTTTCCCCTATTCTTTGGGAAGTGAAATACATTGAAGTATACAAATTTCCCCCAGAAAAACTGCATTCCTGAAATTATCAACGGACGGTTTTCAGCAAGCATAACAAATGGCTAATCCCCTCTTTGATGTAAGCACATGGAGTCTCTACTTGAAAGTACTCTGGGCTTTTCTGCCAGTATCCAAACAAGGTGCAGATTCCACAAATACCATAGATGTTGAACTAAAAATCTTTCCCAAGACCTAATTCACCTGATATTAATTGTTTTTTTTTTGTTTTGTTTTGTTTCACTTCCTGGTTAGACATTACATCAAGGAGTGAGGAAGCAGTTTGTTCTTAAAGGGAAAAACGTTTGCCAGCAGGAAGAGGTGTCACCTTAAAACAGAGATGGCTAAGAGTGATAAAAGATTTCATTACATGCTCTGGAGAGGAGCCTTCCTTTAGAGTATTTATCATTCAAGGGAAAAATAATAAAAGGTACTCATTAAAATGTTGTGGTTAATTTCCCATTCAAAGATTTAGAATGAATTAATCACAAATAATTTTCAAATCCTGTTGCTGTGAGAGTGATTAGATGTTTATATTAAGAACAGAGTTACACAGGTCTATCAAAGAGTTTGGTTGGTTTGACTCAGTGCAGTGTGAAAGCGAACTTCATCAACTGAAAATCTAACATATGTTACAATTTTGGTCCCAAATCGAAGCAAATCTATCAGACTATCAGATGTGAAAACACCAGAAAACACCTCTGATACTGAAAGAAGCTGACGTTAAGTCTTTGTCCCTCAGGTACAAGTTCCACTCAACGGTTTTGTGGTCAATGCAACCTCATAATGCTTATTGATTGGAAAATGTGATTTGATTTTTGAAAATCAATATTTCAGTTCATGTCTATGGAAAAGACTAATTAAATTCAGGTGTCCTCTTGCAAAAACCCTCAACATAAGTAAAACTCCTGTTGAATGACATCCTGAAATATTAACCCAACTCACAACCTGAAGGACAACTAAAACTTCAAACATGATGTTGCTTTGGGGAGAAGCAGGAGGAAGTCTGAGAAAGAAGTGGATGTTATGGACTCTAATGGAGGTTGTGGCCATCTGGCTCCAGTTCCAATCAGCAGCGGTCACCTGGAAACAAACACACAGACAACAGAGGAGCCCAGGGAGAAGGACTGGAGATGCAACTGTCTGACTATCCTGTTCAGACATGTCTGCTTTTATTTTTAGAGGAAAAAAAAAGATCATTAAAGGAACAACTGAGCATCTCATCTGTCTTCATAATGGCAATAATTACAGGTCAAAGGTTTGGCCATTTAGGTCAAACAAATTTATATTTGTGCTCTAATGACTTTACAGAGTCATTAGAGCACAGGATTATTTGCAGTTGTTTTACCGCATGTTAAATCAAACGTCTTCTATTGCATTAGCACTTTTGTTGTTTAGGAAATAGTACAACTTAACAACCAGATTATCGTTCCATTTGTGGCTTCTGCAGAAAATACCAGAGACCTGTTGATGTAGCAACGACACGGTTCCTGGCAGAACTCAGCCAACAGTCTAAACATCAGAACACAGCGTTATGATTATTGGTTTAGTTTCTTCTGTCCACCACAAAACAACTGAATGAACAAGAAAACAACAGAGAGAAAAGATTAAAATTACAAAAAAATGGCATGAAAATTCTGTGAAGTTTAAGAATAGAAGCTTTCAGGCTAAGTTTAACAAGATGTTGAGAATTCAGCAGGTGTTCTACATTGTTAAAGAAATTTCTAAAGAGGAAAACAAATATTTACCTTTTGAAAATAGCAATAAATTGACTCAAAGAACAGAGGAAATGGAAAAAATTAGCTGGCATTGAATGTGCTGATGTTTTTAAGGTGTTTTTAGAACAGATCTATCTTCGAAAGAATGACAACCACAAAATAAATTGAATCATTTCACAACTATTGGAAATTAAATATGTGAAAGCTCAAAAGCACAAATACTCCCTAAGTTGTGTTTGTACTTGAAAGTTGAATTTTATGAGTCCTCAGTCAGAAATACAACAAGGACAAATCCAGAAGTTAGATTTCTGACTTGAAAGTCACTGAGTCTATAATGTGTGTAATCATAAAGAAAACTGTAGGGATGAATATTTGCACTACTGATTGTTAATGCCTCTATATGCCTGTGGGACACACTGTGTTGTTCAGTCTGGAGTTTGCTTGAACACATCCAATGCAGACAAATACATTGTTATCACATTGTATTGTGAATAGTAGTTAGCATCCTAACAAACGGGAAATCCCAGTGGCTTTCAACTAGAACACACTCACCTCAGGTGTGTGTAACTCTCACATCCAAGCCAGCTTGAATGCAACATAACAGTAGCTTGTTATTTATTAGACATTTTTAACAAATGTTTCTAAATAAGTTACTCTTTTGCTCATGTTTTGAGCATGTCAGGAAATTTATATATACAGTCATGGCCAAACGTTTTGAGAATGATTCAAATGTTAATTTTTACAAAGTCTACTGCTTCAGTTTTTATAATGGCAATTTGCATATACTCCAGAATGTTATAAAGAGTGATCAGCTTAACAGCAATTAATTGCAAAGTCTATATTTGTCTAGAAAATGAACTTTATCCCCCAAAACACATTTCAACTTCATTGCAGCCCTGCCTTAAAAGGACCAGCTAGAAAGATCACACCTCAGTCAACAATCTATTGCATTATCAAGAACTTCAAGGAGATAAGTTCCTTGTTGCCATAAAGGCTCCAGGGCGCCCAAGAAAGACCAGCAAGTGCCAGGACCGTCTCTTAAAAGTGTTTCAGCTGCGGGATGGATCGGGCTACCAGCAGTGCAGAGCTTCACAGTGCATCTGCATGCACTGTGAGGCGGAGACTCTTGGAGCAAGGCCTGGTCTCAAGGAGGGCAGCAAAGAAGCCACTTCTCTCCAGGAAAAACATCAGGGAAAGACTGATATTCTGCAAAAGGTACAGGGAGTGAACTGCTGAGGACTGGGGTAAAGTCATTTTCTCTGATGAATCCCCTTTCCGATTGTTTGGGATATCTGGAAAACAGCTTGTTCAGAGAAGACGAGGTGAGCGCTACCACCAGTCTCATCTCATGCCAACTGTAAAGCATCCTGAAACCATTCATGTGTGGGGTTGCTTCTCAGCCAAGGGAGTCGGCTCTCTCACAGTCTTGCCTAAAAACACAGCCATGAATAAAGAATGGTACCAGAATGTCCTCCGAGAGCAACTTCTCCCAACCGTCCAAGAGCAGTTTGGTGATGAACAATGCCTTTTCCAGCATGATGGAGCACCTTGTCATAAAGCAAAGGTGATAACTAACTGGTTCAGGGAACAAAACATAGAGATTTTGGTTTCATGGCTTGGAAACAAAGCGTCGGTGGCAGTTCCATCCTGAACCCCATTTATTTCTTGTGGTTTCTTGCATTGCTGAGCAAAGTGACTTCACAGAGCCGTGTGCAGCTTGTTGGAGTTGCTCTGCAGTGGCCAATATTCAGAAAACCAAAAGGAAACAAGATTTCAACTACTGAGCTGAAAGGAGCGGGGTAGTGAGGAGTCTGGATTTCTCCAACTGAAACTGTTCACCTCTTCTCCTCCTTGCTAACCTGAGCATCACTGGATGGGATATAATAAGCTTTCATTAGAAACAATAGGGACTTTTTTAAAATAGCAAAAATAAAGAATGGCTTTTTACCTTAATCCTGGAGGACAAGGGCATATGAAAACATAAAATAAAAGTTAAACCTTGTAGATGGGTTTGTAGGAGTTCTTTGGAGGTGAAAATATGTTTTCATATTACATTGTCATATTACAACATTTCATAAAACCTTTTTTAAGGTTTTATGAAATGTAATATTATATATAAAACATGCTATATTTTGACATTTTTAACAAGTGTTGCACAAAAATTACTCAATCATTATTTTAGACATTTTCCTTTTTGGTTGATCTGGTACAGTGAATCACAGACATCCTGTCCAGCCATCGGTTTTAAGTTGCAGTTTGTGACATTGTTGGGGGAACTGGTATGCACATTCTTATCCAGTAGCATTCACCAATTTAACAATTGAAACAATTCAGTGTCAAGATTTGAGTGAAAAAAACACAAGAAAAGCCAAAAATGTGTTTATTTTTTTAGTTTGAAATTTAAATGTTATATTACAACTATGGGCTTCAGACAAATTCATTCAAAAAGCTGAGAAGCCAGATATATAAGATAGATGTTTAAAAATATGAAAACAAAAAACAAACAAAAAAAACACTATAAGGTACTGTATATCACCCTGAAGGTACCAAAACCTGTCCAGAGCATGGAAACATAAACAGGTTTGAACTGATTGGATAGAAAAAAATAATTGGACTGTAAATGGTGATTGCATATCGACGGAGGTAATATTGCTGAGTCTGATCCGACCAGTTTAAAGACTTGGTTTTATGTTGATAGTATTGATATTGTTTTATGTAGCCTGAGGGAGCAGGGCTGGTTAAAGAGTCTGATAGCTGCTGGGAGGAATGAGGCGTCCTAATGTATCGCTGTTCCAGGCCTGGCCTGCGGACGGGCCTGCTGTTAAAGGCAGGTGAGGTCTAACCAAAGTAGGGTGTTTGTCGTCAAATGTATTGCTGCTATCTCTTCTGTAAAGAAGAAAGTAAAGACTGTTAGTTAAATGTGTTTTAGCCTGGAAATATTGAAGACAAATGGAAAATGCTTGTGAGGCTGAAAAGAAGTTTAGAGTGTTTGCTGCTCTTGGAGAAAAATGGACAGGATATAAACAGAATCTACTCACTTCAGTCATATCTAATATATTTTAATTTATCTCAGTCAATCTTGTGTTCAACAAGGTTTGTTTGTTTGTTTGTTTGTTTTCCGCATGTTTGACCTACCGTAATAGTTAAAAGGAATTTTCCATGATATAGTGATAAAAAACCCTGAATAAATTCTTGCAGCTGCCGTAGAGATCACTGGACAGTGCAGCTAATGAAAAACACTGAAACTACAAGATCATCTGCAAATGTGATCAACAACAGCAGGAGATTTCGCAGTTTGATATTATGCCTTAGACAGGTTTATCTTAGCAAGGTGATCTAATTCATAGAATTATTTTCATTTCCATCAAATCATAATGTGTTCCAAACAGTGACCGACATGTTAGATATGTCTTTCATATAAGAATTCCACTTATGCATAAAAAAGGAGAGTGTTTTATACCAATTCCTTTCTACTGCACCATTTGGCTCTTACAAGCACATACGTTCTTGTACATATGTAGAAGAGCAGTAATAAGGAAGACTGTTAGTTTCTATGGCAGTACTAAGTCAGTCTCAGCAGTGCATATTAATGAATATTGAAGTATACTTGGCATATTTAGTGTCTGAACTATTATTAATGGCAGTTAACGGTTTTAGAGGGGCTCTCCAGTATTTGTGGATTTTAGCTCTTTGTGGTCGTTGACCCTGTGAACAGCCAGGGTCACTGCTTAGTTTTTCAATTGACTATATTGACAGTAATGAAAACCTTTTTCTTTTTATTTAATGGACTTACTAGGACATATATTACTTTTTACATAATAGATGTAATATATTGTTAGCATGTTTTGTGAGCAGTGGTTTCGTAAAATGTGACTCCTGATAATTAAGCTGCCACTTCACACCTACACCATTTTTTACTAGTGCTTTTTGAATGTAAAGGTTGATGACTGAATTTTTATGTAGCACTTTTCTAGTCTCAATACTCAAAATCCTTTGTGAATTAGTATGATTCAACCAGCCATACTGACAAATATGTAAATCCACAGGGACTTTGTGTAAGGTTTGTGCCCATGTGCAGATTAACACTTTTGAGAGGAAGAAGCTGGAGTTGTGGAGGTAAACCCACAACTCTCCAACTCCAGGATGTCTAGTTTTCCCTTGAGTCTCAGCCGCCTCTGTGTGCCGAGTCATCACTTAAAGCCATCTGCCCTAACCAGTCTGGAGCCTCTTTCCATACTTGACAATACAACTTTTACAATCGCTTAAAGCTTCAACTCACACTCAGTGTCTTATCGTCTCAAGAATACTACAGTAGCCAATTCTGCTTAGATCTGTTCCTGACTCTTTGTTCTCTTTCATGCCTTTCTGTTCTATTCTGTTCTGTTGTTTAAAACTCGCTTTCCAATTACTAAAGAATAAAATAAAACCCTGCTGTATCAAATCTCTTCACTTGTCATAAAAAGTGCAAGAACAGTATAATTCTCTCCTAGCAGCTGCACAAGTTTTACAAAGAGTCTCACGTTGTCACTGTGTCTTCATTCTAATTGTGTGTGTGTCACATCTGTACTGGTTGTGGTAGCAGTTAATAACCAGCTCAGCATCCGTAATAAACTGGGACTCTCCTCTTCACAGATTCTGAACACACCAGTTGGACTTACCACCAGAGATTCATTAACTTTGTTCACGCTGTGTTATGAAATTCACACTATTTTTGACACGATGACGTCAAGATGAAATACAACCAAATAATCTTAGGAGCATTTAGCCGTTTCTTCCATGGTTATGTAAACAACACTGCCGATGTGTTGGTTAAATTAAACAGAAACTTAAGAAAATTATGCTTTTAGTGTCTGAGAATCAGCATGATGCATCTTTTGGTTGTGAATGTCGAGGCACTGTTAGCAACATGCTGTGTGCTTAAAGAAATAAAAGGTCAGACACCCAGACTGACTGATGAAACTTAAATGTTATGCATTGAAAGGCAGTGTGAGTCTATTTTCTATTATTACAATATCACATTTGGTGAATGTGAGACTTGGCAGTCTGATCACACTGGTGGTCTCAGGTCAGGTCTGGATACAAATGGTGGAAATGACTCATACTGTCCTAAATGTTTGTGTTTGGTTTATTTGTTAAAGTGGCACAGGTGATCAGCCTGTCTTACACCTGAGGTGACTGCATTGGGATGCAGTCGCATGTCATTTACCTGAAACAAACAAACTTCACAGGTTTGTTTGTTTAACGGGTGAGAGGCATTCGCAAGCCTTCCTGTTGACCGTCTTTCTTAACCATCATTCTAGATCATTTTCAGTAGTGATCAAAAGCAATGTATTTGTTTTGATCGAGCCCTATAAACGTAAGTTGGGCTCATCGCAGCTTATTGGAGACCCCAAAACCTACTCAGTCACCAGCGACTATCTTGTTGGATCGAATGCATATATGACCGAAGGCCACTCTAAAAGCAGGAAGTAGACTATAGTGCAAGGCATTCTGGGCAAATACAACCAAAGCAAACTTGTGAGTCTAATGTTAGTGGGAGAAATGGTTCACGGTCGTTTGGCAAAGGCACAAGAGAAATCCTACAACCACTAAAATTTGACAAAAGAAGTCATGCTCGGTGTCTTCTTCTGAAGTTTTCATGTTGCTTCCTTCAGTGGTTCTTGGTGCAGCATCCCCACAGGCGAGGAGGGGAACAGGTTACTCAATGTTGCCATTTTGGTCCCAGTTGAAACGAGTGGAAACCCTTTCATTCTGTCTCTGCCAGACCTGATAGTTTAGGTGGATGTCCAGACATTTTAAAGATAAATCGTTTTTTCTTTCACTCCACAAGCCACATTTTATGTTGGTGTATCACATAAAATGTTTGCATTGAGAACAATGCAAACTAACAAAACTAATCAAATTTTATTTAGAGAGGTTTGGTTATTATATTCCCACAGACGTTTTTTTTTTTTGCCTTGCCTTCAAGTGTCTCATTACCTCTGGTGTGACATGCAATCCCTCAGTCAGCAGCAAACATCCAACAACATACACAGATAAAAGTGAGGAAGAGTCCAGTGTAGTCCAGTTCCGTCTCTCCAGCAAGGTGCTTCTCAGCCTTTCTAGTCCCAGCCAGAGCTGCTGCTGTCAGGTCAAACAGCCTCTGCTTTCCTTTGTTGCATTCCTTCAGCACACCGACTCTGACTGTGCCAGCATGATTCTGTCAACCTGTCATGAAATGTGAAGTCATCCCAATGGTAACCTGCACGCTCACGTACAAAACAGGAAGTTGTTTTGGCTAAACGAAATGCAACAACTCCAGCAGCTGAGTGAGCAGGAGCAGCGCTCCCCAGAGGCCAAGCCTTGACAAGCAGCCAAAAACGTTTTCATGTCATTCTCCTGATACGAGATCACATCAGTGGGCGGTGGAGGAAATCTGCTGCGATTGCTGATAAACTCCACATTATTTTAGCTCAGAGATGACTAAAAAATGCAGCGAAACCGGAAAATTGAAGTGTACTTGTGTGCATCTTTTCATCCAAATATTGTAAAACAGAACTGGATCTTTATTATCTGACATGTTGAAGTCAGTGGAGATTTAATTTGTATTATATTTTGACGACCTGCATACTGTTATCTGTTCTCACGTACCTATCTGAGGTAATGTTTGATCATTAATGGAACAACACACAGCGCTTCTGAATCACCAATTCTAACATAGACAGTTAAAACCAGAAATTTTCAAACATCAAATAAAGTCTGAAGTTAAATCCAACCAAAGGTTTCTTGTTTTATATCAGTTAGACTCACAATTTTTTCTATTTGCTAAATGCCAGAAAACATAGCAAGATCTTTTTTTTTTACTTTCTTCAAATTAAAAAGTTTCCATACATATGGAGAGCATCAGGAATAATTGTATTTTAAACTATTATTTTTCGGATGCATTTTGGGTTTCCTTTCACAAAATGTGTATGTCTTTTTATTTGGTGTATGTAAACTTCTGCTTTCAGCTGCATGTATAAATATGCATTTATACTTTTCAATTCTTTATTTCTCCACATTAAAATGTCTGCTGAGTTTGACTTAAGCTACTCCAGTTAGCTTACGGCTGTGACACAATGTTCTAGCAGCAGTAGGTCTTGTTTGGAGTTGGAGCCAAGAGTGACGGGATTGTGATGTGATGCACTTCGACAACACAGATGTCTTTCATAATTTCATAGTTATAATTTACAGGCATTGTTTACGTATTGAAGAGGTGTGCCATACTATATATTTTGGTATCAATCCAATACATTTCCTCTATCACCGATAACAATACTGATACAGATACTTTTTATGTAAGTTTTACATAGTTTTTCCTTTTACATTTTTCGGTTTAAAGACATGATAGAATTTCGAGAAAGTGTCTGCAAAATACTTAACATATTAATATAATTTGTCAGCTTTTTTCCTAAATAAATAATGTGCAAAAAACTATAATTTGAGAGCAAATTAAAAGAAAATCTATTTTAAGGTAGAGTTGAGAAACTACAAGACAAAAATAATATTTCAAGACAAGATCTGAAACTAAAATATTGATACTACCACGCTAGGATTGATCCAATACCAGCTTGGTATCGATGTTATAGATATTTTTGGATCCATACGCCCGACCACAGATTTACTGCATCTGTTTTCTTCCGGCGCAGAATTATGTCTCAGGTCAATGATGTAGAAGTCAGATAAAATGCAGATGCTTTGAAACTATCAGATCCGTAACTAATCCAGTTCCACATATAGAAATAACTCAAATATTATTTTTTGGAGGTTGAAAAGGTCTGAATTTTGTCATTCAGACGTCCATGAAAAAGTCGGATATGGACAAAAAAATGTGGATTTGGTTTCATTGGGTTGCTGTGTGAACGTAGCATGTGTGTGCTCAAGTGGTCAGATAATTAGCATCCAAAGTAAGTCTTGTAAATACTACATAAGAATTGTGAAATTGACTCAAGTTGGAAAGAACTAGAATAAAGTTTTCTCTGGCCATTATGTTTTTATGCAGAAAGAGAAACTTAGGCGCAAAACTTATGGGATGGAGAAACGGAAAAAACGTTGGTGAACAGATAGAATTTTTCTGCAACTACTTTAAATTTATGACCTTTTGACCCCTGGCAACCTGACATAATGAGAACCACCTCCATTACCCTAATTCCCTCCAGTTGGGGAGAGCTCCACTGTGATAAGTGAAACTATCAATAGGGAGTGAATGTCATCAAACATTTGAGAGCTTACAAAAAAATTTTAAATGCAGAAAAGGTGTTAGGAGCATGGATCCATATTGATGTGTAATAAGAAATAAAGAATTATTGTTTTCCTGAAGAAAATAGATGAATACATAGGTGGTAAAGAGTAAATTGCTGCAGATACATCAGAGTGGGGTAACATTGATATGGATGCTGATATGGAGCTTGCAGAAAACACGGCGAAAATGAAACCTGCTGTCAAATAAACAATCAAATCAGTCATATTCCAGAGTCCAACTGCAGGATGTTGTGTTAACTCTCAGCACTAAAACAGCTGCAAATATCAATAAAGCTGCAGGAATGTTCATTCTGTTCTCAGACACAGTCCAACTCCAAACAGATGTTCAAAAGACAATTTTTGCTCCAGCAGCAGAGCTGGTACATTGATCATCATGGAGGAAATAAAGGAGTCAAGACTCAGCTTTGGCCTTAGCACACATCCTCACAATACATGATCAAATCCTTATTTTCCCAGAAAAATAATATAATATAATATAATATAATATAATATAATATAATATAATATAATATAATATAATATAATATAATATAATATAATATAATATCTGAAATGATGGTTTAGTCTGTAAGCTTTTGAAGGTCAACAATTTGATTTCTTTTCGATTGCGCCTTTTTGATACATTTGCTTTCATTTTAGAAAAATTTCCTTTTGATTAAAAGAAAAATTAATTAATATCCTTCCATGGTTGTTTGGCTCTTGACAGAATTTATGACAAGAAAATATATTGTAATGAAAACTCACAAGGCACATCAAGGCTTCTGAACCTGAATACATGGAGTTCACCAACTCAAATGTAAGACCTGGTAAAACCAGGTCCACTAAAACTCTGACTTCAGAGTTTGTGTTGCACCAAATGCTGCTTTAAGATCAGCGCTAGCAGGAGGTACAGAAATAGTTTTCTTAGCCGCGTCACGTCGAAGCTAAGAAAAAAAGCTAGTTAGCTGGCTAGCAGAAGTATTTTAGCAGCTAGTTAGCACTTAGCAGTAACCTGAACTGCCTTGAGTTTCAGAACGTAGAGAAGATGTCTGACTTATAGGTTAAGACCTATAAGTAACAAATTTAAGACCAACATACATTTTTAAATGTATTTAAAGGGGTAGCTAGTTATTGTGTATTTTCCAGGCACATTGTCATTTTACAGTATTATGTTCCTAAAATGTTACTTTTAATTAAACACATTGAATTTGGTCCTCTGTCTCTTTAAAAACTCCTGCACTTCCTGAATCTCTGCCTCCAGGACGTCATCCCAGCTCCTCTGTTAAACCTTTAGCAGAGGAGCCATTTAACAATGTTTTTACCAGCGTTGCTCTGAGATGTAGCTCATATGATGAGCTCAGCAGATGTTCAGTTCCACCAGGTGTTTGCTAATTGCTGTGAGTTAGTCTGTAGGAACTGAGTATCATTTTCAACTGTTGGTTTAAAAGCCTAATTGGCAATTAGGCACTTAAACTGCAAAATATATATTATCTGAAATATGGCTCAGAGACTATCATAATCTCTGTAGTGAGTCCTCGGGTTATTTGGCGTCATCCTTTTGTAAGAATTTTTTGTCAAATATCTGTTTTTATTCATTCCCGTGGTAAAACAGCAGTAGAAACTAATTCACAGTGGGAGAAATGGACACTGCAGGGCCTTACTGATGTAATTATCTTAACATGCAGCAAAAAGATAAGCAACTATTGGGTTTTCTTATCTTTCCCAGACAAAGAATCAAAAGGAGGCTGTGACCTTTTCCCTCATCTTTTACTGTAAAGCAGAAGCGATTCCATCACAGAAAAGAGCGATCAGCGCAGAGTCGGCGTCATTTTCTCCATCTTTTTTCTCCGTCCAACTTGATAAAAGCGTCCATCTTCATGGTGGTTGCAGTTTGTCATTAGTGTTAAGAAAGTACAAGCTTGGAGAAAGAACATAACCCTTAGGGAGGCGAGGGAAGGGAGATCTGTCAGTATGAAAGTCATTTACAGGATCTGCTCAGCGAGGCTGCAGAGCGGCTTCACTTCACACTTTAGACTTATCAAGCCAGTTACAAGACACGGAAAATCAAATTAGTTACAGCCGCCAGCTTTGTTCCAGCAAAAGTAATACATTTCAAGATATTGAGCTGAGCAAGACATCCTAAAATTTAGATTATTTGATGCTCCCCCCAACTCTCCTCATCTAATGTTATTTATTTGGGGTGACTACAGAGTCAAAGTGAAAACCTCAGCTTCTAGTTTGGTGTTGTCACTAGATGTTGGCAGAAAATCTGCATAATTCTAATTCTTTGACTAGGTCAGTACTGGATTCTTTGCAGTTCTCCTCCTAATAGGAGACACTGATGAAATTAAATCAAATCAGGATTGACAGAAAAAGTTGAACATTACAGCCAGCTTCAACTAATCTGCTTCACTTGTTAAGTCTTGAAACCTTTTTCATGATTGGATCATTTTTACTTTTTTCTCAATCATCCATCTCTGGATTTGTCCAAATGCCGGTTACAACACAATGAAAAGTTCAAAGACTGAAAAAAACAGACCGCAAATCTGTCTCAGGGGGACCAGGAACATGTCTGCCCAGGAGGGGTTTTGAGTAACTTACAGATTCAGAAAGATAATTAACAATTATTAACAATTATTAACCAATGTTTATTAATTATTATTGGTTAATAATAACCAATTATTATTGGTTATAATTAATCAATAATAATTTTTGGTTAATAATAACCAATTATTATTGGTTATTATTGTGAGTCAAGCCGATAACGAGCTGCTGTGAACTAGTATCCCTCCACCGGAGTGAGGTTTTTAGTATGAGAAGCCCCATGGACCTTACCACACGGGCCGCGTTTCATTGGCTTACGTCACAGTGCAGGTACTATGTGCTTGACCCAGTGTTGTGTTTCAAGACCACCTAACCCGAGACCGAGTCAAGACCAAGACCAGCGCCGCGCTCTACATATGAAAAAATGTGAAATATGATCAAAATTACTTAGCAAATTGATCTCAAAGAGCCATATTCCCATAAAAACATATAGATATTAAATACTTAATAAATTTAACCAATATTAAATTTAACAAACTTTGTTCTGCTTTGCTTCTATCTACGATCCGGGTTGGTCTCTTGCCACCCCTAAAACGATAACGCCCTGGGTGTTTACCCATGTTTCTCATGTCAGAAACCACCACTGTCTGCACCATTAAACATAGCAATTGAGGCAAAGCTCAACTGAACACTGACCAAGGAGCAACAAGCTAGAATGAATCTATGCAGCTGACCATAGACAACAACTTAGCCTTTAAGCTACTTGTTAACAAGCTTAAGGTGCTGCATTGATATTAGCTAGCTAGTCATCTTTTAGCTAACTTTACCTGGATCAAACTAAACTACTAAACAGTCTGTTAGTTTGGGGGGAAAACTGTAAAAAGTTATTTGTGTTTTGCTGGTTTGTTGCCATGATTCTAACACACCAGTGTAGCTCTGCAGAGCAGCAGCTGGTTCCTTCACAGGTGTAAACCCAGCGTCGTAGCGCTCATGTTGCGTTTAAAGGCGGCTCGGAAAAACAGGCTACCACATATTAACGTATTAAACAGTTTTAACTGCTGATAAAAGTTACAGAGGACACGGATATGGGAAGTGTAGAAGCCCCTACTGTATCAAATTGACAAAGGAATAACAGAGAGTTGGCCGTTCTAAAGTAAAAGCCCAGTGCATACAGCGTTCATGTTTTTTTGTTTTTATTTTTCATCCACATGGCTTCCCGGGCCCAAACCCTGCAATGGCACGGCGCCCCCTGTAGGGCAGCGTGTGGTAATCTGATAGGCTCTCAGTGACACTCCAGTCCTGTCTAATAAGTAAAGACCCGTGCAGAGGAATCGAACTGCTCCTGAATGTGGCATCACTATATTGCAGACTTTTGGACACAGCTTGTCTCATATGTGCAACAAGTCAGTCAAACCTCCGCACAATAATTCAGCGCAGTGAGTGACTTTTTTTCATCACAATGTTTATGCGTCTCTATACAAATAGCTTTGCTAACGTGCGAGTGAAAGGTGAGGGGGGCGGAAAAACATAAACACCTAATTGGCAAGTCACGTTATTGGTTGTGTTTTTATCGGTGCGTTTTGCATCCACTGAAAACAAAGATGCTAACAAATAAACTGGACAGTTTGCTGCATGTTTAGTGATATTTTCACAGTTGCGGTCTTGATCGGTCTTGAAATAAAATGCCGAGTCCTCAGCGCCGAGACCGAGACAAGACCGAGACCAAATGCGGTCGAGTCCAAGACCATCAAGAAATGGTCTCGAGACCGGACTCGAGACCAAGACCGGATTATGTTTGATTCATGTTTCTCTTCTGCGGCTTTAAAAATGTAAATTTTTGTGTTAATTGATTTGCTAAAGGGAATCATGTATTTGAAAATAAATTAAAACATATTATGTGGGCAAAAAATTCTGTAAACCACATATGTGCTACCTCTATCAAAATTGCTGACATTTGACATGCAAAAAATCTTTCAGATTACATAAGTACCTTAGCAGGTACTTCTCTCACTTCAGGATGACACAGGGACACCTCTATAAGACAGCTTTTAACTGAGGTTTCACATGTGCTTTACAGGATTTTTTGCCTGCACAGTAGATTAAATTTTTTTCAGCTACATAATGTCGTTTTGCAAATTAATTAACACAGAGCTTTAGCCTCATAAAACTGCCGGAGAGAATCTTGACGTGTCAATCAAACATAAACCGAAGATGTGCTTTTATTTTGAAAAGAGAGCGCCATAACTTGTGCTGTCGTGCACAATAAAATTGAGTGCAGGCTGGCTTTACTGCCATTTCCAAAGAGGCGGCTAGCTTTACCCCATTGATAGATGGGGTTTCCGATGCTGGCTGTCGGCTTCTAAAGACTTCTGATAATACTGACATTACTGTAGGAGCACTAACGATGTCATTTAAAATATTAGTTTCCTCTGTGAGTCACTGCCGCTCAGCTATTTTTCCTGTCTGTGAAAACCCGCCCACTCCTTTCTGGGATCCAATCAGAAACTGAAATTTTAAGTTAACTTCCGTTGCAATGGACCTTCCACAGGGGCCACGTTTCATTAACTAATGCCAATTTTACATCACAGCGCAGCTACCACGTGCGTGACTGTCTCACAAACACAAGCTACAGTAGTAAACACACTTTACAATGTACATTACATTGTGGACTAGCAGACCGGCAGAAAGTTTTTGCGTCAGGAATAAAAAAAGAATGGTTCTCCACCGTCAGTGGGGTATCTGCACAGGCGATGTCAGGTATCCTGATCGTATTTGTGGAACTAAAATTCACAGATTTCCAAAATCTGAAACGGAATGACTTGTTTGGATCAAAGCTTGTCCACGACCGCATTTGCAGCTCAACCGTCGTAGGATCAATAAGAACAAAGGAGTGTCTGCTGGTGTAAGTATTATTGCTTTGCTTTCTTTGTGTTTAGTGAATGAAATAAAGAAAGTCAATAATAAACACATCCTTTATGAAAACCTCTTAGCCAAGTACAGCTTAACGGCAGTACCGATACAACTTCTACACTTTGAAGCCTGTCTGTTACACAGTCTTACGTTAACTGAACAGATCAATATGCAATGTGTACCGTATCTGACATACATTAAAATTTTATTTTACCTGAAAAGGCTTTTTACTAAACTGTAATCGTATTAGCCACCAAGTACCGTGTATCAGGTCTAGGCACATTCGAACATTTGCCAACAGAAATCACCCTCAAAACCATGAATGCCCAACTTACCCAGCCTTGCGAGAACAATAGGCGTCAGTGATCTTGTCCACAGCTATATTTATGCTGAGGGTGTGAGGATCTGCTGTGTTCCTCATCGACCAGTAGCGTTTAGCTGTGACGCGCACAATTTTGGAGGCACTGCGTGGCTCAAACATCTTGATGTCCTCCAAAAAAAATGACATGAACTTGTTGGTTCCCCTGTCCATTGTCGAGCCTGATATTTTTTGAAAATCCAGCAGAAATGCTACACTAATCCACTCAGAAATACTCTGCAGAGAGTCAGTCGAAATGAAATTACACATAGAAACTAAGCACCGCGAGGCTTTGTTTGTGAGACATGCAGTCACGTGAGACTTTCAAGGGGCGTTTCTGGGCGGTGCTTGGTAAGGTCCATCAAACTCTGTAAAAGAGTTTGACTGTGCATGTAAGAGAGTTTGATAGTGAATGTAAGAGAGTTTGTAAGTTTTGGCTCATGGGGCCTCTCATATTTTAGGTCAACATCGTAGTTGGATTAATCTTCATTACATAACATTGAGGTGTTAAAATTTTCAGATTAATTACGCGTCAATACGTTAACATTCACAGCTCTAAATAAACAACTTTTATTTTCTGCTAATTTGGCTCTAATTTGAGCTAATTCGTAGAATGTTCCGCTGTCGTTTGTATCTACGGTCTCACGTAAACACGTTTGAAGAGGAGGTGAGTGAGACACAATAAGCTGCTTTCAGAGATAATTTTGCACACTTACAACCTTGCAGTGAAAGCTGGTAAGCTGCCTGGCTTCAGGAGGTCAGTTTTTCTCCTCAGCTGACATCAGAGAGTCGCTCCTGTGGGTTTTGAAAAATTCATTCACACAATAGGTCAGGCAATTTCCACAAACCCTTCCTCAAATCTCCCCCTAAATTGGATGAAAAAATGCCGCGATTTTCTCGTGGCAACAAGCGAACATGTCCTGTTGTTTTCGCAGTGAAGGCTGCACAGAAAAAGCTTCTGAACTGTAATGTGTTTTAATTTTGAGATTACTGAATGGCAATTTCCAAGCCGCCCAGCTGGCCATGTTTAATGGACACGGAGAGCCATCTAATGCAACCCCACGACATCTTTAATGACCTAATGCAAAGCAATGCCATCCCTGATTAAATACTGCAAATGTAATGTTTCGTTTGGTAATAGAATAATGCAACATAAATTTGATGCTTAATGGAATTACGGTAGATGCTGTAATCACTAGTCTGAGGATCTAATGCCGACTGAAACATGGTGGGCAGATTTAATAGTGCTGGTTTCTTCCCCCCTTTGCTTCAATCTGTTCTTTATCATCATTTAGTCTTAGGTTCTTCCTCTCCGGAAAGCTTCAAGTTCATTTTTCTGAGACAAAATTTTCTGGTTAACTGAAGGTTAAGTCGCAGATTGATTTTTTAAATTTATTTTTTGCTAACTGTTAAAGATTAATCTGTCTTCCAACAGCTGTGTGTTTGTCAGAAGCTTCTGGACTGTCAAAATATTCAGAGAAGACCTTGAGTGAGTAAAGGAATGAAAAAATATAATCGGTGAAACTGAGTTTGATTTAATATTTTCTGCCTGAGCAATGTTTGCTAGTTCTATGTTGGAGTGTGTAGGCTGATTTCTCTTCTCCTAATTCAATAGTGCATTAGTCTTTAACTATTCAGGCTGTGAAACAAATAGAGAGCAAAAGATCACGCAGATAATTTCATGATCATATTTTGATCTGATGCCAGTGGGTGTTTTCTTCATGGCAGTGAGGTTCTCACTGATGTGATGATGGTTATGAAGATGATGGGTCAGTGGGTCTTCAATGACAGTAAAAATGGAAACGGTTGCTAAGAAATAACTGTGTGGATGTGGAAAGCTGTGTGCAACTGGATAGGCTTTTAGGCTAGTTGCTGTTTAAAGAGGCAGTATTACGTAAAGTCAACTTTTTTGAACTTTACATCATGTTATAATGTTATTCCCTCATCAAAAATATACCCGGAGTGTTGCCTTAATTCATTCGTGCATGTTTGAGAAATTTTTAATCTCCATGGCAACCATTCAGCTGTGCAAAATGCCTGGGTGGACCTAACTTCAGAGCTTCATCCTCACACAGCAGCCCTCCTCCACTCAGCTCCTTCAGACTAGCCAGAGCAATTAGCAAAACACATGGTGGAACTGCACATCTGCTGAGTTCTTTACAAAGACTACTCCTTAGTGCAAAGCTGGTAAAAGCAAAGTAAAACAGTTAAAGAGTTAATAGAGCAGCCATGTTACAATGACTTCCTGAAAGCAGAGTTTTACAATGAGCAGCTTTGAAGAGACAGAGACCCTATTTCAGTGCAATAAATTAAACCAAATTTCTTTTAAAGCAGATATAATTTATATAGCATTTTTGTAACAACTGAAGTTAACATTGTTGCATGATTGTGCTATAAAATGGCCAATTTGTCTAACTAGAGCTAGACAAAGACATACACAAACACAGAAAGTAATCTCAGCCATGTTGAAACCTTTGGAGTTAAGTATATGGTACATGTCTGGAGTTGGATTATTAATAGTGAGTGATTAAAGCTTGATTTATTGCTTCATACATCTGTGTGGTCTGCAAGGCACCCAGCCCACGGTTAAATTACCTTATTTCAGCAACCATACTCATTTATACAGAACAAAGTTTCCGCAACGTGCACCTCTGAAATTTTGTAACAATTCATACAATCCCATACTGAATAGCATGGTGGAAAGCAAGACCTTCTGCTACTGGAGATTTGCAGCTCTTGGAAAAATCTATTCAAATTAATTTAATCAAGGACAGCACATTAAACAATGTCACATGTTAAATAGAGCAACCGTTTTGGCCACAGGTTTTCTAGCCACATGATTTGAAACACATATCATAACTGGTTTTGAAATGAATAAAGCAGGACAGGATGGAACAGTTCAACATGAACTTCCTGGATTATGCTGTAAAGCCACTTTTTTCCTCCAGAAAACCGAACAGTTTAAATCAGTTCTACCAATTGAATGTTATATCAGAAGCTTGCTAATTTGTGGTTGTGTATGTACGGAGGCTGGACTGGAAAAATACACAATAAATTTAAACTGATGCATTTATATAAAAAGAAACAAACAAAAGAAAGATAGTGATGTTTTTGTTTCTTAGTCATCCCACTCTGAAACAAACACTTGGTGCAAATAAATATTGAAACACCAAAAACTGTTTTTGTTGCCCATTTCTTTTAGTGTTTATGCTGTTTAAGTATCATTTATCTTATGTTGTAAATTTGCCCTTTTCTGTTCTGTCTCCTATTGTTATTTTTCAGTTTTTTATATTTCATTTTAGCTTTGTGTGAATGTGCATCCATTTTCCTTTATCTTGCTGCTGGTGCGTTTCAATAACCTCACTTTGGGAAAATAAAAGATATTTCTGATCTATTCTAAATGATGCATGGACGGACGGACGGACGTCCATGCATCTGACTGACTGACTGACTGACTGAGTGCCAGTACACCCCTCTGTAGAACTGCAGGCATCTGTCTCTCTTTGTGTTTGTTCATCTTCTCACTGGTCAGTAGTTGTTATTGAAGAACCCATTAGCTACTGGAAGCCTAAGAGACACCATCACCGTATATGGGAAAGGCCTGAACACACACACACACACACACACACACACACACACACACACACACACACACCACACACGCACACACAGACACACACACACACACACACACACACACTCACACTCTCTCTCCATATGACAGGTAACAAATTAAAAGCCTGAGTAAGATGAATATAGATCCCCATAAACACATTTTACTGCATATGCTGCCTCTTACTGTAACTCACTATCCCCCTACACAGTTTTGTTTTCATTTTAATTTCATGACTAACTTCAAGACAGAGCCATGATTTATAATTATCCAAACAGGATGTGAAGGGTAGTTTTCAGAGTTTATTTTGCCGGTCATATTTGGTCCAGGTTTGTTCAGTCTCACTTTGTGTCTCGTGGCTCTGACTCCATCTTCCTGTTTGGTCCAAAACCATCTGCTTCCATGCTCTGGGTATTGTTTGAAAGCAGATATTAATGTAGGTTGCATCAGCTTGGAATTAGCTTTAAGATCTAATAAAAACCTCTTACAAAGAAAGGATGTCCAGAGACTTCCAATCATATTTTTTTATGTCTGTAGTCTGTTTCCATTTTTAAATATGACTGGACGGTAGTTATCATGAAAAAAATCTGACTTAACCCAGAAATGTTCTGGCAGCGGAGAGCCAGTTTCACTTAGCTAACTGTGCTCATGTTAAATAAATCAAGCTCTTTAACTAAGTACATACTGTTGCATTAAATCCCAAAATATAATTTACTGATGTCCAAAATGTTTACCATCATGATGTAGAGAAGTCAGAAGAAACAGTCAGCGTTTATTTTTTTTTCTCTTCTGTTGCTGAAAGAAAAAAAGTTATTGTGATGAAAATAGTCAAAATCTGTTAGGAGGTTTACAAATATTTTCATATTATAGAATTAAAAATTCAACAAAATTTTTTGTAGAATTTTTGTCATGATATTAAAAGCTTAATACTTTCTGTTTATTTCATTTTTGAATGTTATGTTTTCATTTGCACAATATGCAACCAACAGGCTCATCCAGCACATCTCCCAACCTGTTTGGTTAGCAATGTCCTGTTCAGTCTCCATAGAAACCAATGTCATAGCCAATGAGTATTTCCTTCTACTTTCATTAGTAGACCAGGTTTTAAATTATTCACTTAGCATCAAGTTTTCTTATCAGACTTTCAGCTTGTTGTATGGATGGGAGAGTTTTAGCTGTTAGCCTCCTAGTCCATCCAGCTGAATTCAGACTTGTTACCATGGAGACATTTAATGTGCATACAGCTAATATTTTACCAATGTATGCTTAATAAATAAATGTGAAAACAAGATGTTGAAAATCTTTGGTGTAATGTTATGTGATCATGGGCGTATTTTTAAGTTACTATTCCCACCGTAGAGGAGAGAAGCTGCTACATGCTTAAGTTCTAGATATTTACTAAAGTCCTCAACACAGAAAAAAAGTCAAATTAATCTAATAAATCATTTTTCATGTTTCCTGTCTACCTCTCTTACTTGTAGGATGAAGGAGACTCCAAGTTTTACTGTGAGCTCTGCAACAAGCAGTACGTGAGACAGCAGCAGTACGAGAACCACATTAACTCCTACGACCACCATCATAAGCAGGTGAGTCAGCTGGCGATAAGGAGGCGCACAGAGGTTTCCTTCATCCTGCCAGGCAGCAGAGTGGATTTGGTCTGAACCAGCTCCGGATGAGACCAATCAACTCCGAACACCAGCAGAGGGCGGGCCTCGCAGAAGTACTCAAACCTTTTCAAGTTTTGCCACATGTTGTCATATTACAACCTCAAACTATGATTCATTTCATTGAGATTCATATTTATTTATTTTTTTATATAAAAATCCATACTGTTGGATTTTTATATTAAAAAAATCCAACACCTAAATAAGTTTTAATGCAATTATGTTTAGAACTAATCTGAATGGTGATTTAGACTCTGGAGAATAAACGGCATCACATAAACCAGTGGTCCTCAAACTACGGCCCGTGGGCCAGATCTGGCCCGCCTCCACATTTGGTCTGGCCCCTTGAACAATACCAGAAAGCATTTAGATTTTTTTTCATATACAGTATTTTTCGGACTATAAGCCGCTACTTTTTTCTTAAGCTTTGAACCTTGTGGCTTATATGTGGATTTTTATCCAACCACCAGGGGTGGAATTGAAAAAGTTTAGCAAGAATGTACATCTACCAGGACATGGCCAACTTTAAAAGTCAAGAAGAGTAAGCAGTCAAGTGGCCAGCTTTAATTCTGGATGGAGGAGCAGCAAAGATCCATTCCTCAACAGGGATTGTTGCATTTTGCAAATCTGGCCTAATGTAAGAGTAGCAAGAAGAAAGCCATTGTTGAAAGAAAGCCATTGTATGCCTTGTTTGCATACAATGTGCAATTTTTCTAGTCCACAAAAATTTATGAAAGACGAAAGTCCAATTAGATGATACCAAAATTGAGCAGATCAAAAATGCGATGTTTTCACATCACTGTGAAAACACCATCCACTTTTTTTGGCTTTCCTTCAGTGAGAATATGGAAGTCAGTCGGAGTTAATGGGGTTAGAATATTGGAATAAGACTTGTCAGGCAGAGCTTCACTCTGGAGAACAGGTCTGCAGTATTCGATAATTTGATTCAGGAGTGTTGGATCTCGACTGGAGTTGTCCATCCTGCCTGAGCTACAGAGGATCACAACTTAATCATGTTTTATGTCTGGTTCACACAGCAAGATGTTTATTCTGAATTTCTTCTTCTGGAAATCTTAAGGAGGCCACAACTACATGGATGGCTCTTTAGATAATCCTAAGAGACATTCCCACTGTGTGTGGTGTGTGAAGAGCGAACCGGTCCACTCAGAAGGACATCAGGACTGCTCAGACCTCAAATTGGACATATTCAACCTGATCTCGTGTAGCTAATCAGAAAGCAAAGGAGCAGAATCTAAATGACAGAAAACACATACGTCCAATCGGTGGCAGGACTTCAAAATTAATTTTCCCAAATATTTTCCCTTCAATCTGACGTAGCTTGAGATATTTTGCAAAACAAATTGGCCAAAGTTTTTCGACATGCAGATGTGAAAAGATGGTTGAGACATACCCAAGCGCTGCAGCTGTATTTGCATGAAAGGGTGCTTCTACAAGCCCCCAAAATGTCTTTTTTTCACAATTTCACAATTATGCAGTGGTGTGTGTCTCATAAAATCTTATTGTACTTACACTGAAGTTTGAGGTTGGAATGTGGAAATGTTTAAGGTGAACGAATACTTTAGCAAGGCAATGTGTACAGAAAAACATTCAGTCTGTGTTTCAGTTTTTCAAAGATTTCAGTCAAATCAAAGAATCAAAGCATCTACTAGATTTTACCTAACGGTACACAGACATTTTTTTCTCTCTTTTCTTTTTCACCATTTTAAAATCTTTTCAGTTTCTGGTTTCTTACCCAACCATGGTTTGTGAGTGGAGGGCTGAGAACTTGCAGCTGCTCTGATCTTTTCAAAATTATAGATGCTGGGAGGCATGTATTTGCCACAATTATCATTTGTTCACTTGCAGGCCAATGAAAGAGCCATAATATTTGTCACAGTTAGTGGCGTGTCAGAGTTATTAGGTTTTTTTGGAGGACAAGGAGCATTTAGGGCATATTGTTGGAGACTGCAACATTTGCAGGGAATGGATTTTCCAGAAATAATATTCTCCAGCCTGCACACATCCAGTCATGCCACCCGCCTTTCAGTTCATGGTCATCCTTTTGGAGATGATGAGGTTTTCACTCTTCTCTTTGAAATGGCTATATGTCATCAGAACTGGTTTTACTTTTGTGACAAATGTGAATGTTCTGTAGATCAACAATAATACTCAGTTTGTACAGAATTGTTTTCTTTGCTCACATTTAACAGAAAAAAGACCTGTGATTTAGTTGCTTATTTTGCAAGAAGTTGAAACAAAAAAGGGGAAAAAATGAGGTGTTTCTATCCAAACCAGATGACTGATGTACACACAGTTGTATGAAAAAGTAGAACTGAAAAAGTAGATCTGAATGTTTTCTTTCACACTCAGATATTTCCGATCATACAGAGAACCAGATTAAATACATAAAGCAGTTTTCAGATGATGATTACATTCATTACAAGAACAAAATTATTGGCAACGACTGTTATCAAGTATAGCAATATTTCCTATCTAGTCTTTTAGGCTAGATAGGAAGCTGCAGGGCAGATGCTAACTTGAGCATCATTAGCCGTTATGTATTTCGCAGAAAAAAACCAAGAGGACATGTTGGGATTTTGCTGCTTATTTCACAAGAAGTTGAAGTTTACTGCAGTGTGAAAGCGCCTTCTGCAGGAACGAACGGAATGGGACGGAATGGGTGTGGTTCACATTACAACTTGCGTTCCACCCGACCCCAAGCGTTCCAGCAGCTGATTGGCTGATATAGAGACGAAAATCAGCGTCTGACTCCACAACAACCAGCGGCCAATCAGCTGCTGGTTCTAAGCAGAAACGCTTGGGGCCGGGTTAACAGTTGCTACGACAACAACAATGGACGACATGGATTTAATTTTGCTGCTCATCAACCTCATACAATTAACTTCCGCCAACAATCTACCCTTCAGAAGACAAAATGCTGCACGACTTCTACGCATTGCAAGGAGAAATACCGAAGAAAAATACCACTCGTTACAAAATACAGCGAGAGCCAGCTGTCAACGGGAAATCAACGTCTGACTCCGTCTGACACCAGCGGCCAATCAGCTGCTGGAACGCTTGGGGTCGGGTGGAACGCAAGTTGTAATGTGAACACACCCATTCCGTCCCGTTCCGTTCCTGCACTGTGAAAGCGCCTTTAATACACAGTTCTCTGAAACGTATAGTTTGTCACATTCAAATGTTCCCTATGATACAAAGAGAACCAGATTAAATACATGAAGCAGTATTCAGATGATGACATTCATTACAGGAACATAAGCTCTTCAAACAAGAGCCTGGATAGCTTTTTGTTAGCTTACTAGCTTCTTATCTTTCCTAAATGGCTAGATGAGAAGCTGCACAGCAGATAACTGTAGCATCAATAGCAGCTGATATTCTAAAAACACTTAAGTGTTTATGTTAATATTACACACACCAAATATACCTTACTATGCATTAATACGTAGTGTCTTAGCACTACAGCAGTAGCTAATGTCTACAGTCTATGTTATCCTTTGGCCAATTAGGGCCAAGGGAAATGAATAAATAACCTGGGAACTGAAGAATCTGGGAATATTGAACCATCAACCGATGCAGGTAGAGGTTTTTACATGGGGGAAATATTTTGGCCACTGTTCTACAGGTAATGTGTGACTAAATTTAGCCACATATTGTAGGGTTTTAAAGTAGGTTTAAAGGTACGGTGGCCCTGAGGTGCAAAGCACTAGAACATTAAGAAAAACACAACACATTAAGAAAAACACAACACATTAAGAAAACGGACAAGGTAGGTCCCAGTGGAGACCTAAGAAATCGCTGATTGGACTACAGCTCGTTTTACTTTTGAACCGGAAGTTTTTCTGGAGACCCTTTTCACAGTGACGTCAGACAATGGCCACCGTAACTCGGTGTATCTTTACTTCTGGAGTGATTTTGCTTCGGGAAACTTGACTGAAAAATTCACGGATACTCATTATCTTAAGGATATAATAAAAGGGTAAGGTTAATAACAACAGCATTTAAGTGTTAGCCGTTATTAGTCATTGTCAACCCACCATTCTCTTAACTGTGTATATAATAAATAACCTCAGACCAGAGAGTAAATCAGCTAGCAGCAGCTTTAGCCACAGTTGGGGACATATAAACACGCTATCTGTCAGTGCTATAACGTTAAAATGTTCACTTTCTGTATTAACTTTATTAAAACAGTATTTAAGTCTTAGCCGTCATCAGTCGTTGTCAACCCACCACTCTCCAACTGTATTTAAAGGAACCAGCCTCCCGGAGAGTAAACCAGCTATAGCAGCAGCTTTAGTCACAGTTAGGAAACGTCAGCGCTGTATTGTTAGGTTTCGCCAAAATCACTGACATCTTCCAACACTTCTTAATGTGTTGTGTTTTCTTAATGTGTTGTGTTTTTCTTAATGTTTTGTGTTTTTCTTAATGTGTTGTGTTTTTCTAAATGTGTTGTGTTTTTCTTCTTAATGTGTTGTGTTTTCTTAATGTGTTGTGTTTTTCTTCTTAGTGTTGTGTTTTTCTTAATGTGTTGTGTTTTTCTTAATGTATTGTGTTTTTCTAAATGTGTTGTGTTTTTCTTAATGTGTTGTGTTTTCTTAATGTGTTGTTTTTCTTAATGTGTTGTGTTTTTCTTAATGTGTTGTGTTTTTCTTCTTAATGTGTTGTGTTTTTCTTAATGTGTTGTGTTTTTCTTAATATCGTTGTGTTTTCGTAATGTTGTAGTGCTTTGCACCTCAGGGCCACCGTATAAAGGTGCCAAACATCATCTGAATCTTTTTTTTTAGCCATTACGCCTCCAATGTCTATGGGTCCAGGTGTGGCAACATAAAATGTGTCCAGAGTAACAAGTGGAATGTAAAATGATTCATTACAAAAGAAAGTTTCAGAAGACAATACAATTTAACCTAATTAATGCAAAACAAAAGGGATTAAATTCAAGAATGTCAAGTGCAAATTAAAGTTACAAAATGTCCAAACAAGTCAATTCAAAGTAAACTCAAAATAACCCAAAAGGGGGGAAAGAACACAAAGGGAGCACAAACCTCCCAAACAAGCTACTTAGCAGAACAAGCAGAAACAAAATGGTTCAAAACTGCCATCGTAGTTGTACAAAATGGTTCAAAACAAACTGCCCAAGCAGTTCCAAACACCAAACCAGGGGGACAACTTTACAAAACCTCTTCCAACTAGCTGGCCCACTGGAGGAATGGATTTAGGATTGGCTTGACAATCCTGTGCTGGTCCAATGGTGTAGCTGTGCTCCTGCAGCCTTCAGGCAGCCAATCAGGAAGGTGCGCTCTCACAGCTGATCCTGCATAACAAAAAGGGGGCCTGCACAGCCTCAAGAGGCCAGGGGCCGTAACAGAGCTGTATTTACCTTTGTTTTGTGGATAGATGCTCAAGAGAGCTTAAGCTTAAGGTCACCGGCTGACGAGCAAACATTCTTCTTCAAAGAGGAGAATTCATCTTTCCATTTGGTTACAGCAATTTGTCCTGGAAACTCCAGTTCATCACACTCTTCTTCTGTTTGGCGATGATTGCTCTTATTTTTGGTTATGGCCTGTACTGCATCAAGTTCAGAAAACTCCAAAGACCTTCACACCCATTCACGCACACATAAAGCCTGTTGCAGTAAGCAATAACATAATTCATTGCATATCAAATTAAGACAAACTCAATATTTTCAGTTAAATCCTTTTTCCTTTTTCTCTCTTTCTACCACAAACTGGATGACAGATTGTCATTCTGGTGGTTTGGTCTCAGCCAGGCCTTTATCTGAAGAAGAATTTTGATACTTCATAATTCATTTATTTGTTGTTTTGGTTGTTTTATTTATTTTGGATATTTAAATTGTTAAATGTTCACTAAAATTTAAAGTTTACTGAGCTTTGAGTGTTCTTGTATTATTATGCCATTACAATTATGATATTTGAAAATTATCTCAAGGCAACAATATTATGGTTTGTTGCAATAACTTCAGGAACAATTTATCATCCAGCAAAATTTGTTATGGTAACAGACCAATCAGGTTTCACTGATGGTGAAACCTGAAGGTTTGACAGTAATCCCTGAACTCAGCCTCCAAAAACTGTTCTAGTCAGAATTTATCATGTTAAAAGCAGAATAATTACATTTACAGAATTGTCCAGGACCAGATTAGCTTGGATAACATTTTCCCTGAAAAATATTTTGATTTGTTCAAAATGCAGAAAAATCAAGTAAATCAATATTTCAGTTCTTTTTTGTACTCTGATTATATCAGTCAAGAGACTGACTAATTAGATTGATCATCAGATTAATTAATATAATCTGATGATCTGTAAGAGGGCAGATACTTTTGTTACAACACTGTAGATACTACGCTCATGAACCTTACATTCATTGTTCTTTGGGAGTCCGTTTGCTCATCTGATGGAGATGAAACACTCCAACTTGAGCTTCTTTTGTTTATTGACTTTGGCCCTTTGGCATCTCCACCAGCTAAGTTTATTAAAAGAAAAAGAATTTAATAAATGCAGCCTTGGATTAGGGAAAGTTGCTGAGCAGAGGCACACACAGAGCCCTTGGACCGGCTCATATTATTATAGACAAATAAGCAGAGGGAACGTGCAAAAAATCTCATCGCTAATGAAGCGAAATCCTAATAAGTATCTGCAGAACAGTGCGCTGATTTCACATTTTAATAATGCATTTGTTCATTAATTCCTACACAACACAGCTGTGCAGTAAATTCCACACAAATGCTACAGTAAGCCTACAGTATAATTAACAAAGCAATTTAATTTGCTGCTTAAGGGGGGAGGGGGTCTTTAAAGAGCCTGTGCCCAAGGGCTCATCGTCTCATAATCAGCTCGTGTGCTGCATGGTTTCTTATTTGATTGATGAATATCTAAAGTGTTTTCTAGGCCCAGGCTGCTGACACTGTGTAAAATATGAAAAGGAACAGACTTCTGCTGTTCTTTCCATTTAACCCTGTCAACAAGGTGACCAGGCTGTTAAGCTCAGGATAGAAGTGTTGCTTTATCTGACATTTTTAGCAGGGATAAAGTGAGAAGGTCAGATTTATTTGCTAGTTTAGTGTAAACACTGGCCCTCCTAATTTTGACTCTTAGTGCACACACACATGCATGCAAGCACACACGCACACGCCACACACACACACACACACACACACACACACACACACACACACACACACACACACACACACACACACAACACACACACACACAAGCTTACATGTGACACATGGAAACAGACACCAACAAGTCGCTCACGCCTAAAACAGCAGATGTTTATTTTTTCCTTTCATCACTCCAAGGTTTCATATACTAACTGAAAACATGTCAGTTTAACCAACTGTTCCTCACATTGCTGAGAAAACATGCGTCAACAGTGACTGAGTTTACTCATTACCAGTGGAAGTTTTTTGTTCATTTACTGTTTTTTAAATTGAAATAAACTGAATAAATATATATGTCCTGTCGTCATGCATCAGTTAGCATATCCTTTTTTGAAAACATTGTAATTACAGATCACAATGCATCTTAACCCCTTAAAGCAGCAGTATGTAACGCTAACATTTTTTTTTCATGTTTATTAAAAACATGAAAAATGTCGATATACTGTTGTCACAGTATGAGACAAATAATCTGTGAACTTGGTGTCTTTTGTGTTCCACAGGTTTATCTCAAAGATTTTCATATAATGCAAACAAAATGTTTTGAGAAAATCAAGAAGTGTAAATATGAATGTGTCTTGGTAATGTAACATGCAAATGTATTTTAAAAATCATGTGATGAAAAATGTTATGTTATGTTATGTAGAAGTCAGCCAAATGAGCATGTCCCCACTGACCAATGTTCATTTTTCAATTACTATAAAACAAATAAAAATAGCCAGTAACTGCAAGTAATTTGTACCATTATAAACATTTTTAGGTATACTTTAACCTAAATGAAAGAAATATGAGAATAATACATAAATTATATATAAAATAGCACTTTTTAATCCTGTCCCTCAAGTTTTGTTCCACCCCATAATAGCATAATAATTCCTCCTATTTATAAATAATGGTTCAGTCCAATTTCCTCTGCACCCCGAAATTGACATAACTGAAGTCTCTTCTTGCTTACACTGTAAAGAGATCCGAGTTTTAAGAAAGTTTCTTAGTTATATTTGGTTATTTTTTACCCAAATATCGTCATTGTCAAGCTCAACCTTTCAACCCTGTTGTGCATTTAAATGATATTTATTGTTGTTTGGGAAAAGTAAAGAATGGTCTTTGAAACACATATTCATTTCTTGTTTTCATCATATCATATGCTGCTCCATATCGTAGCTGATGTGGACTTATGGCAACTTTTAGTGAAAATCTTCAACCCTATTACAGAAACAGCGGTTTTGTTACAGGGTTGGACGTTGGATTGTTGTTAAGCCAGGCAGAGTGTTCAACCCCATTACAGTCTGGTCAACTTTTACAATGGGTTCAACCCCATAACGTGATACATTGTAATGTTTTTTTTTGTTTATTTATAATAGCAAATGTTAGGCTAATATTTGTTGGACTGTATGCAAAGTTTAAAGAATGATTCAAAAACATAAAAAAGCCTGATTTAATTTTTATTTTTAAGTGTATTTTCATGATTTATGAGAAGCTCTTTTACATCAAGTTGCCATATTCTACTCATCAGTCTAATTATTATGACTCAGAAACAAATAAAATATACTTACAATTAGTTATTTTGATCAAGGGACAGGTGATCTCAAAGGAACTGGAAGAATGAGTTTAATTGTGTTATAGAGTTATACTCATAGAGGAATGAAATTATCCCGTTACAGGGTTGAATTTAAAAACAACCTAAGCAGCAAAGAAATTTGTATTAATATTTGGGATTTCATGCATAAGGTGAGGAGACATATTTTCTTGGAGATTCAAAGAGCCCTTCAATAGACGCAGTGTTAAAAACCAAAATTTTTTGTGGTATATTTTTAAGTGACCATAGACCCCAAAAGCACCGAATTCAAGGAATCACCTTTCTACTTCCCCCTTAAGCTACTGTGTAGTCTCCAAAATCCCAATCTGAAGCAACCAATCAGAGCCAGGAGGAGGATCTTAGTGCTGTCTATCAATTTCCTGTACGCTGCTCATTGTGCAAATGGTGGAGAAACAACTACCCTATTTTCCAGACTATAGAGCGTACCATACTATAAGCTGCACCTACAATTTTATTTTTAAAAACTGGAAACGTACATATAAGCCACACTGGGTTATAAGCCGCTGGTATCTCTGCTGCTCTCGGTTTTCCATAAGGACCCAGCAGAGGGCTGCATCCTAATAAACCTCCTAGATTTATTAAGGACGCGGCCCTGCATCTCCAAAGCGGAACCATGGTTTCGTTCACGCCGAGTTTACATGCAGCAGCTCTATTTCCCTCCTGTACTGCCAGATTGATAACCTCCAACTTAAAAGCTCCATCATATGATTTTGAAGAAATTTCTCCATCGTGCCTGCTACTAGCATGTGGTTGTTCTAAATGAGAGTCAGCACTTTTCTCTTTGTGTAACGGATATTAGATATACAGATGAAATTTCTGCTAAAATATGTTCACAATTATCCTGTAATTAGTGGTTTTTGGCGCCCCCTACTGGTTACCTATAAATTGGATGAGAAACCAAAAAATTCCACAGTTGGTTCAGCTCTGTTGTGGTAAGTCAACAAATCCGGTTCTCTTCTAAAATGGTGTTGGAGGTTTGTTCAGGAGGGTGACTGGAATCTTTGTTGCATTGCACAGGTTACATAGGTTGACCAGTGGAGAGGCTCACTGCGCCATATGTGTTTTATCAACCACTGATTACAGATAATTATGTTATATTAAATGCCAGTAATTTATCTTGTCAGATATGTGTATCAGTTTGTCAGTTAGTTTGTTACATTTATCAGTTTGTCAGTTGTGTTTGCCATTCTGTTTGTTTGTTGGTTTCTATGGCAACATGACATGTTTCTCTTCCACTAATCCCCAGACAGCTTTTAATGACTGCTGTTGTATTTCAGTGATTCTTGAGATTAGGGACAAAACAGGTCCTATGGATAAAGCGCAAATCTGGAATAAAATATAATAAAATATACACAAAATATATTTTTTTCAAATATCTGACTGAACTAACCTGGGCCATGTGAGCACAACAATGTATATTTTCCAAGTATTTGCTGAATATTTTTTTATTTTAAACATTGTAGTCGGTGGATGATGCCTGTAAAAGCCTTTGTCCAGGAGCAGAACTCAATACATTATAATAGTTTAATTAAAGAAATACTAAAATTATATTATGACAATTAAGTATAATTAGTCATATAAATAATTATAAAGGTATCAATAAATTGAATTAAAAATCATTTTTTTATATTTTCCAACTCCATTGAAATTTGTCCCTAGTTTTTGTCAACACCATCAGAAATGAAAAGAATGTAAAAAAATCAGGCATTATTGGGGGCACCAGAACTTCTGAGGACCCCATGACCACTTCCTGTTTCTTCCTTTGCTAAGAGGGCTAGTTAGCTCTGGTTAGCTTATGTTATTTTTAGTTTTTTCTTCTTTTTATTCCTAAGTTGTTTGTCACAACCATGATCTGTCAACACCATAACTGACAATTTACAAAACTTGATGAAATTTTGTGAAATAAAAGCTTAATTTTAGTTTACTGTAAAATTTCATGGACCTGATTAACTACTAATATAGCCTCCTTCAGAATAGCATCATATAAATTGAGGTAGTTTGGCTTTTTGTCACCTCTGTCAGATGTCAACTCCATCAGAGTTCTTGTGACTCTTTCAGTGAAATTGTTGTCAAATCTCACTTAAATGTGCTAATAATTCATTTTAATGTATTTGACATAAATTGCATTACTTCACATGTACCAAGTTTTTAATTTTACTCACTAGTTTGTCACCACCTTCAGTTTTGCGTCAACTCTGTCATGTAGTGTCAACTCCGTCAGATGGACTTTTTATGGTTTTTGTTTTAAATAATATTTATTTTGCTTCTTGAGAAGCATTTGTCTGTAAAATGAGTCTTTAAAATCTGTAAAATATCACTAATAGGGTCATTAAAAATTATTTTTTATTTATTTTTGTCAGATGGTGACAAAGGTCAGGTCAATTAAAAATGTAATTTTTTAAATAAATGTTGCAACTGGGACCCTGCACCTCAGCATCTTTACATTTCCAAAACATTATTTGACATATTTGTACGCATAAATTTGAGAAATAACAAAAAAAAATATGGGAAAATTAAAACCCATTTTGTCCCTATTTTCAAGAATCACTGATTTATTATTTATATATATTTTTTTATTTGTATTCTAAAACTATAAGATCAAATGGCCTAGAATTTATTATGTCGGAATTCACTATAATTGTTTGTGAATCACACAGTTGGTTCAGCGCTCTGTTGTGAGCTGTGGGTTGACCGGTAGAGAGGCTCACTGCGCCATATGTGTTTTATCAACCACTGATTGCAGGTTGCAATAAATCACCTAAAAACCAACTAACCGGCCTCCGAGTGTGCATAACTGGACGGACGGGTGAGAGAAACAGAGCTGTCACATTTGTTTTCCAATTTTGACTTCCAATGATTCACTTCCTGCTAAAGAGCCCCCTGGTGGTTGAAGAGAAATCTACAGAAAAGCTGCAACGGGCTATAATTCAACCATAGATGATGGTAATAAGGGCTTCAGATTTCACAGGTGAGGAAAACGTTTTAATTTAAAGAAAACATTGAACAAGTGAGCCGTGGGTCAGTTATACTAACTGTTGCTGGCCTGGTATTGACTTTGATAACCTTAACATGAGCTGCGCAGTTCGGTGTGTTTTGGTTCCGTTGGCACTAAAACAGGTCAACCCGCCACCAAGTCATCAGTAGAGCAGCTGGTTAAATCAGCTAATCAACCACCGCTGTGCTCAGGAGAAACTTATTAATAATCACAATATAGACATTAAGCCTGACAGACCGAATGTTCTGTTTTAGTGTTTTTGATACTTTTTTGTGTGGGAAATGTTTGTTTTTTTGGTGTTGATTCCTTGATCGGTAATCTCTGCTCTATCTGCTCGTTGAGCTGTTGTTTGTTGGTTGCCATGGCAACTTGTCCGCGTAAAGCCGACATGCACACAGAGTGAGAAAAGGCGGAATAAAAGTGGTTGGAGCTATTATTTCTTTATCCATTTGAATGTTGTACCTTTTTCTTAAATTTCTATTTTTTGTATTATTTACAGAGTTTATTTGTAGGTTGATAATTGTTGATTTTATTTATTTATTTATTTTTTAATTATTTTCTTGTTTATTTTCTAAATTTAGATAGGAAGTAATGTGGGTCAGTCCACTTTCTATAAGTTCAGGGGCCTGAAGGACCAGCAGGCATTTGGGTTTCAGCCGATGGTTTTTTCCAGAACAAGAGTGGTAGCATGAGAACAAATGAAAGTTTATCTCTGTAATTGTTTAGTGAAAGAGGAAAATGAATCACCAAGATCAATTAATAAGTTTGGACATTGAACCTTGTTTTGCCCGTGTTGAGAAACTTGACCCCAGTGCCTCAGTAGTGGCTTGGTGGAACTTTAATTGGATGTTTGGCTTGGCAAACAGTCAGAAGTGGTTCTGTTTGGTTCTTCACCTGTTTATCAGCTTTATTGTACCTTTATTGTGGCTCACTGCAGTCGATGCAATTCCTAAAACAAGCGACAAAAACTGAGCTAATCCCCTGTCTTCTCAAAACGTGGTGATATTTATAACAGTCGTCAAACTGCGGCTCCTACAGCATATTTAAAATAAAACGATTGACCCATATAAGCAGATATTCGCCCTTTCTTGGACAGAAGAACTAAAAGAAACTAAACTGTTTATAGATTTGTATCATGGAGAATTTATCAAACATCAGTTTTCTAATCTTTATTTTAAGTCGTATTTAATAGATATATCAAATAATAAATGATGGTGCTACTAATATTTTTGTGACAGATTTCTCCTTGTCCTGTATTGGGATAAAATGGTTTTCTGGACACAATGCATGTCAGTTGATATGCGTGTCAGTAATGCATAACTATTAGCAGGAGTATGAAAGACGTGAAAATAATTAACTATACTACATTAAGAAATTGTATTTAAGCCTTGGTGTTACATGAAGCTGATTTTGAAACAAAGCAAGTTAAAAACAATATTTTGTATTCTATATACAGTATATATATATATATATATATATATATATATATATATATATATATATATATATATATATATAGACTTACTGCCACCCCTGAAAAAGTCCCTGCCACCCTCTTGCCATCCCATAAATATTTTTCTAGATCCGCCCCAGGATCTGTGTATCACTGTATGAAAGTGTGTGTCTCGGTCAATGTGGCTCTAATGTATAGAACGGTCACTATGGCAATAAAAATGCCATCTGAATCATTAAATTCAGTCCATATTCCACTTATGTCTTCTTGATTTTCCTATGCAAAGTCTTTGACTTATAATGGCTCTTACCATTTACATCCAGTGCTCAGCATCAATGAGTAGACTCCACCGGATGAGTCAGAAAACCTTTAGTTTCTCTTCAGAATCAACATTTCCTATGGGGTATTATTCTGTGAAATACTTCCATAAACATGGGCCATTGATTGAGAAGAAGATTTGTTTGTTTGCGTAGACAAAAAAGTTATTTATCTCAGAAATTCAGTCAATGTTGCAAAAATGTCTATACCACAATTATAAACCTGAATGTGTGAGTCTAATTATTCATTTCAAAGCTGTCCAGCAGACGTAACAAAGAAACCTTTCTGATTTCAACAATGGCGTCACATGGAAGAGAAACGGTACAAAACCCGAGAAGGAAGTGTCATGAATCTTTAGTCAACCTCTAAATACTGTAAATTAAAAGCAGAAGTCACTTAATTAGTAAATAAAGTTAAAAATCTCTAATATACAGCTGCTGGTTAAAAAGACTTTTCACTAAAATACGTTGTTTGTGGTTGTAACATAATGGAAAAGTGACCAAGACACTTTGGTTGTTTCTCAACCTTTTTCGGGCCAGTGTCCCCCTAGCCTTTATCCAGGTCCCTCACCGACCCCCACCAAAGAATTTGTAGGCTACTTTGCACTGACTATTATTTTATCATTAATATTACTATCACTATTGTAGATGTCTTGATTTTTATGCTTGTTTCTGTATTTATCATCAAAAATAATTTCCCAGAGAACAAAAAAGTCATAGGAATAGGAATTATTTTCACAGGCATCTACGAAAAATGTAATGAATATTCAAGTTAAAATCAGTAGGCATAACAGCAGCCAATCAGAGAGGATAAATATATTCTTATTCTTTGTCATTTTCTAGTTGTTAAATATTCCACAAAATGACCAGATTAAAGATGAACAACATGCCAGTTTAAACTTTGATCTATTTGCAAAACGACTGAGCTCTGCAACATTAAAACATGGATAGAACTGTAACTACTTTAATCATGACCATATAGCTGCACAATTTGGCATTTAGAAAATAAATTTGCTTAATTAACGGAAACTGAGCAATTTTGAAAAGACTTTCGATAAAACATTTTGGCTCTAGGATGAGGTAATTTTTTTTAGCCGCATAGAAACTGGTTTATTTTGCAAAACTGCAAGGAAAAACTGTTTTCACCTCACAACAGTCACATGATTAACTCCCCAGATGTTACCACTGGCACAAACCATGAATTAGAAGACAGGCTGCAGTTGGAGGATGATGCAGCAGGTTCTTAATGACGTATTGTCTGAACAAACATATCCATGTGTGATTTTAATTGCATTTCTTACTTAACAGAAACACCATAATTGTAAAGGATTTCTGTCTATTTAATGACTTTCTTATGTAATTAAGAAAGTCTTTAAACAGACACTAGTATCCAGGAGGACGGTCTTAGTGCTTGTATGCTGCTCACTGTGCAAATGGTGGAGAAACAACTAACTGTTACAGGAAAACTAGCTAACAGGTGGATAACTGTGCATCTGGAATAACTCAGATGAGCAACAGACTAATCTTATTGACTTGAATCATTGGACTTGTTTTAAGAGTCTGCTTTGGAACCAGGTCTGCTCTGACTAGCCATTTGTCAGAGCAGGCCCCACATTTAGGACGCTCACAACTAATAAATACTCCGTCCAACCCCACTTCAGTATTAACCTTTGAACAAAGTCCAGAATCAGTATGAATTTACTTCCTACTGGTGAAGAAACCTGAACATATGATGATGTAAAGTTCCTAAAAGTTTAATTTGTGATGATTTGTTCACATCTCTAAGATTGTACTTTGAGATATTTGGAGCTTCTGATTACAGCCTGCTGTGAGCCCTGCTGTCATCTCCTCCTCCCCAACACAACATCCAAACCATCCATGAAATGCAGAGGCTACATGCAGCAGCAAGCGTTAACAAACCCCAGTGCAGCTGTCTTCCAGCCTGCCTGCTTGCATCTGTCTGTCTATTTTTGTTCGCTCGTCCATTTGCCATTCCCACTGCCTGCCTTGCTGTCTATTTGTCCGTCTATGTGTGATGTGAACTCATCCCTGTGTTATCGTTATCTGTGACACTCACACACTCACAAACACACACACACACCACACACACACACCACACACACACACACACACACACACACACACACACACGCACACACTGCGCGGGCACACAGAATGTGTAAGTAGTTTGGGTTTGCAGACGGAGCTCAGTAAGTGAATTAAGCTGATCTGGACTGTGCTAAAGCTGACTCTGCTGACTTAGTGAGCACCAGTGGCAGCTGGTTGTGAGTCTGTCAGATGGGACTCGACTGCACTTAATAATTTACTAATAATTTTAATGGTGTGCATAAAATTTTAAGCATCTTGAAACAAAGCTTTATCTGTAAATATTTCATCATTATTTTGTTCTATGTGAAATAAGGGGGGGAGTTAAACTTACATAAAGTACAAGCTTTCTGTAGGTTGTTTCTCAACAAAACCTATAGAACCTATAGCTGGTATTTATTTTTCTAAAAAAAACTACTTATGTGCCACAAAACAATTGAAAATATCAAATGAAAATATATTAACTTAAATCTGTGTGACTAAAATGACATTCAAACTTAAATTCAAAAATGTAAAAAAGCAAATCTTTGATCTATCTGAACTACTTTGTTGAATATTCCAAATTACATAAAAATGTATCTAATACAAATAAGAAAACTGTCATGATTTATCAACACATTGCTTAGTCCTTACTGTTTTAAATATGATACTGATGTTATGTCACACAAATGCCATATTTGTGTGACTTTTTTTGAAAGTTTTTTTTTACTTTGTTTACAAAAACTAATCTTTTCTGAAAACTGTAATATTGTCATATTTTCTTGCCTGACTGGTTTTGTACAATATTCATGGCTTTTCTAATGATGAATAAGTAATAATAATAATACAAAATCTTGGTAGTATGCCAAAACCTTTTCCTTGCACAGCAGCTAGAAAATAGCATTTTCCCTCTGACGGTAGTTAGCTAGGTAACCAGCTGGCTATCTGGGTAGCCATCTAAATAACTGGCTAACTACCTGGGAAGCTAGCTAGATTGATAGCTGGCTATCTGACTAATTAGATTTGGTGTGAAACTAATTAGCACACGGTGTGCTACGTGCTTCAGCTCATGAACACCAATATCCCTGATCCCATCTGATGAAACAGATAAAGACAAGTACCATGAAGTCACCATGGGTAATTTGTGGCTAACTCTGACATGATAATGGTAAATATGCTGCATTAATGCAGTACTAATTAGGGATGCCACCTTTCAGAAATAAAAATAAGAGACGCCCACCACGGCACATGCCATCCTACTCTCAAAGGGTGGGATGGCCACTGCAGTGATAAATAATATTTCATGGCAATACTTTTGTTTTTAAAAAGTAACCCATAGATCGTTCATGCATAGAGTACGCCAAAATTGTACTCAATCAGAGCATATCTTAAGTTTAATTAAGCAAGTGTAAAATGAATTTGGTAAACTGCTCAGCTACTGAGTAACTGATCATAACACCTGATTTAATAGTCAAAATGTGTCCTCAAATAGGGCTCGAAAAGCATAAGTAATTTGAAAGGTCTGATATTGTGAAGCGTATTACCAAAATATTTATACAAATAAGAAGTTAAGGTTGGAGGCTGGTTCTTGATCAAATTTAACACTAGGGCCAGGGTAATCAGTGCCTTTTTGATGGGGACACTTAAAAAAATAAAATAAAAAAACAGAGCAATATTTTATCATTTGATATAGCAAGTGAGCCAAAGAGCAACTTGTGTCTAGAAGTGTGGCACCATAATTTTTAATTCAATGTTAAAGTAAAATTGTGAAGGTTAAAAAAATTCCACCACTTTTACAGAAGAAATTATGCTAAAATGTCTTTTGTTAAAAAAGACATTTATTTAGCATAATATCTTTTGTACCCTGTTGGCCCCCATGTAGATCCGCCCCAGGGCTGCAAGTCTGTGTCTGACATTAATAACACTTTAAGTGATCCGTCAGATAAGGCTTCTGCATGTCGGTGTTCCCGCTAAATCCTGAATATACCGAATTTCTGTTGTCTTCACCCTTTTATCGCAGACTGTGGGGTTTTCTCTGACTGGGAACAAGAATACAACTTGTTGAATGTGACAGGTAGCCAATCAGAAGTCAGTGACATCAGAACGGAGGGGAATCCCAAACAGCTGACATATCCAGCCTTACCAAGCCCCGCCCAGAAACGCCCCTCAGACTACATGTCTCACAAGCAAAGCCTTAACGTGCCTAGTTAACATGGCGTCGACTGACTCTGCAGAGTATTTCTGAGTCGATTAGTTTAGCATTTCTGCCGGATTTTCACAAAATATCAGCCACGACAATGGACAGGGGAACTAACAAGTACATGTCATCTTTTTTGGACGACATCAAGGTGTTTGTAGCCACGCGATGCCTCTAACATTGTGCGAGTTGCAGCTAAATGCTACCGGTCGATGAGGAAAACAGCAGATCCTCACACCCTCAGCATAAATATAGCTGTGGACAAAATCACTGACGCTTATTGTTATTCTTGCGAGGCTGGGTAAGTCGGACATTCATGGTTTTGAGGGTGATTTTGAAATGAGTGATTTTTGTTATTTGCAAATGTTCAATGTGCCTCGGTCTGCTCTGATAGAATAGTGCAGAGCAGCACGCTAGCACTCGGTACTCGGTGGCTAACATGATTACAGTTTAGTAAAAAGCCTTTTCAGGTAAAATAAAATATTTAATGTATGTCAGATACGGTACACATTGCATATTGATCTGTTCAGCGTAAGGCTGTAAAACACAGGCTTCAGGATGTAGAAGTTGTATCGGTGCTGCCTTTATGCTGTACAAGGCTTAAAGGTTTTCATAATGGATGCGTTTATTATTGGCTATTTTTTTTTCATTCACTAAACACAAAGAAAGCAAAGCAGTAATACTTACACCAGCAGACACTCCTTTGTTCTTATTGATCCTACGACAGTTGAGCTGCAAACGCGGTCGTGAAAAAGTTTAATCCAACTTTTTCCATTTCAGATTTTGGAAATTTGTGACTTTTAGTTCCACAAACATGATCAGGATACCTGACATCGCCTGTACAGATTCCCCACTGACGGAGAACCATTGTTTTTTGAGTCCTGACGCAAAAACTTTCTGTGGGTCCACTCCACAATGTATATTGGCTTGAGTTTGTGAGACGGTAGCCCACTGATCGCTGCACTGTGACGTCTCGTATCTCAACATTTAACAGCCAAATACGGAACGATTCCGTATTTTAAGGGACGGGTGGCGACCCTAGTACTAATACTCTGTAAAGGCTTCAAAGTGTGTTCGGTGTGAGGCTGAGTGGTTCTGGTCAGTGATAATGGTAATAACTAACAAAGACTTATGTGTAAGTAGCAAAAATAAAGATACTGGTAACGCACATAAATAGAAAGACAGTGATGTCTGCAATGGATTGAAAAAGGTAAATGTTCTCGCTTTAGTTTAATTACAGACTTTTTTATATATATTAGCCTCACAACTTATTTATGTTAGCAAACTGCGTGTAGGATTTGTCTTACAGTAAGACATGTGCTTGTTCCACAGCGCCTGAAGGATCTGAAGCAGAGGGAGTTTTACAGAGCGCTGGCCTGCAGGAGGCAGAGGAGGCGCAGGGAGGAGAAACGAGAGGAGAGAGCGCTGAGGAGAGTTCATCAGCGTGACGCGAGGCGAACCGGAGACTGGTGAGCAACATCCATTACTTCTTTTGTTTACACTTTAATCCATTTGTTGTTCTTCTGGTGCACAACCGTCTCCCACCACCGCAGATGTTGGCCTGCTTTTTGAATATTTTAGGCAACTTATGTAAAAATGTTGCTTCATTGTGACGAAAACCCCCTTTTTCTTTACAACCCTGAGTTAACGTTCTTTTATATCGCCATATATTTAATGTAAGTAATAATAAATCTGCTCAAGCTAATCACCTGACCCTGCAGCTCTGACTGCATTCACTCCATTATTTCATCAGGCTGACATTTATGGTTTCCCTGCATTGTCCCAGCTTTAATCAGCGCCCTTTCTATGTAGCTTTCTATGAAAAAAAATGTTTGATATGTACTCAGCACCAAGCAGCGGGCGGAAAAGGTTAGGTGAACATTTATTCAATGTATTTATTTTTATAAATAAATATATAAGGTGGAGCCCAAAAACAGAAGTAAAATGCTTGTGATTGTTGAAATTTGGAAAACAGACTACATAAAATATACCCAAGATGTTTTGTGTCTAACCGGGTTGTATACTGTTAAGCAGCTGGAGTTCCCTTAATTTACTGCTAACATTTTGACATGTCACAGCAGGACACAGACGGGTCAGAACCAAAACCAGCAATAATGGCGAGGTGCACTTCAGGAGGCGAAGTCATCAGAGTTTTACATCCTCACTATGAGGGTCTTGAAAACAAAGCTGCCAGAAGGAACTCGGGCGTCGTGAATTGTTTATAAAAAAAAATCAAAATTTGCACATTTAAGGAGATTAACTCATAACCTTTCTTAGCTGCTTGCTTAAAGTTTCTTAATTTTCTATTCAAAATTTAAAAGAAAGGTCAAATGATTTCTGTATATTTACAGTTAATTACTGGACTGACTTATGTGATTATATAAAAAACACATATATGCAAAACAATCAAAACAATCAAAAGCAAATGATAAGGTTTCTTTTGCAATTAAAATGTTATTGAAAAGTCTATCACCAAGTTAAAACATATCATATAGATTAATTGCAGACAGATGGGTGTTTGAACTTTTAAAATGTTGTAATAAAGACAAATAAGAAAATGTGAATTAAACGTGTTTCAATGTATTGGTTTGGAGCAAAACCTGCCAGGCTACACAAACGGTGCTTCCTTTGGATGTTGATGTGACGGCTGTAATAAACAGGAAGTGGGGATTGCTGTGTATCTTCCCCTCTGCACTGGAAGATTGGACTTTGAACATTTTCCAAGTTTCATAATCTTAGTAAGTCACAGAGCCACGAGTGGATGGACCAGTTTTGAGCATTATCTCTTTAATGGAAAAGCTAAAAATCACCTCAAGAAAGTGTAAAAATGTTTTGGTTATTATTTGGTTGGAGTTAGTTATTATGGATTTTTCCATCAACATTTTTTAATGTTTGTAATGCCAAGGGAGGGGACCCTGGTGGTCTGATCCTCAACTGCAGCAACTCTTGGGACATGGAATGTCACCTCTCTGGTGGGGAAGGAGCCAGAGCTAGTGTGCTAGGCTGAGAGGTCCTGAGAGGTCCTGGAACAGGTCCTGACTGTTGTTTGTGCATGCGGGCCTAACAACACATATGGACACCCTTATGCCTGAACACGGTGTTCGTTATGGACAATCCGTGACAAGCACAGAAGTCCAACAACAGAACACCACTCAAGTTCAGATCGGGGGCGGTGTTCCTCCCAACCACACCCTCCAGGTCTCACTGTCATTGCCCACGTGAGCGTTGAAGTACCCGAGTAGAAGGAGGCACTCTCCAGTACCCCCTCCAAGGACTCCAAGAAGGGTGGGTAATCTGAACTGTTGTGAGGGTCTGCTGGGAACATCTGGCGGAGTCCCCTGTGAGACGGAGCTTTAACTCCCATCTCCGGCAGAACTTTGAACACGTTCCAGCTTGGGGGACATTGAGTCTGAGTGGACCATGTTCCATGCCTCCATTGCCGAGTCGGCTTATTAGAGCTGCGGCCGCAAGGTTGTCGGTGCCTGTCGCAGTGGCAACCCCCAAACCCATTGGTGGACACCTTCGGTGATGGAGTCCTATCAGGCCTTTTTTGGCCTGTGGGACTCCAGAAGCAGCCGATGGGTACCGGCGGGCAAAGCGGCATGCGGCTCGGGTAGTTGCTGAGGCAAAAACTTGGACGTGGGAGGAGTTTGGAGAGACCATGGAAAAAGACTTCTGTATGGCTTCAAGACAATTCTGGCCCACCATCCAACCTCTCAGGAGGGGGAAGCAGTACAGCACCAACACTGTTTATAGTGGATGTTGTGAGCCGGTGGGCAGAATACTTTGAAGACCTCTTCAATCCCACCAACATGCCTTCCACTGAGGAAGCTGAGCCCGAGGACTCTGGGTTGGGCTCTCCAATCTCTGGGGACGAGGTTGCCAGGTTAAAAAACTCCTCGGTGGCAGGGCCCCGGGAGTGGATGAGATCCGCCCGGCGTTCCTTAAGGCTCTGGATGTTGTAGGGTTGTGTTGGCACACGACACTACAATATCGCATGGACATCGGGGGCAGTTCCTCTGGATTGGCAGACTGGGGTGGTGGTACCCCTGTTTAAAAAGGGGGACTGGAGGGTGTGCTCCAATTACAGAGGGGTCACACTCTTAAGCCTCCCTGGTAAGGTCTATTCAGGGGTTCTGGAGAGGAGGGTCTGTCGGATAGTCGAACCTTGGATTCAGGAAGAGCAGTGTGGTTTTCGTCCTGGTCGTGGAACACTGGACCAGCTCTACACCCTCAGCAGGGTCCTGGAGGGTGCATGGGAGTTCGCCCAACTGGTATACATGTGTTTTGTGGACTCAGAGAAGGAGTTTGACTGTGTCCCTAAGAGGCTTTGTGGGGGGTTCTCCGGGAGTATGGAGCACCAGCCCCTTTGATACGGGCTGTCAGGTCTCTGTATGACCGGTGTCAGAGTCTGGTCCTCACTGCCGGCAGTACGTTGGACTCGTTTCCGGTGAGAGTTGGACTCTGCCATTGCTGCCCTTTGTCACTGATTCTGTTCATTATTTTTATGGACAGAATTTCTAGGCGCAGCCGAGGTGTTGAGGGGATCCGTTTTGGTGGCCTTTGGATTACATCTCTGCTTTTTGCGGATAATGTGATCCTGTTGGCTTCATCAGGTTGTGATCTGCAGCTCTGGCTGGAGCGGTTCGCGGCTGAGTGTGAAGCGGCCGGGATGAGGCTCATTGATTAAAAATCTGAGGTAATGGTCTCGAGGCGGAAAACGGTAGAGTGCCTCCTCTGGGTCAGGGAGGGTGTCCTGCCCCAAGTGGATGAGTTTAAGTATCTGGGGATCTTGTTCACGAATGAGGAAAGAAGGGAGCGGGAGATCGACAGGTGGATTGGTGCAGCGTCTGCCATGAAGCGGCGCTGTACCGGTCCGTCGTGGTGAAGAGAGAGCCGAGTCAAAAAGCGAAGCTCTCGATTTACCGGTCAATCTACGTTCCCAACCTCATTTATGGTCATGAGCTTTGGGTCATGACCGAAAGAACAAGGTTACGGATACAAGTGGCCGAAATGGGTTTCCTCCACAGGGTGGCTGGGCTATCCCTTAGAGATAGGGTGAGAAGTTCGGTCATCGGGGATGGACTCAGAGTAGAGCCGCTGCTCCTCCATGTCAAGAGGAGCCAGTTGAGGCTTGGATATCTGGTCAGGATGCCTCCTGGACGCCTCCCTGGTGAGGTGTTCCGGGCACGTCCCACCGGGAGGAGGCCTCTGGGAAGACCCAGGACATGCTAGACGGACTATGTCTCTCGGCTGGCCTGGGAACGCCTTGGGGTTCATGGAGGAGCTGGAAGAAGTGGCTGGGGAGAGGGAAACCTGGGCCTCCCTTCTTAAGCTGCTGCCCCCGCGACCTAATCCCGGATAATGCAATACTTGAAGCGCAGTGACCGCCAGAATTTGTCAGGCTCACATTGTGAACAAACGGTTCAGAGTGCATGAAGTTCGGACATTAAACCAACTAAGAATGTCTGGAATAAACCGGCAACAGCCGTCAGAAAGAGTGACTGTTTTATTTTGTATGTCAGCAGTTAGATGGTGTCATAACATTATGGGTTCAAAAAATGTCTGGTTAATCTGTCCACCTCCACAGATGCTGAAAGCCAAATTCCACACTTCATTTCATTATTTTAATTAAAATTTCCACAAAGGTGAGCCAGTCGTGTTAATGTATTCAAATGCAAACACTTTAAAGAAGTAATATTTAAAGTGAGTGGCTGGGTCGAAATGTTGTGTCTGCAAACAAAATTTCAGTTCCCCCAGCTTTATTAATCAAAGAGGAAACGGAACTGTCAAGGCTTTCAACCTGGGAAATGAATAAAATGAAATTCTGGAAATATGAGCAGAGATAAGGCATTAGATACCAAAGTCCAGACCTCTGGGTAATCTGATCTGGCCTTTGCTTATGCAGGAGAAATGAAGAAGGTGGTTACCTGGAAAACCTAATGCTGTTTATCTATTAGAGTCAGATTAATAACAGAGTAAAATGTGTCCCAAAGTAAAGATGTTCCACTTTCATTAAGTTAAAAAAATAAATAAATGTGTTTAGAGCAGCAGTTGTTGCAGAGCCTTTTCTTAAAAAAACAATAAAAAATAAATATGTATATAAATATACAATAGGGATTGTGTGTTCATTTTAAAAGCACATTTTATTTAGATTTTTTTTGTTTGTTTGCTTGTTTTAATAAATCTTTACACCCTATTTGATCTCGATGTTTGTGGAAAACGACTTAACAAAAAAGTTCTTAGTTTCCAAAATAATGATGAGAAAAAATAATAAATACTCTGGATACTTGTGTCATTTTGTTGTGTAAATTGAATGTAGGATTTATTTATTATTTAGTCAGATACTCGTTAAGGAAAATTTTTTACATATATTTATTTTGTTGCACATAAAGACACGTTTTGTGAATTTATTTCCTAAAATTTGTTTAAAAAGATGCTAGTAAATGAATTGTGGATTTAAGAAATAGCTCCGATTTATAAGAATGAAAAATGCAACAAGATGAATACCAAATATGATGGTATGCAAATACACTCAAACAACTAAAAGAGCAAAGGCATAAAAAAGTAATAGTTCAACACTGTAATTATAAGGTCAACTACCAAAACATGAAATAAGAGAGTCAAACAGCATAAACTATAAACTCATCTTTTAAAAAAATGCATCATAACCTCTGATTTATGCGCATGCCTTTATGTGTCTGGAGCATCAGCGCTTCTGCATGTTCAGAAACATAACAGACTTGGCTGCTTCCTCCTAAAAACATGTTTTGAGGACGGCTCGCCTGGCGTTCCTCCAGCAGCAGAATCCAGCGAACACAGTGTCACATGTGAGCGCGATCTGAGCTCCGAGCTCAGTCAAACCCAAACACGCCCACACCATCAGAGTGCTGATCCGTGCCAGAAAGTCGTCCCCACACGCACCTTCAAAACATTCCCTGCCTCTTTAATCCGTGCAGGAAAATTTCCTCTGCAGGAATTAGAAATGTAAATAAAGACTTGTAATGATTTAAGATATGTTTATATTTAGTATGAAAATAAAACCAAATATGTTCAGTAATATGCTTTCATTTTGAAATTTTCTGCGTCTTATTAATGAAGATAATTTGTCTTTAAGTTGCATCATTTCTAACATTGTTAGTGTCTGAGAACTGAAGTCACCAACTGTTGCTCTACAGTGACTACGTTTCCTTTGTTCTACTTTTTCAGAACAGCAAATGTGTTTGACAGGTCAAACCTTCAGCTTCTACTGTGGAAGGACGTTGTTGTCATACATGTAGTTTGGCGTGAAAACTCTAAAAAAAACAAAACATAAATAATAAAAACTAAAATGAAATTGTTACTGATTCTAGCTTGACTTTTAACTGTATAATAGTAAACTAAATGCCTCCACTGATCTTCCATATAACATAAAGAACAAACTATAAAGTCACCATAACATTGCCCATTTCGAAGGATGTGAAAAATATGAAAAACTCTAGTTTTTGTCTGATTCTATTTTACCCCATTCTGTTATGGCGTTTTCATAGGTGACTCATTCAGTAATAGTATTTTGATGATGATGATGATGATAAAAACTTAAAAAAAAACATTTTAGCAGAGAGAAAAAAGGAATAAAAATAAAATAATACCAACAATGAATGGATATAAAAGTAACATTTTATTATTAAACACGTCATGAACATAAATGACTCTTCATAAATGTTTACGACTGTTGTCATGAAGTGTCACTTTGTAAATAATGACACTTCTAATAGAAAGGTGCATTAAATGTTCATTAAAAGTGTCAACTTTTCATTAATCAGTAAATAATTAATGCAACTTTTAATGCAATGGTCCATTAAAAGTTACATTAAAAGTAATCAAAAAGTGTCATTATTATTTACTGAAGGACACTTCATGACAACATTCAAAAGTGTTCACGAAGACTCCGTCATATTTATGACAGTCTCATGTCAGTCTTATGCACACCCATTCAAATAAAGTGTTAACCATCCATTTACTTTTGCAATAGGGATTTGTCTATATATTTATAATGAAAAAGTCCTTGTCCTTACAATTCCATAAATCTCCACAGATCACATTCTCCTCATTGTTGCATGTGCTTTTGTTTGCTAACATTTAGCTCTCACCTTAACTCAACACCCCCCGTTTTTTTCCTATATCCCTGATTTATACCAAAAAGTCCTTTAAACTTTGGACCGTATTTGTTTCCAGAAGCTTTGTCCTTAAAAGACGTACTTTCCACACAATCAACAGTGAATTTACAAGCAATCCAGAACTAAAGTGTTAAAATCGCAAAAATTAAAAATCTATTATCTATTTTCACTTTCTGTTAAATTACATTAGTGATGTCAACCTGTGAGTTCATTCCAACTCTTGTGACTAAAACAGGAGTCTGGTATGTGGAGAAAAGTTAGACTTTCAGATGCTTCCAACCACTGCATGTCTGGCTAACGTAAAGCCTGTTAAAGTAACAATGAAGTGCAGAACCAAAGCAGAAAAGATCAAATCTACACCAATGCTATTATTCACTTACATCTTTTGTCACAAATGGTGATTATATTTCCCCTGTAGTAAAAACCTCCACCTTATAAACATACATTTTACTTAATATCACTTCTTTATTCTTGTGTGGCCATTCCTTTATGCATTTATGTCCAAATATGTTGTTCTGTTCTTAGCATCAAATAATTGAGCTCAACACCCTTTTTCACTTTTCAGAAACTGATTATGTCCACATTATTTCCATAATCACACTTTTAGACATGAGTATGAATATAACTATTTTGAACTACCAGCATGGATACAGTAGCAAAGAAAATTATAAAAAATGATGGTCTATGGCTTCTGAAAGGAAATGTAAGTGGTGGAGCTTCGTATGGATTTCCAGGAAGCCTGTAAAGCCTTTCTGACCAAGTGCACAGTGTTTAGCACACACTTACCGAATATAAATAGTCTTGTATCGGCTGTCATTCCCATTTTCAGCTCAACAACAATGCCAGTTGGTTTCTAGCACAAAGTGGGAAGAAAAGCGAGGCACAAATAAAGTTCTTTTCAGCTAGATTTAGTTTTGGTCTCCTCTTGTCCTCTTTAATTCCTCTCCTCTGAATGTGTTCATTCTTAACTCTTTATTGATTCTTTTTGTCCTCTTTTCTAAATTTATTTCATTTCCTTTATCTCTGGTTTTCTATTATTTCCTTTTACCTCAACTTTCACCTTTTCCAATCACCCTGATTCACTTTCCCCATTTGGACTACCTTTCCTCTGTCTTCATCCTCGCCACTCTTCTTTTCTCCTCAGTGCTCCGGGTTCTGGTCCGATGTTCCGGTCCACCACAGTGGCAATCGACCCAGTGAATCAACCCCAACCAAATGTTGAGCGGAACTGGGAAGCTTTCAATCCGAGCGATGCCGAACGGGCAACAAGTAAGAGCTCTTATCCAATTAAAAGGCATGTGGCGGGCTGCTTAAATAGTTTATGAGAGAGTGTTTGGTTTTCGGTGATGAGGATATCACTCCTGTTACTGAGGGATTAACCGGCGTGTGGTCTGCTGAATTATGTCTGTTGACAGCAAGAAATGAAATAGGGAGAGAAATGAAGATGAAGAAGTAGGCCGATGCAATATAACAAGAAAATTGTGATCTGGACAATTATACAGAAAATGAAATAATGTTGCAGGGATTTGGAAGGAGCAGCCCCTGTTAAAGAGCCTCAAACCAAAAAAGAGAGAAAAAGTTCAATTCAGCAGGAGAAAAACGCAGACGAAAGAATTCTCTCAGGAAATTGGCAAAAATGTTTTTATTGTTGACCATTTGAAAAGCATTTTGACCGGGAAGGAAATTTTAATGTTGAGTCACTGCAGCGTTAAGTTAGTCCTAATTCGTTTAACTAAAGTCAAACTTTAAATACATTTTTCTACTTGTTTTTTGTTTGTTTTGTTTTTTTGTTTTTTTTAAATAAAGAATTTAGACTGTCAAAATGTAACAAAAACTTCACTTATGTCATTTGTAATTTTAACCAGGACAGGGTTGAAACTTATCTTTTAATACAGGTCAGTTGTCCATGAGTTATACTGCAGAATGCAGGATTAGCATTTCAGTGCATTTTTATCACTTCAAGGGTTTCCCAAACATTTATGGTTTAACTTTATTACATCAAAGATTCCATATCAATATCCTTGTTCAATAGCTATCAAATCAAAGAAGAAATTTGTTTAAAGGCCGTAATATCCCAGTCACATTATGATTATGATCATCAGTTGCCTTTGGGTAATGAAGCTTAAAGGTCCTATGTCATTTATATACAAATATTATACCAAATTATTATTTCTGAACTGTACCAGATATTATACAGTGACTTGCGAAATTCTTAACCCTTCAACACTTTCTTTGACATCTTGTCACCTTAAAACCATGAGAGGCTAACACAATTACATAATTGGGAAACAAAAAAAAGATGTTTTTGTAAAATAATTTTTCCAACATGTATCTAAGGGTGCAATCACACAAGACCTGTCTGGCCCACTGTAATTGAACTCTAGTTCATTTACCTAGAAACTTCTGTTCCTTTGGGGAGATGTAAACTCTGATGCTAACCAAAAACTGTTCAAATGGTGTTTTTTTATACATTAGTTTTATGCATATTTGCAATGGAAACGCAGCTACTGCAAACATTAAGCCCACAGTGACAAATTAATAATGTCAGTTGCTAGATGTGCAAAGCTGGTAGAAATATTATCCAAAAGAAACTATAAGTTTATTTTCTCTTTTGCAGGATCGATTTGTAAAAATGAATCGCTTAAAGTTAGGTCCATAATTAAAATATATTCGCATATAAGTGGGTTAGTCTGTGAGGAATTGTTGGACTGAATTACTTTCTGTCATCTTGTTTGAGTTTCTTCTGAAACAAAAGTTTAAATCAGATCCCTTTAGTCCATCTCCAGTGGATTTTGTGTGCCGAATGGCTTCATTTTAAAAGCTAAGAAAGTATAACACAGACTTCAGAGAAACAATCAACTGTCATCCTCTGATCTGAAAAATATGTCACCCCCTCATTCAGTACAGGTTTCTCATTATAAAGTCAAAGCCATCGGAAAAGTTGGGCAGTTGCTTTCAAACTCGGCTGTGTGCCTGAGTGCTGAATGAATTTGCATTTTGACAATAGGGAGAGAGAAATGTCATTTTAATGCTCGCCTTCTTTAAACACCCAAATATTTTATAAACCGTGCTCCACGGCATAAGAAGGTGGCACATTACAGATAACTTTTAAAGTTGTGGGTCATTTTAATACCTTTGCCTAGAAATATCTGTCTGAGTCATTTAACACACCTGTTTGCAGACAGGTGCATGTCTGGGAGTTTGCTGTGCACTAAAATGGTTATAGAATGTTTAATGGGGACCATAATTGTGTTCACACTGCAATGTGTCAAGCAATCTCAAATATTTGAAAAACATTTTAACTTCCTCACCTGTGGGGGCGCAATACCAAGAACCACTGAAGGAAACGACTCAAAAACCTCTGAAGAAGACACTGAATGCAACTTCTTCTTCACAAAATGGAAACAAAAATGGAGTGGCATCAGATTTTCATGTAAGATTTCTCATGAGACATTTCTACTGCTAGCTCTAAACTTTCCCATTAATTTTGGTTATATTTACCCAGAATGCTTTTGGAGTGGTCTACAGTCCAATTGACTTGTCATATGTATTTCTACCACGCCAGATTTCACTTTAACTGAACCGAAATCTAGGTTTGCGGGCAGCACAGTCTTAGCTTTTATTGGTCCACATCAGAGTTTGATTACTCATTCACACTTCCTCAAACAAACCAGACTTTTGAGTCAAATGATCAGGACACAATAACCCTAGAGAAACCTCTTAGATGGCAGTCAAGCTCCTTCAGCAATTCCAGTGAATTAGTAGAGATGAATTGGTTGACTGACGCCAGCTCACTCTTTCCGTATAGCTTTCCACAGAAAATAGGTCACTGTCCATTCCATAAGCTTATTATTATGTTTTATCTAAGTTTCTAGATCTATGTTTGCTTCGTTTGGACCAATGATCTAATACAGACTATCACCTTTAAATGAAGGAAAGCTGTCAGAGTGTTCATGAATAACCCAAGAACATAAACTCGATCACTGTTCATAGTAAAATTAGAAAATCAACATCAGTGTCAAATGAGACAGAAGCCCTACTTTAAAGCCAAAAGTCAAATTAATCCTTAAAAACTCAAATTGAATATGACATAATTTAAAAGATGTGTATTTGCAAACTCATGTAGTGCATGCTTGTCTTCAGTTGTTCAGCAATAAATCATCCAGCTGTGCTAAAAACAATAAAACAGAAAATCTCAAAAGCATGATCGGAATATTGTATACGAAGTCTTAGAAAATAATACCCATTGTTCTACAGAGTTTTTCCTACTCTGTTTTTTATTACTGGGGTAGAAAAATAGCCCAGTTATGTTTTGCATGTAAATATGAGCAGTACCAATCCTCTATTTTCTTCTCCCTTTCAGAACCACAGACCCAGCTGATCCAACCCTTCCTCCCCCTCGATCCCACACTCGAGTCCAGACTCCTGAGTAACACTGATTGGGCGTTCGGCCAAACGGATGCAAACAACTCTGCAGCTGCTGCTGACGAACCCTGCATCCTCAAAAAGACCCATCTGGACTGCGGCTGCCTCAGAGCCAACCACATGATAAACCCTGATGACACAAACTGTACCATTTCAAAGCACTTCTACAAGCATTTGACGCCTCATTGTTACACGAGTAACGCCATGACTCCTATAGATGCCCCTACCACTGGCCCAAAATCCTGCGAGCACCCTGACTTGAATCCAAATGACAACAGAAACAAGGTGATGAGTACGGCTCACACTCTGTTGGCCCCCAGCAGGCTTCGCCCCGTGTCCTTCTCCCTGCCAAAGCGGACCTGCGTCCTCCTGCACCAATCAGCTGCAGTCTTCATCCAAGCCGGTCAGGGTTCGGGGTTGCCAGGAAAACAAGTAGGTGTGACAAATCAGGAAAGGACAAAAAACCTTGGGGAGAAAGTTGCTGATCAGGGGCCAAAGTCTCCGGTGTGTTCGGATGTGGATCCCTGGGACACTGGAAACCAGTGCAGTGTGGACAGGAAGATTGAATTCCGGCCTGCTGAGTCTGCTGACAAAGGACTTTTGCGACAGCCTGGGAATAAAGCCCAGGTTTCCTCATGCAATCGCAATGTGATTGGAGAAGAGAACTTGACAATTAGTGGGAGTGGAGCCCAGATCTCTTTATGTAAGGACAATGGGACAGAAGCCCAACGTGGGATTGAAGCTCATCTTTATTTAAACAGTGACACACCAGAACAGATTTCTGACAGCATCAGCACAGATTCAGCACAGAGAGAAAATGAGACCCACCTTCAAGAGACAACACATCAAGAAGATGAAGATCTGCTTTCTTCTGCCACAAATGATCCCGAGAAGTCTGATTCTTGTGTCAAAAAGAGTCCAAAAGAATCAAGCCTCCCCTCATTAACTTGTTCCAATGCATCAATCCCTGTACCTCCAGATCGTCCCAAAGAGCCTTTCTGTCAGGTTCTGAGCCGTGACAGAGGTAGGGTTCTTCTCTGGCCCACAGAGATGGTAAACTACACCAAGACATCGCCCTCCATATCATACAGCGTCAACCCTCTACTGTATGACTTCAGAGCCCATCACAAGGCCAAAAAAGGGGGTACAGAAAAGAAAGGAGGACTAGAGGAAGGGAGGGAGAGAGTAAAGCCATCTGTGATCAAACAACCAGACTGCCAAGAGAGGCATGAAGATACAGAGGGAGGAAAGGAGGAGAAGACAGATGAAAGGAAAGAGGAGGCAGAGGGAGGACAGGCGGGAAATCCTGTGGAAGTTGTTGACCATTGTGATGGTGGCGATGCAATCCAGGGCCGCTCCAGTTGCCGTGATGAAACTTCTTTAAAATTTGTTCCCCTCTCTGCAGAATGCCACCATGCACCAGGCCTTCTAAAAGCAGCAAGGAGAAGGAGAAGGAGGAGGACAGGGATGGGGAGGGGGATAAAGAGGAGGGGGAGAAAGAAAAGAAGAGGAAAGGCAGATAAAAAAGACTTGGAAAAGGGAAGGATAATGAGTCCCTTCTTTGCAAGTCAGATGTTTGAAGGGAGAGGGGAAGAGAAGCTGAAAAGAGAGGGCAACATAAAAGACGAGAGGAGAGATAAAGAGCTATTAAGTAATCTCACTGCAAATCGGCTGGTAGGAGGGAGAGAAAAGAAGACGAAGGAAGAGGAGCAAAGGATGAGAAGGGATCAGATGATTCGAGAGAGGGCAGGTAGAAATGAAGAGAAGAGGGGAGATCTATTAAGTAATCTTCCCATGAATCGGTGTAATCGGTGTAACCAGCTGTGTGTGCAGGTGAAGCGGGAGGCCAGCCAGCATCAATCCCACCAATCAGTCTCCGGATGGGGCCCGGGGCTCAGAAAGCTCCTCTGCAGGGGTGCAGCATGCTGCTCTATGATTAGCCACGTCTCCAAGTCTGTTATGGAGACACCACGCTGTCCCGCAATTACACCCGGCCCTGCCGAGGATGACAAAGGGACGGGAGTGATCCACAAAGACGCACAGGCGGGGAAGAAGGAGGGCGGGCAGGAGCAAAGGAATCCGAGGAGCGGCAAGATAAGAGGCGCCAAGGAAAACACGTGTAAGCTAGTGATTAGTGGTGTTAGTTTCCCCCGTCGAGACGCTGCATGCGAGGAGGAAATGTGTCTCGTTCCTAGACCTCACAGAGAAACGGCGGGAAATCCGACGATTAGCCTCATCCACCCTTCCTCCAGAGACGCAGAATGTGGTCAAACACAAACAATACCTGCAGGACAAAGCTGCACCACGACAGTTGAGAGCCTGTGCTGTTTGGAAGGAGAGCTGAGAATCGGATCGGCCTGCGGGGAAGTGGCTCTCCCTCCCACTCATTTGCTTGCAGGATTGTCCAGAAAGAGGAAGGGAGAATCACCGGAGCCAGCGGCACCTAAGAAGAAACGAAGACGAGGTAGGAGGCAATTGAGGAGATTCATGAATGTTCTACTCAAGAGGCAAGAAAGAAATCAGGCCAGCTTGACCTCTAACCTCAGTGACAAAGGGGACTGTTGTTATCAACTCATTCCTACAGACTGCAACCCAATCTGTAGGACCCAACAACCCCTGAACCACAATGCCAACACTGACAAGGAACCACTTAGCTGTGGTTCTGACGATCAAGACAAGCCCTGCTGTTGTAATGAGAGTCATGGAACTGCTAACAACCGCAGTCAGTTTGACTGTGACTCTGAAGACTTGACACAACTCAGCGACTGTCACACCTGTAACACCTCAATGCCGCACCAACAGGGAGCTGAGCAGTCCATCAGGGATGATGGACTTAATTCTGCCTTCTGCTGTGATCACGATGCAACTTTTATCAGAGGATGTCATGTACGTTCGGTTGACCGGAATCCTGATTTTACTTTGAACAAAACAGAACAATTAGGTTGTGCACAGTTAACAGGTACCCTCAGATGTAGCACCAACGACCTTTGTCAGTGTGAAGACAAGCACACCAAAACAGAGTATCAAAACATAACTGATGACGCTTTTCATCGCAGTGGTGACTCTGTTGATAAAATTGTCAGGAGCGGTCAGAGCAAGGAGGGTGAAACCGAAGCACAGGGTCACGACAGTGCCCCCCTCTCTGGTCCAGATGGTGGTTATAAAAGCAGCCGGGCTGTTCATCAGACTGAAACTGACAGCAGTCAGTGCCATGGTTTCAACAGTAATCCTGATTGTAATCCCAGCAGTAATACTGCTAAAAACGTAAGCACCAGAAACAAAGCAGAACATGTACACACTGGGGAGAGGCAGAGGAAGGAGGAGGAGGAGGAGAAGCGGCTGGAGAGAAAGAGAGAGGAGTGGGAGAAGGAGTGGGTGAGGAGGAAGGAGAAGGAGGAACGGGAGAGGAGGAAAGGGATAGAGTTGGAGCATCTGTTTTCAGAGAAGAGGCAGTGCTTTCCTCCTCACCTCCCCCCACGTTGCATACCCCTCCATCCTCCGCTCCTCCTCCAGCCGTCCCTCTCATCTTCCTCTTCCTTCTCCTTCCACCACACCTTCATCCAGCACAACCTCTCTCTTCTGCCACCTCCATCACACCTCCCACTCTCCTCATACCCACACCTTCTACCCCCCTACCCCCCTCACCTCTCTTCTCTTGCCCCTGCTCCTCCGCCACCACCACCACCTCCACCGCCACCCCCTCCACCTCTTCCTCCTTCATTCTACTCTTCCTCACCCATCCCGCTGCTGGACGCTCCCAGTCCGTACCCCTTAGCGGCTTTTCATCCCGTTCAGAGTCACCACCCATCCCTGTACCCTCCTCCTCATCCGGCAGTTCTGCCGTTACAGGTGTTACTGTAGGCTGCCATTCCCCAAGACAAGTCCCACATCATTGCCTAAATATCACATCCAAGGTGGAATATGAGTCATTTTAAGGAGAGCATAATCAGAAAACAAAGTCTATCTGTCTTCATGTAGAGCTTCTTGGAGTCCTTACACTTCCAATACTGATTCATATCTCTGGAGCAAAAAAGAAAATTATATATATATATATTATATAAAGATGGCTAATTATCCTCATCAGTCGCTATCCCGCTCTAAATGAGCGTCAGGTGTGCAGCCTGTGGGATCGTGGTGGGAATACGCATCTGGGCTTGTTTCCCTCGACAGAAATCAGTCGACGTCTCCCGTTTAGCATTTTAAACCAATCATTTACTTTCACGATGAATTTCGGCGTCACTAAAAAGAGAAAGAAGAGAATTCAGCCTCACTTTTCTTGTAGATATCTTCACTCTGTGATCATAAAAACAATGGTTTATAAACCATTGAAATTATCTGAACCCCAAGGATTCAGATAATTTCTGTCGATGCCACACAACCGTGTCAGAGGAAAGTCAGATCTTCAAATACAATTGTAAAAGTATTTATATCCCTTGAACTTTGTCACCTTTCTCACTTTTGTGTCATATTATAAACATGAACTGTCTTTTATTGGGATTAGAGAAACATAAGATAAGTGAAAGGCAGACAGGAATCAAAATTCTTTACAAAGAAAGATCTGATATTTGCATTTCTATTCATCTTCCTCCTGAGTTAATACTTTCCTCTCCCTGCTGAAGAAAAGCATCACCCACACAGCGATGGTAGTGTTTAAGAGGACATGCTTTTCTGCTCACATAACAATTTAGGAATTCTTATGAGTTTTTAATCAACAGTGACTTTCTTCCATAAGGGCCAGATTTTTGAAACATACATTTTTATGAATGATGGATTGAGCAGTTCACTAATGTTCTCTGAAAAACATACCAGATATCAGGTGACTTTGATGGGAATCAGTAGTAGCATTAGCTTTTATCAGAGTAAATGTTGGCCATGCATTTCAGATTTTTAATTAGGATAACATTCCTTCCAGTTAACAATAGCTGCATTTCCAGTCACCATATATTTGTGCAATTTGATATTTTGAAAATAAATCTGCATAAAGGAAATCCCAATTTCAAAAATATTCTTGTTTGTCAATGAAAAGTTTGAAAAAGTATTGAAATTGGTTTATCTCACAATCCTGCAATGGAAACACTTTTTTTTGCATCACATGAGTCATGTGATCATTGTTGTCACTGGCTTCAACCATGAAGAAGACCACAGGAAGTAGTAGGAGGATGATGATGCAGCATGTTTTTAATGACCTGCTCGTGAACAAACTTATTCACGTGTGACTTTAACTGTGTTTCTTATTAAATGGAAACACCTCAATTGTGAAATTGTGTTTTTTTAACATTAGCAAAATATTGACAAAGTTTTGCATGATGCTAGCCGTGTGACTATCAGCAGCTAACACGACGTGGAAATTTTGATATCTCCAAAATGGAGACGTTTGTGACCAAACATAAAAGACTATTTTTTATGTATATATTTGTAACGAGCAAAATATTTTTAATGCTCCAGTATTTTATTTATTGACTTTAACACATTTCTGTTGAGTAGATACATGACATATCAACATTAACAACAGCATTGGCCATTCATATCAGTATCAGTTTGATAAATAAAACTGGGCCAATATCAACAACCAATGTTTATTTCCATCTTGTTTCTGGAGGTGGAAGAGGTTGGTCATTTGGCAGTGATATTCATTTGATGCCAGTCAGTTGGTAGTTTTTCCAAGATGCCCAAAAGATGATACAATTTATATATAATACAGATAAATATCGATTAGAACAGCAGTACAAATATTGATATTGGCCCAAATTTTCAAATTGGTTTATCCCTAATTTTAATTCAGATTCCTAAGACTGAAAACTACAAATCTGGAGAAAAAAAAGGCCTGAGCTTTGCATGAAAATTATTTGGCTTGATGATAATATTACCACCACTTCCATAACATACTGCTATCTTTTATTGACACATCTATGCTCAAATTGCATCAGAGGTGGTTTAGTGCCAAAGTCAGCTGAAGAAGAAAATGCATTTGATATTAGATATGATATCTCTGCTTCTGCTGCAAGAGATTTTTAAAATTGACCACTCTGCCAGGCTGTGCTGAATATGTTAAATCAGTGAAGAGCTGTACAGTTAGAATAGTAATAGGCAGATGAAATGTGAATCCTAGCCACTAAGAAGTGAAGCAGGAAATGGAAGGGCATTCCAAGTTCTTTATTAGAACTTACAGAAAGCATGAAAGGCAAAAGGTTTTCTGCTCCTCTGTAGGGGACAACGGAACCAATACAAATATGAGTAACAAAGTCTTGGGCTTCGTTTACAAAGTAATACAGTGGCTAGAAGCAGTATTTGTACACTATAACTTGTTCTCACATTAAACTTCAAAGAATTTTTTCTGAAATATCATGTAATAGGCCAACACGAAGCGGATAATTGTGACATTTTTACAAATAATGTGAGTATTCTCTTTGGAAGTCACCCTACCACAGGGGCTGCGTTTCATTGGTTAATGCCCATTTTACATCACAGCGCAGCTACCAGTGCATGACCGTCTCACAAACACAAGCTACAGTAGTAAACACATGCTAATGTACATTGTGGACTAGCAGACTGACAGAAGGTTTTTGCGTCAGGACTCGAAAAAGAATAGTTCTCCTCTGTCAGTGGGGTATCTGTACAGGCGATGTCAGTTATTCCGATCGTATTTGTGTAACTAAAATTCACAGATTTCCAAAATCTGAAACAGAATGCCTTGCTTTGATCAAAGCTTGTGCACGACTCCATTTGCAGCTGAACTGTCGTAGGATCAAGAACAAAGGACTGTCTGCTGGTGTAAGTATTATTGCTTTGCTTTCTTTGTGTTTAGTGAAGGAAAAAAAGAAAGTCAATAATAAACACATCCATTATGGAAACCTTATAGCCAAGTACAGCATAATGACAGTACCGATACAACATCTACACCTTGAAGCCTGTCTGTTACACAGTCTTACGTTTGCTGAACAGATTAATATGCAATGTGTACCGTATCTGACATGCATTAAAGATTTTATTTTACCTGAAAAGGCTTTTCACTAAACTGTAATCGTGTTAGCCATGCTAGCACTGAGTACAGTGCATCAGGCCTAGGCACACTCAAACATTTTCCAAGAACAGAAATCACTGATTTCAAATGTAACCCTCAAAACCATGAATGCCTGACTTAACCCAGCCTTGCAAGAACAATAGGCATCAGTGATCTTGTCCACAGCTATATTTAAGCTGAGGGTGTGAGGATCTGCTGTGTTCCTCCTCATCAACCGGTAGCATTTAGCTGCGACGCGCACAATGTTGGTGACATCGCGTGGCTCATACACCTTGATGTCATCAAAAAAAGATGACATGAGCTTGTTGGTTCCCCTGTCCATTGTCGTGGCTGATATTTTGTGAAAATCCGGCAGAAATGCTAAACTAATCCACTCAGAAATAGTTTGCAGAGAGTCAATCGAACTGAAAGACACCATGTTTACACATAGAAACTAAGCTCCGCGAGGCTGTTTGTGAGACATGCAGCCACGTGGGGCGTATCTTGACGGAGCTTGGTAAGGTCCATTGTAGTGTCCAACTGTTTGTAATGTAATTTCTCTATAAACCACAGCTCCTCTGTTAAATTATTACAATGTGACAAAACGTGAAAAGGTTCAAGGGTTATGAATTTATGAATATCAAAAACATTCCCTAGATTTGACCAGAACAAAGTAGTGACCTGCCTGCAGTTTGAGATGCAGATAGATTCGAGCTAGTAGTGAATTTTGCAGGAGTTTTAAGTGGGATGTCAGACACTAAAGACGGGAACCAGTGAAAAGATGAGAAGGAAAGTAGACAGTGTTCAGAAACCGAGCACATAATTAGAGGTCTTTATAACATTCATGAAACATTATGTTTACAGCAGATTTCAACATACTAAAAAGGATTGAAGTTATAATTAGACCAAGTCATTAAATTTCTATAGATTTTGCATACACAATAAAGCTGAGCCCACTGAGGCTTTTTATTAGATTACAGTCCTTTCCTCAGAAAACAAGTACAGAAAAGCAAGAGATTTACTATTAAGTGAATGTCCATTGATCCTTCTGATTATAAAGTCATGACCACAAGTGTTAACAGTGAGTCATTGGTTTATTTCTTGACTTAATCATTATGTTTCTTAGAAACATTATGACTAAATGAAAACGATTTTGTCTTTTCTGGAAATACATGCAACTAGTGTGAAGAGTTAGTACTTGCCTTGTTCACTGAAATGCTAGTTGTAAACATTTGGACCAAATCCAGTTTGATGACGACCCATTTTTCCATCACCAACAGCTGATTTCAGTTTATCGGCATTGGTTCCTAAATACAGCGACGATGGGCATTAAATCGAAGAACAATTTGAATTTCCACCACAAAAATCGAAGCTCCAAAGTTTGTACAACACATCTGTGACACTCTCAAAACTTTTGATGACAACTGTCAGTGGCAACACAACCCCTTTCACCTTGATTTTACTGAACCTTTTCCAAGTTGACCTATTGCTTCAAACATCAAAACAGCTGACAAACAGATTAGCTGGCGGCTGGAAACAGCATGAACTCTGTCTCTGTTGTTGTTGGAAAGCCTCTGATGTTACAGGCTTCTTTTTCTGCCATGTATTTGCTGCTGTTACTTCCGTGTCAAAGCCTCAGGCAGAAACTGTGGAGCATGCATTGACCACCCACCCACCCAACTCTGAGTCCAATTGAACATATCCAAGAGTAATTCATCTTTCAGCCACATTATCCAGGTCTGTTAGTGGCGCAAGCATAAAAGACTTTCTCTGCAGGGCAACACACTATCATTCTTCACTAATATTGAATAAGATCAGATAGAGAGGGGTTACTTTGGTATTTCATTTTAGAAATATGCTGCTTTCTCTTTGGATATCAAATGCAAGGTGTTATTATAAATTGAAATAGCAATGCAACTGGAATTAGCAGTAATGATCTAGTCCAGCGCTGCTGAATAAAACTGTAACCTCTGTTGCAGTTTTTAAACCTCATCCCAAATCTAAGAGTTGGGAGGTTTAAGCAGATTTAGAGAAAGTTTTTATGGATACAGTCTGTGTACATCAAACTAAAAAAGTCTGATGTACACCTGCCCATCAGGTTGAACCTGATGGGCAGGTGGTTATTTGATCCATCATACATTGGGATCAGATTATGTCTTCAGCCTCTTTCTCTCCAAATTAGTTGTGATGCAAATAAAAACAATATAAAATTCACAACAGCTCACAACTTTTAAAATATAAAAAATGCGGCATTACTCAAAGCCCCATTTCTTTCAGTTACTGAATGAGGAGCCACAGGGAGCAAATAATCAATGTGTGTGAAAACTCATCATGTGAAGTATGGTAGAGGACGTATGATGTTATGGGCTTGGTTCTCTAATTAATATAAAGGGGTTTTTATAGGGGTTTTATTTTACTAGTTTGGAGCGAATCATCCTGGCTACACAAACCGTAATTTGGTAAGATGATGACGTTACACATGGCTGTAATAAACAGAAAGTAGAGGTTGCAAACTAGCATGGACCACACAGCTCAGGAACATAGAGAAAATCCCAACGAACTGGAGGTTTGTAAACTTTTATGGTTCTGGTAAGGTAGAGGCCTTTCAGTGGATGGGAATGTTGACTTATTCTGCAAATGTGTTTCCATCTCCCGTTGGAGCATTAAGTCTTTTTTGAAGAGCAAAAGCCTTAAGTTTAGAATTTTGCTGATTCCAAAAAACTTTTCTGATGCAGTACTTAAAAACGATGGAAACATGGCCAGACAAACTCTTACACGTGTCAATAAAAATGTGGCAGTAGCAACAGTAGGCTCAAAATGGGTCATCACTGGGTCTAATGACCTTTGACCCAGTGGGCAAAACAAACAATAAGAAAAATCCTATTGGCAAAAGTAACATGGTTTTTATTTTCCACATTGAATAAATGTACTTAAATTAATGTACATTTACTCAATGTACATTCATTTTTTTCTACATTGTTTATTATGAGTGCTGCAGGGATGCCAATAAATCTGGCTGGCGCTTTTATTTCTCATTAAAATTACAATCTGCTTTACAGTGTGTAAAGCAGAAATACAATGGGGGTTTGGAAAAACTATAATAGAAAAAAAAATCTGAAAGAAAAATTACTGAAGGCTTTTCCCTTGAGTTGCTGTTTAAACAAACCAACACAGTCAATACGAGATAAAAACCTGAGAAGCTCCTTCCACGGATGAGATGCAACAGCTTGAAAGAAACAATCCCCGCAGGATTTAAATCAGTTGTGAGAAGCTAATAATGATCTCTGGTTGGAGGGCCTCAAGGTCAGAGCTTAATTGTAATGCGTCAATGGGTCAGAAATAATCTGAGGCATTGACCATGCAAAGCTATAAATGTTAAATGAATTCTAACAGCAGCCGGTAACGAGTGAAGAGACAATAAATCAGGAGTCAAGCTCGTTATTCTGGTGGCTTCGGTTTGCTTTTCTCACTAAATGGTGAGGACGGCTGGATGTGGGGACAACGGATCGCAACGCGACGCGTTCATTAGCTGAATCTATGTTAACCTGCAGGATGATCAATGAGTCAATATATCTGTCAAAATATTCATGGTAAACCTAAAGATCAAAACTACATACATATGTGAAAATGTTATGTGGAGCCACTCAGTTTTCAGCTGAGGTGAGCCAGAGGTCATGCACACCATGCAACTGTTTCCTATATGACTTTAGAAGAAAAAATGTATTTATATAGAACATTTTCAGCGACAAGGCAGCTCAAAGTGCAGTAAATCTGTAAAATGTAAATTTTGGAAAGGACGGCCTGCAAGTTTACATATTTATGGCTGAACTCTGGATGGTGCAACGTTTGCATGGGTGTCAAACTCCAGTCCTGGAGGGCTGCTGTCCTGCAACCTTTAGATGTGCCTCTGCTGCATCACACCTAAATAGAGTAATTAGGTGATTAAACCATTTCATTCCAGTATTTTGTACCTGTGGCACATCTAAAAACTGCAGGACAGCGGTCCTTGAGGACTGGAGTTTGACACCCCTGGACAGTTTCACTAAAGAATAAACTGTTATAGTTACCACAATGAGATGAGATAATAACCATAACTAAGTAAGATATTTGACCCCAGCTATTTTGTAGCTGGGGTCAAAACATGTTAGTCATCCATCTGTTGTCTATAGCCACTCATCCTTGCAGGGCTCTGAAGGGGCTGGTATCTCCAATAGTCACAGGGTGAGAGGCAGGGTACACCAGTCCACCACAGAATGGACAACCATGTACACACACTCACACCTCAGGGCAGTATACAGAAACAAGTTAACAGATTATTCTCCCACAGCCCAAAAGGAAGCCAGAGAACCCACCATGTCCAGGGAGAATATGCAAGCTCCATGCAGAAAGATCTCAGACTGGGATTTGTACCCAGGATCTTCCTACTGCAAGGCAACAGTGCTACCAACTAGGAGCATCACCATGACGCTCCTAGTTATACAGTCAGACAAACTTTATTATTTTTCTGCAGACTGACAGTAGAAATCCACGACACATCTGAGGTTCTTCAATGCTTTTTGACACTTCAGCGAATGCCAAGAAGTACTATGGAGACCAAAGTCTTACAAGACTAAATATTTCAGTTGGTATGTTGTTTCAAAAAGATGGAAAGAAAGAAAATATCTTAGCCAGTTTCAGATTTTGCATTTTACTCAGATGTTAATATTTGTGAGTCCAAAGTAAAACCAATAAAAAAAACAAGAGTTTGAATCTGAAATTCCAAGTGGAAAAATTGAGGTTCTTCAGCAAAATGAACCTTAAAATCAGTTTATTTAAGCTTTTCTTGTGTCTCTTAACATTTTCTACACACATTCAATACTATAATGCATCCTCTAATGAGCACATTCCCAAACTGCAAAGAAATACAGTGTTATTAGCTATTGCTAATAGTAGCAGTCTTGTCTGAGCACAGCAATTATAATCTGATTTCCAACTAGCAGCTGGTACTGGGTTTATTTGGATTTGGCGTCATTCCCAGATCCATGTTCCTACTTTATGGGGAAATAGGTTGACACTAGTTCTCTGTTCACTATGGACTATATCAGCTTACACTGGATTTAAAAAATACTGTATATCACTAAAAATATGTCACTTCTATACCCCTGAATGCATCTGAACCCGGTACCACCAGAACTACTTGTACCACAGCCTGGAAACCATTGTGACCAATCATTCCTCACCCAGTCATGTTTTCAGCAGGTCAAAAATGTGAAGTGCAGTTAAGAGGCTTTGATCTGATAAACCGCTCAGGCGTTTGACCTTTATACTCTGCTTTTCATAGAGTTGATTTTCTGCCATCTTAGTCAGTTTAAAATATCCCAAAGTGACGAGGAGAGTTTAGGCTGAAACGTGCAGTAATTGATTCGGCTCATAACGTGACCTGTTCAGTGTCAGCCTGGCGTCCAAGAGCCACTCAGAGCAGCCGTGAAACGCATGGAGATGTCAAGATTTGATTGTCAGGTAATTATACCATAAAACAGCCATTTGTCAACTGCAGCTCACTGCTTTTAGTTAGTCTTATACAGTAGTAGTTTAAATCTTATGTCAATAAATATGCTGCCAATCTTGTTTTCACTGAAACATAATTTTAATGGCAAGTATCTCTGCTATATGTCATGAAGGAGCTTGGTTTTGATGTTGTACCTTGCATTTCATTAAGGCTGTTTTCTATCAGGTCTCCTTCAATGATCTGTGTACATTGCTGAATGTTGACAGCTGAAGGAAAAGCACAGTTACTCCCACACTTCTGTCCACTTTTTCTTTTCTTTCCACTTTTTCTTTTTCTCCTCTCCCATCCTCTGACATTTTCTCCCACTCCTCTCAAGTCGAACATCTGGCAAAGATTGCTTTGGGGCATCAGCAGTAGCAACTATCCGTCTCACCAACTATAGATTATTCTGGTGCAAACAAACAAAGCAAACAATAATGCGCATTAAAATTCATCCGGCAGAACCGGCAGTGGGTGGGGACGCTGCTCGCGCTTGATAAAATAAGATGAGTAGAATTGCGGGCGCACGCTGTTGTTTGGTGTCCAGTCTGCCTTCCCCACCACAGGCCGTCACACAGGAACCCGCCTTCTCACAGGGCAGGGGCCACCCGGCAGAGCGGCTCACGAACCGTGTTGGTTCAAAAACTTCTTGAGGTTCGGAGTGCAGGAAAACGTGCATGAACAGGAATGAAATGCACACCAGAAGATGTTTTAGAAAACTAATGTTCTCTCTGAACATGGGTCTTATTTATTACTGTGATGAACTGTGTACATTAGAAAAGATCGAAACTGTTATTAGATGTATTTTTGTAGCGAATCCTCAGTTGAATGAGGCCGTTTTTGTATCATGTACTCCTATTTTAGCTAATGAGCCGCATGCTAACATCATTTGTCCTCTTGTTCATGCCGTTGTACATATTTAAGTTCTTGTCAAGTAAATTATGCATAAAAAATAGCATTATTTTCTAATTTTGTGAAATAGAAATGTCTCAAAATCTGTCAAATATTTACCAGTTTTTTTGGTTTGTTAGGGAATATCAAAATTGTACACAAATGTCCCTGTTACTATAATATAGCTAGTGAATCTGGCAGTTTGAATAAATCTGTCAGACTTGACATCAGAACATACGTGTCTGCCTATTTATTACATTGACTGAAGTACCAGATCATGTCTTTACTCACTTTTTGAACTTTTATTTGAATCAAGTGTTTTAGGTAAGGAGATAGTGCAAACTTTTCACATTCCCCATGAACGTATTTTATCATTCTTGGTCTCTGTCTTGCAAAAAAAGTTCATTTATTTCACCTTATTATTTGTAATAATCCACAGGATTTTAGCATATCAGCCCACTCTTTGAAGCTGCAACACTTTCAATAAGATGCAAGTTAATTTAAAAACATTTCAGATCATTTTTCACATGCACATTTGTTAGGTCAGACACTGGTGTTGGACAAGATGGCCTGCCTTACAGTCTCTGTGTTATGATCCGTGTTTCTGTGTGTTTATTTTTTGAATTTTTTTCTGTGATCTTGTTCCCTGAGTCTCTGTCTCTGCGTCTTCCCTGTTGATTGTTTCCCAGGTGTGTCTCGTTCCCTTGATTACCCCTGTGTGTACCTTTGTCTTTGTCTCTTGTCAGATCCTCGACATACGTCTCTGCTAGCGTCTACATTGTTTGTCAGTTTCCCCTCAGTAGAACTGTGTAGTCCTGAGGTTGTTTGTTTCCGTGTCCAGTCATTTTGTCAGTTGCTACCGGCATAAGCTACGTGCTTGTTTTCTGGTGCTGCCTGAGCCAGGACTGTGTTCGTCCCCATTAAACTCCTCATCATCACCTTCATCTGGATCTCCGGGTTCTTCCTCACCACCACCAACCGCACCCCATGACAGTAGGATCTGACCAAACTGGTGAGGAAAGCATTATAACATGAACAGGAATCGGTGTACCTAGAGGACTCTATTAAGGGCTATATGGAGGCCCTGGCCAAGCCGTACTCTGCCTGTTGTCAGCTTGGTTTCGCCACCCAGTACTCCAACTGGGTGGTACTCCAGTTGGAGTACTGGGTTCCACGGCTGCCGTTTGTGGGGTTGGAGGAGCTCCTGTTGGAGGCAGAATGGGAAAGCTAAACAGCTCTGGCCATCATGGCTGGAGACCCTCTGCCTCCTAGACCGGATATTTCACGCTTCCGCCCCGCCACTCCAACTGCCTCTACCTGTCAGCCTGCTGCCGCTGCTCCGTCCGAGCCACCAGGACGAGTCATTGTCCTGCCGGCCCTCCAGAGCCTTCACGGCTCTGGAGGGCCGGCTCTGTGTTTGAGTTCCTGTGTGGATTTAGTTTTGTTTTCCGGACTCTGGGGGCACTGTTATGATCTGTGTGTTTATTTTTGAGTTTTTTTCTATGTGATCCTGTTCCCTGAGTCTCTGCGTCTCCCCCCCCCCCCCTTGGATTGTTTCCCAGGTGTGTCTCATTACCTTGATTACCCCTGTGTGTATTTAGTGCCACCTGTTGTCTCTGTCTCTTGTCAGATCCTCGTCATTCGTCTCAGTTAGCGTCTATGTTGACGCTAACTGTTTCGCTAATAGACGCTAATAGTTTCCCCTCAGTAGAACTGTGTAGTCCTGAGATTGTTTGTTTCCGTGTCCAGTCCTTTTGTCAGTTGCTACTGGTATAAGCTACGTGCTTGTTTTCTGCTGTGCTGCCTGAGCCAGGACTGTGTTTGTCCCCATTAAACTCCTCATCACCTTCCTCTGGATCTCTGCGTTCTTTCTCACCACCACCAACCGTACCCCATGACACTCTGCACTAATTCATCCCTAAGGGTTGTGTCGGTTTGAGGACAGAACAGGTCCAGTCAAGTTCTTCCACAACTTGCTCAGCCATGTTTTCATGGGTGAGTTCTGTATGCTGGTGGTCAGTCATGTTGGAACAGGAATTGACCATCACAAATTGTTGCCACAAGGTTGGGAGTATAGAATTGTCCAGAATGTCTTGATATGCTTAAGCTTTAAGAGTTCAGGCTACCGCCACAGCATGCAAGGTAAGCATGTGACCGTTCTCTTGCCAACTTCAAAACCCAGCCAGATATGTCCATTGGATTGCCAGTCAGAACACGACTGGTCACCATGGATAACACGTTTATTCACTCCACTCTGTTACTTTAAATGGCCTACCACTTTTTGACTGAGTTGCTGACATTTTTAGTAATTTCCACATCATTTATAGAAGGTAGTGAAATATTAAGTAGCAAAGAACTTTCACATCAGCAGTACCACCCATGTTCTCTGAACAACTGAGAGTGACCCAGCCTCCATACACAGCAGATTGACTTCATACATCTTTGACAGGTGAGGGAATACATTTAGCAATATTGTGTAATATTTTACTTAAATCTGAATGAGCTGGCGTTACTATTGGCAGGCCAATGTTTTACAATTACCATAGATCAGACACAAACCACGCATTCTTTGTTGTGTGAAATAAGCTGAGAGACTGCACACATGTACACAGATCATTGAATTAGACCTGATAGAAAACAGCCTTAATGCATAGTGGTATACCATAAGGCATACCATCTATGCCTTGCATTAAGGCATAGATGGTATGCCTTAATGCAAGGCATACCATCAAAAGATCTATATGACAAGAAATCCAATAAAACAAAACCTAAATGCATCTCCAAAGAAGTGAGCTCAAAAGTTTAAGAGAAAGAAAGTAGTCTTGTAGTGAAAAGGAAATTGTATCAGATTTATTCTAAAGAGATGATGAGCAACAAAGAAGAAATGAGCAACAGAAAGAAAATTCAAGGCTGTTTCGAAAATGTCGACTCATTCACTCTAAATGTGAGCAGTGGTACTTCATGGTTGGCAGTCAAGAACACAATCTTGAATCTAGACTGATGGACAGCATAATTTAGCTGTTACTGGCTGAAAACCAGCTGTCATTGCCATTGCTATTCTTGATAGCACTAAACTGTGACACTTCCATTTTTCAATATCCACTCATACATTCAAGGAGTACAGCACCATATTACAACCCTTAGTTTACCAGCATAAAGAATAGTTAACTGTAAAGCTGATAAACATACCAAAAAAGCTGTATTTATTCAGAAAGAGTTGGTTGAAATATGACCTTTTTTTGTGATTTACCTTATATGTTTGACAAATTAGGAGGCAACAAAGGTTTCAGTTCCGCACATTACAAAATGTTACAAAGAAGATGTTGTTACACTTTGACTTCCACAGTAAGAGACAGTGAACCTATCAGCTCCAGCATCAGCATAGTCTGGTTAATTTGGCAGACATAGAAATGGTCTCCAAAAACATAACTTTGAAATGAAATCAACAGGCTTTAGGCGACTCTGAAAGCATTTAACACACTTAGCTTCCCCTAAATATTTTTTTGCTGGATAAATTAAGAACTAATTTTCTGGGGTGTTTCGTAAACTTTTAGTCATAAAGTTTGATTTATGTTGAAGGTTTGGTTAGTTAGACGTTTAGATTCATGCTCTTATTTTGAAGTGGACGAGGACTGTTTACGTAGCAGTTCCATTTCCTCTCCTCATGTTCTCTACCCATGATGCAATGCAGCCAATGACTTATTCTAAACCGAGAATGAATGCAAGTTTAAAATATTCTGATGTTCCATGTGTTATCTGATGGAAGTCCTATAGCGGATAAGAGTTCACAACAAAACTCAACATTATTAAATTGAAACTAGAGTGAAAGGTCTGTTCCAAAGAATCACTTCCTGATTACCATACAGATAGGTTTACAGTAACAAATTTCACTGTTCTGAGGGTCGTATAAAATGTTCTAACATATTTTGTTCTCGACACATAGTGGGTATCAACACAGCTAGATTTAGCATTTTAGCTTCTGCTGAATACCATGTTGTTCTAGTCATTTAGCATTACTGCAACTAACTTGTAGTTAGGCAGTGAGCACCCACTAAAAATCTGTCTTTTGAATTATTCTGTGGGACATATGAACAAAATCTACTGCTTGCCTGTAAGCTATTTCTTCACGCCAATATACATAATTTAGACCATGAGTTGTTAAAAGAAACACATTAAACTTGTGCATCCAAGTTTGTATTTGACATGAATTGTGCTTATGGAAATGTTATGCTTTGAATGATTTATTGGATTGCATGATTGTTTCTCCAGTCTGGAGAAACAATGATTGAAATAGATCCCAACTTTAATTCAACACTTGCCCTGATAAGTGTATGCTAACTGATGACTCTCTTTTCTGTGAGTTCAAAAGAAAACTAGAATTGGAGAAAAAAATAATAATTGTGGACAAAAGCATAATGTAAAGATCTCCAACTAAACAAGTTGATAGAAATGCAGGTGCCAGTGGCCTACAGATTGAAAAAACAGAAGACAAAAAAAAAAACAGAACTTAGTGGCCAGAAAAACAGGAAAGATTTAAATGTATAGTTTCTACAGCTGAATAGAGGCTTGCTTTGGGACTGCGCGTGTGTGAGTGAGTGTGTATCCAGAGGGACATTTGACAGCTGGGACCATCATGTTCAATGACTAAAATAGCGTCAAAATTCAACATGTTCAACACCTGGGGCTGTGTGAGTCTGTGGAATATTCCTCTGAATGTGTGTGTGTGTGTGTGTGTGTGTGTGTGTGTGTGTGTGTGTGTGTGTGTGGTGTGTGTGTGTGTGTGTGTGTGTATGTTTGAGGTACAGAAAAAATATATTCAATGAGCGTGACGAATCAAGCACAGAACAGAACCAAAGGTTCTCAGCAGTTTGCTTCGTTGACCTTTACAAACCCACAACAAAAAAACCTTCTCACATTCAACCTGACTGCTTGGAAAATGCTTTCAAATAGAAGATGTACTTTTCTCCCCACATCTTCTACAGGGGGGTTGATGAATGTTTTAGTCCAGGAAGTGGCTTCATGAGAGGGTTAATGAACATCTTAGTGCATCAGTAGTCTGATGCTTTGCTGCAACCACAGAAATCACTCCAGAATGTGTTAAGGAAACCTCAGCAGTGTCTCATTGTTCACACTGACTGGAACAAAGAGACAAAGCTCTTTAAGACCAGGCCCATTAATGAGTAATTGTGGCAGCTTTTACTCTCTTTGGACACCAGCAAAATAAAGCGTGATGAAAAATGTATGAATTATTTGTTTCGTGAGGCACTAAACTTCATTATGACTTCTGTATCAGAAGCCCAAATGGAGAACTGTCTCTAGAGATTAAGAAGATAGCTAGGAAAAATGGAAAGCAAATCATTATTATTTTTATGTTAGAAAACAACAATCATTCCCTTATATTATATTCTTGTAGACACATACTCAACAAATGTGAACAAAAGCCTTTTTCCTTTAAGCATTAAAGGTGAATTATTCTCTTATGCATGCTAAGATAAATCACTGAAAACATTTCTCCATTTCCACAAAAACAATCCTAATAGCCAAAACTCCTTAGTGCTCTGAACTTGAGAAAACCCATGTAAATAGATGAGAACTCTGCATATTAACAAAGCAATTTCAACAATTTGACAACCCCGGTGATGCAAGCAAATGTAATCCTGAACAATAGAGCATTTGAACGCAGACTCAACTAAAAGGTACTGGGGCCCCATGAGTTGCTGTGCTGCTCTGTGTCCTCAGATTCACTTGTTGGTGTGATTCTGTATCTGGATTGGAGGTTCTGACAGCACCACAGTGTCCTACGACTGTGTGATGGATTTTATACCAAACTGAACAACATAGTTCCCACTTTGTTTTAGTTTTTAGAATGTCGCACAACTGCAAACCAACCGAGTCATGCCTGTCCATTCATTCTGTGTTAGGGAACATGGTGGGTGCGCACGCAGCTTGTCTGCAGAAAGAGCCAGTCGGCCTAAACTTTCACTGGTTGCCACGGTTACCCACATTTATCCTACTGCTTTAATAAGTTTCTCCTGAGCTCAGCGGTGGTTGATTAGCTGATTTAACCAGCTGCTCTACTGATGACTTGGTGGCGGGTTGACCTGTTTTAGTGCCAACGGAACCAAAACCCACCGAACTGCGCAGCTCATGCTGAGGTTATCAAAGTCAATACCAGGTTAACAACAGTTAGTATAACTGACCCACTGCTCACTTGTTCAATGTTTTCTTTAAATTAAAACGTTTTCCTCACCTGTTGAATCTGAAGCCCTTATTACCATCATCTATGGTTGAATTAACTGCTAAACATCGGTCTGTTGTTCTGATTCTTTGCTGATTGTAGTATTTTCCTGACCACCGATATTCTTGACTCAATGGACAGAAATGTCGCATGTGTGACTTACGATAAGTCACATAAAGTCCAGTCCAGTAACATATACATCTATCAATGCTGCTGGTCTCCTCTGTCCTTCTCTCGCACTTCCCGCTACTCACCAGTAGGTGTCAGGTTACATTGTGTTGCATTCAATGTTGTTGGGGAAAAAAGAGTTTCATGCGCTTAATGTCCGATTTGCCATAACTATTTATTGGATTCATTGTCGCCAGCTGGGCTAGATCCGCCCCTGCCAGTGACTGTCTCACTTTAAGAGGACTTGGTTGGCCGCATTAAGCCATCAGGTTCCCCCCATGATCCTGTCCCTCCACGATTTTTTAAAGATATTTTATCTAGCATATGGCAGCCTGTTCTTGCAATTATAAATAGCAGTCTGTCCTCAGGTGTGGTGCCTGTTAGTTTTAAACATGCAGTAGTGCAGCCACTGCTTGAAAAACCTGGCCTTGATCATACTGTTCTGGCTAATTATCAACCTATTTCGAAGCTGCCTTTTCTTTCTTAGGTTTTAGAAAAAATTGTGTATTGTCAGCTGACACAGTTTATAGAAGACAATGGCATTCTGGAGGTTTTTCAGTCAGGTTTTAAAACTCTTCATAGTACAGAATCTGCTTTAATAAGAGTTTTTAATGACATCCTTCTTGCATGTGATTCTGGTGACCATGTTGTTCTGATTTTACTTGACTTAACTGCTGCTTTTGATACAGTAGACCACGACATTTTAATATCGAGATTACGCCATGTTGTAGGTATTGATGGCACTGTTCTTGAATGGATCCGGTCTTACCTGGAGGACAGAACAATTTCAGTGAAAATTAGTGACTCTGAATTAGCTGCTGCTTCAATGCCTTATGGTGTCCCGCAGGGCTGAATTCTGGGCCCACTGCTTTTCTCTCTGTATTTACTGCCTTTGGGTTCTATCCTTAGGAAACATAGGATTTCATTTCATTATTATGCTGATGACTGTCAGATTTATTTGCCTCTGAAGCAAAAGGATGTACATTCTATTAAACATCTCCATGCATGTCTAGGTGATATTAAAGCTTGGTTGGCCTTGAACATTTTAATTTTAATGAAAAGAAAACAGAAGTGATGGTGTTTGGACCCAGTGGCTACTGTGAGTCCTCCTATGTTGACCTGGGACCCTTGGAAGTATATTTTAAACCTGTTATTGTAGATCTTGGTTTTAAGGTGGACAGTGATTTTAAATTGGACAGCCAAATCAGAGCTGTGGTTAAGTCTAGCTTCTATCATTTAAGGCGATTGACATCAGTGAAATCTTTTCTTTCCAGGCAACATTTTGAAACAGTGATCCACGCTTTTATTTCAACTCGATTGGATTACTGTAATGCACTTTATCTGGGAGTCAGTCGGTCGCTGCTCTCACGTCTGCAGCTGCAGCTGACTTTTGACAGGAACTCGAAAGAGGGAACATGTGACTCCTGTCCTGGCCTCACTTCACTGGCTGCCTGTATATTTTAGGATTCATTTTAAAATTCTTATGTTTGCTTTTAAATCACTGCATAATCTTGCCCCGGCTTACCTCTGTGAGCTTCTTCACCTCTATGTACCTTATCGGTCACTCAGATCAGCTGCTCTTGGAGGTACCAAGATCCAGAAGGAAGCTCAGAGGGGACAGGGCTTCTCTGTCATGGGTCCTAAATTATGGAACGACTTGCCTTTGCAGGTCAGAGAGGCCCCTTCACTGTCCACTTTTAAAGTTCATCTTAAAACCCATTTATTTTCCATGGCTTTTAACACCAGCAGGATCTAGTTTTAAATTGTATGTTTTGTTTTTAAACTGAGATTTTTTTTTTATTTACATTGTTATGCTGTGTTTTAATGTACAGCACTTTGTATCAGCTGTGATTGTTTTTAAAGTGCTTTATAAATAAAGTTGGTATGGTATGGTATGCAGGTGAGATGATGAGAAAAACACAGTCCAAACTTCAGTGATTGGACCTTATTTCCTGGAATTATCAAAGCTATTTTGTTCACGGCAAAATCCTCACCTCTAAACGAGATATGTCAAGTTCCTCCAAGTAAGACAAACTATCCTTGGTAAGGAAGATTGTTCTGAAACTGTAAAAACTGAGTTCAAAAAGGACAAATGAAATATGATAATTTCTTCCTATTTTGATCATAATTAGTGGGAAAATGAAGGTGTAGCTGCAGTCATCAAGGCTGGTGGTAAACTAAAATAAAAATGTAAGGTTCAGCAGGCTGACTTGGAAGCAGTACGATGTACAGAGACGCTGCACGAACAATAAAACTTCTGACAGCTGCGGATGCTGTGAAGCTGCCTGCTCCAGAGGTGATCTGAGCAGGCTATGACTTGGAAATAACTTTATTAAAATAATTGTAAATAGTTTAAATAGTTAGATTAATGTATTCTTGTGACATCAACTGATAACTCCTGTATAAGAAGTCATCACAAGTCGTAGGGGAAACAGGATTGATTAATGTTTTCTAGTCAGATGAACTCAAGATGAACGTTTTACCTGACATGACAGTGGCATTGTGCATTGTACACCATGATGAAAACACCATCCTGACACATTAGGGCAGAAAAGTTAGTCAGAGCTGATTGTAAACTCAAGACAATTTAGTGGAAGAAAACCTGTAGAAACTGAGGTCCAGTCAAAGTCAGAGAGAATCTCTGAAGAATGTGTGAAATACGTCTCTATTTGTGCAAAAACTGGTAGAAAAACTACAGTGGGCCATAGGTATTCACAAGATTTAGAGACCACAGCCTTCCACTAAAAACTGAAATCTGGGAATACTTCAGTCCTCCTCCAGAAACACCTACAACTTCTTATTTTAATACTGTAGTTCAAAAAACAAATATACCTTAACATGCATTAATATGAACAGTGGAAACCGTCTTAGCACAACTGCAGAAGCTAACACCTCTAGTTGTCCTTATGTCTGCTCTATCAGCATCAAGGGAAGACATGGTGCTCCTGGATGGGTTGCTTTGGAAACGCAAGCCAGGAGCGTGACAAGTGGCATTGTGCCTCGTTACTTCATCTTTCCAAGCTGCACTTACTTCATTTACCATACTCTGCAACAATATCTGTGAGTAGGTAACTTCAATCTGGAGAGACTCAGACAGAGAAAGAAATTGATTAAAAAAGTTTAATGACAGATAAACATTAAGGTCCTTTGGCGTTCAGGCCCCGGCCGAGGACGTCGAGCTGGAACTTCGATAAACTCGATTCCTGATGCTGCATAGGAATGTAATCCCCCCCGGGACCTATACTGGTGGCAGAGGTTGAAGAAGGATGTGGCCTGAAGAGCCAGGAGATGAAGGTGGAGATGGGGCGGAGGTGGGTTTATTGCAGCTGGTAAGCAGAGGAGGCCATGGATGAAGATCCTTATCAACTGGAGCTTGATCGATGATTGGATATGGTGTGGCTTGATCCAGTGCCAATAGGTCCAGGGTGATAAGAGAGAGGCGCTGATTGATGAGGCAGGTGAGGCTAAAGAGTCTTCCAATTGAATTTGCACCAAAGCTTCATAACTAATTTAGAGTTATGTTCCACAGAAAAATCCAGGAGTAAACTGGACCCCTGAGTTCTGACTATGACAAAAGTAAAAATATAAAAATCCTCTTATAAACAATCAGCTGTCATTCAGATAGCTGTGCAGCTACTGCAAAAACATCAACAACAAGGTAAACAAAATACCTCTTACAACTACAAGCAATAAAAAACTTTCAGAACATCCTCACCATACGCACTGAGACAAATGGAAAAGAAAGCTTGACATGAGTTTACCAAAATACAGAGTGACAAGCTGGATCTTTTCTGAGACATTGTCCTTTCAACTGATGAGACAAAATTAGAGCCTTTTGTCACATCAAGTCATAACAGTTCTGTTTTCATACAAGAAAAAAATCCTAAAAGCTTCCAAAAAGAAGCAGCAACCCTAGTGTGAGACAAGAAGGCCCCACAGCTGTGTTCCAGGCTTGATTTTCTAAGAGGGTCTGCAGGTCACAGCTCCTCCAACAACATAATCAACCAAAGTACGCATCTAAAAGCATCGAAGAATGGACAACAGCAAAACTGTGAACTGTTCTGATTACTTGCAGTCAGGATAATGCTTCCATCAAACCTGAGCAAAGTAGTACAGTTTGTGCAAAAGCAACGCTGGAGAGGTCGGCCGCAGTTTGGAGATAAAAGCTGGTTAACAGTCTTAATTTTACAGATGTCTGAAAATTGCTGTCTGGAATTGATGATTCAGATGCCATTTCTTTCCCTCCCATTGGGTGGTCTTTGTGAAGAGCAGGTTCATCATTTAGAAATAAACTGAAAAAGGTTCATTGGTCACAACAAAATAGCAGAACCAGTAATGGAACAATACTGACTGAAGCGGAGATGAAAACTACCTGTAGTGTGATCATCTTTACCTTCTGTTTTTAATGCTTATTATTTATTTCTTAAGCATGGGCTGTCGACAGTGCCTGAGTAGTCATCGTCTTTTCTGTAGATAATTGAACTAAACAATAAACTAATTAAACTGAATTTCAAACAATAAGTTATTTAAAGCACTTTGAAGTAAACACTACATTACAACGGCTGTTGTGATATTTTCTGCTAACAAGATAAACAAAATTGTTACCTGAACAAGAAAAGATTTTCACAGAATTTCTGAAAATCCTAATTTTTTCATTTTCACAAACTGCTGAAAGGTTCACATTTTAACAAGCAAAACTTATTTTATTCATCAGCGCTATTTTGTTATCAGTTTACAGCAGATCACAGTCTCTAGGTTTGACTGGCATGTATTTTGTCATTTTTATGCTTGTCTTATCTAGGTGTTAGGTAAATTGTAGTACTATCAACTATTTGTTATACTTTTAAAATGTTCTTACCTTATGTATTCTTATTTGCTAAGTCATATCCTTTAAGAAATGTTTCTCTATGTTAATCACTCTGATTTCCTTTCTCAGAGGGCCTCTCTAAAGAAGGGAAGTGACAGTAGCTCTTCACAGAACGCCCTGCTTTTGACTTGTCAGATAGCTGTAAAACCATCGACGTGAAGACGTACAACTTGGCCTGTTTGATCCTGGGTCAAGAACTAGATAATCTAGTGCAAGATAGATTGTGTTGTTAGTTAGTGATAATCCTTGGCACTGTAACTGTGTGATGAAAGTGTTCCCCCACTCCCTTTAGAGTTACAGCGCCCTCTGTGATTAGGGATCCTAAACACAATAAAAAGAGAGGGGCAGGCAAATGTGCTTTCAGAGCAGTTGATTTGTAACTGAAAGCACATCTCTGTCTGTTCTCCTTGCGAGTATTCAGAATCTAACTCTCTCTTGTCTTTCCTGTGTTATTTGCTGTGTTTAATAGGTGTCAACTCTGACACTAGGTCAGTCCTGAAGCCAAGAAAGATGTTGAAAATGTCCATTTTGTGTTTTCACAAATGAGTGCTTTCCCAAAAAATGTGTTGTGAATAATTTCTGTTCCTTTAGAATAAAGAAGATTTCATCATTCTATGTAGATTTTTACTAAAGAACTGTTGACTTGTTAAAATATAGTCCATTAGTATCAGTAGTAATTTACGATTCAGGTATAAATGTTAGCAGTGTTAGCAGCATTAGGGTCTTTACATAATAAACTCATTTTGTGGAGTTTATTTGTTGTTTCTTGTCTTCTGTTCTCTGGGAAGTTTGGTTTGTTCTGTTTAGCTAGTGCTAAGTTCATCAACCAATCAAACCTTGGAAATGTCATTCTTCCTCTATGTGTGTGTGTTGTGTTTTTCTGGGTAATCTAGTGTCCTTCTATTGCACAAAAACATTAAAGTTAGGTCATCTAAGATCTCTAATCTTGCCTCTGTGAGTCACAGACACTCAGGCAGACGGGTGACCTGTTCCAGATATTCCCCATCCGTCTTATTTGAAGCTGGAATTGGTTGCAGCTCCCCCATAAACTTTGCTAACAGGAAATATCAAACATATTATCTTCTAGCTGCTAATCCTCTGACATATTAATTTAGTCTCAACAACACGTGTGGTTTGTTATTAATAAAAACTACCCTGAAGGCAACATTTTTCTCAAGAAGTGTTTTTTCTTGCCCCGGTGGTCAGACATTTTGCCTACAGCTAGGTATTTTCACTGCTGCTTCAGATTTTCAAAAAAACATGAATAAAACCAATTGAGACGTGCCAAGTGTGATAAAAATGCTGGTTGAGGCTAATGACTACAAGTTTGTGAAATATCTGGGGGTGTGGAGACATGAGTTAATCTGACCACTGCAGCCTGCCTCCTCTCTGCTCCAGGCTAAAGCCTCCAGGCTACATTAACTACAGCCGGAGTTAGATCTGACACGGCGCATGTCAAAGGGAAGTTTGTAAGGCTGACATGTTACAGATCCTCACTAAACAAAGAAGCATGTTCTAGTTCATAAATTCTGCTACACACACTGACAAGCTGACAGTATAATATACTCTGACTTACATTTAAAGGTTCCATTAAATCCTTAAAATGTAAAGTCCATTAAAGTTTTAAAATGTATCTAAGTTGTTATAATTTGAATTCTGGAACATGTGAGTAATTAATGCTTCTCTGAAACAGCACAGGATAATATTAAATTCATGTTATCTCCAGAGACAAATTCTTGGAATTACAAATTTGCACCAGACTGTAGCTTCACTTCCAAAACACAATTTCACAATAGCAATGTTTCCACCAAATCATAAAGTCAGACATGATTATGTTTTTAAAACATGCTGCACCATGATTCTCTAACTACTTCCTGTCTTCTTCTTCATTGGTTTGTGGCAGTGGAAACATCCAGCTGTTGAAAAAAAAAGTTTCCTTTGCAGTTTTGTGAAATGAAACAATTTGGATACAGCCAAAAACCACCTCGTCCTAGTACCAAAACTATCAAAAAGCGTTTTTTTTTTTCAATATTGGCATGTTTCCATTAAGCAAATTTATTTTTCAAATATCATATTGTGCAACTATATGGCCAATGGAAATACAGCTAAAGACTCTGTGTGTGTTCTAATTTGAAGACCGATTATGTCAAAGTGATAAGAGACATGCTGTACAAAGTCCAATGTTCCTCCAAAGGTTCCAAAAAATAGGCTGTTTTTTCCTCAGAACAGTTCAACCCTATCACAGGATTCATGAGGAGCCAAACTGAAATATTTATTCTTCAATCAATAACAGATGAAGCCGGAAAATAACTCAATGATTCATCCGTCGTCTTTTTCTAGCTTTGCAGAGTGGCTGGTGTCTATTTCCAGCGTTCGGTGGAGTTCATCCTGTGTTGACATAGTTCAAAAAAACTATGTCATCTAATCATGTTGAGGCATCATGATAGATGTCATTACTGAGAGAAGGTAGTATTGAATGGGGTATTGAATGTGAAATTTTCTCAGGCTGTTTATGCCAATAAAAAAAAACAACAGCCTTAATTTACAGTAAAAAAAACTGGCAGTTGTGGTTTCCAGAATTTTACCGTGTTAATACGGTAAAATTCTAGCAACCAAAACTGCCAGTATTTGACCGTTTTTTCCAATATACGGTAAAATACCGTATTTCCTAAAATATGGTAAAATAAAAAATTTAAATGTGGTTTTGCCGTAGTAAATACGGACATAATATCTACATAATTGAAAAACATGGCCAGACTTATGATATACTGACATTTTATTGTAAAAAAACTAAAAAATTCCTGATGTTGGACTGATGGAAACTGGCAGATGTCCTCAGCCTCTTCTGACTTTTCTTCTGCTTTCCTCCAAACTGTTTCCTCTTCATCCTCACTCCTCTTCTTCTCTCTGTCTGTTCACTCTGTCCAGATACTTGTTCATCAGTTCTCATGTAACCTTGTGTTGTGTTCTGGTTATATAGACCATATTGTTGCCAACTGATGGTTCACAAGATGCACCTTCAATCTGTTTCAGAAAACTGGTTGATTATTGGTTGAGCTAATGGTTCATACATTGACCTGTTAGAGAAATCCAGGACTCACTTGGGAGCAATTTACCAATTCAGGACAGATTTAGAAAATAATCAAATATAAATTAATTAAAATATAATTGACATTATGACAACTTTAAGACTTATGCATGTTAAGACTTACACAATGAACTTATGCTGTTTTGGAAGTTGAGACAATTCAACAGAGATACGTTCAACACATTTTGATCAACACGATTAAAGAAAATTAAAATGGGGGAAAAACAGAGAAGTGTACAGAGATTTGTACATAATCAGTTACCTGATGACTTGCTTTCACATCATATGCAATTATATTTTTACAATATATTTCTGTATTTTCTACATTTCATGACTGTCAAAATTACTTAGGATATATGTTCATTGAGTTATGATCATTCCACGTATTTTCTATGGTAGTATAATGCTTTGGATATTACAGTCAGTAACTGTTGGCATTTCACCATTTTTTACCATCGATTTACGAATTTTTTGCAGTGTCGACTTACGGTAACTCCATGTATTTTCTACGCTAACGAAATGTTTTTGGATATGACGGTCAAAAACTGTTGGTATTTTACCATTTTTTACTGTAAATTTACTGACTTTTCTTTACAGTGTAGCCATGGCTTCTACTTGTTGAAGTTGAGTTAATTATTCTGTGTAAGCAGCTCACCTAGCTGGGACTCACAGACAGCTGTGTTTCCGACCCAAACCGACCCATACCTTCTCCCTCCTATTGACTGGATCAACTCACCGACTGAACTCATGTCAAATGATTTATATCACTATGTGATAAATGGCATTTTCTCTTACACCGGAGGAGACTAGTTTCGTATATGGTAGGATACATGATGGTGGAATATTTTCTTCATGGTTAATAATGATTAGATGTGTAACTGCGCCACAATGTAATACTTACTTACTAATCCTACTTACTAAGTATCAATGTTAGTCTTCTTTCCTTGTAAAAAGCATGTGCTGCAAATCCACAAATTCACCGAGGCTACGGCTTCCAATCTGCTGCTGTCCTCATCAACTTTGTCTTTTTATGGACCCTGTGGCCATTTTTACTGTCAGTGAAATCAACTAAAGCGATACTACACTACCAATTGTCTGTTTTTTTTGTCAAACTTTACATAAGTTAACACATTCATACGTGTTTTGACAGCAGTCCGTTACAGATACACACAACCATGTACTCAAAAATAATCACTTCCTGTAGCAACAGAGTCCAAGAGACCGAACAATTATATTTTGGGACTGTAGGAGTTGACCACAGTAACTGAAGTAACTCCATGAAGAAAGACCTCATGCCAGTATTGGATCCTGGGACCTTCTTGCTGCAAGGCAACATTCCTGACAGAATGTTGTGCAGAAATCCTGTGCAGAAATAGAAATAAATGTTCTACCAACATTTTAGTTCCAGTGTAATGCTAAACCACAGTGGCATTACATCAACTTCAGGGAAGTGGTGGATCGATGGGACCCTCCGGGCATTAGTGTGACTCCGTGCGGTGAGCTGGCACTCTGGTCGGTCTGTAATGACTGCGCACGATAGGCCAGGCCTTTCCTTCAACAGGAAGTCAAGGCTCAGAGAGCCCGAAACTGCAGAGAGCCAGAAAAAGGCAAAAGGCAGGAACATTTGTTCTAAGATTTTTTTGATCACTCCTGCTTCAGTGCAGAAATGGGTCACGGCTGCCAGAAACACATCACACATCTTGTAGTCATCTGAGTCAGTGGAATCTCTGATGGGCCTCTTTTTGCAGTGTGCTGTCAGTGCTCCGGTTTCAAACGCTGACATTGTTTTATTTTTGAAACTTTCCACTTTTCTATGGAAGCCCATTTCCGCCATAAAAAAAAAAGAAAAGCTAAACAGGAAGTCATAATTTCGACTTTCAAAGTCATAATTATGAGATTTAAAGTCATAATTTCGACTTTCAAAGTCATAATTATGAGATTTAAAGTCATAATTTCGACTTTCAAAGTCATAATTTCGACTTTCAAAGTCATAATTATGAGATTTAAAGTCATAATTTCGACTTTCAAAGTCATAATTATGAGATTTAAAGTCATAATTTCGACTTTCAAAGTCAAAATTATGAGATTTAAAGTCATAATTTCGACTTTCAAAGTCATAATTATGAGATTTAAAGTCATAATTTCGACTTTGAAAGTCATAATTTCGACTTTGAAAGTCATAATTATGAGATTTAAAGTCATAATTTCGACTTTCAAAGTCAGAATTATGAGATTTAAAGTCATAATTCTGACTTTCAAAGTCATAATTTCGAGTTTCAAAGTCATAATTATGAGATTTAAAGTCATAATTTCGACTTTGAAAGTCATAATTATGAGATTTAAAGTCATAATTATGACCTCGAAAGTCATAATTATGAGATTTAAAGTCATAATTATGACCTCGAAAGTCATAATTATGAGATTTAAAGTCATAATTTCGACTTTTCCAAAAAAGTAGACATTCTGTCTTGTATGAGATTTACACACTATTCCATTTGATCCGTCTAACCAGGAAAACACAGATTTTTCTCCTTTTAATGGATTATAAACAAATTGAGGAGTATTTCAGAAATGGTTTAACCAATGATGAAATTCTTGCTTTGCTGACTGAGTTTCATGGGGTTATTCTTGGCAAGAGGACACTAGAAAGGATTCTTAATAAGAAGAAACTTTGGCGCCGAAAGAACAAAACTGATGTGAGTGTAGTGGCAGCTTTCATTCGTCAGCAACTTGAAACCTCTGGACAATGTCACGGATATCGATGGATGCACCAAAAATGCTGGATGAATGGTATTGTTACAGACAGGGAAACAGTTCGAATCCTTTTACGCCTACTAGATGGTGAAGGAGTGGACCTAAGGTCAAGAAATCGACTGAGGAGACGGATTTACTATAGTCGTGGCACAAACTATGTTTGGCATATGGATGGCTATGATAAGCTGAAACCATTTGGAATTGGGATCAATGGTTGCATTGACGGTTTTTCCAGAAGGCTAATATGGCTTGAGGCATACAAAACAAATAATGATCCAAGAGTCATTGCTGGATACTTCATGGATGCAGTGATTAAAGCCGAGGGTTGTCCTGAAAGACTGAGAGTGGATTTAGGGACAGAGAATGTTAATGCAGCTGACATGCAAAGATATTTGCATCTTACAGAAGATCAACCTGAAAGTGCTAATGTAATATTTGGTCCAAGCACTGGAAATCAGCGGATTGAAAGATGGTGGTTGACCCTGCGAAGTGAATGTATCCAGTTCTGGATGGACCTCTTTGACAAACTGAAAGCAGATGGACACTTCTGTGACAACTTCTTGGACAAAGCCTTGATCCAGTTCTGTTTTCTCCACATAATACAGGTGAGCTTGATTTGAGCTGCTCTATCTTCTCACCTATTGAAAATATTTATAATTGCTATAAAGTGGTTATAATGTGCAAAGATTTATTTTCTGAGTATGATACTAAATTAATAGTATATCTTAAATATTGCACAGATTGCATGTTTGGGTAGTTGCTTGACTTAAACTTCCCTGTTTTTGGATAAATAGCAGTCATGCTAGATTCATACTTCCGTTTTACTTTTTGAATGCTTATTTCAAAGCTATGCGTTTAGTCGGGTTTTTGTTTTCTTCTAGAAAGACCTAAATGAAGTTGCTTCAGCTTGGAACCACCACAGGATACGTCCAGCACACAACTCACGAAGTCCTCATGGGCGACCATTCATCATGTACACAGTACCTCAGGCGTATGGAACCAGAGACTATCTACACAGCATTGATCTGAACAGGGTTGAAGCCTGCTTGGAAAACTGTGTTTTCAAAGACTTTCCATGCGATGAAGATGTCTTCAGCATCTGTGTGGACCTGATTTCAGAGCATAACCTGGATGTCACAGATGATGTGTTTGCAACAACTGATCTATACATAAGACTCAGACAGCTGATTACCAGAGATTTGGAGCTGCAGTGACAAATGTAAAAACATTTTGTTGCATTGACAGTTTGCTACCTTGTCACTCAGTTGGACTTCAGTAGATATTTGATAACATTCTGAGAGTGCCTGCATTTGCTTCAACACATTGTTGCACCAGTATAAAGATGGGTCAAAGCCATTCACAAGCTCTGTAACTAAGCAAGAAGAGACACTAAAATAAGAACAATGCATGCTGAGCTGATAAAATAAGTCTGACATTAGATAGATTGATACATTGCACTAGTAATGTCAGATGATTTTTGGTTTTGATATTTTCCCATTATTATCAATGTCATTGCATTACAGTTTGAACATTATGCTGATTCTTAAAGAGGAAATAAAGGAATTGAGAACTGCAGTAGAAATCTGATTATTTTTCAGGTGAGCAACCCAATGCTTATTTAAAGCTTCCCCGCCCAAATAAATCACACATATAAACTGGATAAAGTGGTTTATTGTACTTCAAAATTAAAGTCTCTACATAGCCATTACAGAAGCCTTTGAGTTTTTTTAAATCATTCTTTAAGATAATGCTTCAAGTTGTAAAAAAAGAAAGAAAAAAGTGCTATTTTTCAGTTGTTTTCTGGTCAAATCTGATATTGAGCTACTGCAATTGCACCAATCTGTTATTGAAAATATTTTAAGGTTATGTTTACTTATAATAGAAATATAAATAAAATGCTGAGTAAACAAAATAAAGTTTTCAGGAATAAGGGTAAATAAAATGCTTTTCTCTATTTCTTCCAAAACTACATTCAAACAGAGTAGCAACATGTTCATCCACTGAACATTTAAATTATGTGACTAATATAAGAAAAAAACATCTGAAATTATTCACAAATTATTTATGCTACTAAGAGCTGCTTGTTTACAAGCATGGCGGCCATATTTTATTTTTAATTGCAGAATAAACCGGCTATTTCAGCCTCAAGTAAAATTATTAAAAGTAAAAAAAATCTAGTAACAATACAAAATCTTTAAATTTATCAAACCCAAAATATTGAGAAAATACATTTTACTGCCAACTCAAATGTATGCTTTAAACTTTAACTTTGGGGTACTTTAACGGAAAAAACCCAAAACATAAACACGAGTAGGAGAGTGCCTACTGAGACATTGCAGGTCTTATAAATACTCCAGAGAAAAATAAATTGCAAAAAGTAGAAACTCTGTGGAGTTAAGATGAGTTAAAAAAAAAAAAACTGTTAAGATAACGCTAAACTTTGAAAGTTTAATACAAAAAGATTGGGTGACACTTTATTTGAAGGGGTGTGCATAAGACTGACATGACACTGTCATAAACATGACATAACACCTGTCATTAACATAAAGAAGTCTTTATGAATATGTATGATGGTTGTCATGAAGTGTCATTTGGTAAATAATTACACTTTTAATGCAAAGTTGCTCTAAAAGTTGCTTTGAAAGTCCATTAAAAATGCCAACTTTGCTTTAAATTATCATTATTTACAAAATCAAGCAAAAATTATGTACAAAAAGCAACTTTTACATCAACTTTGCATTAAAAGTGTAATTATTTACCAAATGACACTTCATGACAACCATCATAAATATTCATAGACTTCTTCATGTTCATGACAAGTGTTATGTCATGTTTATGACAGTGTCATGTCAGTCTTAAGCACACCCCTTCAAATAAATTGTTACCAAAGATTCCTTAAACTCACCTGTTCTTCAGCTGAAGTCTGTTACACTATATCCATCACCCATACACTACTTTCTAGGACCTTGTTTATTTCATGTCGAAACTCTGGATAGTTATCATAATTAACTGGCAACTCTAGGTAGCAACCGCATGTGTGGGCAACTGGCCGTCTCTGAATCCCTTGAAGTTGACTGAAGCTAACACTGATAGTTTTTTGAAGAAACAAATCAGATCCTGTGCAGAACCGAAGAAAAAGTGACAGGTGTTGTGAGTCTGATTCTCTGAGATAAGAACTTAAATATTTGCTGATGTTTTTCTGCTGTGCATTCATGACTGCAGGGTATACAATTGAATGTATAACCTTTCTTAATGTTGGCTGGAGATTTTCATATGCAGCTGTAATACTTTCCATCTCTGACTTCAGCGGGGAGAGGACAGTGCTCCACTGTTCAATAACAAAGGCAGGTTCCTGAATGAGCTTTTGGTGGGCAAGCTCCTCAAGTAGTAGCTCAATGTTATCAGCTGTTGGCACTCTTCGACAGTTATGGATATCCATGATTTCCAGAAGCTCTTCTCTGTCAACACTCTGAAAATCTGAAAGGCAAGATTCAAACACCATTCGATCGTATTCTGTAACATACCTTAAGAAGCTATCAACAAGAGGACTTTTTATAGAACCAAGAACTGCTTGTTCCAGTATTACTGGAGCAAGTTTTATAGGCAGGTACTTCTGTTTTTGCCAGCCAAAGGCAATAATTCTGCCAATGCTTTCCCATTGTTGCTGTCCAAAATCATGACGCAAGTACGGCACCTTAAAGTTATTGCCCATTGTGCACTGTTCATAAAAGTCCTGCCAAAACTCAGAGAGGACATCCCTCAAAACTCCTCCATCATCAACAGCCTTTTCTTGCCTTCCATCAGGAAGCACCACTTGAATACATATGTCCTCCTGAGTGACACCCGGATCACAAAAATTTGAAATTAGTTCTTTCAGGATCTGGCCACGGTGAAGAACAAGGATTTTCTTGATCCCTTCTCTCTGGACAATGGGCTCGTTCAAAGAATCAAATAGTGAAGAAGAAGAAAGCACTGGACTAGATGGCTGTGGAGAAAGAGGAAGGGTGTCATCAAGACTGAGACTATCTGTGTTAGAAATCTGTCCTGTGAAAAAGGTAACAGTGCCACTGTCTTCTAAAATGTCCCCATTGATTCCTGCATCTAGCTCTTGGACACTGGACAAATCAGCCATGTCATCAGTAGAGTAAACTAGGTGAACATCATCACTGCTGCTGTTTGTCAGGACACTGCTGGTTCCAATATATATGACATCAATGCTGTCTGGTGCTTTGGATTGAGTCAGTGGTGTGCAAACCTGAGAGCGAGTAGAAAAACTTAAAGCTTCTTGGTCATTTCCACTGGTGTTGTCTGGTTCTGAGTCACGGCCAGTGTCCTTCTTTTTGGTTGTTAGGTAAAATCGCAAAACCGGAAGTTTTGTCTGCTCATAAAGTTCTCCAACAGTAATATGTTCATCAAGTGAATGTTCCTGAAAATCTGTCATGTCAACCTCAAAATCTGTAATTCTTCCCTGTGAATTTCTTTGAGATGGAAAAAACAAACCCACTGCCTTCTCAATTAATTCATTTTTTCTACAGTCCTTTGACACATCAATTTTTCTTGTTCCACCACCTTTCTTTGTCCGAACTTGAAAAAACTTCCCATCTCGAGAATTCATCCATCCTATCTCAACTTTTCGAAAACTTTTTTTAGCATTTCTGATGCTAACATTTTCTGAGATCTGCTTTTGATCTTTGCCTTTGTTCCTTGAAATCTTGTCTCTCAATCGCTCAAAAAGTTTTGATTTCCGGCCAGCAGGATCACTTTCCCTTCGTCTGCAATATCCGAGAAGTGCCAGTCGGTCACCATAAGATGGGAGATACTCCTTAAGCTGCTCATCTGTCATGAGCAGAAGGACACTGGAGTCAATCTAGAAAAAAAAATGTTAAAACAGTTATTAAACATATACAAATAGGGGGGAAGCCCAGTAAAACAGTCACATGATAAAACTGATCTGTCTTCACTATGTCTCTATAATAGTGTTGTATGATAACTTCTAAATGTACTGATTTCCTTAGCAATCTAGCTACCTTATCCTTTTGCAGTCGTTGTATGACTTCCTCTGAAACATCCCGTGATTTTAAGAAGTCATATATCTCATCCATCCTGTGACAATTACACACAATAACTAATGAATGTCTAATAAAATATAACATTGTAAAAGATTTATTATTAACATGATAGTAGGGTTGGATTATATTACCGAACATTTCACGATACAAGCATTCATTAGTTTATATTAATTATTATTTTTATTTTTTAAAGATCTGAAATACTGCCAAACTGGTGATGTGACATTTCCCATTTTATACACAGCTTTCACACCATGTTTTTTAAAAACATTTATGAGGCGCAGTGGTGAAACATCAAACTGCTGCTCTGCAAGTTTCTCAACAGCTTGTTGCTAGTTCACCAGAGTTAAATGATGCCATCAACCTAGCTGAGCTAGACTTGAGAGGTTTAGCAGCCTTGACTACATCCTCCAGAATGGTATGTGGTTCTGGATCAGAGTTCAGACAATATTCTATATACTGAATGTTCTATCAGACTTACTATCTATTGATATTGATCATGTGTGTATTATGATACATATAACTGATTTATTGTCCAACCCTACATGACAAATAGAAACTGTATTTCAAACTCAAGCTCCTGCTAAAAAATACAAGATAATAGATAACCAAACAGCAGTACAGATGTGTAATAATAAACCAACACACAAAAAACTACATAAAAGTAATAAAGAAAACTCTACCAGTGTCTCCACAACTAAATGGTAAAATGTAAAGCTTAAGTCCGAAAGTTCTTACATTTTTCCCCTAAAATATTTTAATGGTTGAACAATTCTCAAAATGAAATTCTCATCTTTATAAAACAGTCAAGTACATGAACATCATCAGAATGCTTTTAATTTTGATCTTAATTACTTTCATTTAAACAGACAATATGATCAATTGGATTTTCACAAGAGTTGCAACTTACCTCTGTTTAGGTTTAGGTTCAGGTCAAAGGAACCTCCTCTGTCTCTTTTGTAGGTATCCTGAAAGTTGAGTAAAGTTAAGGAGTTACAATTTTCAACATGGCCTGCCTGTTTGGGTTTTTTTAAGTTCCTTGTTTTTCAATTTTTCTTATTTTAATTGCTGTTATAAATATTGTCGATCTAAAGCTGTAGATCTCCAGAATTAGCTTAAGTATATAAAACTGCAAACAGTTTGAAAACTGATGCATATTGTACTTGCATATTTTACTCATGTCTATATATCAACAAAAACAATTTAACGGGAAAGATAGTGAATCACATTATGCATAACAAAACGTGCACACAACAAACTGTGGAGTGAGTTTTAACCTACTAGCTAGTGCTTGTATTTATGCTACAAAATAATTATCCATATTAACTAGTTTAATTATTGGAGTACATTAACGAACTTCTTATCGCATTCTGAAATAAAAACGATCTAATAAAAAAAAAATGTTAAATATGCTAACAAGGTTAGCACGCTTTGACGGTTGACCTGCAGCCTGCAGCAAGCTCACGTTGAAGAAACAACGACCGATGTACAAACCACCACACGATCAAAAATCATTTAAAACGAAGAAATTGAAACAAACTATCCAGCAGCTCTTTTCCTGATACTTACAGTTACATACTTACAGTTCACTCGTTTACACATAAAGCCAGTCTGCAGGCGTTTCCGTGGCGACACAAAACTAACTAACACAACTATAACCAAAGAAAATCAAAAGTGGCAACTGACTCTTAACCCAATAGCAAATGTAACCGAATTATGAGGATATAATTATGCTTACCTTGGATTCAGGATCATATTTAACTGGGAGCTGGAGCTGGAGCTGCTTTGCTAAGGAGTCTCCAACTGCTCCGGTATCTCATAATTATGACTTTCAAAGTCAAAATTATGACTTTAAATCTCATAATTATGACTTTCAATGTCGAAATTATGACTTTAAATCTCATAATTATGACTTTGAAAGTCGAAATTATGACTTTCAAAGTCGAATTTATGACTTTCAAAGTCGAAATTATGACTTTAAATCTCATAATTATGACTTTCAAAGTCGAAATTATGACTTTGAAAGTCGAAATTATGACTTTGAAAGTCGAAATTATGACTTTGAAAGTCGAAATTATGACTTTAAATCTCATAATTATGACTTTCAAAGTCAAAATTATGACTTTAAATCTCATAATTATGACTTTCAAAGTCGAAATTATGACTTTGAAAGTCGAAATTATGACTTTAAATCTCATAATTATGACTTTCAAAGTCGAAATTATGACTTTGAAAGTCGAAATTATGACTTTAAATCTCATAATTATGACTTTGAAAGTCGAAATTATGACTTTAAATCTCATAATTATGACTTTGAAAGTCGAAATTATGACTTTAAATCTCATAATTGTGACTTTGAAAGTCGAAATTATGACTTTAAATCTCATAATTTTGACTTTGAAAGTCGAAATTATGACTTAAATCTCATAATTATGACTTTGAAAGTCGAAATTATGACTTTGAAAGTCGAAATAACTAAATATATGACTTTCAAAGTCGAAATTATGACTTTAAATCTCATAATTATGACTTTGAAAGTCGAAATTATGACTTTAAATCTCATAATTATGACTTTGAAAGTCGAAATTATGACTTTAAATCTCATAATTATGACTTTGAAAGTCGAAATTATGACTTCCTGTTTAGCTTTTCTTTTTTTTTTTATGGGGAAATGGGCTTCCATACTTTTCTGCTCATTTATGACAACTGATTACATCCCTCTTTCTGCCTTTTTTTTCTCCTTGGTGCTCCTGTTTAGACAAACAAGAGGTTGTCTCAGACTGAACAGCTCTCCATTGCACTTCCAAACACTTGCCATGCAAAGTGATTCATTATCTGTAATCAAACCCAACACTGGCGCTGTGTGCGAACATAAACAATCTTACAGATTCATCCTGGGAAACACAACCAAGGATGGAGGAAGGAGTATTTTGTGCTCAATAACAAAGTGTGTTCAAGCCTCCCTGACCTTCATTTTCTTCTCTATAGGATGTCTCAACCCAGATACACCAGCTCTAGCAGAGATTCATATGCCCACTGTCTCAGGATACAATTTACTTGAAAGCACAAGCACAATATGAGTAAAGAGTTGTTGTTTTGTTGTTTTTTTCGTCCAAGATGAGCGATTTAAAGAGACCACATTTTTTTCTGTAATTCCAGAAGATTGTACTTTAGGTAAATGAGTTTTGGCTAAACCTATCCGGTGTTAATTAGACCTGAAAGTAGAACAACAGCCCCTGATCTCAAACACCAACAACAGATGAAAGAGAGAGGTTTTTCTAAACTGCTAAATATGAAAAACACTTAATATAAAAAGTTGGCCAAGGCTTCATATAAGTCCAAACGCATACCTATTAGGTCTAGGGAAGATGGAAGTTTAGATGGGTCCCATGACCCACATTATTTTGCTTCTAGTAGAAAATGACACATAAACACATGATTAGTATTTTTATTTATATTCCATTACCCAACCACCTGCTCCATACACTGGTTTTTATATTTTTCTCCTTTATTTCCTCCAGGTACTATTTTACCTTCCTGCCATTGACAGCCAACAGTGACAAATATGTGATAATTTGAATAAAATTAGAAATCTATTTTTCCCATTTTGCAATTCTAAATTGTATTAAATTAATGTCTTCCTTCAAAATTTGACACACAAACATTCCATCATGACAATGTGCAAATATGTTTTGGAGTGTTTTGCAAATTGATTAAAAATAGAAAACCAAGAAATCACATTTACATAAGCAAACCTAATTTGACTTATCACATAAGAGGAGTTAGTGTCACTTTGACCCCAAGCTGCTATGATCAAAAAACATATTCAATTAATAAAGGGTCAGTATTATGAAAAATATACTTTTTTGAGCTTCACGTCATGTTATGATGTTATTCCCTCAGCAAAACCTGGAGTGCTGCTTTGATTCTTTCATGCAGGTTTGAGAAATCTTTCAGTCGTCCATGGCAACCATTCAGCTGTTCAAAATCCACTCAGCTCCTTCAGATCAGCCAGCTGCAATTAGCAAACACAAGACGAAAAGTGAGATTTGTGACACTGTATTCTAACATGAACGCAGCTCGTGAGCGACAGATACCAACTGCAATCGACAGTTTGCATTTTCAGTGTCTCACGACTCACGGGAGTTGAAATCTGTCGATTGCAGAATCCTAGGAGGGGGGAGTGGAGGTTCGGGGAGCCGAAGGTGTTAACGTCTCTACTCAGCATACAAATAGCTTAGCATATCCAATGGGCTTCAGCAGACCCACATGGATTCTCAGTCATTGAATGAAAAACAATGACATCACAGTTCATTATTGACATGTGATTGGTTGGTTGATGTATGCCCATTGGATAGCACTTATGACTGTATAAATAAACCTCGCCCCAATCATTAATATTTTTCATGCTGTATTTTAAAAGATCTATATAAAAAATAATGCTGTATTAAAATATATTCATTTGATATTGCTTATATGCAACATCTTCATATGTGAGGAACATAAAAAACAGAAATTTTTTTTTTCTTTATTTCATTTTATTTGTTTTACTGTTTGCACACAAAATAAGACATAAATGCTTGTCCATTTCTGGACCATCTGGCAGTGTTTTTTTTGTCCAAACATGATCCAACATTATGTTGCATTCAGGACAGGCCCAACGTCTCTCCTGTAGTGTAGACTTGACGTCTCTCCTGTAGCGTAGTCCTAATGTCACTGAGCTCCTGGTTGGGGGAACTTGGGATCTCAACCTCACCACAGTCCATCCTGACACCGCCTCATAGCTGCTGCCATCCTCCCAGAATGCCACCTCCTCTGCTGCCAGAACTCTCTGTCTTCCTCCATTAGCTGTTAACACAGAACAGACAATCATTAAGAGCTACAGGCATATTTTAGTCATTATGAAACTACAGTGAAATTGTGAAATTGTTTGGTAGCTTCCAGTGTAGTATGGACACATAAAACAGTAAAGCTAAAAAAAAAAAACTAAAAAAACAATACATTCTTATAAACTTCAATGAAAAAGAGGAAACACTAGGAAACAATTGGAAAACAAAATAAATTAAAAGCAGTTGGTAATAAATAGTAAAACATAATTCAACAAACTTTGAGGCAGATAATTTGCCTTGATGGATTTTAATAAAGCACAGTACTTTAATCATTTAAGGAATTGTGACATTTCTAGATTAGTAATAAATCTTACCTGCTTCTTTCTTTAGCTACATCTGGATGACTGGCAGTAGGTCCTGGATGCAGCTGGAAAACACTTTTGTGCATTGTCAATACATAGCATACATTACATTACATTATGTACATAAACAATATTGAAGCATAAAATATAATCAACATTCTAAAATAGTAGATACTCACACACAGTTACATCTCTGTCCTCATCACAGACACCAGAACGATCCTGAAGAGTCTGATTGACACAAATGTGACTCACATTCTGTGGAGTCTGTGGAAATAAATGTAAAATTAAAAAAATATTGAAGCATATATATCGCTTACTCAAAAATACATAAGTAAATAAGTTAAAATTATTCTCAACCAGCCATAGTACAGTCGGGATTCAACGCAGTGACTGTACATAATACATACCGGCTCCATGGCTCCGTCCACCATGTTGTCGATCTCTACTGCTTACCACACTCTGCCTTGCTGTACTGTTATAACAAAATAATTAAAATAACAAAGTGTTCGAGTGTTCACTATTCACTAAATGTGAAATCATAACTTACTGAATTTCACTTTGTCCTGGTTGGACTCCGTAAGAGCGACATGGCACCGTGGTCTGAGGTCTGGCTGTTGAGACTTGGCCATTTTTCAGATCTGAAAAGAAAAATAAAGGAAGATGCAAGTATTTTTAAGAGTTCCGAACATCACATTTAATAAAAAATCCAATACGAAATCTCACCCTACACTTGTTTTGGCATTATGAAAACGACAGACCGCTTTCTGTAAGAAACAAACCAATCAACTCACCTCGCTGCATCTGCTGCTATTCATACAAGTTTTCTTACCGTGAGTTTGGTCTTGTTGGACCACAGCCGTGTCATCTGTTGTTTTCCGCTGGAACATTGCTTAATATAAAAACGATACTGAAAAAGTAACTCTGTGAAACTCTGTACTTTTCCCACCATTTCACACAATGCATGGGCATTTTGTTCATGTTGGGTTTAGCAGTAACACCCGGTGCAAATCTTCCTCTGGAGTTTAATGGCAGCTGCTTGACAGACTATGAAAGCGCATTACTGCCACTGGAGTGTTAAATGAAAGTTGACAGAAAAGAAACATTCTAAAAAGTTATTTTTTCAAAGGATAGTATATTTTATTTCTTTTATAATTAATTGATCAAATGTTTTTAAATGTGTAGATGTTTGTTTACTCAATTCTATTGTCTATTGTGTAAACTAAACATTTTTAGTTTATACAGTATATAATAATTCATCATCCATGAGTTATATTTAGTGCTCTACTAACACAAGTTTAAAAAAGGAATACAAATTTTATACTCTATCAGAAGATATCACATACTTTCAACCATTTTGTTCTTCAATTAAAACTCGAGAGTTAAGCAACTGAATACTGATAAATCATATATAGGTTCAATATAGTGTGACTCTGGGTCTTTAAAGCAATCAGTGAATATTAACATTAGTTAGAATATTATTCACAAAAATATTTATGTACAATGAACCACTCTGGAGCATGTTTTATTATTATTATTTTTGACTAAGTTGTGCAATGATAAATCTTCAAATGGGAGGAATGTCAAAGTAAGATCACGTTTAACAAAAGTCTATTGTATGTATTCATGCATATTCTTCTTTTATATCAACAATTCAACCAAAACTAAGTTTTTCAGTGCTCCTAACACACATGTAATATATATTTTAATGGATAAGATAGATTATTGTTTGAATATTCTTTCTCCAAACATACTTCTTCATGGTATACTTCTATAACTGAACATTACCGACAGATGTCTCAAAATGTGTTAAACTGTTTGGCCCATTGCACTGCAATACCAACATGTATTTACATCCCCATTTGAAGGAGTACATGTTGGAATACAGGTTTTTTTAAAGCCAGTATTCCAGTATTGGTGATTAAATACTGAGAATGTTTAATCACAAAGTCCAGATTAGGAGACAATTTCAGAAGAGTCAGCAACAAGTTAGTATGCCATGAACATCTGCCTGTGTTACTATAATGGCCAAAATTTTACATGTGCAAATGATTGGAACTTTGTCATGATGATACAACTGATCCTTTATGTAAAACTCAGCGCTTCACATTGGCAGAAACACTTCAGTCTGCATTCCATCACACAATCTTGGATGAGCTTGACAGACATGCAGTGTTGACAATATATAATCAGATTTACCATGAAAATTGTACTACACAGTAAAAATGCCAGTGTTGAATTAACACCCCAAAGTGTCTATATGTGTCCAAGTCAGCTGGTGTTAAAGTAACACTTTTGAAAGTGTTAAAAGATTGACACCCATTTTTTTTGTTAAATTAACTTTGGTCTATAATACTGAAATGGGTTTAAGAAAAGTTAAACTTTCCATTTCTGTGTATTGTTTTGAATATTTTCCACTGGATTTGATTGATATCGGCACCTTGTGGGTCAATTGTTTGCTTTTTTAACACCACATTATGTTTTGTGATCAACACTACAATGGTGTTACTTTTAATACATTTTAACACCAGCACCATTGTAAATGTTAATGTGACACTCTGCAGTGTTGAATTTAACACCAGCTGACTTGGACACATCTAGACACTATTGGGTGTTAATTCAACACTGGAATTTTTACTGTGTATGCACACTTAAGTGTTAAGGTTACATCCCTAAGTTGAGCTAAGTGTGTTCAGTGCTGGATGGTGAATTTCACACAAAATTTGTGAAATTTAGTGTGAAATTTCACACTAAATTTGTGTTGAATGCTGAATGGTGAATTTCACACTAAATTTGTTCCATTTGTGTGACTTTGTAACATTAGAACATTTTCAGCATTAATACCTGTTTTATACTTAAATCTCAATAACACTGAGGGGTTTTTGTCCAGGTCCAGGGTCTAGTAAACAGGTGAACAGAAGGCAAAATGGCTACAACAGGAATGAGAGTCTAAAGACGGTGCTCAACAGTTGATTTGCATTTGCATGGCTCTCAGCAACTTCATTTAAATACGAAAACCTCTGCTAGGCACAAGGGGAGAGGGGTGATAGGGAAACATGGACACACAGCATTTTTGACAGTTTTTGGCAGAAAATGCTGTGCGCAAAGACTGAAATCACACAGAGATAACAGCGTCACAATAATCGGCATTTATTCAAGACAAATGCATACTATCACCGGAAAAGCAGGTCACAAAACATCAGAAACCTCAGAGCACAAACAACACATGAATTTACCTGAGAGGGAAAAAGACAAACGATGGAAATGACAAACAAAAAGCAAAGAAGAAAAAAAGTTAGAAATTCCCTGCAATTTGTTTCCAAGATCAAAGGTCAGTTGTCACCTTTGTCTAAACAAGGTGGAAGCAGAGCTTCTCCTCCACTGGCCTGGACTCTTCTGTTTTAAGGCTTTTCACAGATCAGTGTGAAGCTGAAACATCTCCTGATTGTTTCCCACACAGACAAAGGGCAGTTCAAAAAGATCTTAGCAAACAATCTGCTGTAACTACAGGTAAAATAAAGGTCAATAGGGCAGAATATGTTATTAATATGAAAACTATAGTTAGGCTATTTCAATTAAGACCTGTTAAGTTTTTTAACTGGCTTATTTTAATTATTTTTTCTTAACACTAACCAAGCATCAGCCTCCTTTGTTCTACCCCAGCCGGCACACACACCTTGCCCTGCCGTTAATTGTATGGCTACACACACCCTTTGCTGGTGCTAGCCCCGCGGCTAACCACAGCTGCTTTTCTCCCTAGTCACTACTTAGTTTTAATGTAGTTTTCCTTTCGTCTCTTCATACTAAACTACATACAATTGTTCACTTCTCCAACATAATAAAACATGCTAGGTGCTGAAATTAATAGAGATTTAGTGAACAAAATTGGTCAGATTACTCATGATTGAATTTTCTTGTCGCTTCTTCATTTATTTTGATTACAGCTTCAGGTAGTGCTTGAAGAAGTTCTCTGGTGGACAGCCCACATCAAACTGGACAGTCTGCCATTTTACTTCTGGTGCCTTTTCTATTATCTGGGTAGAAGCTGATGACAGAACACTGAGCCATATTGGTACAAATTTGTACCATTTGCTTTGAGCAGTGATTTTGTACCTCAAAGGTTCCACAGTAAATCACTCCAAAGGTCTATCTCTGTACTTACAAGGGAACCTTGTATGTACTGTTTTGGGTACAGTCGTTTTCTTTTTTTTTTTTTTTGGTGTGAACTTGCAACTTACTCTTTGCTAAGACCGTCAATATGGCAAACCTCTGGTAGTACAGGTGGTGTGCAAAGCTAAAACAAAAAGCAGAAGTTGAAATATGGGAGCAGAAATTATACTTGTTAATCTTTGTTCCTCATAAATCAATTGAGTCCAAGCACAAAATAAATTAGGTAATATGTTTTAGGATCTAGCTTAATTACCCAACCTTAGCACTGAAAAAAATGGTTGCCTCTTTAAAGGCAGGATTGTTTGTGCATTTGGGAATAATTTTGTTCAATAATCTCATAATTTAAAAAGTCTTTTTTGTATAAGTGATTATCTTATTCTCATTCTAACAGTTAATAAAGCACATCCTAGAATTAGAGTCGTGCTTTTCACCATGCCTGCCTGTACAAGCGTATCATCTCCTGTTGTTTTTGCATCTCACAGCTGTGAAGTTCACATATCACAGATTACTGAATAAAATCAGCCTAAAGTGTGTTATTCAGTCATAGTTTGGTGATGAATTGCTAATGTGTTTCCTGGCTGTGCTTGCTGTTGCCACTGCCAGGACTGTCGGAACAAGAGGCAATCACTCGGGCCTGCAGCAGCAGCAGCGGCGGCAGCAGGAACGATGAGCTGATTACGGTTCAGGAGCTGAGTGGATGAACTGGCAACAACGGGCAGATGCTTGTCAGTTCAGCTACTCATCAGCATCAGTCTTAAAGGTTTGACAGTGGAGTACATTACTGGTAGGCGGAGAGGTCGGATTTGTCCAGAGAGCTCATATGGATTATAGAAAGATGGCAACCGCTTTCATTTTGGAGTGTGAATGTTCATAGATGCTGTTTCTGGCATTTATTTGCCTATCACAAACTTTCCTCAAAAGTTTTACAAATTGTCTCCTGATTTGTTGCAGAAAATTGGAAAAGAGATATTTTAGAGGTGTATTCAACCAGGATGATGGGTAAAATATTATGAGATAAAATAAGCATTTTTAACAATCAAAAAACTATTGGATTCATATTCGATTTAGCACCACATATGGAAGTGGCGCTTGGATGTTTTGGGGCGTGAAAAGATCAGATTGCCATGAAAACCTTGGATATGTGCCACGTAGCCTGATGAATGTAGCTATAGTTGAATCTATTTTATCACCAGGAATGGGTTCAAGAATTCCAGTAAACTAATGTGAGAAGTTTGTTTGACCTGCGTTACACCATTTGAAAGGTAATGTATGTAAACATTTGAATATAAAATTTTTAGCTTAAATTCTGAATATTTTAGCATGTTTTCACACCTGATAATCCAGTTTTTGATTCAATTGGGAACCAAAATTGCAACATTTGTTACATTTTCATCTGGTGCAGTTGACCTTCACACTGCACTGTGTCAAACCAACCAAACACATTGGGGGGACCAAAGTACAATGCATTCTGGGTTGTACTGACCCAGAATGCCCTGCAATATAGCTACTATAACTGCTTTTATAGCGTCTCCAATCCACTTGGTGTTCAAAGATCACCAGAGTTCACATCAACTGAACCCAGACCTAGGTTCTTATTCAGAAACAAAATTTGTATTTGGTTGATTGCTCAATCAGATTTTCAAAAACAAAACAGACTTTCTGCTCAAACAATCTAGAACAAGCCTAGTGTGAGTATACCGTTGAAAGGCTAATACCAAAGATATAATTAAGATGTTCCTAAGTAATGCAAAATGGTAAAAGTTGAGTCTGTGTTGAAGTGAGACAGAAATGGCTCTGTGTCTGTAAAGTTCTGATGTCAACCACACACCTAATTGCTTTTTGAAAAACAAACAAGAGCGGCTTATCCTTCAGGTGGAGGAAGTACACAGTACTCACACGAACGGATCCACAACAGAGGCCATTTAGACAGACAGCTTCTCTTAAAGCTGTAATCCAGAGCAATTGAACTGTGGCATCCTCAGCTAAAGCCATGCAGCTCACTTTCTAATTTAACTTTGTTCCCTGCTCAGCTTTTTTTCTTCAGACCACCTTCTCCAAAAAAACGATACTGGACGTCCAATAAATAATCAAAGCAACTTTTCAGAGTCATAAAATAAAATCTGAGGACGTGCATCCCGTTTTGGGGAAAAGAGTGACATCTGCAGCGCTCTGCGACGTTAATGATGACACATAAAGTGGATACTTCTTGTCCTACACTTCAATTGGTGGAGCCAAAGCCATTGTTAAACGCCCGATAAACGAACACCTGTGTCCGCATAAATGTTAATTTAAATGTTAATGCATGAAGAAGAAGATCTGCACATGGAGAAGAGGCTTTCTATTTCACAGTTTCTGCCTTTGTAGGAGTTGGAATACAGACGCTTACTGATGGTTTCTCCTTTATGGACCTGGAACGGCCATTATCCTGAGCGCATGAAGTCAGTCTTCTTTTCACAACGCAGTGCTGCAAAGTGTTGACATCGCTGATTGGAGGTTTTGCTCTCTGCACCCTTCTCTTTTCCTCCCGCTCCTTCTCAATTACATCTAAACAGAGTCAGGGAAGACGGGGAGAAATGTGAGGAAGAGCAGGTGAGGGGAAACAAAATCCACAAGAGGTCAGAGTTATTTAAGACAAGAAGCCTTTGTCATTAAAATCCTGTTAGCTGATTTAAGATCAGAGTAAAGTTGGCTGTCAAGTGGGTTGCTGCTCTTTATTGCTGGTCTAAAAACTGTAATAAAAGGACTGTGGTGTTGTATATATTGTGCAGCTGGAATCTGGAATCTCTGGAACAAGCGAGAAGAAAACTGCCGAATGATGGGAAAGAACCGACTGCATGAGAAATGAAAGGAATGTGTCCCCCGACATGAAAAGGCTGCGTGAAGCAGGAGGCAGTACATGCAGTCGCACAGTCTTGACAGGGAAATTGGCAAAGTGCAAAGTGGAGAGCGCAGAGAGCAGAGCTGGTAGATCAAAGTGTGTATTTACCTTCAACTCCAGTGACCTGACTTAAATCCCATGGAAGGTTTGCACTGTTGGGGAAGCAGTCATTTTAAATCAAAGGTTAAATTCATGTAAGTCTCCACAGGCAGCAGCTGCTTCTTCTCTCTTCAGATGGGGGAAAGTTGGACTGCTTGTTGGCTTTAGAAAATGGTTATATTGAAGAACTAAAATGACATTTCTTTACGTTTTCAAATGTTTTTATTGGCAAATGCGCTTGTGCCACTTTATTAGGCAAACCGACAGCAGCAACTCAATGTGTTAGGCAGGAAGGCGACTTACGGGAGTTAAAAGTTGGACTCAGAAGGAGGAAGAGAGGAGATTTAGTTGCCTTTGAACATGCCATGGCTGTTAGTGATCATACTGGGAGCCAATAAGAGCAGGAGACCAAAGGTAAATTTAACATCAGTTTGCCAAAACCAGGCAATAACAGATTGGAAAACCGTTGCCTGGTTTGATGAACCATATTCAGAAGATAGGGTCAGAATTTGGTGTAAAAATAACATGAAACCATGGATTCATCCTGGATCCTGCCTCGTATTAATGGTACATGCTGTTGGTTGCAGTGTAGTAGTGTAGGAAAGATTTTCTTAGTACACTTTTGGCTTCTAAGTAACAGCAGAGCACTGCTGCTGATCAACACTTTTCCCTTTGTGAATGTAGTGTTTCCATCTTTGGTTTGGAGTCCCAGCAGGATAATGCAACATGACTCACTTTTTAAATTGTTTCATGCTAGTTTCAGGGTAACCTGGTGAAAACCAGACCACTGTTCTACGCTTCCCTTCATACAGAGGGTCTGGACCCTCTGCTGTTGAAAAACGACTTCTTGTTATAGGCGTAGGCAGATATTTAAATTTGAAACAGCTGGATCTGATTTTACCCTATAGCTAACATTTAGCAAAGCCATAAGAAGTCAGTTTGATCGTGAAAGAAGCAACAGTTTACCAGAAATTAAAGTGCCATAAGCAACCATCCCTCAGCAAAGAGGGAAGTGCCGAACTGAACAAAATCTTTGGCAGCAATAAACAGTCTTAGACATTCCTTTTTCCCTGACTTTAATTGCTCAATATTTTCAGATATGACCAACATGGACTGAACAGTTTCCTTCGCTTCCTCTGTTGCCATTGCTTAAACTACAAACTGATTCAATTCTAAAACAACACAGAAAATTTATATAGTTTACAACTTGTCCTTGGCTGAGATGAAATACATCCCGAGAAATCAAATTCAACGGGAAAAATCCCAGACAGAACACTGGAGGGAGATGAGAATAGAACTGCATAGGAAGGCAAAGGTCAGGTTACTGGCAACATTAGTCATCTTCTTCTTCATGATCTATGAGTATTTTTTCCCCCCAGGAGATGGCTGCATGCCTTTTCTTCAGCATAATTTTGGCTAAAACAGAAAGATAATGATTTCACAGAAATATTTGCTCTTTTGTTACAGCTGCTAATTGGATTGATTTCAGTTGGTCTCTTTCACAGCACCATCAAACTGACTCGGGCTTTAAAATCAGCACTGATAAAAATTCACAGCAGCAGAAACCAATCTCCAACCTTCCAATCATCAGCAAAATTATTGGAACAGCAGTGTGTTAATGGTTAAACATGTGTAGCAGGGTTTGAAAATTACTCTTCACAGACGTTTCCATCAAATCTTACAGGTTAAACAGCTTCTTAACCCGCACTGAAGAAACGATCAAGGCTAGACTTGAGTTTGCTGTGCAGTCTGAGGAAGACTCCATGGTCAGGAGAAAGAACATTGTTTGATCTGATGAGACAAAAATGGAGGGTTTTAACCATTAGGCAAGATGCTATGGTTGGAGGACACCAAACACTGCTCACCACTATACATAAACCATCCACACACATGTTGGTGGCAGCACCAGAAGGACTGGACAGAAGAATGAAAATAGGGAAATCATTGAGGACAGTTAGTTTCCATCAGATAACATTGATTTTCTCAACCCAAAGCATCTAGCTAAAGCTACAGAGATGGTTTGAGTGGTTATCCACCCCTCCAGGTGGATACTCTTGAGTGTCCTAGTCAAAGTTCAGACATCAGCCCCATGGAGAATTTGTGATAGGTGCATGTGTTACATATAATTATTCAATTGTCAATTTTGTCGAAATCAGTTTTCACTTTGAAATTATAGGAATTTTTGTCATTTTTTTGTAAAATGTTATTGATCGTGATTGGTTTGTAGAACAAATCTGACATTCCAACGGCCAATCATCAATTTCTTTTACTGCATCCAACAATTGGAACAACTTACAAAAACACAAAAGTGCAGTATGCTAACTTCAATATTGATAAGTATTGTATTTTTATATTTTTGTGTATTATCATATTCTGTTTTCTGCTGTATGATATTGGGTTGTACAATGCTTTTATGTTTTCTGAACAGGTTATTGTTGAAAATGACAATAAGTTCTCAATCAACTTACCTGGTTAAATAAAGGTTAAATACATCAAATAAAAGTTAAAAACCGAAGGAGGTGAATACATTTTTATAGCCAGTGTAGCTCCATCCTCCTCCCAAACTGTTCTGATGTTAGCACAGTCAGATGCAAGGTGAACAAATGCACACAAAAAACTAAACAAAAATAAATAAATGATTGTTTTTGAAGAGCGGAGGGCGACACTATCTGTTCAAGTTTAAGACCTATAATCATTTGCATTTTTAATATATCTCCATACCATAACAGCCAAACAAATTACTAATTCATGCAGACTTAAGTGTGAACAGACAGTGTGAATCTCAGCTGCATTTTCCTGCTAGTTATTAGTGTTCATTTCCATCCTCTGCTGCCTTTATATAAACATAATTTAGTGGGACTGGCTCACTGAAACACGTACTGATATTTTGTTAAACTGGAAATGGCAGGGTACACCCCAGGTCAAGCTGTGACCTTATTGATTATTTTTAAACCTATATTTGTTAACATAATGTGTCTATTGTTTGAGGCTTCATCTGCAGTAATTAGAGTGCTTACTGAGTCTTTTGTAGTGATAGTTTTATACTCTGAATTTCCAACTTCCCAGAGAACATTTTAGTGAGTTCGTGAACAAGCTCAAGCTCTGTCAGATTTGATGAAAACGTCTGTGAAGAGTAATTTTTAAACCCTGCCTCACATTCTTGATTTAATTCAAGTCTGGGCTTTGGCTCATTAAATACATAAATATGCTTTAAGCTAAGAAACAGGAAGGAAACACACATCCACTCTGGACAGGGTGCTGGATCCCAAAAGGCACAGAAAGCTGACCTGCTGGTTTTATTTTTAAATGAGCCAATATAAACTGAGTCATCATCTTTAGATACAAGTCTAAAGTACAAGTATAACACCTGACAGTCCGGTAGACTTGGTCCACTGGTGACCAAATCGTTTGTTCTATTTTCAGCTTTTGGAGCGGTCTCCAGTTTGCTTGCATTCACATATACATTCGAACCGCCCCAGAGTTCACTTTAACCAACACCAAAATGAGGTTTGTAGGCAGACCAGAGTTTGATTTTTTTTTAATCAATGCAAGCCATCCCAAACTAACCAGACTTTCAAACAAACAAGAGTTTGATGAAAGCCTGCATGTTCCTCAAGTTATACTCAATTGTACTCATTTCAACGTGAACGAACATTTGAACATTTAATAGAATGTACAAATGTTCAATCAATAGAACAGTGGTTTTAACATTTTTTGCGGTACTGAACCCACCAGTTTCATATGCGCATTCACTGAACCCGTCTGTAGTGATAAATAAAATATGATTTATTTCCCTCCCCAAATTCAAGACATAGGGGTGACCCAACCACAATCTAGTTGGGTCATCCCATGAACACTAAGTCTTCTTAAAAGGTAGAGTATCTGAGAACAGTTCTTCAAAATATAGTCAGCGTTTTCAGCAAAGTTGAGGTGACTGTCCAAGAACGACCCAAGGTGTTTAAAATTTGCCACAGTTTCAACAGGTTGGCCGTCGATAGAAACTGGAACCACTTTAAGGTTTTGTTTAGATTATTTAATTAGCTCTACATTCTTAAGAGAATTAAAAATTAATAATAAATAATAAAGACTTTGCCGTATTCTGATTTAGTAATGTAATTATATTAGTTGTGTTACCACCCCCACGCCACTAGAGGCAGTACCAACCCCGAAAAGATGCGACTAAGGAGCAGATTTAGAAGTACACTGAAAGCTACAGAATTTGGTAAAAACGGTGAGTTTTGCTGAAGTAATTAGACACAAGTTCAAATCCCTGCTGAGAGTGGAGCTGCTTCAATCAGTGCTCCTCCGCAGCAATGATTAACTAAGCAATGTAACGTGATCCTCTGATTGGCTAAGCAATATAACGAGATCCTCTGCAGCAAGTGATGGCAAAGCGGGGCGTCATCACGACTTTACACAAGTGAGTCTTTACCTCAGCGGCAGAGGCTCCGCCGAACCCCTGAAACCGACTCATCGAATCCCCGGGGTTCAATCGAACCCAGGTTAAGAACCACTAATATAGAACATTTGCTCTACTGAACATTCAGATGTACATTCACTAGATTCCACAGTTTCTATACTTTCCTTCCAGAGTGGAATGACAGAGCAGGAGGCAGATGCAGTAAATCCTTCTCAGAAAAACATGAGCTGCAGAACAGAACAGAACCCAGATAGCACAGAAAGATTGAAACAACATTGAATCAATGTTAGGCAGAGACATTGAAACAACATTGAATGTGGTCGGTCACTTGTATGTTGAATCAACGTTAGGGTTTCAACCATAACTCACAAATCAATGTTGATTCAACCATCATCTCTATGTCAATTTACATGCATATTTGTGTTGACATTGAATCAGTTATGAATCAACGTTGATTCAACCATCATCTGGATGTTGATCTACATGCAGATTTGGGTTGATTTTACATTGAAAGAAAGCTAGGGATTAATGTACATTTTTAGTTCTTATAGGTCTGCATCATAAAATACCACTAAAAGTTTCTTCACTGGTGTTAAACACACTATATTATTGGCAGATGATGGGTAAACTGTGCAAGGTTAAAAATGACAACATGTATTTGATATAACATTTTACTTAAGAGAAGAGGAACAGATCTTTAAACATATTTGACTCCTTTTTGACTGTCAAAGCAACAGTCTATGGTCCATAGAAGAAGAAAGTTCATGAGGTTAAGCTTTGTACTGTATGAACTAGGGAAACGGTACACGTTGGGGTAACCCAAGTTTGACTCTGGTTGGCATCACTTTGATTCCTTGCAATGTCTTCCTCTCATTCTGGCGTTTAATGATTCTGGCGTTGACAGTTTCACTGTAGTCCTCAAGAGTCAGCTTTTGGTCAAACTGCAGAGCAGCAGCTGAAAAACAAAAATAAGAGTGAGGATGGTGCATTTCAGTCAATGGATATCGATAATAAATCAACATTGATTCAATGACACATTTTCAAAGTTAGTTAATTGGCTAGAATTGAATGGTTGTTTGATGGTTGATCCAGCTTCTGTTGTTGACCTTAACCATAAATTCAACCTTTGTGATCATAATTCAACATTGAATTAACATCTTTTTCAAACAAGCCAACAGCGAAACAGCTGTGTGATTGGGCCATCCCACTCATGCAAATGGCAGAGGTGGATCGCTTCACTCCTTGTAGGAAGTTGTAGATGTTTTAGTGTCAATATAGCACACACAAACAGTCAGTGAGAATTGTTGTGAACAAGTAAGAAAATGTAAAGAAAGTAATCAGCACCAACTGTTTACAGTGCTTAATTTAAAACGTTATAACCTCCACTCAGAAATAAAATGCTCTGACCCACAGCTTTGATGAGGAAGAGAGGAGGGGAATGGGTGTGGCAAAACAGATGACATTGATTCAACATTGATCAGACATCCGCATTTCAGTCATTAGATTTCAACGACAAAACCACATTGATTCAATGACACAGTTTCAACGGTTTGATTGGATGGTTGTTTGATGGTTGATCCACCATCATTTGTCAACTTCAACCAAAAATCTACGATTCTAACTATAATTCAATGTTGATTTAACTTTGTGTGCTATCTGGGAAGCTTTGACTGGTGGAGTCATTCCTGGTTACTAAACACTCTCATGGTAAAGTCATGGCAGGAAGGGAGTAAAAAAACAAAGATTTATCTGGTGCTTTGCAATAGCTAACGGGATTCAGCCAATCAGAGCTAAGAGCCGCAACTAACCACTGTATCAGAAAGAGCTAATGGCACAAGGAAGATGGAAGAACGAAGCAGAATGAGGAAAAAAGAGAAGAGCGCATTACACAAAGTGGAAAACGAGGAGGAATGAGAGATGAAAACAGCTAAGATGGGAGGAGAAGACAGGAAAAAAGGAGATGAAAAGGAGACAGAGTGTGAGATGTTCTGCTATCTTAACCTGCAGATGCTGAGGGCATCAACAGTACACACACCCAGACTCACTCAGTCCACATAAATAGCCTCTCTCACATACACATACACATACACACACACCAACATAAAACTAAATAAATAGCTTTATGCTCAGCAACAGGCAAAGTGGGTCAGACATCAAAGTAGCCACTCGAAAAGCTGTTCAAACTGTCCTCAGAACACACACACACACACACACACACACACACACACACACACACACACACACACACACACAGTCTCCAAATTGCTACTTGAATAATCCACACACATGTTCAAAGAAACATTAGGAGACACACTCTGCTTACTTCAAATTGCCTCAATCTTATGCCTCCTCTTCCTCGGTTTCCTTGTGTCTCCACTCACACACACACACACACACACACACACACACACACACACACACACACACACACACACACACACAAACAAACAAACACACACACACACACACACACACACACACACACACACACACACACACACACACGCACACACCTCTTTGTGTACTGCAACAAGCGGGTGCTGCAGCTGACCAAATGGCAGCAATCAGGAGGTCTGAGTGCTGAGGGACAAATTCAGCGAACCACTTTAGGTAGATGCAACACACTCCTGTCACACCTTGAGCAACAAGAGTGGTGTCCATTTACTGAACACAGGAGGTCACAGTGGAAACGACAGCACAGATCCCTGCCGCGTAAAAGTCAACCTCCAATAATAACCAGTAAACGCTATGCTGCCTTAAATCAAAACAATGTGCCACTCTGAAGTGAAAAAAACTCTCGTTTTGTAGCTTTAAGGGCCTTTTAGCTCATTTGACACTGCTGTTTAAATTCACATCAACTGTATTGTACGGTGGTTCAGCTCGGGCGCATCCGTAAAGCTCCCTTCCAGCAGGAGCAGACTGCTGCTATCTGCAAACAAGCTCTGATAAAACCAGCAGAGCCACAGGAAGCGCCAGACCTCCTCAGAGATTCATTCTGTTTTGTCACACTAATATGTTAGAGATCATAGAACTACTTTTAGTAAGAGATGAGAATAATCTAGGCAAATACAAAGAAGTAATTGATGATTTAATTTATGAAGCGGAATTAAAAAAGCCCCAATCATAAAGTTATTACTTGGATGGTCTGGCTTTTATTTTCTAAATGCTATTTAGAAAATAAAATATTATATTAGAAATAATATAATATAATTTCTAAATATTATTATTTAGAAATAATATTATTTCTAAATAATATTATTTCTAAATAATATTATTTAGAAATAATATTATTTCTAAATAATATTGTTCATTGAAAGCTGTACAATTTACAGAACAGCTGGTAAACTAACCAGCTGTTCTGTAAATTGGAATTAGAAATTATGTTTGTGGGAGTTGATGAGAAGTTGAAAAGCTTGAAATGTTTCAGAGAAATAATCTGGATTATTTAGCATCACATAATCACATAACGTCAGCTCTTCAGGACACAAAAACATTACACTACAGAACCAACATCTAAGAGGTGGACAGAGGCCAGAATGTGCACTCAACTAATGCTACTATACCGGAGTAACAGTAACTACTCCGGTATATTTTTACGTAAAAATATATGCAAGTAAAAAGTAGTCATTAAACATGTTTCCATCAACATTTATTATGTGTATCTTGAAGTATCGCATTAGAAAATGTTAATGGAAATGGCAAAATTCAAAATAATTTTCTCAATAGCGATGTTGTTATTCAAAGGTCATACAAATTTTGAGCAGATTTTTAAGAGACGCTTCCATCAGTGTCTTAGAAAAAGTTGATGGAAATAGAAATTTCAAAATTACAGCTACACTAGTTGTGTTTCCATATAATTCTCATGCAAAATTTGAGCCAACTTTTTAAATTTTACAAAAATGAGACAAATGTGTAATCGGTGCGTTTCCATCAATTATCAATTATCTACTCATTATAAAAGTGTTTCTGTCTCCCATTTACTGCATCACCTCTTTTTTGGAAAAGACAAAAACCTCCTCAGGTGAGAGTGGATAATTTAGTAAGTTATTTCAAGTTTTGCTGTTTGCCTCAACTGTCAAAATGTGCATAAAAAGAACACAGAGACATAATTTTGTAATGAATTTTGCTGGGATCACAATTTTGCAGTAACCAATGAGATGTTGATAGGCACCAACCTGCCCTCCCTAATCTGCCATGTTCCTTCCAGTCTACAATCAGAACTACTTTGTGTTGGTCTATCTCCTGTAAGACACTACATAATTGACATAAAACAAATCTCTTAAGCAAGCATATAATCCTGTGGAACAGATGCTACCATGCAATAACTTCTACAGTAACAAAGTCACTTCCCTTTAATAGTCCATAAAATACTGTTTACAGGATTTCAGATCTTTAATTATGAGCCTGCACCTTAACAATCAATCTGGGACTTCTACCTTTACTTTATGCTCCATTATGCTCCAAGTGGCAAACACTTCAAAATTTCTAAACACATGAAAGTAATGCAAGGCACATTAAGTCAATATGTATGCATTCATCTCAAATGGAAAAACAAGCTCCTAAATACTGTAAGCGTTTCCTTTCTGGGATGTTTTTCCTGCTGTGACTCATTGGTTTAGTTAGTTGGAGTGAAGATCCAACAAACACAGAGGGATTTACAGTCACAGGCAGTCAGCGTCTCATTGTCAGGGACTTCGTAGTGGGAACCTCTTGGAGGAATGAATAAAATGCTGCGGAATTCTGAGTGTACAAAGTGAAGAGAAGATGGATGTGGGAATGTTCTGTTCTTACTCAGGCCGCCTGGCTCAGCTCGGCTCGGCTCCACTGGACCTGGACTCAGCTGGAACTCCCATCTAACTGGCTCACAGCCTTCGTCTCAATGCTACCACACGAAAAAAAGGCAGTAGATGTGTTGATTTTATATGTGAAATAAGGAGGCCATTGCAGGAATGAGTTCATGTGTGGGAACAGAAGTAAATTACACAATAGCTGCGTTTTCTTTCAGGATTTCACAATTTCACATTTCAATACTAAATTTGCTTAAAGGAAATACGTAAATTTTGAAAAATAAAAGTTCAAAATTGAAATTTTATTTTGGCGTCAGGATGAGGTGGATATCTTTTGTCTGTATTGAAACTGGTTTATTTTGTAAAACTGCAATGAAAACAAAGTTTTTTACCTCACATGAGTCACATGATCAAAAACTGGACGTTGCCACTTGGCGCAAACCATGAAGAAGGCAACAATCATGGCGCTGCATGTTTTATCATGTGAACAAGCTTATTCTCGTGTGATTTCAATTGTGTTTCTTATTTAATGGAAACTCTGCCATTGCAAAATTGTGTTTTGCACAGATTTGTAATGGATATGCAGCTACGTTCTTTGAAACATCCTTCCTTCCAAGGAAGCAAAACTGAATCGGTTTTTTTCTTTTTTCAGTACCGGCCATGTTTACTTCTTAGAGTTTTACTCAATTCGTTGTGATGCTTCCCCACCTCTCCAGTACCTACTCCTTATCTCCAGCGTTCCTGAAACGTTCACTTCAGCCGTAAAGCCGCGGCTCTCGCTGCAGTTCTCCATTCGCGGCCCACGGGGCTCCGGAGCCGCATTCAGGCATGAAGACACTGGATGACAACTCAATGAATAAAATGAATAAAATGGCTGCAGTAATGACTCAGGTGAGGTGGCTGCTCCACGCAAGCAGCCCAGGACTGTAATCAGAGTGTGGAGGAGATTTACAGAAAACGGTTCAACCCAGAGTGGAGACCCATCCTCAGCCTGAACTCAGACTTTTAAGGGTGTTTCATCTTACTGCCCCAATCAGCCCAACCCAATCCTTTGACAGGTGATGTGAATAGAACTTATTAGTTCTAAATAAATGGGAAAATCAGACTTTAAACCTAAACTTTTCAGTAGCAAACATTGCAGGTAGCTCTGTTGTAAAACAGATAAATCTCAAACAAATTCAGTAGCCAGATGTTCAACCTTATTCCAGTCCGAAGATCCAGATCTAGAAGAAAACTTGGGATTTCATCAAAAGTATTTAACATCAGATTTTTGTTCCACTCAATAAATTTGCTCAAGTTAGAGATAGGATTTTGTTCATTTTTCTTTTTTACATTTTTGGGCAGTTTTCTGATTATGCAACTGCAACGTAGCATAATTAAGCATAGATTTTCATTGATATCTGATGTTTTAACTTTGTCTTGATGCTTTGTGTTTCCAGAGGACAAAGTGCTGAGCAACCAGGAAGGACGTGGCATGGTCCTCCGATCTGCCATGATTGTCTACAGAGGTTTCATGGACATTAAAGGATCCTTGCAGGAGTTTTTGGAGTTTAAATCTCAGTAAGGAGGGTTTCCCCTGCCTGGGAGCTAACATTTTTTTAAAACAATTTTAAACAAAAAAATGATTTAAAATTGTTTTATTTAATAAACCAGTTACCCTGGACTGCACTTATGTCATATTGTCCGTACCAGTAAGTGCCATTAAATACAAAGGCACTGCTGAATTGTTACTTATTCAAAAACCCTGTATCTTTGAACTCTATTGAAATGCAATGGAGATAAGTATGACGGGGTTATAATAATACACGCATTGAGTCGTCTTCCCCTCTGTAGCTCAGGCTCATCCCAATGTCAGGCTGCAGGATCGCAGGAGCACATTTCTCTGCACAGCTGTTGTATTGTTGTATTATAAATTAGAAAGAACGTTCTATGCGTTATTGTGTCCCCCCTCGCATAACCCCCACCAAATCTGCTTTCCTGCTGTTCTGTGCCATTGAGGCTGTAATTGCATAAGCTTACTTTGCTTTTATACTGTGTGCACAGATTCATATTACCCCAGCATTTGCCGGCTGTGGCATTTAACATCCTGAGGAATAACGCGCAATACTGTGGAACTTGCTTGCGAACTCTATGCAACATGTTTTCTTCAGGAGATTCTGGACAACGTGGCTCGGTGGAAACTCCTCCCACACACCGGACACTAATCAGGATCTGTTTTAGCATTCTGTATGCTCTGCCTAAGTAATAAGCGTGAACATTAAGCTATAATTCCTCCAAATTACTTGCCTTCAACCTTCTGTTTCTTGGTCTTTTTCAACCCTCTGACATGTTGCTTGGCTGCCCTGCAACCTCAGCTCAAGTTCAAACTCTTATCACACAAATTTCCACCAAACGGCTCCCTCTGTCCTCTGCTCCACCTGTCGACATACCATTAGTATTCTGCACACTGAGCCTGAATAATGAGAGTAAATATACGGTATAATTTCTTTAAATTATTTACAGTCAACCTTCTGTCGTGTTACTTTTAACTGTGTGACATGTTGTTTGGGTTTTGAAAGAGCCTGCAATCTGAACATCTGGAAACTACTAACAACTTTAGAGTTTATGATCAAAATTTCCTGCCTGAGATTCCTCCTCTTCCTCACCTCCATCTGTCTGCTCTCCTCTGTGCCCTCTGCTCCCTCTACTTTCTATTTCCACATCATCATTTTGGGCACCGTCGCCTTCTGCTGTCTTGTAACCACTTGAACTCTGACTGACATTGTCAACATGTTGTCATGTCAACGGTACTAAAGATTCATGCACTGCTTAATTGTCTCACAGTTAATTTTTTTTTCGCATTTGTGCTATTTTCTGCTTTGTATATCTGAATATCTTTAGCTCAGATTACTTTTTTTATTTGTCTTCACACTCTTGAGTTAAACTTCAGAGTGAAGGCTGAAATTGGATACACGTTAGCAAGATAAATGGCTAATGAGCCATTCAATCGTCTTCTCTTTATTTTGCTGGTTATTTTCCTTGATTTTTTTTCTTTAGAGGTTTGTAGCAATAGGTTTGGTTGCAGTTATTTGTGCCTTTCAGAATTTCATGCTTTCGAGTTACAACCACACATTTTATTTGATGGTGTCCAAGTTAGCAAGTTATGTGGCTAGACAATCTGGTTAATAAAGTACCCAATTAACCTATTAAGAGTTTTTAGGGTACACTTTGCCAGCATAATCTAGTTTTATCAATTGCTGGTCAGCATAAGTATTAACATTTTAGGTCAAGATTTAAAACAGGTAAATGAAACAGTAAATGACCAAATTTCTATTACTTAATTGACCAGAGGGATGGGGCAGACACTGTTGACTGTTTGAAGAGTCTTAATGGTCTGGCTCCATCCATCCATCCATCCAGACTTCTCTCTCCCCAGCCCTAGCCACAGCTCCTCTGGGGGAATCCCAAGGCATCCCAGGCTAGCCGAGAAACATAGTCTCTTCACCATGTCCTGGGATTTCCTCTGGGTTTCCTCCTGGTTGGATGTACTTTGAACACCTCACCAGAGAGGCATCCAGAAGGCATCCTAACCACATGCCAGAGCCACCTCAACAGGTTCCTCTCCATGTGGAGAAGCAGCAGCTCTACTCTTGGATGACTGAGCTTCTCACCCTATCTATTGTAGCTGTGGTCTTGTTCTTTCGGTCTCTACCCAAAGCTCATGACCATAGATGTGGAAGGGAATGTAGACCAACCAGTAAATCAAAAGCATTACCTCTTGACTCAGCTCTCTCTTCACCACGACACCCTGCATTACTAAGCAGCACCAATCCGTCCATCAATTGGTGATGCTTGGTGATGAGAGAACAAGGCCCATGATTGGAAAGTTACTTAAAGTCCTCATACAAAACCCATAGCAGGTACTAAACCCCTTCCAGAGTTTCCCCCAGAAAACTTGCTAAGCCCGGTGGTCGGGGAGTCAAGTCCACTGGCGGTCTACCGTGTTTTTGTATTAAAAGATGTTAAATTGACAGGAGATGTAAAATTATTACTTTGTAATTATATGTTACGAAAAAAGATCTCCAGCGAAATGCATTTTAAACCCACAACTAGACCAGGGCTTCAGGGGCCGCATAAAAGCTAATATTTTAAAACAGATCACAGATACATAAATGTAACACTTGTTGATTGAGATTATCAATGCTGTTAAATTCGATTCATTCAATTGTTAAGATAATTGCCAAGATTTTAAGGAGCTGGCAAGTTTACTTTTTTAAAACTTCACAGAACAATATTCATAGTTAGATTGTTTTGTTACCTTAGCAACAATCTGATGCTGTGAGTTTAATCTTTGAATTTACACAAATTAGTAAACTGCGATTATTGCTGTTTAGGCTGGCTAATTAAACTACTCCCTTCACCTATATTTCACTAAGTCTAACACAGAAGTTGTTAGAGGTGCTGATGTTTTTAGCATCAAGAGGGGCCCCAAAGTCAAAGTCTGCTCAAGGCCTCAGACAGCCTTGGACCAGCCCTGCATGATGAGGTAATCCGCTGCCCTACGCAGAGATGCACAGGAGATTTAATTAAATGCTGCTAATGTGGCTTTAGTAGCTCTTTCATTTCCTCACAGAGACTATTCTGGTTGGTCGAGTTTATGGCACGAGTTTCTCAGATCTCCGTGCGGCCGCCGCATTAACTCAAAGTAGACAACGCATTTGAAATGGTTTGATGCATTGTGTAACCGGAAAAATAATACTAAAATGAAAAAATAAAATCAGCGTGATGCGTTAACCTGCATGATGAGGTTAGCGACGCTCGTTATCCACAAACTCTCCGGCCACAGACATAAACTTTACAGGGAAGACAGACAAAGAGCCACACGCTGGGCAACGTGTTGAGATGTAAACGCCACATATAATTGTTCGTTCACAAAGATAAATCATTCTCACCACTACACAACGCGACCTTTGAATTCACTACAAGTTGTTCCTGCAGTTCACGATGAGCTGCGCAACCAGAGCTAAGGCGGCGGGTTTTAAACTCTTACCTAGAGTTCTCCAAAGGATCATAATTCCTCATAGTAAGTTGATGTAAATATCCATACAAGTCAGCTTGTGTCCAGTTTGAGTGAAAGGAGGCGCATAGCAGAGGCGCCAGCTGTGGTAGCGCGCTGTCGGGTTTAAATACATAAACTATAAACCTATCTATTATAAACCTATCATTTAGGAATAAATCTGCTCTGAAATGCTCAGAGCAACACAGACACTTGCAGCCCAGCTTTAAAAAAAAAGCCGGGCTTTTTTTTCTAGAAACGTAATCAAGCAAAGCTCAGCCTGGCGGTGGGGCTAGTAAAGCATGGTGGGCCGCCAGGCTTATAATACCCTGGGGGAAACCCTGCCCTTCCTTGCTATGACCTCTTATTTGGAGGCACTTAACCTCAACCCAACCACTTCACACTCAGTTGCAGACTGCTCCGGCGAAAGCTGTAGGTCATGACCTGTTGTAGCCAATAGGACCACATCATCTGCAAAAAGCAGAGAAGCGATTCTGGGAGCACCGAAGCAGATCCCTGAACATCTTGGCTGGACCTAGAAATTATATTCATAAAGGTCTAATCAGGGGCGGAGCTATACGGGGGGCTGGGGGGGGCGGTTGCCCCCCCCCCCCCCCCCCCCCCCCGAACCAGGCCGATGGGGGCCCGGGTCTGGAGGAGCCAGGGAGGGAGGAATGGATTCAAGTTGCTCAAATGTCTGATTATAGACCGAGAAAGTGAGAAAGTGCGCCCCCGCCTGTTGAGAAAGGTGTATTACACCCCCCTCCCCCTCACTTAAGGGGCCTGGTGATTGGCCAGAGGGCCCGGTGATTGGTCAGGGGGCCCGGTAATGTGCCCCGCCCCCCAGCCCGACGTTGACTTGTTCCGCTAGTGGGTCTAACATAACAATACACGCTCAAGTTCATATTGGAGGTGGATTTCCACCCAGTTGCATCCTTTCAAGTCTCACTCTCATTACTTACATGAGCACTGAAGTCCCCCAACAGAACCAGTGAGCAGGACCACTCTCTAGTACCCCCATCAAGGACTTTAAAAATGGTTGTAGTATGAACTACTGTTTGGTACAAAAGCATTATTTTAATTATGTTGTGTGTTTTTTGTTCTTTTTGCCTCCTGCTGGCAATGATTTTGTTCATCTTGTGCAGCACTTTGGCACAACCTGTTTGTTGTAAAGTGCTTTATAAATAAAGTTGACATTGACATTCATAAAGGAATAGAAACTAAACTTGTGTAATGAATCAGTGCTGCTGAGAGAAAATAAGAAATCTTAAATTAAATTAGATACTGTTTTATAGCTTTGACAACAACACACTTTAGATATTGGCTAAAAAATGACAGCATAGAGTATAAAATGAACTGAAGCATTAGGCTTGGGTCAGTGTCACTTAATGGCTGATTGGATAGTTTTCTATGTCCTTTTTTCCATAATTTGTCTAGTCTTGTTAAGACGATAGGCTAATTCACCATGCTAATACAGCTGATAGGACTGGATTGAAAAATCGCTAAGGGTCAAAGATAAACTTTGAAAGGATCAAGAACACTTTAATACTGTAACACAAAGCTGGCTTCTTGGGAGCAAAACATAAAAATACTTCATCCAGATTTCTGCATGTAAACCTAAATCTTGCCTTGTGTAAAATTCTGTCTCCTTATATCAATGTTTTCATTAAAAAGTTAACTAACATTGGATTTACACATTTTCTCCCAAATAATCACCTCTTAATTTCTTTGACAGATTAATTGAAATAAAAATTATTACTTCCAACATTGAAAGATGAAATGGTTTGAGGAAATGAGTACACTTGTATTACTATAATAGTGCCAGAAATTCTACAAATCTTGATAGTACCTATGGATTACCATTGGTCTTTCCCTGGTTTTAAGGACCTCACTATGTGCTGTAGCTGACTAGTTTTTAGTTTCCTATGTAAGTATGTGGTAAACATACAGATTTGACAAAACTTTCTGCTCCACTTACACTAAAGCAGTCAGCCTCCTGAATGTTAGACTGTACTTAACTCATTTAAATCATGAATGCTGATTACAAAAAGTCACTGGGACTGCTTTGTCATATGGAAAATGGGCGATGTAGGAAAGGAGAGGAAGGAGAAATATATTTATCTTCCTTTTTCTTTATCACATCTTGTATCTCCAGTTAGATAATAGGTAAATACATTGAGTGTGTTAGGTATTCTCTGTGAGATTTGATTGTCTCCTTATCAGGAACAGCTCAGAGCTGCTTTTTTTATTATTATTATTATCGCTCACTGACAGCTGTGCTCTGAAAGGACAGAAAAGGACATGTTTTTGAAGGTTCGGATTCTTCACTTTTCAGTTTTTCAGTGCTTGAATTTGCAGAGTTTGGATATCAAAGCAGCCCACCAGATTTCTGCCTCGCGTACCAAACCGGCACTCTTTCCATGGCAACCGTATCAGTGGCAGTTTGGCAGCCGCCTGCCGTGTGCCGACCAAATGACAAATCAACAACACTGATTCCATCATACTTCCACTGAGAGGCCTTTTTATTCTTGTCATCGTGTCAGCGTGTTTCCTGTGTGTCTGCCTGCCGAGATAATGCATCGTTGGATCAAGAGAGAGCTGTGCAACTAAAACCAGAATGCTAAGAGGGAATGCGAGATGGAAAAATGTCTCATTTTAATAAACAAAAGGTTTTATTTTGATATGACAAAAAAATTATTCTGGATTACATCAGCAACTGTGTTTCCACTGACCATAAAATTGTGTTGAAATAATTCAATATCAAGTTTACACTTTTAAGGTCAAGAAATATGACTAAATAATGGAATTTTAAGAAAAAACTTGTAAAATTTTCTGTAAAATGTAATTTAAAAAATAATCATGCTGAGGAATAAATAAGTACATTTCCTGAAGTGATCATTACTTAGTATTTTCAAGGAGGTTTGCCCACCTGTTATGTTTGGGGTGCTTATTGAAGTGAAACCATGCTGAGACAGAAAGAGCAACCTGAGGCATTCAGATTGAAGAATGTAGCAGTTTTTGAATGTGGTAAAATTTTTAAAGATGTCTAAAAAATTTAAAATGGGCTTTTCCACTGTACAGGAAATAATCTGCAGCTGGAGGAAATTCAAAACAACTGCTAACAGGCTCATAAACACAACACGACACAACAACAAGGAAGCCATATTGAAAGGTTCTGTTTAAGTGATTTATTGATACTATATTAGCAATCGGCCATTACTGTCATTAATGAAATCTTTACAAAATGTGGTTAATCACAGAATGGTGGTAGACATAACAGGTACAAATTTTGTTGAGAAAATTTTGATTTATATTTCCTCAAATGCTTTTTGTCTGATGTGTAAACTGTTATCCCAGTGGCGGAACAAGTCGGCGTGGGGCCGGGGGCGGGGCAAATTTCCGGGCCCCCTGATCAATCACCGGGCCCCTCACGTGCAGCAGCTGGAAACCGTTGAGCGGGGGGTGGGGGGTGGGGTGGGGGGGGGTTGCGGACGGACAACTACTGACATTGATACACCTTTCTCAACAGGCGGGTGCGCACTTTCTCACTTTCTCGGTCTATAGTCCGACATTCGAGCGACTTTAATCCATTCCTCCCTCCCTGGCTCCTCCAGACTGGCCCCCACCAGCCTGGTTCGGGGGGGCAACCGCCCCCCCAGCCCCCCCTATAGCTCCGCCCCTGTGTTATCCGATCTGTAACATTTAAGTCTCACAAATAAGCACAACGTAAAGGGCACACACTTTGCGATGTGCTGCCAGGTTAAACAAATGATGATCTGTCTGATGGAAATGGTTCATCTTCTTTATTTCAGTCTTCAGGAAAAAAAGCAAACAAACATGTCAAATAATTGTCACGCCTCCAACAAAGAGCTGAACAAACAACTTTCATTTCCTTTTGCTGTTTGTTGAACTTAAAATGTTATTTCAGCTCTTGGAGCTTTTTACTTTTTTCTGCCATTTACAGAAACAAATAAAGAGGCCATTTTCTTTTTATATATATATATATATATATATATATATATACACAGTCCAGTCACATTAATGTGACCACCACGTACTTTCCACTTCAGAGTTAAATAACCAATCACAGAAGGCAGGTGGCAGCACAGTGCAGTTGAGCGTATATAAAGGGTGTGTGTGGGCTTCGGAAAACATTTCAATCGTTGGCGTAATGCAGAAACGAAGCGATTTATCCGACGTCCAAAAGGGCATGATCATTGGCTTTCGGGCCAAGGGTGGAAGCATTTCCGAAACGGCTGAGTTTGTGAACTGTTCGCGTGCCGCCGTGGTAAAAGTGTACCGTGCATGGCAAAATGGGACTGTCCAAAATCAACGACGTGGCAAATGTGGTGCACCACGGGCCATAGATGACAGAGGCGAACGACGGTTGCGGAGATGCGTTCGGGCAGATAGACGGGCTACCGTTGAGCAACTGACCACTAAAATGAACCAAGGGGCTACCACAAGTGTCTCCCAAACCACTATTCAGCGAACATTGCTGCGTCTGGGCCTCCGAAGCAGACGCCTGGTTCGTGCACCTATGCTGACTGGTGTTCATCGACGACGAAGGCTAGAATTTGCACGCCAGTACAGCAGCTGGACGTCCACTGAGTGGCGACAGGTAGCGTTTTCAGATGAATCGCGTTTTATGCTCCATCGGACAGATGGACGTTGGCGTATAAGGCGTGAAACCTCTGAAAGGAACCACCCTGCAACCATTGCAGGAACGGTCCAAGCTGGAGGCGGGAGCATTATGGTCTGGGGAATGTTTTCCTGGCATTCTCTGGGTTCACTGATTATTGTGGAAGGCACGATGGATCAATACAAGTACGCATCTGTCCTTGCGGACCATGTCCACCCCTACATGCGCATTGTTTTTCCTCAGGATGATGGCATCTTCCAGCAGGACAATGCGAGGTGCCATACAGCTGCCAGTGTACGTGCGTGGTTCGAAGAGCACCAGGATGAGTTTACCGTCCTCCCCTGGCCAGCAAACTCACCTGACTTAAACCCAATCGAGCATCTGTGGGACCATCTCGATCGAGTTGTTCGCCCATGGATCCTCAACCGCGTAATCTAGCGCAGCTGGCCACGGCATTAGAGTCGGCATGGCTCAACATCCCAGAGAAGACCTTCAGGGACCTAAGTGACTCTCTTCCTGCACGTCTCGTAGCAGTTCGCTCTGCGAAAGGTGGTTATTCTGGCTTTTGACAGATGGTCACATTAATGTGACTGGACTGTGTATATATATATATATATATAATCAAAGCCACACTAGATATTGGAGGTTGAGCCTTAATCTTATAATGTGGTAAATCCTGGTATTTCTGTTGACTCTGGAGCTTTACAGATAAGATGATTCATCGTTTTGCTGTAGAGTTGCAACCTTTAAAAAGGAAAAAAAAAGAGAAAGAGAGCAAACAAAAAGCAGAGCTCTGGTGCAAACATTTCCGACTTTATTGGGAGCCTCGGTGTCGACTCGCCTGAAATCGACCACTCAGCTCTAACTTCCAGAAGCTCTTCAGGCCGCCTGACAATCACAGCGGCAGCTCATTAGCAGAGGAGCTGCTGATGTGAGACGACACTCAGACCAAACTGTTGACTGGGAGGAGGTGAGAATCACCGCAGAAGGAATCATTAAAGCTGCTGCCGACGGACGTACAGCTGAATATAAAGGAAACGTCGCAGGTAAGTTTCACTTACCGTTCTCCGACTAATTATGTGTTCTAAAACTGCAGGAGGGGAAATATTGTCTCTATGCTGACGCGGTAAAACTCACGAAGCCGCATGGCACTCGGCACTTTTACGTCTCCGGCTTAACAGGCTCTTTAAAGTCTTTAGTCGATCTCAGATGGGCTTGTAACTCTCAAAGTAAAACCCACATTTTCCAGATTTACTGCTTATCTTTGCTGCTGCAACATTTCTCAAAGGCGCGCGCGCGAACACATACAGTTCTGAGTGCGCGCGGGAGCAACTGCTGTAAAGTTTAGTGTGAACTCCGGTAGGAGACGGAAGTTCTTTCCAGAGTTCTTCATGCATTTTTTTAATGAACAAATACAAACAATTCATAAAAACACCCATGTCAGATTTACTAAATGATGGTATTCCAAAGAAAGAAAAACACAGTCAGATTAAACCCAAATATGAACTTTCATCTTTTCCTAGTGGGAAATCTGACTTGGAGGGCATTCCATGTCTGACTGGGATGCAGGGATTTTCCTAGCCTAGTCAATGCCATGGTGCGCTATTCAAATCTCACAGTCTGGTCTTTCTCCCACTGATTTCACTGACCAATCAGTGAACAGAAGGTAGTTTCAGCAATGGCAGCAGAGCAAATTATAATGTCACTAATGTACCCAGAAAATATGAACAAACAAAAGAAAACGAAGACACTAAGGCTGTGTTCACCCTGCAGCCTGAAGTGACCCAATTCCGATTTTTTGACAAATTGATTTTTTTTGCCGTAGCAAATATATACGACCTGTGTGTGTTCTCCAGTGTGAACATATAACGACCCAAAAGTGTCCCGCATGTGCAGTAGAGTGGAGGGTGCAATAAAGTCACACATAGAGAGTGATCCAACGCCATAAAAAAGTGGTGCTCAGAGGTAAACATGGATGCTAATGGTAGAGCATAGCTTGCGATTTTGAAGTTGTTGTCCTACCAGAACCAGCACTAATCCTCATTACAGTCCGAAATGGTTGTTGTTTTTCTTCCAGCTGGCGAGGAAGAAAATCAAGATGCTGAATAAGTAACAGTTGTCGAATGCGACCTGGACGTTGGGTCACGTTTGAATCGGGTACATATCGGATATACAAGTGGCCTGGGTCGCATTTGAAAAAAATCTGGCCTGTGTTGTTCAGACTGTCATGAAAAGATCAGACACAGGTCACATTACATCAAAAAAAATCTGAATCGGGTCACTTCAGGCTGCAGTGTGTGAACTCAGCCTGACACTAGAATGACATGATGGAATAAACTCCAGAGTGAACGATGTGAATGTACATGAAATACAACAAATACAAACACAACATAAACTATTAAACACAAATAACCCATAAGAATAACTGCAAGCCAAAAACCCAAGCATCAAGGAACTATGACAAAGTTTGCTGCGGCGCACCATGCACTAAATGCTGAGGATGGGAATGCTGTGGCTGAGCGTTCACCCGTCTGTCAATCAATAAAACAGATTTCATAAATTGATTAGGAGCAAATTGTGCGTATTGATGTTGAAGCCTGTTTAAAATGTGAAAAATGACTGTGCTCCAGATGCCACCTGCGACCCTCCCTTTGTTTGGTGTTTAGTCTGATGGCCCCCACTCCCTGCCATTACCCCACCGCATGATGGAAACCATAATTTTCTGCCTTTCTGATCAGGAACATTTAATTGTCCTTCAAAGAGCAACAACAAGTAGGTCCATAGATGCCCTGAAGTCCACCCAGACTTTCTGAGAAGACTCATTTAAAATGCATAAAAATTCATGTTTTTTGCTGTATTTCTGCTTTGGATGCGGGGATGCCAGTGGCGGGTCACACTTGACTGTTTTGTTTTCCATGCATCTTCTTTGCAGCTGACTACAGTTGAACTCTTCTTAAAGCTGCAGAAGAGTTTAAGAAGAGTTCAACATATGGCTTTTACATTTCTTAAACTGTTACCATATTGTGACAGAATATAATGAGACAGAATATAATGAGAGGAGGCCAGTCTTGCCCTCCTCCTTCCTGAGCTGCTATTGGTGTCTGAAGAAATGCACTGACCAAAATTAACCAATCAGAGCCAGGAGGAGGGACTTAACACTGTCAATCATCTGGGTGTACATGCTGTTCAATGTGCTAACCATGGAGAAACAACTTATCATCACAGGAAAACTGTTTATCCACAGTCATAGTCGCCATGAGAATTAGCATTAGCATTCATGGCAGGTTATGTTGTGATGAAGCAGCTATTGTCTAGCAAAGAGCAGGAAGGGGCACGAGAGTGATTGACAGCACTAAGACCCTCCTCCTGGCTCTGATGGGTTGTTTCTGACTGAGTAGTGTTATTTCTGGTGTTAGATTTGGAAAAGCCAGAGAACCTTGATCTTTTTTTCCACAATCTATCCGTTTTACACTGATACAACATCATGATAATTTTAGCAAATCTGTAAAAAACATATTTTTTAATAAAATTTGCATACTGCAGCTTTACCTCTTATGTCGCTATGGAAACACAAAGGGTTCAAGCCAACCCCCGCCCCCTTCTTTCTCTACTCTCAATCCAATCTCCTCTCCCAGTGAAACCATTAAATTATCAATCCACAACCCCCCTCAAGGTTCATATCTCCTCCCCATCTCTTCTCTCTGTCAATATTTACACTGCCTCTCATGGACCCACTCAGGTAATAGTGTCTTATTCCCAAAGCTCTGGATGGTGAAAACACACAAACACACACGCACACACACACAGAGGCAGGTTGTGAGCGAAAAGGCCATTCCATCTAAATGAGCCCCCATTCGGCTAACTGTTCCAGTCGGCACCTTCTTTTCTTTTTTTGTCTGTCACCATCCATGTTCATGGCGCTCACTGAAGCGGATGTACATGTGCTGCTTGTTGCATGTTTGCGTGCTCCGCTGGTAGCTTCACCGTCTTCTTCTGTAATCTCATGCCTGAGAAGAGAGAAATTGAAAATACTTGGAAGAGAAATCTCCTGTGGGAGGGAAATAAAAATCTTGTGATACAGATCTGCCATAAGTAAAGGAATGAGAATGACAGAAAAACATGTTTACTGTCTTACCAAAGTATACTCTGGAGCTTATTCACATTTTGTCGCCATATAGCTACAAACTTTGATCTAGTCTAGCAGGATTTTATGTGATACATGAACACAAAGCAGCTCATATTTGTTGAAGGGAAATTCTGCATTTTTTATATCGCAAATAGTTTGAACTGGTTGTGAACTGGTGTTCAACTGGCCTGTGATACCCTTAAAGGGTATGTGTTCTCCAGGCACATTTGTTATTTTGTGGCATAATCAAGTAACTGTATTGTTTGCATTAAAATGTTGCATAAAGCAAACATTATTTAAGAGAATTTTGACTTCATAATTTGACACATTGAAATTGGACATTTGTCTCTTTAAAGACCCCTTCTCTTTCCGAAACTCTGCCTTCAGGAAGTCATCACTACTACTACTTTCTCCATTCAGCTGCTTTGGACTAAGAAGCAGCTCATGTAATGTTCACACTGGAATTAGTTGATTTTATCTACTTAAAAGGATCCAATGGTTTGTTGTAACAATAGACTTTATTTGAAAAATATTTATTTTATTTGTAAAAACAATACAGTAATAATATTGTAGACTGTTTAGTTTTTATACATTTTAAAAACATTGTAACACAAACGTCACCATGTTGTTCTGCTGCAATGTTTTCTGAGTAAATGAGGTCTAATGGTCCAAATGCAGTTGCTCCATCCAGTTAAAACAGTGATGAGTAACGTCATTAAGCCTTTACAATTTGATTCAAATTATGGGAATGTAGAAATCACAAGACGTAATGAAAATGAGGAAGAGGACAGAGTTGGGCACAGGAGCTGGTGTTTTGCTGCTGCCTTCAGCTTCATAAATGAAATGATGAATGACACGTACGTCTGGTCAGAGTGTGCGATGTTAAGTATTTCTATAGCTCTATGTCCGGTCCGGCCTTTGTCCGGGGTAGCAGTAGTGCCGCGGTACTACTGGCGTAGAGCTCCGTTTGCATTTAAAAGAGCCTCGAATGCTCTGATGTTTCTCCCAGCGTTTTTCGTTCCGGAGGCAGCAAGGCTTCAGCACTTTGTAGATAAAGTCTGTGTTATGACATTTAGAGCCTTTGTCAGTTTTGCTCGTAAAAATGACAGTCTTATGGAGAAAAATGATGAGATGACAAATGTACCTTCGGAATTTGTGTTCAGTTTGTGTTTTGTCAGATCAGCATACGTTGTAAGACTGCGCTTTTTTTTCATGTAGGAAGTGATCAAGATTTACCTCAGAGTTTTTTTTGTTTTAAGAACGGCTAACAGTGACAAAACTTGGTTTTTGTAAAATTTTACCAGGCAAAACTAGTATGGCAAACAACTCGCATAACGTTAGCCTTCCTGTGTTTACTCTATGGACTCCAGTACAGAATGGAGCATAACGCATCGTCAACCCATCGGATGAAAAGATGGCGACCTACATGGGTAAAAAATAAACAAAAGCTATATAATTTTGGTGTATTCATGAGTTTTGGCGTATCACAACAGCAATTTTTTAGTTGATAAGAAAATGACAACATATTTAGGCCAACATGTTCAACTAATCTTGCATCCTTTTAAAAAAATCCAATGAGTTGTTTTTAAAAATGACCTAAAAATATTATCTGTCTAAATTAAGTTTTTTTTAAAGTAGCATATTGTATAGTTCTACTCTTTAAATCACAGTTCAAATAAATCACTATTGTTATATTAATGCCTGAGATGACCTCTTGGCCTCCATATTTACTTTTTAAATAACTAATATTGCTCACATGTATAATATATTGGCTCAAATATTAGAAATATGTGTACCGTATTTTCCGCACTATAAGGCAGACCTAAAAACCTTAAATTTCCTCAAATACCGACAGTGCGCCTTATCACTAGCGGAACAAGTCAGCTTCAGGCCGGGGGGCAGGGCAAATTACCGGGCCCCTAAGGAATCACCGGGCCCCCTCACTAATCACCGGGCACCTGTTAAGAGAAGACAATTACTCGTTATATCCTCTCTATGCCCGGGTTCAGAAAAATGCTGTGCGCAAGGACTGAGACCACGCAGAGACAACAGCGTCACAATAATCAGCATTTATTCAAGACAGATGCAAACTATCACCAGAAAAGCACATCACAAAACATCAGAAAACCTCAGAGCACAAACAACACATATATTTACCTGAGAAGAGGAAAAGACAAAAGATGGAAATGACAGACAGCAAGAACGTTCTTGGAGAAGTTGCAAAGAGCAAAATCTGATTTGTTACTCTGTGTGGAAAGTTTTATCCTCTTTTCTTTAATTTATTCAAATAGGGTGGAACTTTGCCCATCTAACCAGGACCTGTCTCTGACCCTTTCTCTAAAGCCATTTTGTCCCTATTGTCTAAGGAGAACTTCTGATCTCCTGCTGGTTTATGGCTTTCACACATAAGTGTGAAAGCTGAAACTTCCTAATGATTGTCTCCCAAACAGACAAAAGGAAAGGACTTAGATATTGGTCTTAAATCGTAGTCTGCCTTAACTACAGGTAAAATAAAGGTCAAAAGGCCAAAATAAGTTATAATTTTAAAACTATAATTAGGCTATTTCCATCAAGTCATGTTACACTTTAAAACTAGCTTATTTTAAATATATTTTCTTAACACACCTTACGTGCACCAGCTGGAAACTGTTGCGGGGGTGCACTTTCTCGGTCTATAATCAGACATTCGAGCAACTTGAATCCATTCCTCCCTCCCTGGCTCCTCCAGACCTGGGCCCCCATCGGCCCTGTTCGGGGGGGAGCAACCGCCCCCCCAGACCCCCTTATAGCTCCACCCCTGCACCTTATAATTTAGTGCACCTTATATATGGACCAATATTGAGCCACAACATGTCTAGCAACTACGATAAGCACCCGCCGACTTCATTTTAGCCCATAGAAGAAGAGGTGCGCGGGGAATGCTGGGATAGTTGTCAGAACACTGGTTTGTAATCTATTAATAAAGTTGGACTGACCTATCTACCTACCGACTGTCTAGAATCAGGTCGTCTGCAGGTCATTAAGCACCACATTCTCCACGAACATCCTGTGCGCGAACGGAGAAGGGTAACCATCGTGCGGCCAACGCCCCGGCCCAGTCGCAGAAGGCTTTCCTCACCAACCTGAGTCGAACTATTTTGTTGACATTCCCTTTTAGTGCAGCTCCATCTAGTGGACGCATAACGTAACTCCAGTCTCTACTGTAGCGTCTATTCTATGTGCCTTATATGTGGAAAAAGTTTTAAAATATGCCATTCCTTGAAGGTGCGCCTTATAATCCGGTGCGTTTTATAGTTCAGAAAATACGGTATATATTTTAAAAAGTTACACTTTTCTAACAACAAGTTTGGTTATCTGTGCCTTTCTAACCGAGGCAAAGGTTTTTGTTGTAATTTCTGGATTGGAGGCAGGGAGTGAGTTCATGCAGACCTTCAAAGGTTTCCAATGCAGTAACTAGCTAATATATTCATTCCCTTTAACTTCACATTTCATATTTTATCCTTTTATAACCACAAACTTCAATAAGTTTTATTCAGATTTCTGCTGAAAGAGCAACATAAAGTAGAGTGAAGTTTTATCAAATGTAAGGAAAATGATGCATGTTTTTTTTTTTTCTTACACAGAGATGTGTAGCCCTCTATGAACTTTTGCTGTCTTTGTTCTGACTGCCCTAAATAAAATAAGCTGCCAACCAGAAGTTGTGTGACACATTTTTTTGTGCGGTCATTTTGACAGGGTCAAAAAGGAACCATAATCTACTTTTATCTATCAATTTTTAAAATGATAATACTGACAAATTCAGTGCTTTGATTTTTCATTTGGTTTAATTGATAATTAAGTTGGACATGGAACCCACATCATATTTTTACACATCAAGCAGATGAATATACATAACTTTTTCTTCAATGTGATAAAACTCCTGACTGTGGTCCACAGTAACTACATATAAATCAAACTAATCAAATTACAATTTGCCTCTTGTGGCCTGAACGTCCGCCTGGTGCACATAGAACTGAATCAAACAGGCGCTTCAGGCAGGCCGGTTCCCTATATTGTCATGAGGTTTTCAAACAGATTACTTTTCACCGGGGTTTTGAGTTGATATGGACACTGAATCTACACTCTGGAAACTGTAAATACAAGCACCACTTAAGCGATCGCTTCAGTAGAGTTGTGACTTGGAAAGGAATTCAGCTCAATGAAAAAGTTGGAACATCTGATTTGAAAGTAAGGGTGCATTCACATCAGGTCTATTTATTCTGCTTTAATCCAACTCTACTTTGTCTGTCTTGAAAGTCAGGTTCATTTGGAGAGGTGAGAATGCACAATCGAACTCTGATGCGCACCAACAAAGCAAAATCTGACCCGTCTACAGACCTCGGTCTCAGTTTGGCTGAAGTGAACTCAACTGGTGTGGTTTGAATGCATATACGAATGCCAAGCGGATCATAGACTGCGGCAAATCAGGAACAGGACTATAGCACAAGTCATTCTGGGCAAATGCAACCAAAACAAACACAAGTTCTACCGCTAACAGGAGAAATGACTTGCGGTATTTTACCAAAAACAAAAGAGAAATTCTACAACTGCCAAAATCAGATGACACTCTTTTTTTTGTTTACATTTTGTGAAGGAGGAAGTTGTGCTCATGTCTTCTTCAGATGATTCCATGTTGTTTCCATCTGGATTGTGGTGCAATGCCACCACAGGCCCTTGCCAGTTTTATCAAACAGTTTGATTCAAATGACAGTGCAGTATGATAGATGAAAATGTATCACATTTTGAAAATTTTGGTGCCCTATTGAACTGAGTCTACTGGACCATCAAATGGGAAAACACCCTTAGTCTGAACTGAATTCACAGAAACCATTGAAGCCCCTCAGTGTCACTACAGTAGTTAAGAAGACTCAACTTGCTTCAACCACAACACATGCAAATTAACAACTGCAATAGCACTGTTTGTCTGACATGCACATTCAGGAAACAACAGGAGGGTTTGGCAAACAGTTCATTTGTCTCAGAAACTTCCGTCTTCATGGTTATTCTATTATTTTTATTCCTTATCCTCAATACGGCTTGGTTTTTTGTTAGTTTATTTTTCTCTGACCTTCTTCATGTAATGCGCTCTCTGCAGAGCAGAGGCTTTTTATCCTTGCTGATCAAAGCATTTCTATATGCACAGTGAGAGAATCCTCACCTTTTTCCTGCCCTGCTCCCACAAATAGGCTGCAAGGGGAATCTCTGCACCTGTTCTCTCTGCGCCTAAGGCAAAGAGCTTACAAGGGAAATGTTCAGACTGCAATTAGTCACTGTAAATATAAATAAAGAACCCAAACAATGAACAAGGAAAGTTGTTTAAAACTAATAAAAAGAAAGCCAACCAGACTTGTATATTTTTCAGGAAATGCTTCCAGGAGGCTTTCTTTATGTATTTTAATGAATCCGTTGGTCATATGACTGATTTAGTTTTCTTAGATTTGATTTACATATCTTTTACATATTTGCATAAATCAGTGTAATGGTAGATGTCAAGTCAAGTTTATTTATATTGAACGTTTCAACAAGGCAGTTCAAAGTTCTTCATTATCATAAAAACATGCAGTGACCAGTTTCAAAACAAGCAATAAACATTACAATTAGTCAAACATATGAAAATTATCAACAAAATATAAATCAAATATATTAATCAGTGTTCCTGTTAGTATGAATCAAATACAACTCTGAACATGTGGGTGTTTAGACTTGAGTTAAAGGAGATCAGTGTTTCAGCAGTTTTGCAGTTTTTTTGGAGTTTTGTTCCAGATTAGTGGACCATAAAAACTGAATGCTGCTTCTGCAATAGTCAACAACCTGCTGATAATGTGAAACTTATAAATAAGATATTTATCGTTTTTAAAAGCTGCAGTATTGCTGTAGTGCTGCAGTATTTTTCCAAATAAGTTTCTTCACTCAAACAGTATCAATGACTTTAGTTACAAGACTACTGCATGTGTTAAAGAAGCTTCATAAAGCAGAATTTTAATCATTTGTCATGCGAGAAGCCAGAGTTTGTCATGGGAAGCTTATGAAACGCACAAGACTTAAAATATTTACTTTCCCTAAAGCGCCACAGCCAGTGCCGTCACATCTCAAAATCAAGGCTTTACATGATGTCAGTCCCAGAACAAAACATCTATATATGAGCGCAACTTACTTTTGAAAGAATGTCTTTCAAAAGTGTTCATACTCCATAAAAATGTTTTTTCACTGTAGAACTACAAACTGTCATGTAATTTTTGGTGGACTTATGTGACATTGCAAAGTAGTAAAAACTGAAATGGAGGAAAAATCCCTTTTTGACAATTACAAAATCTACAGGAAGCAGTGCTGGACAGAGGAAAGACAATGCCTCATTTTCATTGGTCCATTTTCAGTAGATTTTTATGTATGCTGCAGCTTATCTCCATCAGCAGAGCATGCTGTGGATGCTAATGCTAGTTAGCATGACCACCAACGACGGCAGATAAATGGTTTTCCTGGAATGGAAAGTTGTTTCTCTGTCACTGACACATTTAGCAGTGAGTACATGAAGTTGATTGACAGCTTTAAGACCCTCCTCTTGGCTCTGATTGGCTGTTTTTGGTCGTGAGCGGTGTGTTTCTTCAGTCAGCAGTAGTCGCTCAATGAGGAGGTGGGGAATGTTATCTGTAATGTTAGTCAAAACATGATGATAGCAAATATGTAACCATGATATTCTTATTACATACTTTAACTTTAAAGCTTGTTGCAACATAACATTTAAACTAGTTCAATATGTATGAATTAAGTTGCTTGGACTTTTTACATGGAAGAGAATACTGAACATGTATAAGAACAGAAAGGCCAGACCAAACAGTTTGAGATGATGGCTTGTTTTTTATTTTTTTCTTTCATCAAGTGTCTTTATTTCTACGCCTTTTCAATTTTTCAATTACAGTTTCTCTCTGGCTGCACTAATGTGATCCAAAACCTACTGATGCCTGAGAAAATGATGATGCGGCCCGAAACCAAATGAGAGCAGACACTCTGTCGGAGAGCACCCCACATTGAACATCGGCTTGTCAGTGTATCTATTAAAACGCGACGGTCGACAACTACTTTTCATCTCCCTGAAATTGCAGCTGCTGTCAAAAGTGTCAGGACAAAGGTATTTTCTTAGGCTGCAGGGAACGTGACAAAACTCCCCTGCCGGCGTCATGATGAGCTGTGTGATGGCCTCGCTGAGAGCGGTCCCAGTTAATTACCTGAGGAAGTCTGCATCGCTCTGAGGTGGCTTTGTGACAAGGCTGAAGGGTTTTCAGCAGCTGCAGGCGCTGTGGATAGCCCTGGAGCTGCTGCTGCTGCAGCATTGTGACCCTTTGAAACCGCATTAATTAAACGTGCTGCCGTCCTGCCAGGGAGAAAACACCTGATGAGCAATAATCTGATCACAGATCAATAATTAGACTTGTTTCTACTGAGGCAGGAGCAGGGCCAGTGGCTGACTTCATTCTGCTTACGTCTGGGCTCAGTCTGACAGGCTGACAAGAATAAGAAGAATCAGAGGGTCAGATCCATAAATCTGGAGTTCATTTTATGCTTGTGCTTTTATAAGTTTATGAACTCCTTTTAAAATGTCAAATTATTCTAGAGTTTAAAAAGTGTGGTCACAATAACTCATCTCAAATCCATTTCTGTAATATATTTCCCCTGCAGTATTCAACTGAAAACAAAGAAATCTGTTAGAGGGAAACATAATGGTGTAATAACCAGGTTGTATAAGTGTGAACAATCTTTAAGTAAATCAGCTGATTCTCATGTTTGGGCTCTGCCAGCATCACAGGCTGCAAGACATTTCACTCTCTCTCTAGGGATGTGCAAACGTTACAACTCAGATGTTTCTGCCCTCAGTCCACTTAGTCAGGGCAGCAAATATTACACAATTCTTTGAAAAATTATGATAAATATACTGTACAAGAAATCTACCATAAGAAATGTTATTTATATAGAATCACCAATTTATTTGTGTTATTAGGTTTTAAAATAAAGAAGCACTTTTACAAAATGAGAATGGAGACTTTTTTTCTGAGATGTTGACTTTTGCAGGAGATTATGTAAAAAAAATCTCTTGTGGAAATTCAGAGCAACTGAAAACTAAAATGTGGTGCAACCTGCAATAGTTATTTTAAGGTTAAGCTAAAATCTGACTTTTTAAGTTGCCTTTAAAGTAATGGCTTCTTCCTCTGTCAGTGGCTTTTCAGGCTGTGTTGGTACAGAACTTGCTTCACTGTGGATAATGACCCTCTTGGCAGCTTCAGCCAGCGTCCTAGCAAGGGATTTTTGCTCTCTTCTATATAAGCATCTTATTGTTTAAACCTATAAATGTGCCAAAGTTACGCATCTAGAAACTGTATGTAGGGATGAACTAGACTTGATGTACACCACAATTCTCTTCCTGAAATCTTTCCTGATTTGTTTTGATTTCTCTATGATGTTACACATTCAAAGCTTACAAAACTATGACATCATCTGGGCTTTCCTAAATTATTTTATGACAGAATAATTTTGGTGTATGTAAACTTATGAATTTGAAGATAGAAATAAAAATTCTTGTTACAAATATTCTTCTGTCATTACAGCATTTTAGGGACACATATAGCTACTTTAGTGCTGAATATTTAAAGGATGTTGTCCAGGAATCTTGGGTCCTTACAAATCTAACTTGTGCTGTAAGCTGTTTTTTTTTTTTTAATAAAACCAAGGTTTCTTCTGTTGAAGACCTTTTTATATTTGTTGAGTAACTTTTCTAAGTGTATGCTCATGAACATGCAGTAATTTCCATGAACCTTGTGCATCTAAAATTGGTCTGAACAGACATATTCTAACATGCAGCACTGGTTAAACTACACAGCTATGAAGTACTTCATTTTTTTTTATGAAAATTGGAATTGGGCAAGCATCTGTGTTCAATTAAACATCAGCTATTTTGAGTTGTGCTGAATTTATAAGTGAATATATTTTGGATGCCAGCAAATACACTAGACAACACGTCTTAAAGTGACCATTAACCATTTTTCTGTTCTTCCAAAAGCAGATTTCTCAGAACTGTTTGGTCATTTTCAACAGTGGAAACCGATGGATTTCCAGGAATATATTCTGACAGTAATGATCGGAATCATAAAATGTCCATCCAGTATAATAAAGTGCAATTTTGCTATCTTTTCACATAAATTTGCAATTTTTTTTAAATAAGTTTTTTGAAAATGTCTAATTCTCTGAATCAGTAACTACCTTATGCTTAATAACACACTCCTGCTTCATAAATGGCAAGGAAAAGAAAGAAAATAACAAGAAGGTATTTTCATTCCCATCATGTTCACTTATTATGTTATCTTGCCTTTAAAATCTGTATTGACTGATATTCTTAAGACGTTTTCCATTTACTGCCTATGAAATGTAAGCTGTGCACTTTCAAATATGAAGTTCAAAGTGGTCCTTTCTGATGGCTGATTTGCTCTTCAGAGACGATTAGGAGCCATTTACCAAAACTGAAAATCAAATGTACCCTGATTTGTTGATTCATTATTATGGCTCATGATTAACTGCATTAGGAAAGTTGCGAGTACTTTTTTTTTCTTAATCTCCAGTAAATTAGCATAACTGCTACTACCCAACACAACCCATTTCCACCCACTGCAAAACGCTAAAAAGGAATCATCTAGAAACCCTCTACAAGTCATTATACACTGGTTGCAATGGGTTTTAATGTTTCTGTAACCATAGAAATACTTACCCAATGGTTCCTTCTGTTTTCTTTTCTTTGGTAAGTACTCTAGGTAGAAGTTAATTACAACAGCAGAAGCTAAAGACAACAGATTGACATTTACCATGGAGATAACTCTGTAAATAGGGCCACTGTTTCTTCTTCTTCCACTCACCACACACCATAACGAAGCAAAAGCTTTATGAAGACAGAAGTGACGCAGTTTGTCTGAATGTTCAAGGCAACAATAATCATGAAGTTGTTACATTTCTTTTCTCTCCATCAGCCAAGAAACACGTGATGTTTACACAGAAGAAGAGGGGGTTTATTTTAAGATCTCTTTAAAAGATGACATGATGTTGTGCTGCAGAAGCAGAGGCAGCAGATCCCTGCTCAACTCACAAGGAGAGAGTTCAAGACGACATCTTCAACATCTTAAGCACGTTTAAGACATTTATAACGTCTTAAACGTGTTTATCACATCAATTGACGCATCAGTTGGTGTGTCCATTCAATGGAAACGCATAATGAGCTCTGTTTCGATTGATCTTAAAATTGGAATTACAAAAATAAATTTGTTTAATGCAAACATGCCAATTTAGAAAAAAAATAATGTTCAGTCTGGTCCTTGAATGTAGCCTTTAAGTACCCCGAAAAAGTCCAAGATGTTAAACCTCATAATATGGCATGCAGACACAGTCCATGAAAGTTTCCCATAAACATATCTCCATCACTTCACTCCTGTTCTACGCCTCTAAAATACTCTGGAAGAAGAATATCAGAAGCTGCATTTCTTTTACAAATCTGTGCAAAACTTTGTTGACGTTTCACTAATGTCTAAAAAATACAATTTTGGGACTTCAGTTTTTCAATTAAATAAGAAACAGTTGAAATCACACATGAATAAGTTTGTTCATGCAATAAGTCACTTGAAAACATGCAGCAGCATGGTGCTCCAACCCCTTCCTTTGTTTTTTCTGCCAGTAGCAACACTTGATTGTTGATCACATAACTTGTGTGATGCAAAAACTGTTTCCAATGCAATTTTGCAAAATATGTTAATTTCGCTAGAGCTGAAAAACCGCTGAGTGAATGTTTTTGATATTGCTGTCTTACATTATGCAAATTTATTTTCATAATTCCAATTTGCGCATTTAAATGTTCAATGGAAATGTCAGTTTCCATAAGGTACTTTCTTATATTTCTTATAAGGTAGTTTAAAAACTACAACAAAAGCATTAGTAAAAATGATAATAAGGTAGAAACAAAGTAAAAAAAAAAAAACATCCCATAAAAAACAAAAGCACTCAAATCACATTGTTAGGCTTTACTTGACAAATCTTGTATGTTTCATCTCATAATCATACATAAAGCACTACAAACTGTATTAGGTCATCCCTCCAAATCAAATCATTAAAATGATTATTCCAGTTGTTGAAAAGCAGTAAACGATGTTCCCCCCAACTCATTCCTATACAACAGCAAAGAGATGCTAAGATGATGTTAGCGTCTGACCTGCACTGCAGGCAGATCAGTGACTGATGAAAAAAATCTGCTTAATCAGCTTTCATTTTATATTATAAGTAAAAAAAATTGTTGAAAAAATTTATCTGGAATGCTGAATACTTATTTCATTATCTTTCTGTATTCATAAGAAACTAGCAGACAGTAATTTTTTTTAAAGATGGGAAGAAACAGACCTGGGGCCTCATACATAAAGCCGGCGTGCGCACAAAAAATGCGCCATATTTTATGCACAAGTCGGCATGTATAAAAATTTACTTTGTGTCAAAGTTTGCATAAAAATACGCACACTTTTTTCCTGGCGTGAAAATGTGCGGCAGCCAGCCACGCAATTTTTTTCTGTGAACAATAGCAAACTACAAAGCGTCAAAACTCACCTAAATACACTGAAATCTGACTACATTGTTATCTAGACCAGTGTTTTTCAACCACTGTTCCACGCCACACTAGTGTAACGTAAGTGATCATCAGGTGTGCCGTGGAAATTATCCATGTTCACCTACCGTATTTTCCAGACTATAAGCTGCTACTTCTTTCCTACACTTTGAACATGCGACTTTTCAGTGGATTTTTCTTCAACCACCAGGGGGCTGTTAGCAGGAAGTGAATAATTGGAAGTCAAAATTGGAAATCAAAGAAGAAAGCGCTAATTTTCATTTAGAACAAGCACATGCTAGCAGCAGGCACAACAGAGAAATGTTTTCAAACTCATATGATGCAGCTTTTAAGTTGAGGGCTATCAATCTGGCACTGCAGGAGGGAAATAGAGCTGCTGCACATAAACTCTGAACAAAACCAGATTTGGAGAGCGAGAACTGCATCCTTAACGTATCCAGCAGTTATTAGGACCCAGCCCTCTGCTGCCCTCTGCTGGGTCCTTATGAGAAACCGAGAGCGGCGGAGATACCAGCGGCTTGTAGACCAGTGCGGCTGATATATGTAAGTTTCCCGGGGGAATGGTGATGGAAGGTTTCAAAAAATTTGAAGGTACGGTTTATAGTATGGTGTGCTCATAGTCCGGAAAATACGGTAATGGGTCTTAAAAGATTTTTTGAAAACGAATTAATTATCTGCAAATAATGCCATTTTTGAGTGTCTCTGCTGTAGTAGTGACTAGCGGCGTAATCATGTAATTTTCTTACCACTAGATGGCAGTAGGTACAGAACATTTTACGTTAAAACAAGAGAATTAGTGACATGAATCATCACTATTTGCATGCATCATCAACAGTGTTGTGGTACTGTTCAGGTGTATTTTTGAAGTGGGCATGTTAAGTGCAATTTGAAATAAAAATTGTAAAATATGATAAAAAATATTTTTTTGTGTTTATTTGATTCCCATTTAAGACACTTTGATAAGAATGAGGCGACTACAGAGTATCTTTGTTTACATTTTTGGTTGATGGTGTGCCTCTTGCCTTTTTCTATGAAGACAATGTACCTTGGCTCAAAAAAGGGTGAAAAACACTGATTTAGACCAGGAAGCATCAAACCCAATGGGTTTTTTTCCATGATTTTAATATTTTATTGTTTAAATGTAAACGATGAAACTGAACTGCATTTATTTTCATACAATGACCTACGCACACAAAATAGAATGTAAATAATACATTTCTTCAGTTTTGTCTCAGAGATTGGACTGTGCGCCAAAGAGCATGAAATATATCTGTGGGGTGATTTAATTCTCACTGAAAAACAAAACAGGGTTGGATCAGCAGATTAACTCCAAACATGTTTGATTATTTTTAAGGTGATCAAGGTGTGTAGACAGTCCCTTATGTATAGCTGCATAAAGGTGAGCAGTATAATTACGAAGCGCTTTGGTTCTGATGGAGAACATCGCCAATGGAAGGATTCAGAGGGAGCGATTGATCATATTGATCTGCTGGGAAATGATGATGATGATTTGTGAGCATTGAGATTGCTCAGACAGATCATCCTGGATCTCTGAGCAGAACTTAAAGAAGGAGCCGTGTGGTACCGGAACCGGTCCAGCTGCAGTCATCCTTCATTGGAGCCGCCTGTTTTTATGGGCACCTATATGGACGTAAAGCATCTCTATTCTGTAAATGTACAATATGCACAGGATTCCACTATTTAGAATAAACGTCCACATTCCCACTCAAAGGACTCTGTCTTTAAATCCTGGCTGAACGCACTGCTGTTCTAACAGGCATTTGCACAATCTCTTTATTTTCTTATTTTTAGTATTTGAATTTTTTTCTTTCTTTAAACTGTATTATTTTTATTTTTGTGAGATTACCTTATGTTCCCTGAAAGTACCTTTTAAATAAAATATATAATTATTTTAGTATAAATACTGCCAAAAACAAGGACGTTGCCATGGTTATTGCCCAAGTGGTGGCAGACTTCCAGGTATTTATACTAATTTACATATGTATTTATTGGTGGCTGCGCTCAATTTACTGTAAATTGAGATGTACAAAGGAAAGGTGCGCGGCCATGTGCGTGAGCACGGCTTTATGCATCTGAATTTTTTTGTGCGCCGCACTTTTCTACATTTTTCCGTATGCCAAGTTTTAGTGTGAAAACTACGCAGTCTTTTATGCATGAGGCCCCTGGTGTGGTAAAATCTCCCCCCTTGTCATGGAGATGAGGATGATTAGATGTGCTACACTGACTCAGTCTGCTGCAGTTGAATGAGTTGTGTTTTTTCCTATAAAACCATCGTGCTTTACAAGATAATGGTAACATTAAATGCACTAAACATAACCAAAACACTGAACAAATGTGAAAACGTTTGTATTTATTCCGATGACAATCAGTAAAGTGGGGAATATCCTCCCCACTCTCCTACATATGAAATTATCTCTGTATAATTCACCTGTTCCACTCCCAACAAAATGGGGATTGGGACTTGTGTCAGAAATATTTATGGCATTCTGATAAATGTGTAAAAGTTGAAGTTCCAGCATTAGATCAATAACTGTTCAGTAGAAATAATTTCATACTTGACATGTTGTGAATGTGGCTCTTGATCATTTCTCTAATAGACTCACCTTTAGGTGTGTCACGTTTTTCTAATGTGGACTTTTTCCACTTTCTGATTTTAATTAGATCCTCTGTGGGAGGAAAATATGTCCCTATGGCATTTAAATTAACCAGCGCCTGTTAACTATTCCAGCAAATAAAACATAGGGAAGACTCAAGTCTTTTCATGAAACCATCTTTCAACAGTTTCCTCTGTTTTCTGTCCAGAGCTCGTTATAAAAGCATTTGTTACCATTGAACTTCACAAAATTTCCATATGTTTTACTATGACTTTTTTGTGAAAGTAGGACACAATAGTGAATTTGGAGGAAAATAATACATAGTTTTTAATATCACTTAATGGATAAAACTCGTGTTGCTATGAGGAAGAATATTTTAAAAACATAAAATAGGAATAAGTTTTAAAAATCTAATGTAGGTTTTCTCTCATCCTCTTTCCACAGGATCAAACTATAAATACATCCTGAAATGAATGCACACATTCGTACTTCTATTTGGTTAAATGTCATTTTGTTAGTTGATGTGTTCTGATGTGTTAATTAGCATAATAGAGTACATCATCACGCTGTGCCTGTAGTTTGGTCTCTGCATATTTACATCAGCTTTGCTCTTTCGTTCCTGCTTCCTTTGCATGGAAATGCGTGGCCAGTCTTTTTCTGATTTAATTTAAAAGTAAAATTAGTCTGAAACAGACTAAAACTGGCCCCAGTAAGACATGTTAAAGGGCGGTATTGTGTATTTTCCAGGCACATTGTGCCTGGAAAATACACAATAGATGGCATTATAGCACATCTTGCTTTATTATAACAACTATGTCATATTCAGTTGTTATAATAAAGCTATATAGATATTAAACGTGACTTAAAAAAATTATACTTTGTAATTTAACACCTGTCTCTTTAAGAAACGCTTGCTCTCTCAGAAGCTCCGCCTTCAAGAAATCATCACAACATTAACTCTAACAACACCTTAGCCTACAGATTATTAGAAGCCTTGAATTCCCTTGTTTTACTGTCGTGTTTCTCTTTCTTTCCATCAATGCAGAGTAGAGGAGAGGGATACAGTCAGCTATAGAGACAAACTGATACAAACTACTGATTTCACAAAGAATGGCACTGATCACAAATTACGTCAAACTATTACATCTAGAACAGAACTCTGCTGTTTTGGACTCTGTGTTTTGGGGGAAATGTTTGTGCGTCTGAAGAGCTGATTTTGTTTGTGTTCAGCTGATTTAGGTTATTAATATGTTCAATTTAATGCCCACCAATTGTTTACCAACTGCAAATGGGTAAAAGCCCGGCCACCAGGCGCTCGCCATCGTGCCCCACCTCCAGGCCTGGCTCCAGAGTGGGACCCCGGTGACCCGCGTCCGGGCGAGGGAACGGCAGGTTCAAAGTTCGTCTCCATCATAAAGGGTCTTCATTTATTGGTTTTCAATAAATAATAAAATAAAAACAAAATTGACTAACCAACTACAGTGTTACTGTTCACAGACTTTCCACTTAAACACGCAAGTGTTGGCTTGGCCATCACTACAAGAAAACCTCATGGTTTCCATGACAACACTGCAGCACTAATATTGTCAGTTACAGATTAACTTCTGTAAATAAATATGTTTTTATCTGGCTGTTTTTTCTTACTACTGTAATTATGTCACTGGCAGCTCTTCTCCCTCAAAAACAGCCAATCAAGGGGTTTCATAAGTGAAATAAATCACAGAAAATATCATTTGAAGTGATAAATTGTATATTTTAGTTGAATAAAGTATTTATTAATTATTAATTAGCTGACACTTATTGTAACTACTGAACAAGGCAAGTTATTCATCAAATATCATTTGTTCAATTTAAAGTCATAATCTAAACATATTAAAATCATACAATGTTTAGGGGATTCTGAGAAACAACTTCTTCTTGGTTTAAAATGTAATTAAAATGCCCCAGATTTAAAGCTTTAAAACTGCTGGATTTATCCTAATTTCTAACTCACATAGTTGTTTTGTTTTTTTATTTTTTCAGATAAAATGCTTTTCCCAGACTTCATTTTGCTTTACTGAGGAGATGGTGTAGCAAAAAGCGCTAAGCACTCTTGGTTCTGACTTGTTTCTGACTGGGTCATTTCTTCAAAAAGCAATTATAGCTTATGGAGAACATAGAGGAGATGGAATTTTACACAGATTATCTGTCTCATATTATTCTCCACAGTGTTGGGACAGCTTTAACAAATACAGAAAAAAAAAAACAACATTTCAGTAAGCGTTACATCCTGCAACTTTAAATACCATGTTCTGTTTGCTTACAGTGAATTAATGAAAAAAATTATGAAATGCAGGCCAAGCATAATGAAGGACATTTAGAAAGCCTGAGGAACTGGTGATCAATACCACCTTTAAAGAAAACAAGAATGTCTGATTCCCTGTAAGGCAAATATGAAACTTTATGAAACTCAGATGAGTTAAACAATAACAATAAACAATAACAAAAAAAAATCTATATATTATACTGTTTTTTTCCCCTCTGAGTCTAACAGACATTCTGGACCAGGGCCCTTTAACAGGCACAAAAAATTGATTAAAATTTTATTAACACTGCAATAATAAAAGCTTCCAGTATGTCAAGACTGAATTGTTTGAATTTTAAGCAGGGTGAAAGCGGCGGCGCTCAGCGGGAGGCGGTACTGTGACAGTGAAAGCCAGAGGGAGACATTATTGTCTTTGTGTCCCTCGGTGGCGCCGCTGCAGCGCCGCCGCGGATCAGCATAAAAATAAAATCAGATTAAATGCACATGACAGGAGACAGAAGTCTCCAACTGGAGTCAAGAGCATGACAAGACTCTGTGATTCATAGTGACTGCGTGATTTATTTGGTCTTGCTAGGAGCGGCGGGGCCAGCTGGGAGTTTTATAATTCCTTTCTCCATCATTCCTACAGCCATCAGTCAAAGCTGCGGAGAGCCGTGGCCGGGCAGTGAACGCTCAGTAAATGAGCTGTTAATGCTGCCAACTTAGATTTGCGGTCTTTTCTTAGGAGTTGCGTTTTGAAATTCCCGTTTCATCTGTTTAATAAGACAGAGAAGCCTGACTTATTTTCTGCCTTTTTGTTCTTTTCCCACGCAGACGAATCGCATCCAGGACGGGGAGAGAGATCAATCGTCAGCTTACGGCATGATGAGAGTGAGATGGATTTATTGGATCTGCACATTTTATTCCAGCACATTCAATTCAGAGTGCAGCAGTTTTTGTCGTGCATATACAGACACAGCTGGTGAGAGTCGAGCAAGCAGGACTGGCTAGTTTACCCTTTGATTGGCTAGTTTACTCTTTGACTGGCTAGTTTACTCTTTGACTGGCTAGTTTACTCTTTGATTGGCTAGTTTACTCTTTGACTGGCTAGTTTACTCTTTGATTGGCTAGTTTACTCTTTGATTGGCTAGTTTACTCTTTGACTGGCTAGTTTACCCTTTGATTGGCTAGTTTACTCTGACTGGCTAGTTTACTCTTTGATGGCTAGTTTACTCTTTGATTGGCTAGTTACTCTTTGATTGGCTAGTTTACTCTTTGACTGGCTAGTTTACCCTTTGATTGGCTAGTTTACCCTTTGATTGGCTAGCTTACTCTTTGACTGGCTAGTTTACTCTTTGACTGGCTAGTTTACTCTTTGATTGGCTAGTTTACTCTTTGACTGGCTAGTTTACTCTTTGATTGGCTAGTTTACTCTTTGATTGGCTAGTTTACTCTTTGACTGGCTAGTTTACCCTTTGATTGGCTAGTTTACTCTTTGACTGGCTAGTTTACTCTTTGACTGGCTAGTTTACTCTTTGATTGGCTAGTTTACTCTTTGATTGGCTAGTTTACTCTTTGACTGGCTAGTTTACCCTTTGATTGGCTAGTTTACCCTTTGATTGGCTAGTTTACTCTTTGACTGGCTAGTTTACTTTGAGACGTCTGATTGCTCTGGTGAGCGATTCAGTTTAAACTGGCGAATTGAACTTTGAACTTGTTAAAGTTCTACTGTACAATGTATTGCAGCCATAAACTGTTGTGTCTCTGATGTCTGTGCTGCCAGAAGGGTAAAAGAAACATATTTAAATAGTTGAAAAATGTGTATTATTTTTGGCTTAAAGAGCTCTAGTAACATCGGCATTGGTCCAAGACTCAAACATTTGGCTTAAATAAAAGCCAACAGGATCCCCTTTTAAGATGATGTCAAACTCAAGCTGCATTTCCCTTGGTCATTTCATTTTGCAATTTGACATTTTAAAAATAAATTTGCTTAATGGAAACACTGCAATTTTGAAAAAACTCCAGATTTTCCATAAAAGGTTTTGGCACTAGGATCAGCTGTTTTTTTTTTTTTTTTTTGACTGTATCGAAACTGGCTTATTTCACAAACTGCAATGGAAACACTTTTTCACATCACATGACACACATGATCAACAACTGGATGTTACTACTGCAAAAACCACAAATAAGATGACAGGAATAAATTGAATTCCATGACCTCAACTACACAGATTTTACTACAAGACGTCTACAAGTTACAGCTATAGTAGGAAAGACCAAAACAAAATGTTATGACCGTTTACAGAGCAGCTCCTGAAATTAAACTGACTGAAGGAAAGCGATAGCAGGCTGACTATGCTTAGATCATTAAGGAATACCATTGTCTGTTTTGTAATGTTTATTAAGGATTTTTGTTGTAACTCTTTGTGTGGACTCCAGGAAGAACAGTCTATACGACAGTAGAGACTGATGGGGATTCTTAAATAAACAAATAAATAAATAATCAGAGCTGAAAACCAATGATTTCTTATTGCATTTCTGCCCTTGGTTAGCAGGATATGTTTGTGTTTAGCAGGGTTTTTTTATTATTATTTATTTGTCATCCTAAAACAGAATGATCATATTTGCAAGGTGCTTTATATCATTTTGAGGCCCTGCAGGCTGGCAGACCTAAACAGAATGCGATATCCTTATAACAAACTCATTGTTGCTTCAGAACCAAGCACACAGAAAGTGTTAGAATTAGGCCTTAATTTGTCTAACATGGAGTAAAGGAAAGAGGACAGAAAGCTGCACCTCCCCACCAGCACAAACATGCATCTCATGCGCTCTCTGCAGCTTTAATATTCTGTTTTAAGCTCAAAGATTCCCCACCAGCTCTTAGTATAATCTAATACTGACTTGACCTCATATCAATAATTAATTTAGCCTAGAATTATAATTTTTTTATTTTATTTTTGCAATGGCTTATGAGCTAAAAAGTTTCAATTTACAGAGTTAGCACTTCTGGTGAGGGAGACTTTAACTTTAGATGAGTTACACCCTTTGTTGTACTGATAAATAAATTCAGGCTGTTGGTTTTACTTCCTCCTTCTTTACATCAGGCTTTCACGTGATAAAAAGTAAATAAGATCAAATTTAGCTAGATTTTCTGAAAACACTATTGTTTAAGGGTCCTTAAAATAATCAGCTTAAAGCTAATGTTGCATAATTTTCAAAATCATTCTATACTAACCTTGGTCTTTAAGCATACTGGGCTGTGATATTACTATATAATATCATTATGAGTTATTTATTTCATTCTAATACATATTTTGGAGCCACTGTGCGAGTAATAACATAAAACTAATTCTGACACACTTTTAAATTCCTCAAAATAAACCTGGTGTTCCAACATTTACAGTTTATGGTGTAAATGTATTTCAATCTGGAGAGACTCAAACGTAGAAGGAAAGTGATTAAAAGAGGTTTAATAACAAAATTAACATGAAAATAAATAAAGTCCTTTGGCGTTCAGGCCCTGGCCAGGGACGCCGAACTGGACTTTGATAAGCTCGATGAACATTCCTGATGCAGCATAGGAATGTAGACGCCATGGTGGCGGTCTGGCGGCGGTCGGAGGAAGATGAGGCCTGAAAGCCAGGAGCAGAAGGTGGAGATGGGGCGGAGGTGGGTTGATCGCAGCTGGTGAGCAGAGGAGGCCATGGATGAAGGTCCTTTTGAACTGGAGCCCAAACGATGGTTGGCTGGAGCGAGGCTTGGACCGGCGCTGATAGGTCCAGGTGTCAGAGAGGGAGGCGCTGATTGATGAGGAAGGTGCGACTAGAGTCTTCCAGACTGAACTTTTGTCAAGAGTTCATAAACCATTGCATCATTTCTATTAGTAATTGGTAATATTTTTATGTGTTCAATTTCACTGTTTTTATTTTTTATCCAAACGCAGTCATTTTTGGCAAAAAATAAATTTAAAAAATGCATGGCTATTGTGTTCTGATAATCAAGTTGTGCCCTGACTTGGTAATTTTTATCTATAGTAAATTATACATTTTGTTAATAATTGCATTTGATATTCATAGCTATTTTTAAAAATAATTTTCTCTGTTATAATTAAACTAAGTAATGTTTGCCACTTTTAAGGAAGTTTTGATGGAACTGTCTTGTTTAAATGGGTTAATCGAAAATTTATTTAGCTTTTGTACAGAAAATTTCAAGATCTACAAGAAGTTGAATTCCAAAGCTGTATTATTTTACAGCAGTGGCCAGTAGCAAGAAACGTAGAAATGTTCACCCTTTTTTCCAAAAAAAATCTCAAAACAAGTTGACAAGTTACAACTTTTTTCTTAGGTTCAGGAGGTGAGGCCAAGTCGTTGCAGTTTTGCTCTATATTCTTTGTACTTGTAAACGCACTGAATTTGTGAGAACCCAGCCTCTAAGAACTGAAGCAAAAATAATTTTTGTTGTTTTTTTACAGTGTAACAGAAAACAAACTGTAGGTGTTAGGAGTGTGTGGGAGATTTATATGTGTGCTTATAAGACTTGTTGGCGAGTAAAAGAGCTGATCTCCTTATGCAGCAGGTTTTGTTGCTGTTAAATGTTCCAAAGAGGATTTTTATTCAGGACAGAGTGTTAGCTTGAGTATTTCACAGATACGCATGGAAATATAGAAAAATGCTTCAGGAAAATGTGCAAGTGTTCACATTTCTGTGTGTGTGCTTGTGTGTAGGTGTTTGACAGGGCAGCATATGGCCAGCCCTGCATGTAGTGAAATATTAATAAAAAGCAATGTCAGCAAGATAACCTATGTGTGTATGTGTGTGTGTGATTGGACAAGAGTGTGTCCTCGTGTGTGTGAGAGCATCCCATCGGGAGCAGAAATCTGCCGGACATGGACAACTGGGCATGACAAGCTCCCACTGTGACACACAGAAACGTGCTGTCTCTCCTCTGTCCATGCCAACATGTCCAGTTAGCTTCATCTACTGGTGAGACTAAATGCCGTCTTAAGCTCTTTTTTTATCCCAAGAAAAAGGACAGCATCTTGTTTGAAATTCCTCATCATAACTGAACTATTCAGGATGTATTAGTAGGAAGAAACAAGGCAGATTAAGACAGAGACGTTCATTTCCTCCCACTTTCTCCTCTGAGTCAACCAAACACCACCCACCACAACAACACACACACACACACACACACACACACACACACACACACACACACACACACACACACACACACACTCTCATCCTCCATGATGAGGAACAGATTTGACTGTAGCCAAATCTGCAGAATCACTTTAAGGACAAAAAAATATTTTGTTAGCATTTGGCACTTTTAACAAATGTCATGCTCCTGTCATGCTCCTCTCATGTCCCATCATTTGTGACTCATGACAAAGACACTGGACCCAAGCTGTAAATTTTTATCCACACTAGAAATGCTAACCTGGGCATTAATTCCTATGCTATTACCTTTGATTCAAATTTCATATGGCATTGAAGTAGATTTAACTGGGCCAATCAGCAATAAAGTTAATTTTCTGAGCTGTTTTAGAATTGTCATCTGCCTGTAGTTTTAGCAAACGCGACGGAGGAAGTGACTCAAGTCATTCAGTCCATGTTGGCCACACTTCCAAATATTGAATCAATATTAATAATCACCTCTTTTGACTGAGCACTTCCTCGCAGGGGAGGACGGTTGTTGACAGTGTATTCAGTTTCCGGTAAGCTTCATGGAATTAGCGCACTAATACGTTACAGACAAAACATTAGCAATTGGGTGAAATTTAAAACTTTGACAGAGTCCACGCCTTCAGGAAAGGCCGAGAGCCCACACCTTCTGAAGGAAGCGAAGCAAAGAACAAAGAGCTGGTTTTTAACAGGAAATAAAAATGCAGATTTTAACTACGTCCAGCTCACAAAATGAAACAGTTCATGATTTTGGCTTTATAAGATCAAGAGGAGATTTGGATAAGATGTGTTTTGTTTGTTTTTATGATTTTATTTTTTACCTTAATGGAAATGATCCATTACAGAAAAAATATACAGTCATGTTGCTCAGGACTCTTTGTTTGGGAGGGATCGTCTGGAATAACAATGAAAACAGAGTTCAAATCATCAGTCCAACTTATTAAAGCCAAATAAATAACATTGATTAGGAACAACAGAGAAACAGTTTACTGTTTCAGAGATGGTCCACCACCAGGCGTCCTTAAGGGACAACACAAAGATTTCTGGTCCTTTGCCTTAAAGAGGGTGTTCCCCTGTGTTGTATTTTTCCTTATCCTTAGGTATGTGTGGTGTGTGTGTGTGTGTGTGTGTGTGTGTGTGTTGTGTGTGTGTGTGTGTGTGTGTGTGTGTGTGGGTGTGTAGGTTGCATGCATGCTGTGTGTAGGTGTGCGTGCAGGTGTGTGTTGTGGTAGGTGTGTCATGCATGCATGCGTGTGTGTAGGTGTGCGTGCATGCGTGTGTGTGTGTGCTGTGTGTGCATGCGAGGAGCTAAAATAGACAGAGCAAACCCAGAATCATTTATCCATAACAGTCATGTTCAATTTACGTTATGATGGAGACCATTTGTCAGATTATTACTACCTTTTGAAAATAGTCTTTAAAGCTGCAGTATATAGTGTTTATAAAAAAAATTTTTTTTTGCATATTTCTTGTATAAAGTCATAGCATTACAAGAATAAAGTCATAATATTATGACTAGTATTGTAATACAACTTGATTAACATACTCATAATTTTACGACTTTATTCTTGTAATTTTTTTTATTTTCTAAGCAAGCCCCTGCTTCTCTGTAACTTCCTGCATTGACTATTAGAAGTTTGCATTTTAACAATTTAATGACAAATTTAATACATCATCTGTTAAATAAATTATTTAAGCATTTATTTATTGTATTGTATTATAATGTATTTATTTCATGGTGTTTTTAATGACATATTACTAGAATTTTGTCCCTTTTATCCCTCCATAGAGCTATAGATGCTGAAGAAAAGCATTGTACTGTTGCCACTTATAATACAGAGGAATGCAGGCAATCTGCTCGAGGTTTGCTTTAACTTGGTCTTTATTTTTGCTGATTTTTCATAAAGGCCAGATTTTTTGATTGCCTCCCGAATAAATGTAGTTTGATTAGATTCCCCCATGAGAGCTGTGGACCACAGGCCTCTTGGCCTCTTTTCTGATTATTGCTATTTGTTCACTAATGTTCTCTAATAAACCTCGGAGCCCTGCACAGAACCGTTGATGAAATTACTCTCAGGTGGAATCTGTACGTTAATAAGATAACTTTTGAAAGTTGTTGATTGGACTGACTTTTTTTTCAGATATATTGAAGTTTGGTTATCATGTGATCAGTTTGACTACTTTTTCAACTAATCAAGGAATCTGTTACACTAAAGGAATTACAAAACTAAAAGCAATAAACACCATGAAGGTTTTGTTTTTTTACATATCCTATTAGTGTTGCATTCAGAATTGTTGTCTGAGTGTTAGGTTGAGACCAAACCAATTTACTTTGATCAAAGCCCAGAGCCGTAATGCTCGAATGGAGTTTTACGGCTTTCTCCATGGTGCTCTAATTAATATACAAATAAAACTTTATTATAAATTTATTTGGGTTTATTTCAAATATAGTGAACATAAAAAGGAAAAAGGAGAAAATAAGGTAGACCAGGCTTAGAAGGGAAGAAGATGGGAGTAGAAGAGAATCAAGGCAAAACCATTGAAGTCTGCCTCCAAACTTTCAGAGAGAAAACAAAACTGAGAAACCACAACAAATGTGAACAAATATTAACAGTTATAATTGAAAAGTACACAAACATTTATTTATATGAAATGTTTTGTTGAACATTAAACCAAACCAAAAGTTAAGTTTTAATCACAATCTCATCTGCTCATTCCCTCTCTCACTCTCCCCCTCCTCTCTGTAACACTAATGCTACAACTAGCAGAGTCTGTTGTGAATGTCAGAGCTAGTTAGCATGGCTACAGATGACAACGGATAAACAGTTTTCCTGTAATGGTAAGTTGTTTCAATGCCATTAGCACATTTAGCAGTGACTATATGAAGTTGATTGACAGCGCTAAGACCCTCCTTGTTCTGGTTGTTTTTGGTCAGGACCGGTGCATTTCTTTAAGTGGTAATAGGAGCTCAGGGAGGAAGTGGAGGAGATCAATCTTTTCACAAATTATCTGCCTCATATTGCAGTGTCACAACATAACGGCAATTTAAACAAATATGTAAAAAATATATATTTTTAATAAAAGTTCCATACTGCAGTTTTAACTCTGAAAAATAATATTTCTGAACTATAAAGTTGAACTTTGTCCTTATGGCTCGGGGGCGCTTTAGGAGGTCACCACATGCTACATGAGTCATCTGTGAATATTCAGAGCAAATATAATTGCACCCTGCTCCGGACAAAATCCTGACAGAAGGAACTGACAGTGACAGCTGGACATCCATCTGCTCTCAGGGAAGCAAAGACGTGGCAGACCAGCAGAAATAGCAATGGAACAATGAGAACTGGAGGAAGACATTATGATTTCCTTAACGAGGTTAAAAACTGACCACTGTGTGTAAGGTTGCCATTTTGAGTTATGTTGTGTTCTCTCCATCGTTTGATCCTCTGTGATCCATAGAAGCAGTTGGGATCTGACAGGAGGGGTTTAGCAGGCCAATTAGCCTCACACGTACAAAGTGAAGTGAAAATGTCAGAGTCATATTGATTGTTTTAATAGACTTCCTGTTTGCTGCTTGTAAAAATACTGACAAAAACTCCAAGTTACACCACAACTCAGCATGAGTGATGGGATACAGGATCAATCACATGCATTAATGACAGGATAATCAATATGCAACATGAGCACTTCAGGATTTCTGATCTACAAGGAATTCATGGAAAGGTCAAAAAGATTCTTTGAAACTGACACTCAGTCATCCAGGATATGGAAACACTAAGTTCTCCACTTGAGGGAAACCGGACCTTTCTTGTTTCTTGTTTCATTTCTCATCCAAAAGGATTTTTCTGTACTTAACACGTTTGAAACCAACAGGGCTAGAAGTTCTAGTCAGAACGATCACGGTAGTAGGGCTGTCAATGTCACTAGGAGACTGTTGGAGCCCCTTCTAAACGGCCGGGGCTTTCACCACTTCTCCATATTTTGGAACTGTCTCTTGGGCAAGACAGGGGTGCAAATGATTTGATTGGTTATTACAGTTAACTAAGACTATCAACATCATGTAAACTGAAATTGAGAACATTTTCACTAATTGAAGAGATGAAAACATTAATCAACAGGGGAAAACTTTAACTAACTGTATAAACACTATAGTATAAATACTATAATAATGAAAGTGTAGACTGAATTTGTAGTTATTCCCTTTGTTTTTGTATTTATGAATCTATTCTAGTACAACTGATGTGAAATGTATTCATTTTTCCCACATAAGCAATTTACATCACTAGTCCACAAAATGGCGACAGCAAAAGTTGGGAGAAAAGAGGTAACACTTTATTTGAAAGGGAAAGAATAAGACTGTCATCACACTTTCATATACATGACATAGCACCTGTCATAAACATGGATAAGCCTTTATGAATAATTATGATTGTTGTCATAAAGTGTCATTTGGTAAATTATGACACTTTTAAAACAAAGTTGACATTATTCAAAATGTCTTTGTTATCACAACTTGACATTCACCAAAAAATCACTGTAGTAACATAAAGTTACCTAATTTTTAAAGTGCAATCAGTAATATTTTTATAACAAATTTATGTCAGATCATGCTTTCTTGAAACAAGTTGTCATTTCATGTTAGACTTCTTTATGTTTTTAGGTCTTTCTGAGAAACCTGTTTTCAGTGGTTTTTGACACAGCTTCAGCAGCTTTATTGTAGTTTCTATTTTTATTTGACTACTGTAGCACATTTTATTCTGCTGTTATTGTTTTTTGTTCTTCGTACTTTATTTTTTACTTGTCTTGATCTGTTCTAGTCTTATACAGCATGTGGTTAAACATACTGTGTTTAATGTGCTTTATCAATGTAATTGATAAAGCAATAAAAATAAATAAATAGAATGAATGATTAAATTGGTCTGGCTAAATGGGGTATATGCCACGAGAGGTGGTGACGTATTTCCGTTTAAATTTATGCCACAAAGATTGGTTCCGGGACCTACTTGCTCCTATTGTTTTCAGCCAAAGCTGCAAGATCTGTACCATGAAAAAGACGCAAATCTTAAAATATCTGTGAGCTACTGGTACAACAATCGAGTTTTTTGAGTGACGTTGTGTCCAGTAATTAGCCAGTAGCATCAAGTGCTTCGTTTTTTTCATTTTCCTGCTGATATCAAGACGACAGCGGAATGTAGCCAAAACTTAGCCACTACAGCTAACACCTGGTTTGTAGCTGCCTGCTATTTCAAAGCTTGAGGATATGGAAGATCCAGCGTCAGAAATGGGAAGACGGAGGTTAAAAGGAAGCTGTACTTGCTTTGTTTAGTGGAATAACTTGTTGGAGGAAAATAATGGGAGGAAATCCACTGCTACGGCAACAGGCTGAGAACAGAAGCAGCGATTCGGCACAAGGTAAATCAATACGTGTGTGGATGCGTTTGTGTTATACGCAGGGGTGAAAGTAGGGGGGTACAGCAGGGTACTGCGTACCCCTAAAAGATTTAGTGGGGGTACGCAGTAACTGCAAGAGAGGGGAGCGGCTGTCTGCTGCAAAGAATCAATGGGTTAACCAAGCAGCCGGGACTGCACCGACTAATTAGCCATGACCGATTAGTTTTTCCAATCTAAAACAGACTTAATCAGTTAATAACTTTTTTCCCATTTCATATTGTTTCTGAACTGTTTGTGCTTTACTAGAGCAGCGGTGCAATACATCGATTGCGGAAGTTAGTCATATAATTTAATATACTGAATAAGGCTGAATGACATGACTTACAAGATTTTTTTTCATACCAGATTTGATTTTAATCTATTCCTCCTGTCCTCAATTTCTATAATAAAAATCACAGAAAATATTTTCAAAAAGTGCCTTTATTTCAATCATCTGTTCTGTGAGTTGTATAAGGGAGCATTACGGTCAGGATACAAGAAATTGTAATTGCAAGAATGCAGTCATCGTTCCAGCAGAATAAAGATTAGATTTTATAACAATGTCTTAAAATTACAAGTTGTTTTAATGAGAAATAAAGATTCAGACTGATCCTATGTAACCAGCTCAGTCCATGTAGTTCTGACATTTTGTCAGTAATCAAGAAGATGTACATTTCCACCTCAACTGACCAGGTAAGCACTAAGGTTGAGATAAAAAAAAGAGCAAATACTGCATACAAAACGGAAAAAGAGCAACTGATAGAAATACTTTCTATGTAAAGAAAAGCAAAAGAGTTCATAGCAGGAGAAAAGTTGTTGATAGCATTAACTCAGCCGATCTCTCCCTCCAGGAATCCATCAAACAGAACTCCTGTCCAACTCTAACTATAATAAAGATAAAACAAAAAAAGAAAGAAAATGGAAAGTTAAAATAACAAATGCCAATTTAATAATTGGGATCTAAAGCGTTCTGGAATCTATTGTAGACATTTTACAAATTTCACAAATCAAAGACCGATTCAAACCGAAGACCCTTTATGATGGACACAAACTTTGAATCTGGCGTTCCCTCGCCCGGACGCAGGTCACCGGGGTCCCACTCTGGAGCCAGGCCTGGAGGTGAGGCACGATGGCGAGCGCCTGGTGGAAGGGCTTTTAATCACGGAGCCTGGCCAGGCTCAGCCCGAAGACAAGACGTGGATTCCCCTTCCAATGGGCTCACCACCTGTCGGAGGGGCCAAAGGGGTCGGGTGCAATGTGTTATGGGCGGCGGCCGAGGGAGGGGACCCTGGCGGTCTGATCCTCGGCTGCAGAAGCTGGCTCTTGGGACGTGGAACCTCACCTCTCTGGTGGGGAAGGAGCCGGAGCTAGTGTGCGAGGCTGAAAGGTTTCGGCTAGAAATAGTCGGCCTCACCTCGACGCATGGCTCTGGTTCTGGAACCAGTCTCCTTGAGAGGGGCTGGACATACTTCCACTCTGGAGTTGCCCACGGCGAGAGGCGCCGGGCAGGAGTGGGCATACTTGTTGCCCCCCATCTTGGCGCCTGTATGCTGGGGTTTACCCCAGTGAACGAGAGGGTAGCCTCCCTCCGCCTACGGGTGGGGGGACGGGTTCTGACTGTTGTCTGTGCTTACGGGCCGAACAACAGTTCAGATTACCCATCCTTCTTGGAGTCCTTAGAGGGGGTACTGGAGAGTGCCCCTCCTGGGGACTCCCTTGTTCTACTGGGGGACTTCAACGCTCACGTGGGCAACGACAGTGAGACCTGGAGGGGCGTGGTTGGGAGGAACGGCCCCCCCGATCTGAACTCGAGTGGTGTTTTGTTGTTGGACTTCTGTGCTCGTCACGGTTTGTCCATCACGAACACCATGTTCAAGCATAAGGGTGTCCATACGTGCACTTGGCACCAGGACACCCTAGGCCGCAGTTCGATGATCGATTTTGTCGTCGTTTCATCGGATCTGCGGCCGTATGTCTTGGACACTCGGGTGAAGAGAGGGGCGGAGCTGTCCACCGACCACTACCTGGTGGTGAGTTGGCTCCGGTGGTGGGGGAGGAAGCCGGTCAGACCTGGCAGGCCCAAACGTGTAGTGAGGGTCTGCTGGGAACGTCTGGCGGAGTCCCCTGTGAGACGAAGCTTTAACTCCCACCTCCGGCAGAACTTCGAACACGTTCTGGGGGAGGTAGGGGACATTGAGTCTGAGTGGACCATGTTCTGTGCCTCCATCGCCGAGGCGGCTTATCGGAACTGTAGCCACAAGGTTGTTGGTGCCTGTCGCGGCGGCAACCCTCGAACCCGTTGGTGGACACCTTCGGTGAGGGATGATGTCAAGCTGAAGAAGGAGTCCTTTGGGGCCTTTTTGGCCTGTGGGACTCCAGAAGCAGCTGATGGGTACCGGCGGGCGAAGCGGCATGCGGCTCGGGTGGTCGCTGAGGCAAAACTCGGGCGTGGGAGGAGTTTGGAGAGGCCATGGAGAAAGACTTCCGTACGGCTTCGAGGCGATTCTGGTTCACCATCCGACGTCTCAGGAGGGGGAAGCAGTGCAGCACCAACACTGTTTATAGTGGGGATGGTGTGCTGCTGACCTCAACTCGGGACATTGTGGGTCGGTGGGCGGAATACTTCAAAGACCTCCTCTAAGCATTTTGCTTTTAATGTTTGCTTTTAAAAAATTTGTTTGTACAGTGTGTTTAAAACAAACCGAAGGAAAAAACACAATTTATCCACTTCATGAATATGAATACATTGTGTGTGAAACAGCTTGGACTGCATTCAGAGCCCCAGTTCTATGAGCGCGGTGCAGAGACAGCAGGAGCCCCCTTTCTTCTCTAATGACAGCAATAACTCACACACATACACACACATGCTTTAATGGCTTTTATAATGAATGGACCAAGATAGTGGGCTAAATGGGGGGTTGCCATGGTGATGGGTTCAATCGATCAGAAAGTATTGATTGGTCATCGATAAGTTCCAGACGGCGAGCGACTGGAATAGAGAATGAGCTTTCTGTGTGTGTATGTGTGTGTGTGTGTGTGTGTATATGAGGACTGCAGACATTTCTCCACAGCAGTTTGTGATATTGCGACAGAGCGTTCATGGCCCTGCCCTCTGCTGGGTGATTTTCTTAGACGTTAACGTTGACGGTAACCTTAGCGTGGCCTGTTAGTCACCCGTGTGATGCCTGTTTGGAGGATGGAACAAGAACTGTCTTTAGAGCACTGTCTGAGCCAGATTACCATTGCAGGGAAAGGTCTGGATAGAGATATTCACTGCGCTACACAGTAATTTAACTCATTATGCCAAATGGCCTTTTAACCACCTGGAAATTACAGGATGTGGTCTGTAATGGACAAAGACATTAGTATAGGCCTTTAACTCGCCCAGAAGCCAAATCAATTCCCCTGAAATGGAAAAAGAAGACCTATTAAAACATGAATATGGCCTATTTTATTCAATAATGTACAAAACAAACCACCACTGTAATAGGTCACGGTAGGTTAGGGGAAGTGTCTTGACAATGATGAACACTTTGTCATGTATGTAAAGAATTGTCAAAGAGTGGTGTGAGATGACAGACACATGCAAACAACTGCATTTAGTTTAAAGTGGAAAAAGCACCTGGAAGGGAAAACATCCATCCATTGTCTTTACACCTTTGTCCCTTAGTGGGGTCAGAAGGTGCTGGTGCCTCTCCTAACGTTCCGGGCGAGAGGCGGGGTCACCCTGGACAGTTCACCAGTCTGGGGCAGGAAAGGGAAAACAAAGTGTGTGAAAAAGGAAAACCATGTTTAACATAAAGGACACTAACAAGACCCATCTGGTCGCAGGTCAGTATTTGTGGATTCACCTATTTGTAGATGGTTCTGTGACATCTCAAAATCATTTACAAGAAATTTACTTGATCACTGGTTTTGTGTGTGTGTGTGCGTGTGTCTGTGTGTGTGGAGCTTATCTAAAATATTCAATATTGATGGATTTGTATTGAGTATTTTTCATGTTCTCATTTGTTCAAAACTGCTTAGCGTTTCTTCAGTAGTAAATAACTGCAATGTTTGTGGGCAGAGCAACGGCTCTGAATTACAAACTCACTCACCGTTTGGGATGACACTGAATGGCATCAGTGTTGCCTGGATGTTTGGACAAACAAAGCACCAACCCAATGACAACATCAGGGGCCTCATGCATAAAAAGAATGTGCAGTTTTCACACTAAAAGTTGGCATATGGAAAAATTTAGAAAAGTGCTGGCTGCCATTATATGACAGCATGTTCGTCCTGTCTGTACCCCGGCAATAAAATGGCTAAGAAACATTTAATATATGGACTGATTTTCCATAATTTCGCTTATGTATATAATGTACAGTGTTTTTTGTCATTAACTGTGTGTGTATCGCATTTTGTGTGAGGAGCGATCAGAAACAGTAGAGAACAGACTCGAGGTGAGGCAGGCAGTTCTCTTGCCTCATGGCAGGGGGCGCTCATGTTCCCTGATACTGTGGCTGCACATCTGCAGAGTAAGACATAGTGAGCTAGCCATGGAGCTAGCCACACAGTAAATAAGTAAAGTACAGCGATATATTTGTTTTCTTCTCTCTTCCGACGTCAACATGAAAGATTAAATTTCTACACTTAAACAGTTTTGTAAAGTGGATTTTCAGGAGATGATAACTAAGGAAGACCAACACGGAGCTGAAAGTTTTACTTCAAGACAGTTTGATTCTCAAACGGAGTAGAAAAGACACGCCGAGGATAGACTTGGATTGGATGAACGGATATTTTTGTGCAGAATTACGGGTGCATGGATTTCATTGATACCTAAAAGGTAAGACGGCAATACAATGTTTTTGTTTAGTTTTTTTAATTAAATGTGCGCTTTGTGGGCTACAGTTAATGTTTAAATAATTCAGTAAAGTAGAAGCGGTAGCTAATCTACCACAGCAATTATTTATTAATAAAACATTAAGCCTAAAACGTACTACAACAACAAACTAAATGTTCTGTTCTGTGTGGAAAATTCTTGAATGTTTTTTTGGTGTTAAATCCTAAAACATAAAGTGGCATTGTTGTCAGTTGCTATGGCAACGAGTCTGCGTAGCGTGGCAAATACAGATCATTTTGCTGTGGATCATAGCACGAAATTAATACCTACATTTTTAAGTTTCACTAAGTTAAAGCGGCTCTGAATGACACGTAAAAGATTAAGTCTTTTTGCCCCCCAGCGTTGTTTGCATGCGCGAAATTTCCGTATTCACCGTTTATGCATAGAAAACTTTATTTATGACACAACTGAAAGATGCCTGATGCTCATGAGACCCCTAATTCGTATGCCACCCCGAGCAACTGCCCATATGGCCCATATCAAAAACAGCTATTGGCTACAAGTTTAGATAATGAAAGACATTAAAACACTTATAAAGAATCAGATGGCAGCTGGAGGAAAGTGTGAGGCAGAAAGTAAAAACTGCAATAAAATAACACTTCTTCTTGCTTCATGTTTTACCATGACAACTGTGTTTGAGATGTAGCCTGACCTGCTTTCTATCTCCGTCCTTCAGCCTTATGTTGCCCCGTTCCTTGAAGCCAAGATTCTGCATGAAATGTATTTCCACAATTCTGTGGTAAAAAGTGTTTCAACTAAGTGTTTTTGGCAGTAAACCAGCCTTTTTTCACCTACTCACTTAAAATCTGCTCTCTTTTCCAATGGGAATGGATCCTGGGGGAAAATAAGAGTGTTTACTATTGCCAGTAAGTAGTAACACACCCTTTTTTGTATGTTCTTATTGGATTAAAAATGTGTTTATGTTCTGTGTTTATCCACCAATTCAATAAGGCATTGGTTCCTCTTATAACACCTAAATCACTTGGTTTTGTGCAAGCATTTTAGCTGCACAAAACCAAGATAAATTTGGTTTTATTTTATTAATGTTGGGAGGAAGAGGGGGGTAAATTGATCTCTGATGACCTCTGGAAACTTAAAACGTTACATTTTTTTAATATAAATTTATGTTGCCCAAACGTAGCACAGCAGAATGACGCCATATTTGTTTGATCTTGTAAATGTGGAGGGGAATGGTTTAATATCTTAAAAATGATGGCAGCACAAGTGAAAAATGTTGGGTTTTTTTACGTACCAGAACAAACATTTATTCTGCTCTCCTTGTGTGTTTACAACGCAATTCAGCAGTAAGCTTAACTCCACTGGAATGAACACTTGAATCGGGGTACGGGTTCTTTACTTCCGTTTTATTCCGTTGACCCAAGCACTTGTACTACATGGAGTAAACTGTAATATAAATAAAACAGCTACATTTACTATGAGTCCTGTCCTAGCCTACCATGACCTTCAAAATAAAAGCCTTATCACTCTTAACATAAAATTAAAGGGCATAACATTTGACACCAATTTTTAAATCTGAATGAGTTGGGCATCTTTAGTCACATAATTGAGAATGTAAGAATTATGCAGAAAAAATCCAAAGCTTTTTAAATAGATCTAATTGAGATGCTGTCTATATTTTGGGGGGTGGGAGGGTGTTGTCATTTTTAAGGAGGCCATAGATGCATGAAACTATGGACCTGAATTGGGGCTATAAAGTTTTTTCCATTTTTGTAAACTATAAAATAAGAATAGAAACTGAAATAAAAGTATTTGAAACTGAAAAAGAGATTGTATGGAGCCCCTAGACATTAATTGAGAAAAAGGAAAACGTTGTAATGTGTACGAAATAGTATCTGGTGTGCACCACATACTAACCCAGGTTAATATCAGGTGTGCACCAGATATTTTGTCTCTTTAGGGACTCCGTGTTTGAAACAGAAAAATAACCTTTAATGTGAAAAGTTTTTCTTAAGTTTTAAAATTTGTTTTCAGTTTGATATTTTTGTGAGTTTCAAAATTATATTTGGACAAACTTATGACCCCAATTAAGTTCCATACAAATCCCTGAAATATCTCACAGTTGAAGGTGAGGAAAAGGGAAACATTCCTTCTCTGTTTTACATGCCTGTCAAGTATTTCCAAATCCAAAGATTTGAAAATACGGGAAACATCGGCATCCAGTGCTGCTGTCAGAGAGAGGGAAGGGGCAGGGGGCAGCAAAAGGGTGGAGGGAGAAACTAACATAAGAGCAGGGTAGGGTTGAAATACTACTACAGGAAAATATGGAAGAACAGGAAAGGGAGCTAAAGAACTGTATTTCTCTCAGCCCACTGGCTGTAATGTTGACACCTTGAGATGCCATGAGACCTAAACACTGAACATCATGGCATGGAGTGCATCCCAGTTTTCCATGTCTGGCATATAACCATTCATTTTAGCTTTTAAACTGCTTATTTTGATCCTGTGTCCAGACAGGGAGATAATCGGTAGGCCTAGTAGTAGTTATTATTCTGGAGAAAATCTCATCAACATCAATATTTCCACTAAATAAGAGACAAAAAACAATAAAGGAAAAATCTCTCAGACTCTGAGTCCGAAAGCACCAAACTATTTTTTATATTAGACAATTAATTTAATTTCACACGATTATCGGTAAGTCATTTGTTAAATACTTAATGAAACATGTTTACCATGTTTGATGTTTGTTGTAAATGATGTGATGCCCCACAGCAAAGGTAAAACAACCCGAACAGGTGATCAACTCTAAACCACACACATTTTTACTATCCAGTTGTCATTTAAGCCCACTCGTTTTCATGGCAACCTCATGCGCTCCACAAGCCGACCAGAGATTACATTAAAAACATAACATTTAGTCCGTTACAATATTAGATTTTCAGGCTTGATATTTATTTTGCATCATTAATAAGCCTCTCATGAACACAGCGGTGGTTGATTAGTTAATTTTAAACTCCTGCTCTGCTAGTTATTTTGATAATGGAACCGAAACTCACAGAATTGCGCAACACCTTGTTGGAACAATAATCACTGAGATTATTATTGTTGTTGGGTCATTAATTTGAGCACGTTTTGTTGATTTGATAAGTAGTCAGAGCCTGACAGCGTTCAGTTTGTCATTTATTGTCGAGATCGACTCAAAACCTTCCGCAATCGATGTATTGCACCGCTGCTCTAGTAAAGCACGAACAGTCCAGAAACAATATGAAATGGGAAAAAAGTTATTAACCGATTAAGTCTGTTTTAGATTGGAAAAACTAATCAATCACGGCTAATTAGTTGGTGCAGTCGTGGCTGCACAGTTAACCCATTGATTCTTTGCAGCAGACAGCCCCTCCCCTCTCTTGCAGGTACTGTGTACCCCCACTAAATCTTTTAGGGGTACGCAGTACCCTGCTGTACCCCCTTACTTTCACCCCTGACAATATTTTTAATGAGATTTTTGTCTTTCCATGTAATCAAAAGCCTTATTCCAAGGATTGAAAGACAAAAACTAATTAAACACCAGCATGCAACTTTTCTATTGAACAAACTATATTTTCAGTGGGATGTCATAATTTGTGGTTGGTGAGGTGAGGGAGAACGCAAGCAGACCCAGGTTGAAGTGATGATAATTTAATGAAAAATTCACAGAACGGAACAACAGGCAGCAAGACGTTACACAACGCTGATCCGACAACAGACAAAGACAACAGGTGGGACTAAATAGACTTGGGGGGGGGGGGAGGTAATCCAAGAAACGAGACACAGCTGGGAACAATCAGGATGGCACAGAGACTCATAGGGGAAAACAGGACACAGAAAACCTCAAAATAACACACAGAAAATCTCGGATCACCCAGATGTCCTCATTTTTTCACATGCTTGTATAAAATAATCCATTTGGCTATGACAGACTTCAAAGTAAACTAATTATTTAATCACTGTAAAGAAATGTGTGTTTTCTGGCACTGATAAACCCATATTTACTTTTTACGTAAGCATCAAACTTTTTGAAGCTATTGGTCCCTGATAGCTTCAAAAAGTTTACACTTGTAAAGCAGTGCTGTATAAATCAGAATAAGCAAAAAATCTCTTAAGAGGAGAGAGATAAACATCCATGTTGTTTCTGCTTTCATGACGGATCAATGTGATGCTTCAAGGGCTCCAACTGGGAGAAAAACTATAAACTATAGTACAATTTTCAGTTTAATTTTCTAAGGTCATTTAATGTATCATCGTTAAGTAAGGTATTTTGTTTATCATAATAGCTCAGATTTGTAGCATTCTGATTAACTGTAATGGAAATGTACCAAATGATATCTCTAAACTAAAGTTGACGTTGAACTGTAAAATTTGGGAACATGTGCAGCTGACAATCACAGAAGGTAATCACAGGTAAGTGGATGCAGCTGGGGAAGGGAGCAGGCAGTGACTAATAATGAAGAGCTGAGAAGGGGAGCAGAATGGCAGGTATCTTTGTCTTTGGGTTTGGGGTCCGAACCCAGCTGATGAGAGAAGTTCAATTTGAAGCCAAGCCTGGTGTAGCTCTTCTGAACAAGCACTTTCGCGAGCCGACTAATTAATGATATATCACGATTTGTTAGATACGGCAGGAGGCCGTGAGTTAATAGTAAGGCAAGAAGCCATGAGTTCAAAAGTATGGCAAGAGGTCATGAGCCAGCTGAATCTGCAAAGGGAGATTGGGATCTCTATGGAAAGCGCTGAGAATAAAGAATAAGAAAAAAAATTATTTTGATCAAATGAACACACTGATGTGTTTGTTGATTTGATCAAACCGCCTGAATTCACAGCACATGATTTATTAACCTGTATCATAAATGGCGTTTACTCTTACACCAGACAGACGGTACAGAAGTCTAGTTGCTAACTAGTTTTTATTTTTCAGCCTCACCATGGTGAGGCATTTTTTCCACTGTTGCTAATGGTTAAACAGGTACTCTGATTGCATCTCACTACATCTGAGTAATTATGAAATATGCGAACATTAATCTTACATTGTAATAGCCATTCGCTGCAAATTCTCAAATTCGCCAAGAACTGCAGGTCCTTATGATTGGCAGCTGCTGTCCATCTCAGTGTTGTATAAAGTAATGAAATCTCAGAGTCAAGTAAAAGTATAGGTACCTCTCCAAAATATGACTTTGGTAACTGTCCAAGTCACTGACAGAAATGTTACTTGTTAAATGTCTTAAAGTATCTGAAATATCTTGTATGGAAATGGCTGTAAAAATGGATGTACTCAAGTAATGTAATGAAAATTATAAGTAAAAAGTAAAACAAGGCAAATGCAGTTTGACATTTTTTACATTTTGGTAAACTTGTCATACACAAAACCAAATGCAGGCAAAATTAAACCTGCTAATAGATATACCTGCAGGCATCATTTAGTTAAGAAAATTAGGTGCTTAAGGTTACCTTAATCTGCTTTAAAACTGAACCAGCTTCTTAGTATACTCTCCAGGACAGAAAATACAAAGTTTTTGTAAGCCTTAAATTTTCCCTTCAAGTAAGGTCAAAAATAAATAGTCAGTACAGAAAATACGGCCAACATGAAGAAAACAAGCCGTTACGATTACTCTACTTCAGAAACTATTGGTGCACACAACTGGTCATTATGCAAAAGAAAGAAAGAATTGGGAGGGAAATGCAGCTTATTTGGCATCTGAAGAGGGAGACCTTTTTGTAAACCTACCTTAAAATGTAAAAAAAAGGCAGTGCTGAAATGAGGGGTACATCTCACCAGAGTAAAAAAAAGATGGTACTGTTATTGCACTTCAGGCCCATTAACTAAATCTTAAACACTTTGCAAACACATGCCCCTCATCCCATCCCCTCTACACTTTTGCCCTTGACTTTTTTTCTTCCCCTCCAAATCTCAACCTCCCTTGTGGTCATCCTTGCACAAAACCCCATTATCACTTGAAACTGTAAAACCTTCTGTCCATCTTCAAAAGCAGCTGGCTTTCAAAGTGCCTAGAATTTAGCCAAAATCTTTGTGGGCTGAACACAAGACCTGCTATGCTGAACAGCCGTTCGCATGCTGCAGATGCTGGGAGGGGCGTGTTGAGCTTGACAGACAGCTTACAGACAGAAGGAAAGGACCTAAGCAAATCCATGTGGTCAGCTGAGCAGGACAGGTAGGCATCAAATTGTTTGGCGCCATCTTAGGCATCTTTGATGCTTGCAGAGATGAGAAGAAGTCATCTTCAGCCGAAGAACTCGACCTGGTCACATCACCAGGCTGCATGGAGGGATCCTCAAGATGCTGCTTGATGTACTGTAATCAATTCCTGAAATACAGAAATATAGAAGAGTTGTAGCACTTAAACAATGCAGCTTTCTGCCATGTTGTGGCCATAGTCTAAAGTAGTGAAATAAAGCATTTGATTTTTTTTCTTCCCTACATTAATTATTTTGTGTACCAACTAACAAGCAAATCTATTGATGCATGAACGCTTCCTAATGTGTTAACGGCATTCATGCAATCCCAAACCAAGTCAGTCCCACCATCATTCTTGACTAAGCATGAGACACTTCTTTATACTTCTCATTTGATCACCATCACATGCTTGACACCATCTAAAGCAAATGTGCTTATCATGTTCTCAGAGAAAGAAAGACTATGTATTGCTGGAAGCATGTCATGTCATGTGGCCAAGATAAACAAATTTGTTTTAGAAGGTGTCAAGTGTGTGTTGGTGAAGTTAGTAAAAAACAAAAAGTGTCCCACGCTCACAGAAACGCATGGTAGTGGAACTGACATGATTTTGAGCTGCATGAATGCAGTCAACATGCATGTCAACATGTAGCATCACTGCTGAAGCAGATGTGTGTACTCATTAATGTATAAGTCTATCCATTTTAATGATGGCATCGTCCTTCGTCCATGTTGTTGGAATTTGGGAAGAAGAATTGCAGCTGCAACCAGCTCGGCATCCTTGAACATGTGCCCGAATCGGTTCTGAATTCCAGACTGTAAAGAATTAACAAGAGGCCTGCAGTACTTCAGCTGCAACTTGATTTTGTCGAGCTTAATCTGTAGCAGGTGAATTGTCGGAAGTAGCCAACCCATTTGTGCGTTTGTTTATGCTTGCAGTATGTTGGTTGCTTGGGCGACAAGGCTCATTACAGCAGCATACTCCGTGAGAAATGCAAGTTCGACTGGGTTGAACCTGTGTTGACAAAAAAGAAGATGCATCCGGATTTTTGTTAGATGGAACCAAGGATTATAAAACTGAATAGAAAATTGACATTTCTGATAGATTTCCAGTGATTTTTGTTTATAATAGACACTGTTATTCACATTGTCTACTTACATTGGGACCTCCATGTTGATGGCAATAGCCTTAATGCAATACCCTTAAGGCAATACCCTTTCCCTTCTCTTTACAAATCCTGAGTAGACGTTCCACAGCCGTGAACGAGTTCCACCTTGTTTTATTTGGCCTTAGCAGTTGAAGAGAACAGACATCCTCAACCATCTCTGCTGCAAGTGTGGATCTTCCACATTTGCAGCAGAGGCCATAACACTTGGCAAACATTCCATGGTGCAGTTTCTTGTACGCATCACTGGAGTTTGCATTTGTGGAGTCTTCACTGGCGATGAGGTTTAGAATATGACAAGCACAGTGTTGGTGTCTTGGCAGCTGGAATTCAAACCCATCATCTTCATGCAGCAGAGCTGCAGTGCCAATGTACTCCACATCTTCCTCAGGCACTCCAGTATCTCCTTCATCTTCAGACTGCATTGTTGTTTTCGTTCTCCCCAAACACTTGAAAAGCCTTCACAAAGTTTGCACCATTGTCAGTGGTTGTCCTCACAATCTTGCCTCTGATTTCAAATCCTGCTTGGATGTTATTCAACGCATTGGCCAAGAGATCAAAAGTGTGGGATCCCCTCAGCTGTCGGCATGCCAAGGCTGCTGAACATCTCTCAAGATTATTCTCGTCAATCCAGTGTGCCATAACACCAATGAACCCTTGCCTTCTCACTGACCAGCAATCAGTAGTAGTAGCTACGTAGTCGACCCCCTTCATTGCTTCCATCAGCGCAGCCTTCATTTCGTTAAAGCCATCTTCGCTCTTGGATGTGAGCGTCACCCAGGACAGCATCTTGGCATTAGGGACAAGGTCCTTGATGAATTATCTGAATGGCTCCTGCTCGACTAATCTTTATTTTAAGTCGTATTTAATAAATATATCTAATAATGGCGCTACTAATATTTTCACGACAGATTTCTCTCCTTGTCCTGTATTAGGATAAAATGGTTTTCTGGATACAATGTATCACATAGCGACCAATAGGCGCTGTCCAGTCTAGTAATACGTATCAATTAGCAGGAGAATGAAAGACGTAAAAATAATTAACTATACTACATTAAGAAATTTTATGTAAGCCTCTGTGCATAAAGCTCATTTTGAAACACTGCAAGTTAAAAACAATATTTTGGTGTATATATTGTTACGGCCCGAGGCCTTTCCCTCTGGGTCTCCAACATCCATGTTTTTGGATTCCTTAATTGGTGCTGATTGGAAGTGGAGGCAGCTGGCCAGTGTCTCCCATGATCCACCTTAAGACACACCACTTCCTCTGACTGAGCAGCTCATTCTTTCTGTCTCCCTGCCACTCTGTCCCCTTTCTCCCTTTCTTTCCCAACCAGTTATGATTTTTGTTAAATAAATTCCCTTTATCCCTTGCATTGCTTCCCTTTCATTTGTTATGGTTTAAGAGCCAGACCATAACAATATATATATACATATACATACTGCCACCCCTGAAAAAGTCCCTGCCCCCCTCTTGCCACCCCATAAATATTTTTCTAGATCCGCCCCTGGGTACGACGAATCTTTCACACCCACGAAAGAGTATATTGTGTGTAAATAAGCCATGTTTAAATGGAGCCGTGTCCAACGTAGTTGCAGTTGTGGTCTCCATTCCTCCTCCATGTGTCTGCTACTGATTGCGAGACTTGCTTTGTGTTTAATGGGAGAAGCGAAACAGGTGTTTCCTATTGGTGGTGATAAACAAGCCCAGGCATGTAGGCTACCGACTTTGTTGCAGTCAATCAGTAGGTGGGGTCTAAACACTAGCGTTTTTCTCTTGCTTTTTTGTAACGAGTAACTAAACCACACATTGAAAATGTATCAGAGTAAAAGCATGCAATTAAGTTCGGAAATAAAGTGAAGTGAAAGTTATCAAAAAATGTTCATACTTGAGGAAAGTATGAAGTACTCCAAAATATACTTAAGTAGTGAAGTGTTTTCACTTCGTTACTATACAACACTTTGTTGTCTCCATCTGCTTTCCTCATGTAAAAGTTTATGATGCAATGTTTGGTTTCCATACTTGTCTGTTTGTGCAATGACGTTTTTTGTGAATGTTGAGTTACACATTTATGTATTGTCATACACATCTGTCAGTTATGTTGTACACTTTCAAATCTTGTACACTTGTAGATCTTTTTGTATGCATACAAATCTTGTTGAAAGATTTGTGAATCTTTTCGACACTAATTTAGCTCCATAACATGACTTAGTAACATTTGTTAGAACCTAAACAGAGATTCAGAAAAGCTGACTCTGTTTCCTCTAGATGTGTTTCCTGCCGTCTTTAGGACGTCCCCCTCCTCTCTGTATAAGCTGGCTTTATTGTCCATAATTTTTCATATTTATCACACTCATAAGACTACAACTAACCTCGGCTGACTTTGATAACTCCACATGGAGCTTATGACGATGTGTGTGTGTTTTTTTGCCTGTGTGAGTTTGTGTAAGACCAAGTTTGACTTTCAGAGCATCTGCTGACTGCGGACGTGGCAGGGGGCACAGGTGGTATATTGTTTGTACCCACACACACTCGCACAATCACACACACTGATGAGGCTCACAGATGCTGACCTTGTACGAGGCCTGACTCCTCGACTGTCAGCACTTGTCACACACACACGCAGACCTACACACACACTTGCATTAAAGTGAGGTGCCCATTTACTCTGGGCTTGTCAGGGGCTGCCATCCTTCCCAATAGGGGTATATTTGTGCTGCTTGTGAGGAAGAGGTGGAAGTAGGTGGGGGTATTGATGAATAATGCTCCAAGTAATGAGATGGGTGATGATGGGGACAGAAACATGAGCAGCCACAAACTTGTTTTATGTACTTTTCCGTCTTCAAACCTCAAAGTATTTGTCAAATCTGTGGAGAGATAAAACCCGATACTCGGAGCGTAGAGGCAAAGTCACGACGCTGGAACACATTACAGTTCCTAAGGAGCTTTGAGACAAGCATTACTCTGCACTGTGACAAAATCTTAATACATAGAAAAGTAAGGACATATTCAAGGAGAAGATGTGGAACTTAACCATTATTTTTAATCAAAATATTCTGCCAATCCAAATATGAACCCAAACTCCTACTGCCATCATAAGTTGAGTTTTCATTCCAAAACTAAAAAGATCTGAAGCTGTTTTCCAAAGAAACACTGTTACATCACTAAAAGATCATAAATAAAATGGCTGTGTATCATTAGCACATTACATGGTTTGATTATATGAACCATGTAAGATTCACGTGTAAACTCAATGCCTTAAATAAAACATTTAAGATAACCATTGTTTGCTTATAGTGACAGTATTATGTGTTTTCTAGACACATACTGCCCTTTTATAACACAATCAAGTAACTATATGGCCTTCAGTTGTTATAAAAATGCTGTATATATGACACATGATTTAAAAGAAATTTGACTTCACAATTTGACACATTGAGCGTCTGTCTCTTTGTTCTGCTCCTCCTGGGAGCTGTGTTTTGAATGTCCAAGCAGGAGTTTTGCACAGTTAAATAACCATTCAAACCATGGAGGTTATAGGATTTCTCAAACATGCTTGAAATAATCAAGGCAACAACCCAGATATGATTTTGATGAGGGAATACCATTATCAAATCCAAATCAAATCAAATTTTATTTGTATAGCACATTTCAGCAGCAAGGCATTTCAAAGTGCTTTACATAATTAAAAAATAACAGCATGTGACATTGTATAAACAGTAAGAAAGAGATAGAGATTTTAAAAAAGATAAAAAACATTATCTTTTTTTAAATCAGTTGCTTTTAATGTTAAAACAGCTAAAAGCAACTGTTTTAACATGTTGCTTTTAGCTGAGTTAGAGTTGCCATAAGCCATAAGCAACTCTAAACAGGTGGGTTTTAAGTTGAGATTTAAAGGCACTCAGTGTTTCAGCTGTTTTACAGTTTTCTAGAAGTTTGTTCCAAATTTGTGGTGCATAAAAGCTGAATGCTGCTTCTCCTCGTTTGGTTCTGGTTCTGGGGATGCAGAGCAGAACCAGAACCAGAAGATCTGAGGGGTCTAGACGGTTGGTACAGCAATAACAGATCTTTAATGTATTGTGGTGATAAACCGTTCAGTAATTCATAAACTAACAACAGTATTTTAAAGTCTATTCTTTGAGCTACAGGGAGCCAGTGTAGGGACTTTAAAACTGGTGTTATGTTCTCAATCTTCCTGGTTTTAGTGAGAACTCTAGCAGCAGCGTTCTGGATCAGCTGCAGCTGTTAGATTGATTTGTTAGTCAGATCTGTGAAGACGCTGTTGCAGTAATCAATGCTGCTAAAGATAAACATGGATGAGTTTCTAGATCTTGCTGAGACATCAGTCCTCTAATCCTGGAGATGTTCTTCAGGTGATAGAAGGCCGACTTTGACTGTCTTAATGTGGCTCTGGAGGTTCAGATCAGAGGTCATCACTACTCCCAGGTTTTGGGCTGATCGCTGGTTTTCAATTGTAATAACTGAAAACCATAACTGAATAACATTATAAGATGATATAAGCTCAAAACAGTTGATTTTACTGCCCCTTTAAATGTTATTTTATCAATCAAATTAGAGCTGTTTGTATCTGTTTGAGGTCAGACTATATCAATCAGTCCCTTCAGTCTTTTGCAATTCCGCAAAGTCAACAAATTCCCTACACTTTTTCACACTAACGCATAATTGTGAGTTTATCGGAAATTTTATTGCAAATGATTCTACCTCCCACCTGCAGGTGGCAGCATGTCTTACCTCTACTAAGGCAGTGGTCCCCAACCTTTTTTGTGCTGCGGACCGGTTGAGACTGTGAAATTTTTCGGCGGACCGGGGGGCGCGGCACGCGCGATCCTTACAGAGTCCGACAATTCCTACTGGGCCGCGATGTGTCTCTTTTCCCCCTTTGCATTATAGTTCGGGATCAATATGGAAAGTATCCCCAAATATTGCAAATTCCCTTGCAAATATTTCTAAATCCTCAAAATCAGTGATTTCGATTGCAAAAAAATCGCAAAAACAATCTTGAAATCCTGGAGCAACTGATCGGTGTGAAAAGATGTTGAATATTATTTGAATTTAAGAAGGACAACTATAAATATTTTAACAGTGCATTAAATATTTAACAGTGAATGAGTTTTATCAATATATTCTGTCACAACTGGCCCTTTTAAGAACATTCATGATCTTGATATGGCCCAAAGTGAAATTGAGTGTAACACTCCTGATATCTGATTAAAATTAGCACTGAATATTTATCAAATAAAAATAAAGGAAAATAATTTTTTTTAACATTGTGTGAAATTAAAGGATCTAAAAGATCTGTTCTGTTTTTGAGAAGTTACGTTCTGTGACGTGAACAGTTGGTCCCTAGAAAGATGGTCATGTTCAGAAACGTCTTCAGAACGGAGGGAGCTAACCGCTAGTCAGACACTATCTGTAGCTAGCCATCTTTAGCAAACAACTCAAGTTGAAATGTTCATATCAGTGAGATAAAACATATCTTAAGGGATATTAGAATTTCACAACAGATGGCTAAGCCTGAGACTGTTGTTCAGCTGAAAACGTTTGCGTTCCTGTGTGGACTTCCATTAGTTGAGGCTGCCGGTTCCATCAATCTGCCAGATCTGCAGAGATTTGTCAGTCTGCTCCCACTGGAATGGACTAAACTTTTAGATTTTCCTGTCAGGCTGTCAGCTGTTCAGAAACTTTGAAGATAATATTTTTCTGTGTTTTCCAGATCTGATAGCAATTTGAAAACTACTCTTTTCAGTTAAAAAAATACTTTATCTTAAAGGGAAAGTAAATGCTGCCATAATTCATGATCCTGGATGGTGATGCTAAGGCCAGGAAGGATCTCAAGTAGCTCAAAGCTTAAATAGTTTACATTGGGATAATTCACTTGGTCACCAGTGGAAATGGCAGAAATGAAGAAATACTCTGTTAGTTACATTTAGTATTCTGATAGCGTTTGCAAAGCTTTTTGAATGGGTTTTAAGATTTTGAAGTTCCAACTTGTTACACGATAATAGAAAATCAAAAATTAACAAAAGGACAATCTGAAAGTATATTTAATCCACAAGAGCAGTGGAGGGTTGTTGTTTGTTTTTTTGTTAGGTATAAGAATAACCAGAGATGGTAATTACATTTCTGGTTTGCAAGAGAGGTAAAAATTTATAGCTCATCAAGAGGAATATTGGCAGTAAACTTTGTCTTTGCCTGATCACTCAGTCAGGGTCATAGAATCAGTCAATAAAACATGAAATGTATCTGAACCTTTCTACCACGGCTCAGTCATAATTAATCCAAGAAAGGGGGAACTTCTTTTCTGTTTACATTTGTCTTTCATGATTATCTCTTATGTTACTGGTTTTGATTACCTTATGAAGAGAACAGTGTGCTTGTTTAGGTTCTCAACCACAACTCTTGTTGTTTTTTGCTACAGAAAATATTCACAGATTTTATCTGTCTTTTCGGTGTGGAAAAAGAGTGTTTTCATTAGGGATGTGCCAATCAGTTTTTTTTCTGCCGATACCGATCACCCCCTGAGGGCTGATCGCCAATACCGATCACCGATACCGATCACATAATTATTATTTATTTATTTATTATCATAAACACTACCGTTATATTATGTGGAAAAAGGAACCATAAATTCACCTTAATTTAGACAAAAACTTGTTTTCAATAACTTTTTCCAAGAAGAAAACTAAACAAAACAGGCATTGTGAAAATTGTACTGCTATCGGTAATACTATCTTTAACAGACTGATAACATATGAAGGTTCTGAAGAGGCTAAATAATGCAAAGAGCCTAAATAAAACTTCTCAACATTGCCAAAAAGTTCAAGTATAAAACTTAACATTCAAAGGCAAATAGAGGTTCCGTTACAATAAACAATCCTGAGTTACTGAATGAAAACTTCCTGTTAGCATGGCAGCTAGCTGATTACTGCTAGTTCTGATTGGCTATTTCTGACTGAGTTAAGTAATTATGCAGAGCAGGGAGGAGATTGATTATTTTTCCAGAGATTATCTGTCCCATGTTAAGACAGCAAAAGTTTTAATAACATGTAAAATGTTTTTTTTTTAGGTTAGATGCTGCAGCTTTAAGCAGGTTCGGTGTGAGAGTCACTACCAGGTGGAGCAGAAGCACCTCCGTCTGTCAAATATTACTAAATTAAATATTACTACCTGTAGCGGAGCAGCGGTTCAACAGCGAGAGCAGAACCAGCGTCTTACATCGCAGCTCGAAGATTTAAATAATTTTGCGGGTTATTTGTCTAGCTTTCTGACCGTCATGCTAATCCGGGTGAGTGTTTGTAGCTGTGCGCTGCTTTACCTGCTGTCTGATCCTCCACATCTTTTTTACTGCAGTGAGCCTTGATGTAGCCAAACTCCGTCAAGTATGGCTACATTGTTTTTATGTCGTTTTAGCTTCGTTGTGTTGATGCATTTTGACCTACTTCAATTTTCCGCCGCAACACACAAACTTCCCCATTCACTCAGTGCGTTATAGTTCAACATTGCTTAGGATTTGTTGCTGCACTTTTGCGCCGTGTGAAGGAAAGAAGGAAGGTGCAGGCTGAGAAATGAGATGCAGGTGATCGGTATCGGCACAAGAGCCAATGATCACCGATCACCAATCATGCACTTTTTCACGAAAATCGGCCCGATTGTGATTGATGACCGATCGATCGGCACACCTCTAGTTTTCATTCTTTCAGCTAACTGATTAGCTTAGTGTGCGGTAACAGGGAAGACGGGGAAAAGTCCGGAAATGTCTTTCAAATCGTTTTGAAAGGATTTTAAAAGTCTGGAATTAAATGAAATATTTCAGATGTAGGATTCTGACCATTCAAACCATGGAGGTTAACGGAACAAAACATCAGACTATATGTCATAAAGAGAAGAATTAGCTAAGATGTATGCCTTGAGACAAGAAGGCCACATAAAAACTTATAGCACTTATGAATGATTAGAACAAAGATATGAAGTTCTGGTAAATTTTTTAAGATTAAATGAAAAAAATAATACAGATGAATACCACAACTAGGAAATACATTCTAGAAGAAGAAGAACTTTTCTAAATCAATTTCTTCTATTTTAAACTTCGGAATCTTACTCACACCCTGGTAAAAAAAAAGTATACTTTAGAATACTTCAAACATGCTTTCATTTGTGAAAGTACACTTTAAGTATGCTAATTATTAAGTGTACTACCTATAAGTATGTCTGAAGTATACTAAAAATACACTTGTACCAATTTCAAAATTAGTACTCTAAACACACTTATCCATAATTGTACCAAAATACACTTTTAATATATTTAATAAAGGTATGCTTTAAGCGAACAAAATCTGAATGAATATGTATGAACTTTTAAGTGCCTTAATACCCTGGGGAAAAAAAAGTATACTTCAGTATACTAAATTTTAACATACTTTAGTATACTTTTAGCAATGTACTTGAACTGTGCTATTTTGGAACAACTTTTTCTGTACTTAGTATACTTTAGTAGTATTTAAATTGTTTAAAAATACAATTGTAACACATGTTATTTTAACACATATGAATTATAGCCTGTAATACACCACATTGCCTATAGGTGGCAGTAAATGGGTTCCAAGTAGTCTAAAACTACAGTGATATGCGCAGTATATGGGCTAGAATAACCAGAAGAAGAAACAGGGAAAAACCTGTTGTGGTCATTTCATTGACAAAACTCAGTTTTATTTTCAATATTTTTCAAGAATTAGTTTTTATCTATCTATGGTTGAATTTTAATTCCTGTGTACCCGGACCCGGAAGAACTTTGTTTTTGATGTTAAATTTCTTTGTTTTCTTGCTGCGAATCTCCTGGTTTGTGCTATAATTGCTTTTTAGCTATGATTAGCCACAAGCTAACTTGCTGTTGTATTAAAAGTTATATTGTAATTTTTTTATAGTATTCAATGTTAAGAAAAAAACAAATCGAGATATTCGTTTATGTAATGTATGTTTCTACATCAGTGGTAACCCGGGGTTGGGACCACTGATCGTAGAGAAATACTAATCGTATGTAGTAGGTTCATAGAATGTAGTTGTTCTCTACATCAGTGGTCCCCAACCGGGGTTGGGACCACTGATGTAGAGAACATACTACATCAGTATGTAGTATGTTCATACTGATGTAGTATGAACATACATACTACATTCATACTGATGTAGTATGTGGTCAGGGGACCACTGATGTATGTTCTCTACATCAGTGGTCCCCAACCCGGGTTGGGGACCACTGATGTAGAGAACATACGTATAAAACATACATGATGTTTTATATGTAAATTAGCAATGCTTAAGGCTAACTCGCAGAGGCTATTCTGCTAATATTGCGCCTTTTTTTCTTTGAAGTACTGAGGCAGATGAAGTGTCTAGTGACAGTGAGTTATTTATTCCACTGTACGGAATTTAAGAATGCTGAAAAATATGTCAATTCAGTGAATATTACACTGTGATTTTTTTGTTGAGGTAAAACACAAAATTGGTTATCGCAGTTGGAAATTATTTTATCTACATGGAGTGAAAAGATAAACTTTCACTGAAGTGATTTAGAATGGTGTATCACACTAGCCTCCTGAGACCCGAAGAAAAAAAGTGTCTTCCAATTTCTGTTTTTTTTTGTGATTTTCTACCTATTTAAGCCAAAATGAACACCGTAGCATTTTATTTTTATTTTTTTTTAAATTTTAATTAAAATTTTACAGCATGTCCATTGTAGTGGACGTCAGGACTATTTCAGTCTAAATTATGGCAGAATTTTTAAAAAAATGGAACAATGTACAGATTATTGATTAATGAATCACATTAACCCAACAAGAGGCCAAATTTGAAAAATACATTTAATAATCAGAAGTTATCCATTTCTGGTTGCAGTCTATTGCTTGTTACTTGAAATAAAAACTAAAATTGGCTGCAAACTGCAGGGGTGTCGCTAAACACTATTGCCCAAAAAATGAAGATTTTATTTATTTTTACTTAATTATTTTTTATTCATTTTGAACATGATAGAAGTATAAAATTACACACATGAACAAGGACTTTCTTCAGAATGTCAGCACTCATGGCCTATCTTGGTTTTCCCAGAGTAAAAATCTCCTGGACTAAAAAATCAAAAGTGCCAGTTATTAGTAGGAATGACACTTCCGAATGACAAACTGACCTTTTGATGAACTGTGAGATCCTGTGAGTTGTTGAAGCCAGCAGCACATTATATGAGGAGCAAATAAACATGTTACTAATTTATATAAACTGCCATTAAAAAATGATTAAATTGCAGTTTCGCAAAACACCAATTTTAATAGTTCTGAAAACCCCCCTCAAATATTTAATCAAAAACTATTTTTTAAAAATTGACATGTTTTCTTTATGCAGTTTTTGTAAGTCTAATTTTATAGTTAATGGAAATGCAGATTATGTCGTTCCCCACCTCGCCGTCCCGAATTGCCCATTTCATCACTTGTGAAAACTCACAGCTACTCAGGATTTTACTGTCTCCACTGGTGGCTTTATAAGTAGTCAGACGCATATCGGAAACAGATAATTTTTGTGTTTATGATGAGATTTTTTTGTGAAAGATGCCAATCACCGGCCAATGCCTATACTACACTGCCCACATCTCTGATTGTCAAGGTAGTTGGGAAAAAAAAAGCACCACCGAAGACAAATCCGTTATTCACCAACATGCCTCTTAGTATAAATCCTGAGAATTCTAATCTTCCACAAAAACAAATGTCCAATATATATGAAGGGGCATTAATGACAAAACTGTAAACAGGAAAGGTAGAAAACTGTCAACCCTACAAATATAAACCTTTTAATCATTAGACAAAATCCCTCAGGTCACACATAATGCAGTGTGAGAAGCTAAGACAGGACCAAACAAATAGTAATATTCTTTTGGATCATCTGATATTGATATTTTTATCAGGCAGTCAGGTTGCCTTCTCAGAGATGAAGTGCATCTTTACACGCAGTTTCTTGCTGTGTTCGGGGCGGTTTCAACAAGCAGAGGCAGAGAAAATCAGAACCTCAGGGAGAGGTTTTCTCTCCCAGATTAGGAAGCATCCCTCTTCCAACATAGACATTTCAGCAATAGGTGCCCTGCAGACAAAAAGCAATTGAGATACAATATGGAAAAAGGAAGTTCGAAACATCGGGGCAAAACACGCATCAAATAAAGCATTCAGAATGCACTATGTGCTAGTATTTCCCCAAGAAAAGACAATAATGGTGTTCGGGAAAAATGCGGCAGAATCAAACAAAACCTGTCACATCGAATTGTTATATCAATTTAGAAAACTTTTCAAACCTTCCTTATTTAGAAAACAGTACCACCTCTATTATGTTTTCCCTAAAGCTTTCTTTTTCAGAAAATATCAGCAACTAAATCTAATGTTACGGAAGGTTCTAGTTTTTCACACAGATGCATCTCATCAGGTTCAGAAAATAATATGATTAAACAGTTTTAAGCCAGGAGCAAAGTCTTCAATAGAACCCACCTGTAAAATGATAATTCATATGTGACTACTTCCAACCTGAAGGTCTTTGTTATGTCTGTGTGAAGCTATTTAAATAAAAATGCATACCACTACTTTCTTTGTTTTGCAGCCTGCTTTTTGTTCTGGCCTTTAAAAACTGAGCACAACGAGGAGTTTCCTGGCAGCTGGGTAACCCCGACCACAATAGGTTAACTGAAAATGGATTTGGCAGGCTCCACTTAGCCAATAGTAACCATTAAAAAGAAGGGGGAAAGAAGCAGTGATTGTTCAGGCATCGATCCTGCGGATCACCTCTGGATTTACAGCTCTGGAAGCTGCCCAATACAGCCCTACTGGTTGATGAAGCTGCTGCGGGTGAAGCACTTCACTCAAGGGCAGAATGATTGTCGAGGGAGGTTTCGAAAGTGCAATCCAAAACAACACTTTTTGGGGAGGGAAGGAAAAAAACATGAGTGAGTGGAGATGAAAAACAACGTAATGCATCAAGCGTTCTGCCTACATTTGGTCGGACAGTTTAATGTTTTCTGGCATGTTGCTGGAAGAGTAAGCGGCTGCATTACTCGCTCTGAGGGCCACAGTCATTCACATTCATTTTAAACGTGGAGGAAAACAACACTTCTAGGACATGCCGCATAGAAAGGTGGCAGATCCCACATAGCATTATTTCTCCCGGTGCCCAGGGTCATACTTTTCAAGGGGAATGTTTCCTTCTCTGCTCTTATTGATATTGAAAGCTGCTGAAAAAGCCGTTGTGTGTTAACCTTGAGTCTCTGCTGGAAGAAACACTCAGAACAGAATGAAACAGATAGAAAATGATTCATGTGCTATTATGACCACTTACTCTCTCACTGTGAGGGTTCAACTGCTGTCACGAACTCAGCTGGTGACCACATGTGAAAGAAGCACAGGTTCTAGAGTCGCTGGTCAGAGGTTATCTGTGAGGCTCAGTGGTCCTCCAGGCCCTGTGGCATGAATAGACGTCAATTTATTCAATTAGGGCTTCATGAGGCTGAAAAACATGAAGTTTTCCTTAAATGGAAAAAAAAAGTTGTTTTCTTTTTTGTTCTTGGGTTTTAATTCCATCTCCCTTAGTTAGTGGTCTGCAACATTTACAATCCAAAGAGACATTTTTGCTCTCAGTCCAGCTGATTAAAACTTGTTTAGGGTCAGTAATGGTAATGGAGATGCATCGATCCAATCTCTGTATCAATCCCGATATTGAAAAAACAAATTGACAACAATGTTTCCAACCCATAAGGGCAGATCTATCCAGTCCAATTCCATGCCAGACCATTTGAAATAACATTTGTTGCAGTTTATTTTAAAATGTTTTGCCATTATAGTCAACCTATCGTTTTGTCTGCCTCAGTTCCTTTATTATTTATGTTGCTTTGCCTGTTGTATGTCTAAATAAAAGTTGTTTTCTTTCTACATGTTTGTATTGAATTATTTAAATAAAACGTTATAAGCATTTTTGGAGGCAGTCTCAAGTAATTGCAGATTTTAGCTAAACTCTGTAGCCGTTAGGCACATGCAGGAATCTGCATGTGAGCTAAAATGATACATTTTGACAAACTGAAACTTTTTGACCATTTTCTTTCATTTTATCCTTAAGTCTGTAAAATATATAATGGTGTCCTATTTTATTTTCATTAATTTATTTATTTCAAACGGGTTTTTAAAAACAAAAAATCAGTAGGACAAGAGAAAATCCTTGAATTTCCAAACATTGAACTATGTTACAAGTTTTGTTTTTGTTTTTTAAATTCATTTGAAAGATTTTGTAAATTGTTACAGAAATTAAATACAACACACTGTTAGTGTTGGTTTTTTTTTCATTTTTAAATGGTAAGGACACAAGGACAAAAATACTTAAACCACTATAATCAAATTCTGTTTTAAAAAGATGGATTGATGTTGATTTATCACTGTTTTGAGTATAGACTTATGTAATAAGTGTAATTATAACCCAGTTTAATCCAGTCAGACTTGACAGCACAGAACTCGTTACCAGGGTTGACAATCATGAGACGAGTTTTTAATAATACTTTATTGAAAACAAATGCAATATTATTAGATCAATCAGAGATACTCAAACTTCAGTTCCTCCCACCACAATCGCAATCATAACTTTGAAAATAACTTCTTTGCAGTATCTCATTTTCTTAGAAACATTTCTTTTTCGATAAGTCCAACTGTAGATTCAGCCAAGAAAAAAACTAAACAAACAATGAGCTTTCAGCGCTACCTCTATACGTCTCTGTTGTTGCCATGGAATATGCATGGTATTGTGGCCCAAAATAGAAGATTAATAATACTGTAATCTTCATCATCTTCTACCTCCTGCAGTCATCTGACATCCTTTGTTTTACTGAGATCAAAAAAAATCTTCGCTTGTATATAAAGCTTTCCTGATAGTTTACTTTTGACCTTTTCTGGACATGGCATTTATTACAATAAAGCATGTCAGTAAAAAAAAAAACTGCCAGTATTTTACCGTATTTTTAAAATGCAGTATTTTACCATTTTTTAAGAATACGGTAAAATTCTGGCAACCAAAACTGCCAGTATTTTACCGTATTTCCCAATATACGGTAAAATACTGTATTTCCTAAAATATGGTTAAATAAAAATTAAAATGTGGTTTTACCGTAGTAAATACGGTCATACTGCCTAAGGCATAATATCTACATAAGTGAAAAACATGGCCAGACTGAATGATGTATTGACATTTTATTGTAAAAAAAAACAAAAAACTTTATGGTAAATTACCGGTCGCTGTTCTTACCAGAAATTTACCATAAAAATTACAGTACAACACACAAGGAAGTGTAACTTTTCAGCATTTCTATACAGAAAGTTATAAAGAAAATAAATCCAAATTAAACAAAAATACAGATTACAAGTAATCCACTTAAAGAAACAATTTCTATTTAAAAATTCAGTAAAAAAAAAACCAGATTCTATTTTCTGTCCAGTTTCCTCATGGTATTATTGAGATCTGGAAAACAAAAACAAACAGTATGTGTCCATATAAGAGATAACCTATTGTAGAAGAAAAACCGGTGATAAAAGGATTCTTGCTCTGGGTTTAGAGTAACAAGTCACTGAGTTCAGACTTTGCTCAGGATGGTGTGCGTCATGGTTATTATGGTCTTCCCTGTTACAGGTTGAAATTGAGACTCACATGTTGTCAATCAGCCGTTTCCTCTGCTGGAAAACAAACAAAGCAAAAGTTAGAAAGATGCGCTACATGAACATCATACTGATAAATTCACCATTCGCTTAAATGTTTGTTTCATCTTTGTTGACTTGCATATGGAGACTTCAACCAGGCGGTGTGATCATTTCCGACTGAAAATTCAGTAGTTTTTAAACCTTTGTTTGTTGTTGACAGGTGTGATCCTCTATGCAACCAGACAAAATACACAAAAAAACATAAATAAAAACAAGACCCGTTGTTTCAGGGAATTTTCTATCTTCATCCTTCCATCCTTCCTTTTGGGAGAAACATTTTTCCCTTTACAATTTTTTACTTTTGACCAGTAATTCAGGATAGATGACACACAAAGAACAACTCGATGCAGAAAGTCAAACAGAAAAAAATCCCCAAAGATTCAAACAAAAAAGGTTGAGAAATTAAAGTGATTTGCTGTATATATCACCATCAATTGTTTAGATTTGAGCTTTATATCTTGTTATAATGAGGAGTCATTTCCTCATAAAAACATGTAGCAACGACCTCGGATCTCCATGGCAACTATTGTGCTTCAATGCTTCCTCACGCCGCCCGTTTATACAAAGCTCCATCTTGGAGCAGCAGTTCCCTGCTGAGTGCCCACCCCACAGAGGACCCCTCCATCAGACTAAATATTAGTTTGTTAAACCTGGATCTGTTAAACCTGGGTGTGTTAAACCTGGGTCCATTACATGCATCTGACCTACTAGGCCATGAGCTCAGTTAGAAAATACCAGGCCTTGCCAGTTTCATTTGTAAAGGTGGCCCTTTACAAATGAAACTGAATTATAAACACCAAATAATGTGGAAAAACATTAAATAAATCAGGACATGAAATAAAGGTAAGCGCAAGTATTTCTATGGATGTTTTGATGGTGACTCGAGCCGTTTTTTCTGTGTCGTCTGGATTTCATTCCACAGATATGTTGCATTTTATGAATGAAATGTACATCTCGATCAAGGTTTTTATTGTTTGGCAAGAGTGCCTTTGGTTATTTCTTCTTTTTGCAAATGTCCCCAAACAGAGAACCCTTGTAACATGTTAAACAATCTTACATCCAAAGTTCAATACACAAATTGACTTTAAAAGTTACAAACATAACTGTTTTAGGCAATTTATGAAATAGATACTCACCATTTATCTAAGTCTCATGAAGACCAATAAATTGTCTTTAACCATTTATGTAAGCTACAATTCCTGCAAGCTAGCAGAAACAAAGCTGTAAATGTGTACACTTTTCATACAAATAGTTTTAAGACAATTTATTCTTAGTTTTTCTCAGTCACTTTTGGTGCATTTCTCAAGTCATGCACCAAACAGCAAATTTGTAGAAACAGCAAAAAATAGCATTTGTTTGCTTTCAAAATCCTTAGTTCATCTCTCAAAATTCTGTCAGTTAACATATCAGTGACTCAAAATAATAAGTTTAGTTTTCCTATGTTCAAATAAGACAGTCAAATTGATTAGTCCTGGGAAGAGACTACAAAATGATCATTTACACTTTTGTTGTAATTTATTGACAGACCATGCCATGGTGATTCAGAAAGAAAAAGACAAATGCAGAGAACAAAAAAAAGCAGAATAGGGACCATAGGACAATCTCCTCATGGAAAACTGAACAGTGCTGTAGAAATGACATAGTTACATTACATTTTAATTTCCATCGTCATGCTGAGAAAAGTTCCTCAGTGGGGTTAAGGAATGAACATTATGGTGGGAGGACATCCATCAGCATCATGTTGTCGAGGCCATGTCCTGATGTTGGACTGATGGAAACTGGCAGATGTCCTCAGCCTCTTCTGATTTTTCTTCTGCTTTCCTCCCAAATGTTTCCTCTTCAGCCTCACTCCTCTTCTTTTCTCTGTCTGTTCACTCTGTCCAGATACTTGTTCATCAGTTCTCATGTAACCTTGTGTTGTGTTCTGGTTATATAGACCATATTGTTGCCAACTGATGGTTCACAAGATGCACCTTCAATCTGTTTCAGAAAACTGGTTGATTGTTGGTTGAGCTAATGGTTCATACATTGACTTGTTAGAGAAACTCAGGACTCGCTTAGGAGCAATTTACCAATTCAGGACAGATTTAGAAAATAATCGAATATAAATTACTTAAAATATGATTAATATTATGACAACTTTAAGAATTATGCATGTTAAGACTTACACAATGAACTTATGCTGTTTTAGAAGTTGAGACAGTTCAACAGAGACACGTTTAACACATTTTGATCAACACGGTTAAAGCAAATTAAAATGGGGGAAAAAACAAAGTGTACATAATCAGTTACATGATGTGAAAGCAAAACTTGCAAAAGTAATGAGAAACTCATTTGTTGATGTGCAGAAGTGACACAGTAATTTGAAGATTGAACAAGTTTAAGAATTTAAATTCTGTTCTGAGAAATGCACCCAAACTGAGAAAAAGTGTAAAATATTAATATTTAAATGTCCTTATCTTAAAACCCTTCAACTGTTATGGACCCAGTGACGTTAGTGCAAGTATTTTGTAGGTGAGAGTCAAGAGGCCAAAGGAAAATATTAAATATTAGCTCTGATGCCAAACGTTATACTTGCAAGTATTACCAAAGTATTGAAACAAAAGCTAACGTGTTCTTCACAGTTTTAACTTGCATACATGAAGATTTCACACTCAAAGTAATTAAAATAAATTACTGAACCAAACTTGAAAAAGTTGCTTCTACCATTAACAATAACTTAAAGTACATGCAGTCTAAAGTAGACCAGAAATATAAATATATCTATGCAGTCGTTCCTACAGAAACATTAATGGAAGTGTTGCGTCTGGGAAAATTAAATTAAATCATAGCAGAAATATCTAGCTGCACCTTTACAAATGAAACTGGCAAGGCCTGGTATTTTCTAACTGAGCTCATGGCCTAGTAGGTCAGATGCATGTAATGGACCCAGGTTTAACACACCCAGGTTTAACAGATCCAGGTTTAACAAACTAATATTTAGTCTGATGGAGGGGTCCTCTGTGGGGTGGGCGCTCAGCAGGGAACTGCTGCTCCAAGATGGAGCTTTGTATAAACGGGCGGCGTGAGGAAGCATGGTCATGACACCGTGAAAGGAGCTCACCTGTGATTCAGAGATCTGTTGTCCTTCTCCTCTTGAACACGTAAACATATCAGAAACTTGATTTCAAAGACAGTAGCCACATCCTGACAAAGACCAGGCCTATTGGGCTCTCAGCACCCTGAGCTACCACCTGCTAGTTAGCAGCCTTAGCTACCACCTGCTAGTTAGCAGCCTTAGCTAGCACCTGCTAGTTAGCAGCCTTAGCTACCACCTGCTAGTTAGCAGCCTTAGCTAGCGCACTGTGACTTTACTGTGTTGAGTTCAGGACACCACAGTATCCTGAGCCACCCTCAACTACAGGAACAGAGTTAAAAGAATCTTGCTGTTGATGCTGAAAGATCAAGCAGCAATACAAACTAGATAATGTTTTGTTTACATGACAAATAACAGTCTCCATTTACTGTAAACCCTGCTACTTATCACAATAACAAAATGAAAAACTCTCTAGCTTATTCTCTACTAATGGCACAATATCTAAAACCAAGTGTGGGATTTGTGAAACTTCAATGAAGGACGACTTCACAACTTTTATGCTTTTGGATAACACTAGAATTGTTCTTTATTGAAGTTTCACAAATCAGATAAAGGTTTCACAAATCCCACACTTTGTTTTAAATATTCTGATGAGTTGAGAATAATCTTTTCCCAACTTAAAAGCTGCCATTGGAAACTAATGCAATTTCAGCTTCATCCAAGCAGGAGGGGCTAACATACAGTTCTCTTAATTTATGAGAAATATATGGTCGGCATAAAATTAGTCCCAAATCCATCATTTAATCAAATACTCTCATAAATGATGATGGCATTGGCTGTAGGAGTTTACTTTGCAGTCGGTGGGTCACCAGTTCGATGCCTGGTCTACTGTTGAGAGTTCAGTTTGGTGTATTAAAGGCATTATTAAAAAAGAAACTAAAATATCACAACAGCATTCTGTTCTTTGTAAAAATTACTTTTGCAGTCTCGTTTACGGTTTTACATTGTAGATATAAATATCAGCAAAATATGCAATTTTGGCTGATTAGTACTGTTAGGTTTAGGGTAATTAACTGCTGGCAATATTACAATATTTTTCTATGAACTTTACAATTATATTTTTACACTATATTTCTGTATTTTCTACATTTCATGACTGTCAAAATTACTTAGGATATATGTTTATTGAGTTTTGATCATTCCACGTATTTTCTACGGTAGTATAATGCTTTGGATATTACAATCAGTAACTGTTGGTATTTCACCATTTTTTACCATCGATTTACGGATTTTTTGCAGTGTTTACTTACGGTAACGCCATGTATTTTCTATGGTGACAAAATGTTTTTGGATATGACGGTCAAAAACTGTTTGTATTTTACCATTTTGTACCATAAATGTACTGACTTTTTTTTACATTGTAGTAACTTGAGCAAAGTTATTCTGTGGCACGAATTCTGCAGTAAATCTCAATTTCTGATATTGTTAAGGCTGGCAGAAAATGAATTCCCTGATATTTTTACTTGTACGATTGGAATAATACTTTCTCTTCTTGCAGCTGAGCTAGCTAGAGTGCATGGCTGCATAGCACTGCAGAGCCAGACAGGACAGAATCATTTGCCCAAATATTCAATGATCAGTTGTGATAAAATTCATGTTTTTCAGGTATTTTTTAAAATTAAAGGACATTAGCCTGGTGAAAGCCGTCTAATATTCTATACTTCTCTTCGTTAAGAGGGTCTGGAGCTATAGGAACAACTGCTTCCTGAAGGCGTGGACTCTGCTGAAGTTTTACATTATACCCAGTCGCTGACATCTGCTCATGACATATGTAATGTGCCAGTTCAATGCTACAAAGCTTACCAGAAATTGTCTGCACAACTAAATAGACGGCTGTTGATATTAATGTAATATTTGGGGGAGTGGGAAACAAGGATTGCACGACTTTATTCACTTCCTCTGCTGCCATTGCTGAGGCAGAGTACAATTCTAAAACAGAAAATTGATGCGAACGTCCACAACATCTTCTGTTTGCTGATTTGGTCCAGTGGAAATTCTACTGGAGAAATCCAAGTCAAAGCAGTGAAGAGAGATTAGAATGAAGCAGAATCGCCAGTCATTGCCTGTTTAGCCCACACTGGGCTAAATAGGCGCCATCCTGTGGAGGCTTTTCTAGGCACATCTAACTGGGAGTCGAATTGATGAGAAGTTGGGACATTTGAGGTTCCACATATGAGCCAGCGGAGACAACGGATGACTGGGCTATTCTGGCCTGGGCCCCTTACCTCGGTGACTTGTCAGTCGCATTTTTCTTCAACAGAATTTGGATCTCGACTGACCATGTGATCTATAGAGATGTTACTTGAATAAGATTCCTCTGCTCTTCACTTCTAATCTGCTGAAATATCTGCTCCAAATCCCTTTATTGATATTTCACCTGTGATTAGCCGTGACAAACATAGTGTCTCTGAGCCACTCAACCTGTGATCGCTCATCAAGGGTGTGCACTGAAGTGAGTGCTTTTTATCTTTATTAATGTTCTCTGGGCTGAATTCGAATTTCAAACTTTCAGAGACGTTTAACTTTTAAATGTAACTTATCACAGTACAAAATGATGAAAGGCTTTTGTTGTTGGCCGAGGCTTTGCTGCAAAGGAACAGTGAACAGGCAAGTGTAACACCGAATTTTAAAAGTTTATTTTTCCCACTTAAAAATAAAAACTAAAATGGTTTCAGATGATGTTTTTTAAAAACCCAAACATCCCGTGGCAATGTGTGGGTTTCCAGTTATAAAACCAGAGGGAATTCTCTGCTATAGTTGAATCTACCTTTATCTTTACGGGACATCACCGACCTGCAACCTCATCATTTTACTCTTTACGTTCTTGTCAACTCCATCAGTAGAGTTCTGCCAGTGTCTATTTGTTGCAACTTGTTGCTACAATTCATCTGAAAGTTGAAATATTTGATTGTGTCTGTTTGGAGGGCTGACAGGGCTGGTTCCTTTTATGGCCTTCCATATTGTGGCACCAGAGGAATTTATTTGGCAGCTTGGAGGAAAAGAAAGGGAACTAAGAGAGAAAGGAAGGAAGGGTCTATGCAATGATCCAGACCAACTATCACAGCCAGGACATCTTAAGACTTTCCCCTTTAAAATCTGCTGTTTATTGACAAAATCGATTAATTGGAAATATAGTTTTTATGGTAAAAGTCATTAAAGATTAACAGAGTCAGCCCAAGGGACAAATGGATTAAGGAGCTGCTCCCAAGAGCACCAAGCTTGCATGATTAAAAACAGAAAACGAAAAAACATTGAATAATACAAATTAAATGCTATTACACATAGAAACATGATTTCAATATTATATTTATGGTTAGTACGTAAATAATAACTTCATTTCTTCATGTTGTTTCCTGCTGCCTCTGTTGGGAAAATATAACACAGAATTGCGCACACATTGAGTAGCTTAGGAATTATGCAGCATCTGGTGCGGACATGTTGGCATGGGGGGCCCCAAATGAAAATATGCTTAGGGTCCCAAAAAGGCTTAGTCCAGCCCTGCTGAATAACTAGGCAAAGGAGTTTTTCATTTTTGAAATATTCCGGTCTTCACCTGGGTCTGAAATAATTTTGCACATACACATTTTACATGTTTACAGTTTAAGGCATCCGCCCCAGCAATGTGTAAAGTGGAGGATTTGCAAATCAGTAGTTAGAGAATGAGGTTGTTTACAAGAAAATTCAGCTGTAAAGTTGGGCTATTTTGTTTTAATAAATTATCTGCCTTAATTGGAAATAAGTGTCTCTGTGATTATTGCCTGTTTGGGGAAGAGTACATGGCCTATGACCAGCAGTAGACAACACTGGCATAAGCTCAAAGCAGTTCAATGAATCCATCTTACTAAAACATAGAGAAACGTGATTTTTATGTTTTTATTGGAGAACAGGGGTCGTCAAATCCAGGCCTCAAGGGTCGGTGTCCTGCAACTCTTAGACGTGTTCCTGACCCAACCCACCAGTCTCAAACGGATGGATGAATAGATTAAAGCCACATAGATATTCTGTCAGTGCTGCATCATCTGTGTTATGAGCATCTTGGCCACAGAGGTCTCTGTATGACAGTGTTGTTTTCTGGTTGGGAATGATTCATTCTCAGCTACTGACGCTTTTCTTTTATGAAAACAAGATGAACTTTGTCTCTGGTGGCATCAAGGAAACGTCTTGTTGTCAGGACACAGCCTGTTGTACCGCTCCAATAGTTAATGACACTTTAGATAAAAGAGTGCACTGTTTCCATATGCCAGCACAAGTGAGTTAAAATACCAACATATTTACCTAAAATTGTCTCTCAAATAAACAAAGCTAGTCTTCTTTATGCCATTAGTTCTGTTAAGACAATGTCATTTTGACCAAGCAGATTTCCTTTATCAAGTTAAGATAAAGGAAATCTACACTTCTGTTTATGAGCCACCAACAAAGCATTTTCACATTTTTGGTAACTTCAAAAATATTTAGCTCACTCAGCTTCCCCTGAATGTGTTTTTCTGAATAAATTCTAAAGTGCTAATTTATGTGGCTGTTTTGTAAACTATCAGATGAATAAAATTTGACATTGTGTTGAAGTTTTGGTTTTCAACTGTTATGAATTCTTCAAGTCGATGTTTAGCAGAAGGGATGGCCTGTAGAACCACTAACCCGGGAGCTTTCACTGCTCTTTGCACTGCAATCCCAATAAATCCCTGTTCATGTGATAAGTTATGATTTATGTATTACAGCTATTTACATAGTTTAATAATTAAAGATAGTTTTATCTAGGTTTGATAAAACCTAAAATGCTGGTAAAAAATAAATGCGTCGTCTCAAGCAGATTGTGTGCAAAAGCAAATCCCTGACAGTCCACTTTGTTAACAGCCTTTTTATGATAATATTTTACTTGTGCAATAATTGGAATGCTGTGCAATATGAATAAATCATCCAAATCTGTTTTTGCCCTTGGCCTGTGTGTAAATATATGAAATACTTTAGTGATCACTCAGTCTGCATTGATCAGAATTGATCATTACTAGAACGGTAAATGGACTGAACTTATACAGCCCTTTATCCAATCATTTTTGACAACTCAAAGCACTTTACACTAGAGTCCCCTTCACCCATTTGCACTCACAAACGCTCACACATTTATACACCGATAGGCAATTTGGGGATAAGTGCCTTGCACAGGGCCACATCGATATGTGGCAGGAGGAAACTGGAATCAAACCTACAACCTTCTGATCACAAGACGACTAGTCTATCCACAGATTGTCTATCCATTGATTAGAAAAGCGTGCGTGCGTGTTTCTTAAGTGAGTTAGAGGGTGTAAGGCATCAACATAAAGTATGAGGTTTTCTGCATTACTGCTCTGATTGGTCATTAATTAATACTAACTGCTTCCAGTCCACATGGAGTTAGTTATAAACCTCTTAGTCTTTCATAGATCAAGTACAAGAAATAAAATTAACCTTTCAAAGCTTCATACAAGTTAGAATATTTACAGTGGACTGCAAATTGAGTAGAGGTAGAGCAGGTGCACTTAAAAATGTTGATCATGGTTAACTTAATACTACTCAAAAGCAACTCTAAACAGTCTGAATATTTACCTTAGCTTTAGTTTCCGTGTTTATAGTGGTTGATTTTTTTTTATTCAGGTTTAATTGAAATAAAGTTATGCCATAGGACAGGAGCTGAATTATTAGAAGAAAAAAAACTATTTGGTGAGTTAAGTTCCATTTTTTAAAGTGCCAATTCACAAAAAAATTAATCTCTAGGCACTTTACAAACAATTCAGTTTGGTTAAATCACAGACGTTACAGTTGATCCTAGTTATCAGTGTAACAAGTCAAGTTCATTATTCAAATTGGATTGAAAAAGTTTTCAGATTGAATCAAGTCATTCTGCGTTTCCATTGATTTTTAAATTGCACAAACTAAAATTACGAAAATGAATTTGCTTAAAGAATATGCAGCAAATGTGAAAAAAAACTACAAAAAAACTACACATTTTTTGCCTGAAATGTTTTGTGCTAGGATGAGGTGGTTTTTTTCTGCTTTATCACACGAGTCAAATGATCAACAACCACGTATTACTAACGAAACCATGAAGAAGAAGAAGACAGGAAGTGGTAGGAAGATGATGGTGCAAGATGAGACCACAGTCTACACTTACGGAACCTGTTAGAGTCAGAAGCAGACACCTTGGGTCCGGTAGTTTGTTCTACTGCCCTAGTTTAGGTCCGCTAAAGTCAAACTCTTGTTCAATTGCCTAGAAAGCCTGATTTCCTGGCAGAGGTGCATAATCAGACCAAAGAATAGAATTTTGGTCTGTTGAAGTGAACTCTGGTGCCAAGCAAACCAAAGAACACCATAAAATCAGAAAGCAAAATATAGTCCAAGGGATTCTGGGTAAAAACCAAAACAAATGCCTGTTTAGTGTTAGCGGGAGAAGTGGCTTTTGATCTTTTACCAAAGACAAAAGAGAAATCCTACCACTGCTAAAATCTGATGCCACTCATTGTTTACATATTGTAAAAAAAGAACCTGTGCTCAGTGTCTTCTTCAGAGGGGTTTCATGTCATCTAGTGGTTATCGGTGCAGCGCCACCCCAGGCGAGGCAATAAACAGGTTTTTCAAAGTTCTTGAATCTCTTGACACAGAGCAGTGTGAAAGCAAATCACAGCAGCTGAAAATGTTCAAATTGTTGCAATTTTAGTCCCCAATCAAACCAAGTCTAGCGGACTATTGAGTGTGAAAACACCCTAAAACCCAAACAGCAGGACAGACTTTTAATGGTGAGCTATGCCTACATATGAACAGTTAAGTCTTGATAAATGTTCTAATTCATCCATCTATTTTCTGTACACCCTTGTCCCTCAGTGGGGTCAGGAGGTGCTGGTACCTCTCCAGCTAACGTTCCGGGCGAGAGGCAGGGTCACCTGGATAGATCGTCAGTCTGTCACTGTTCTAATCATTCCTCACTAAAAATAATTTTTTTGCAGAAACTTTAATGTTATGTTATATTTTCTTTCACAGTATACACATAACGAGAGGCATTCGCAGGCAGTCCAGGAAACACTGAAACAGAATCCAATTTTTCAACAGAGCGACTGCAAGGCTGGTCAGCCACACCTTTGTGGTAAATTACTTTGCAACCAGAAGCTTCCCTTTCAACCATTCCGCTTCTTGATTGTCAGGTTGAAAGACTAAAAGACCGCCTCAGAGGCTTTTCAACGTCCGCTTTCTTGGCAGCTTCTAATCTCATTTTAATTTCCTCTCACTTGTGAAGTTATCTCTGTAAAAGAAATGGACCCTTTCTTGATATTTGTCGATTTAATTGTCCCCAGGTTTGCTTCATCTTGTCACGTCTCGCAACGCTATTATCTCAAAGCTAACATGGTAAACAGAGCAGAATCAAAGCTCACAGTTTCCCTCCGTATGAGTTTGCGTGGAGCTGTTCGCAGGGTTTATCGGGCTGCCTTTGAGTTCCAGCTCATCGGGGGAGTTCGGATGAAAAAGAAAATCGTCTCAGTCGACTGTTTCAGAGCCACGTGAGGAAAGGAAACACGTCATCTGTAAAAGTCACACACCTGCAAACAAGAAAAGTGCAAGATGATACATGAACTCCCATATCCATTACACAGGCAGTCAATAAAGAGGTGAAGATTTTCACACAGATAAAGGAGTGAGTGGGTAAGTCTGGGCTGAGGAAGACAAGAAATTTACTGCAACACACACAGAGAAAGAAAGAAAGAAAGAAAGAAAGGGAGAAAGAAAGAAAGTAAAAAGAAAGAAAGAAAGACAGGGGGCACCATTAATTTTGATTGCCTCTCCATGTCAAATCATGGCATTTCTTATTAACAGCCTTTTTCTTCTTGCCCCCCTTGTTTTCTCTGTCCTCTTTTTTGCCCTCCTTTCTTCCTCTTCCCATCCTTCTCTTCCCTCCCTCCCACTCCTCTGTCAGAGAGCAGATCTGCCTGAATAATTTCTTCCCCCTGGACCAGCTCTGCTCTTTAATTCATGAGCCGGAGCTCAAGTGAATGTGTGTATGTGTGTGTGTTTGAGAATGTGTGTGCTTTTGTATTTGTGTGTCAGCAAGTGAGAGAACAGGAAAAAAGGCTGGTGGTGACAGAAAGTGTGACACTGTCTGTGTGTAAGCAAGTTTTTTTTTTAATTAAAAAACCCACAAAATATAATCGTGCTAAGTTCATATGTTTGTGTGTGTGTGTAGTGACAGTGTGCGTCTTTGCATTTACATACGTGTGTGTGTGTGTGTGCGCGTGGGTGTGCATGTGTGCGTGATCTTTCTATAACCGCAGAAAACCTATTTTTAACTCCTGGATGAAAACGGGCTGCGAGTCATTTAGAACCGACTCCTCTGAATGAATCACTCGCTTTCATTCATTCTGCTCAGATGAATCGTTTACCTCTCTGCCTCTCAAAGCTATTTTTTTTCCCAAATGTCCCAAAATTAATTATTTGCTTTGTTTCAGTTGCTCCAAATTGAGCCATTTAGCTGATTGCAGATCTTAACTGAAACGCTCAGATCATTAACGCAAGAGTTCATTTCAACTCTAATCAAAGTAGTTTGAGTGGAGCCGCTCGCCATTCACACCAAACGTGACTGGACTTCAGATAAGGATCGCTGCCTTTATTATTCAACAGTTTATGTGTCTAATCATACCGCGCAGTGAAAAAGTATTTGCCCCCTTTTTCAGATTTTGTCTATTTGTGGCAGTTTTTTTATCGCATTAAAATGTTTCAGATCACCAAATAATAACCTCAGTAAATCTAAAAAGTAGATTTGAAGTGCTCATTCCTTTTATTAAAGCTTCCAAACCAAGCTGGCCCTTTATATATAAAATAAACGATGGCCCCTGAACTTATTTATCCACCATTGCAAGTGTTAGCAAAAATGGTTAATAAGTCAATAACATCAGAGTTGATGGACACACATTCTCATTTAGTCTCATTTTATTTTTTCGTTGAAATTTGATTAGAGTCGATAGGAAGCTCAGACTGAACACTGGCATTTTCTTTTTAATATTTTTGATATACGCTCAAAATTAGTAGCGGTTTCACTAATAATTTGGAGTCATGTTCCAACATAAAATATACACAGGTTAGATATTTTCATCATAATTCTAAAAAACACAATTGTCTGTGTACCATCTCCATTTGTAGATATGTTCTCTTAGGAAGGACAGTGCTCCCCAACATTGGTCCTCAAACAAAGTGTATTAATTTATAGTTATTAAAGTTTTTTGTAGACACCCATGAATTCTGTGCTTTTAACAAAATGATTAAAAGGAAAAACCACAAAAACACCTTAGTAAGAAAAAATATATCAGTTTTGGAATTGATATAAATGATACTTTATATTTTACATGGCATCGGATCGATTCCAAAGTATGCAGTGTCATACACCTCTAACATATACTGAAGTGTCATTTATGTGTATGGATACGAACGCCTGGCAACCAAGTATATGAGAGCCTTTATTGTGCTTGAATGGGCTCTGTGGTGCTTTTTTAACTAAAACGTTTTAGATCAGTCCATCTTATGTTGCTTTTTGAGGACTTTTATCCTACTGAATGTTTGAGACAGATTTTAAGTAATTTCTTGATTTAGAAAGCTGTTGCTTTTTCTAAAGAGGTTTGCATATCTTTAATCCATTAGTGACATTATCATATGAACATTGTGTTTTGTACAAAAGATTATCGTTTTCTGATATTAACATTTGTTTTTTTATTTGAAACATTCAAGTTACAAAGAAGCAGAAACGATATTTACATCGTTTCTGCTTCTTCATGGTACTTAGAAAAAACTCAGTCGGAGATCAGAAACTGATTTAGAGGTTTAATCTTTATGCAAAATTTGTCTTCAGCATCTAAAATTAATCTGTTAATATTTCGCGGACAGAGTTTATTAAAGGCCCTAAATTTTAAACAATTTCCTAACGTTTCCAAATGTGACTCCACCAGGCTGACAGTTATGAGTTTCACTGCTGCAATTACTGTCTGGTTTTCATAAAAACACATAAATATTTCTTTTGGCAAGTTCCTCGTGTTTAATCGCGGAATGAAGGCATAAATTTTTGATTAACAAGAGAGACTCTAATTATCTCCAGCTGCTTTTTAACCTGGGAACAGAGTCGTTATAATCCAAAATAAGATTTAAATCAAACAAAACATGAACTTCTCAAAGAAACTTTGAAAAGAAATAGCAAGAGAATTATTTTTCTTTGGATATTAATGAAGGATGACTAAAATCAACATGAAGACGTAAAGCAAGTAAAAAAAAGACATTCTATTGTATCAGACTTTGGAGAAACAGCCTTTAATTTTGAACACATTTGTGCATTAAATATTTTCAAAAATAATTTAAATGTGAAGAAATTTATTTTATGTACAGGGATGAGATCTGAAGTCTGGAAAAAACAAGAGCTCTGGTGTCTGGCAGGAGCTTTCATTTTAATATTCATCGCTGAGTGAATAATAAATCACAGGTCCAATATGTAGAGCATCAAAACCTACCTCTGCAGTAAGGAGCCGGATAAATAAGCAGCGGTTACTGGTGCACGATGAGACACACAAATGAAAGATGGAGTGTCTTGTAAACATTGTCACACCACTTTCACTTTTTAGTTACAAGCACAACCTTTTATGTGTTTTGCTGCATTGGGGGAATGTCTCCACACAACTAGAGGTTACATCTCTTTGGACCACTGCCCCATATTTCAAACACCAAACATTCCACGATTCACTCATACACGACTGCGACAACATGGGGACAACTCTAGCTTTGATATATGTCACACCACATATAAGTGACAAAAAAGTCACAGAGTGCCCCACACCTTTCTGGACACTTTGCAATTTCCATCCATGAGTGTTATTTGACAATCTTTGTAAGTATTTCGTGAAGAATCATACAAATGTACGTAGTACCTCACCATGTCTGATAAACTCTCCTTAAAAGTATTCATGTCTCCTGCGGATACAGAAACTCAGTAGTGGAAGTGGACTAGTTGACACAAAATACCAACATTGGTTCTCCATAAAACTCACCTACAAACTTCTGACCTACTCTCCCAACACGTTGCACAAAGCTCTGCAAAAAACATTTTGACTCTGGCCTGGCGGCAAGAAATGGAGAACCATCCCTGTGAAGGAGATGCAGCAACTTTTGTCATGTAGCTATGTCAGTAGCTGTTTCTCCATTGACCATAAAATTGGGCAATCAGACATTTTAAAAGTAAATTTGCCAAGTAGAAACGGCAATTTCATAAAAACTCTTGGTTTTTTTTAATAAAATGGGCTAATATGAAGTGGGGTGTTTTTTGTTATATTGAAATTAGTTAATTGAATAAAACTGAATGGATTTTTTTTTTTCCACATCACATACGTCACATGATCAACAACAGGTCATTGGAGGATGATAGTGCAGCATATTTTTTTATGACTTATCGAGTGATTACTTATTTATGTGATGTTAGTTGCATTTCTTAATTAATGGAAACACTAACTAAGAAGGCTTGTGCGGTTTTTTCAACAATAACGGAATATTGACAAAGATTTGGGCACATTTGTAAGGGAATTCAGCTAATTGAGAGCTGATTTCAGGAATGCCTTTACAGCCCTTTGAATGGCTTCCTTATTGACTCAATTCCATAAATTTCAAGTGTGTAGTGTAGGAAAAATAGAAGTTCTTTAAGATCTTATAAGGTTAAGACATTCTTTTAGAAAATAATCCTACTTTAAACATCTCCACAAGTTTAAAGTAGACTAGGTTCCCATATGACTCCGTATGCTGTCCTTTTTGGTTTTATGATGCTGTTTGTTCTCTGATGACCTCCAACAAACTTCTGAGTTTTTTACAGAATAGCTGGAGTTTTACTGAAATTAAATTATTCACAGATGGATGCTATATAGGTAACGATGAAGTCCCACAACTAACTGTATTTTTATCAAGGAAGTTCAGAGCAAATGAGACTGAATACAAATGGACACTATATTTAGAGCCTAAAAAATGTTTTAAACTATGTTTCATTTTCCTTCCACTCACAGTAATGTGCTTCTTTGTCTTGGTTTATCACATAAAATCCCCCCCAAAAAAACACATTGAGGTTTGTGGTTGTAGAGTGATGAGTATTATTCAGTTGGTTTGAATATTTTCGCGAGGCCCTGTACTTGAATGGTTCTGCAGGATTGGACTCTGTGCTGTAGACAGTAAACGATGAAATTAAGCAAATCATCTAAAGGCTGCGATAAGAACAGGGAGAGGTTCATGATTTTCTGTGGTTGACCCTTTGATCACTGTTATTTTCTCCTCAGTTGGATTTATGCTAATTGGACAGGTTTAATAAAACATCATGGATTATGTAATGCTGCAAAAAATAGCTCTAAAGTTAAAAGCCTCTTAGTGAACTGATTTGTGATATAGGACAAAGAGAAAATCGAGCTGAAAAGAAAAATTAGAAATATAAAATAGTGGTTTACAAAACGTTAGATGGAACAAAATGAACTGATGGTGAATCATCAGCGCCTTTAATATATATATATATATATATATATATATATATATATATATATATATATATATATATATATATACTGTATGTATATATATACTGTATGTATATATATATATATATATAAAAACTGGAATACAATTCTAGAATTTTACAGTATGGGCTTTTCATTTAAACATAACAACATGGCATGAGTTTCCTCACATATTTTTCGTGCTCCATCCAGAGATCGTGTGGATGTTTAAGGTCCTCTATGACACTAGATGGATTTTTTTTTTTCAAAATAGATTTTGTTTTCACCTTTTATCCATTTGGAAAAAAATATTGATATGATTATGCCTCACAACTTATATGTTTCCTCTAGTTTTATAAAGTTCTGTAGTTTCAGCTCTCTAAAGACCTTCTCACAAAACTCTTCAAGGCGGAATTTAGACATTTTTTGTCCATCTTGTTGACCAGCACAGCTATAAGCAGTAAAGTTGTTCAAATATAAGATATCTTTAATAATAATGAATGAGGCAAATTGAAGTAAGTAAATAAATAGATAAATTGAACAGGAACTGCTTTGATTTTGTTGGACGGATCCTTGACAGAATGTAAGAGGTAAGTTAGTTTTATTTTGTTCTGAAATGATCCAAACTGATTTAATAAAGCTTTCATTTCTCACAGAAGTAAGGTAAGGTCATTTTATTTATATAGCTCATTTTCAGTAACAAGGTATTTCAAAGTGTTTTACATGAATAAGAGGTAAAACAACAACAAAAAACAGAAGAAAAGCAAAATAAAAACAAAACAACAAAAGTACTTCACAATTATAACCTAGTAGGAATTTCTCTAAAGCATAAGTAATCCACAATTTATAAACTAATAGGAGTTTCTATGGATCCTAAGTTTGTTGAGTGAATTATAAAACTAAATGATCCTGTTCTGGGTTGCTGGATAAGAATAAATACTCCACAATTTACAAACTAAAAGGATAAAGAATAAGTACGATGAAATGACAACATCAGGAAGGATATGGCACACAGTGTAAAAGGCGGTGTGAGCAAAAGAAAGACAAATAATATTCCTGATATTCCTGCAAGATGACAAAAAACTGTGAAGAAACTCTCTGGTTTCCAAAAAGAAAGCTAAACTATGGACTTCATTTTCTTTAAACTGACATGCTAAATGAGTCAGACGTTTTAGCTGGGGTCTCCTGATTTTCTTAGGGAGGATGGAAATATATTTCACCTGCCAGCTCTAAGACAGACTGTCCATTAAGTGGAAATACAAATTCTGCCAAGCTGGAACCAATTTTCGACAATTACTCCACTATTTGAGTAACTGGAAGTAAAGGGAGGGATGAACAGTGATTCAAGGAAAACACTTTGAAATCAATTAGATAGATAGATAGATAGATAGATAGATAGATAGATAGATAGATAGATAGATAGTATAGATAGATAGATAGATAGATAGATAGATAGATAGATAGATAGATAGATAGATAGATAGATAGATAGATAGATAGATAGATAGATAGGTTAAAAGGTTTAATTCAGAAACAGACTAGAAATGTTGTGTGGCTGGAACTAAACATGTAAATTCAGTTAACCATGTGACATCTGGATGCATGGCAGATCTGTTAGGAACCAAATGAAGCCTTACAATGATTTAGTTAGGACCAGGGGCGGAGCTATAGAGGGGCAGGGGGCGGTTGCCCCCCCCCCGAACCCGGCCAGATGGGGGCCTGGGTCTGGAGGTGCCAGGGAGGGAGGAATGGATTCAAGTCGCTCGAATGTCTGATTATAGACGGAGAAAGTACGCTCCCGCCTGTTGAGAAACAGGCGAGACCGCTCAACAGTTTCCAGCAGCTGGTGCACGTAAGGGGCCCAGTGATTCGTCAGGGGCCCATTGATTTGTCAGGGGCCCGGTAATTGGCCCCGCACTCCAGCCCGACGCTGACTTGTTCCGCTAGTGGTTAGGACTAAAGGCCAATCAACATCTGTGCTAGTGATTACGTTTTTATTCTATGTATAATATTCCTGAGCACTTCAAGGCTCATTTAATTTCAAACTCAGTACAATTTTGAATCCCTTCAATTTTATCATCTGTACTTTCTAAAAATTGTCCCTCCCTGGGGAAACATTTCATTAGAGGGGCAGTGCAGCAAATGAAGGAACAAGTTTTCCAACTCAAGTAAGCATTGTTGGCATATGAAATTTTAAGAAATAAAAAGAAACAGTAAAAAAAATCCATATGTAGCAATAAATTATTTATCTCTATTTATAAATGCTACAGAAAGATGATTTATATATTCAAAAATGTATCTAAAATATTCTTATTTTCAGAGTTGAGTTCATGAGCAAATCAACTCAGCTAGTAAGATTTATTATTTTAACTTATATTTTACAATGATTGAAAAACTGATCAAATTGTCTGATTAAAAAAAAGTTTATCAAAAATGTTCTTATTTAAAAATGTATTAGATTAATTTCTTTCTGATCATCTCTGGTTTTCTGAGGCTCCTCTAGCGCCCCCTGATGCCACTCACTTAGAAAAAACACTGGTCAATGTCAGAAAAAAAGGATTACATAGGTTTTCATAAGGTAAAATGCAAAATATGGTTTCAACTTTAGATACCAAAATGTGTTCTCTATGTTCGTTTTATTGTTGTTTTTAAAAATGTACATAGCCATGTTTTTTTTTCTGGGTATTTTTGTACGTTACTGTACCTAATGGAACAGTAATCTAAAACAGCAAGACTTCACACTATTTGATTCATGATACAAACCTCTTCATTTTAGGCATCTAACCTGCTTGTGTTAACACAATTTATGGTCAAAGTCACAAATATATTGTTTCACCTGAACCTCATTTAAGCTCTGTCAAATTCATTCATTTTTCCAACCATTAGCCAATAAAAACACCACTTTCCATCCCTGCCCCACTTCCCTCCTTAAACCCCTTTTGTTGATTCTGTGCAGCGCTGTTCAATATCTGCTGTCCCCCGAGAGAAGCATTGTTTGTAAATTGAATAAACAATATAATAATGAAGTGAAATACACAATAGAAGGCATATCAGGAGTGCATTAAAATAGAAAAACACAAATGATAAGAAAAGAAAATCCTCAATGGGTTTATGGCACACCAGTAAAAATAATCAATAAAAACTTTCAGGTGTGTCGCCACTTTTACCAAAGACAAACATACGTACTTGTTGGCATACAAATAAGGATTGGTATGGAAAATATTTCCCAAATAGCTGGAATCACCATGTGGTCAATCTGGTCATGTGTCATGGCGTCTCTCTCTGAAGTAAAGGAATTCAGTACAAGACAGCGGATCTGGTGGACACATGCAGGGAGGTCTGGGACAAAAAAAATTGGCCTATGCATTTTTGGTCCACCATGATGGATCAAACATAATCTATGTAGATGATCTTCATAAATTCTTCTTCCAAACTGGTAGTAGTGTATTGCAGAAAAATGTTTTTGTTGAGTTTAAGTCTAGCCTGGTGGAAACAACTCCTTGTTCTACACTTCACTTGGCTCAGAGGGTCTGGACATCCGGCTATTGAGAAGCAATTGCTTCCTGGACGCTTGGACGGTGTAAAAGTTTTCAATTTTAGCCAGTCACTTACGTTTATCCATGACGTATGCAGTATGTCGGTTTGAACCGGCAACTCACTGCTTACAGTACAACCTCATACCATTGCCACAGTTTGCTGCCGCATTCCTATTAGCCCTGTTTGGTCCTCTTTATTACAACTCCAGTATGTTTGCCATGAAAGTCCAGTTTATTTGAGGAGGTATGAATGAAATTCTGGTCCACCTAAAAACCTATGTCTCAGTCAGTTGAAATGAACTTGTAAAAGATTCGTTTGAAAACAGTTTAAGCTTATCAAACATATCTAAAAACGAATATTTCAAATTTCCATGCCTTTCTTCGTTTGATTTCCTAGATTTCTGTGGCTAGCTAACACACATACAACATTTCCATCTCTCTCCGAACATCAGCAGCAGGCTAAAGATGGTGTTTTTGGTGTGAGTCCCTCAGGATTACCGAGCAAAGCGCTCCTCTCTCTTGACTCTTCAATTCGAAAGAGACTTTCAACCATCACACGGCAAGAAAGAAATCCACCAAGAGAGGAGGAATACAACAATCTCTCGACTGACACCAGTCTCCAGGGACCGGGGGTACAATGCATCCAGCAGACGAGTTTTGTTATCAGTAAAAGGATACAATTCATCCAATTCGAGGATGACAAAAGAAAAAATAACGCGTCACTATCACTGCTGCTGCTGGTGTTGCTCATTACCTGAATACAAAACACAAAGCTAAATAGAACAAGCGCACACCTGCTCTCTTGGGGTTGCCTGAAATGTAAGAAATCCTCATTGAAAAGTAAAGGGAGATGGGGCTCAATTTTTTTATTTTTTTAAGGAGGATATGAAAGAAGTACAGAGCAGAAAAAGAACTGCAACTCTGAAAGTGTTCTGAAGTGAGAAAGATGTCCAGGAGATGATGAGATCTCAGCGGTGGGCATAGAAAAAGCCAGGGGAAGTGATGGGTGGTCCGAGTTTTAAGCTGCAGTTGACTCTGCTTTCATCTGGAGCACAGTTTTTTCCCTCGTTCTTTCTCGCTCTGTAGCAGGTAGTTACCTGGGCGTACCTGACGGGAGGCAATCTTTTCCTGACCTTTTCTTCTGCCCCTGGTGTGTTACAGCTCCTTGGCAGGAAGGTGAAAAGGGAGGTAGATGACAGCCGGTGACCTGCCCATCTGTCTGTGGTCCAGTCAGGGTGGACGCCATTTGTCCTTGGAAGCAGGAGACTGAGCCAGAACAAAGATAGGGGATTGAGAAAGCATCCATAAACTGTTGACTTTTTTTTTCTTTTTTTTTTTAATTCTTTCATTGGAACCGCGAGCTTCAAATGCATATTTCTGCTATATTTTTTTAGGGCTATCAACGTTAATGCATGTCAATCTGAAAATTTAAGTCGTTAATATTATATAACACAGATTAATCTACCTATTATAACTTAAAAGCCTCTCTAGGGTAACTATTTAAGGGAACCTATTCCAAGCAATGCATTGTAGACTCGAAAAGAAGGAAGTGAAGAACAGTTCAACAGTTCTACACAACAAAAACAAAAGTTGAACATTTTTTAACTTTCTCGTGCTGTGTCTCCAGCCTGTGTGTACATAGACTAGCTTGTCCAGGGAGGTAACAGAAAGGTGCAGGGAAACCAAGAACTAAAACATAAACTATATCTCAACTATCAGTTGTTCTCTGAACAAGTTCACTATTACTTATTTGTGTGTGTGGTGGAGTGAGTTCCCTTTAGTTTCTGTTGAGTACTGGGAGACTACATTACCTGCTTTCTGCTACAAAAAAACAACAGATAATTGCTTGCATTGTAATTGGTTGGAGAGCAGCAGAAGGTGGGACTTACCCTGGATTCCATTCCTGCAAGAACCATCTATGTCCATGTTCATATTTCATGCTTATAAAATTATTCAAAATGATCAATCTTTATTAACCACAGCGCTGGAGTGTAATTAATCTGATTAAAATTTTTAAGCAATTGAAAGCACTATGATAAACAAAAAAGCATGCCAGACTTTTCAGATTGTATACACTAAAACATGTTTCTCAATTTTATTAGAACCCAATAAATATATCAGTGTTTATGAATGTAAGCGCAAAAATGTGAACATGTTCAAGTAATATGAATACCGTACTTGTGCAAGCTGCCTCAGTCAAAGGGTATCATTACCTCAGACAGACTCAGACAGGTTCTGTTTACTGTTGTGCTTTGTTAATTAGGCAGGGCATGTTTCTCACATTTGCAGGCTGCAGGTTGAAATGCAGTCATTGCAGTGTGTGTGTGTGTGTGTGTGTGTGTGTGTGTGTGTGGTGTGTGTGGTGTGTGGCGCGTGCACCTGACACCAGTGACCTCTGCAGGAAAAAGATCAATGCCTGTATGAATATGAAGACGTCGGTATTGGAAAAAGTGTTGCTGTGATTTATTAGGCTGCTCTCAGAGATACAATATCTTCCCAGGAAGAGAAGAGGACGGCGCGAGACAAAGACAGAAGCGAAGATAAAAGTTTGCTGGAGGCGATATCACACGCCTTTGTTGTCAAACGCCCTCAGCCGTGCAAGTTAGTGGTTACCTTGTCAATATAGGTTACGATAGGCGCTCTCACTCACCTCTCTCCGAGTGAAAAGGCGCCACGCATGACAAACGTGTTATGAATAAATACCTCCACATCCCATGAAATGAAAGTCACATCAGAGCACGGCGGTGGAGTGAAGACACTCACGCTGCTTGGTAACACGAGGACGATATTACTGGAGTAAATTCACTCTTCGCACTCTGGGACTCATTAAGGCGCACTTCTAGCTACGCCATTATGTGTGCACCCAAACTGAGTAAATGTTGTCCCTAACCCTCTAGAATCAAAGCTCATTAAAGCACACGAGAGCAAACGAGAAGCCCGAAAGGAGCAGGCGTGCGTGACCCATTTTGGATCTCACTCTGCTGTGGTTTGATAACAAACAACAACAACAACAACAAAAAACTAACGGTGAACTGACCGCTGAACACCTCCAGGATGAGGCCAACATATTTCAAATGTTCCTCATCAAAATATATTAGTAACTTAAGTAAAAACCTAATTAAATCTAGCTGAAGCAGTAAAACCCCTGCTGATTGACTCACTGCCCTGCAGCTATGATATGCTTCTGGTTCCAAAAGAAAAAAACAGAAGGGGGCTTCTACTTATTAGGAGTTGAAACACAAAGGACTGCAGCCATATCCATATGCCCATTATAATGGACATTTTGTTGAAGCTTATTTTTTGTTCATACTTTGAGTTACCCTTTCTACCCCTACAGTACTCTTTAGAGGACATCCTGTGTTTTCCACTGATGTGTCATTGACAGGTTTGCATACCAGGAAGTCCCTTTTTTTCCTAAATCAAAATTGCCGACTTTGCAGAAACCACATTTTATGGAAAGAGGGTAGACGAGTCAAATATTTTTTCCTTTTGTTATTTTTGTCATGATAATTAAATACCATCTATCTTGTTAATTAAATACCAATAATATTTTGACCAGTAAAAACAATTTAATAATTTCTGTTAAGAAATAACAGACCTTTTCTGAATGTCAGTTATAACAGACATCAGGACTATTTCAGTGTATTTAATGACTCCACATTGTTGTAGGAGAAAGAAGTGAAACAGAATTCTCCACAAGAAAGTAGAGGGAGATTCAGATCTGGAGTTGTCAGATGAAGATGAGGATGATAAATATCAGCCTCTGGTAGGGAACTTCATCAGAACCAGGACAATCTGATGAAGAGACAGACTCTAACACCAAACACGTTACGCGTGTCAAAAACGCCGTTGACACTTCAAATTTGACACGTGTGCACCTTTGGTGCATTCCTACCAAAATTGTTTTGAGCGTCAGGTGCGTCTGGTTTACAGTCACAGTCATAAATCGTCATAAAAACGGTCCAAACGGTTCAAATCGCACCGCGCTAGACACTCGGAACGCTTCTCCATGACCCTCAATGCACCTCCACATAGACTTTGAATGTAAACCAGATGGGCCTGCCGTTCAAAACACGCTTGGTGTAAACGCACCATCAGAGCCAGAGAGAGAACAGGAAAGTCTCTGTGCTAGATGGGCCAGGATTAATTTGTATATTTGTCTAGGGCCAGGCATCTATGGTGGGAATGTCCATTTCTTGGTTCTGGTCAACATTCGATGAAAGCTGAAGATTTGGTCATAAAGATCCAAATGTTGGAATCTCTATGACCAACATTTGGTCCTACAGATCATGGATACAAGTTTTTTTCTTTGACCATCAACTGCAAATATTGTTTAGATCTTTCCCATGAATGGTGGAGGCCATCACCACAGGTTTATCGTCAAGCCACTTTGTGACAGTCAGCTAAGATGCTCCCTTCTGTTCACAGTGGCCCATCTTATGGTAATTGGTGTGGCTTTGGCATTCTTTGGTTCATCATAATGGTTCCAGTTACCCTTTGAGAAGTTTGCAGATCCTCATCATTTTCCTGCTAATAACTGGCACTTTTGATTTTTTAGTCCAGATTTTGACTCTAGGAAAGCCAAGATAGGCCATGTTTGCTGATATTCTGAAGAAAGTCATTGTTCATGTATTTTATATTTCTATCATGTTCAAAATAAATAAAAAATAAGCAATTAAGTAAAAATAAATAAAGTCTTAATTTTTTGGGCAATAGTAGCAATAAAATTTATTTGATATCATGGTGATATCTGCAAAAGCAGTGAGGTCGCGAAATTAATGCAAATTTCGACTAGAAGCATTCAGTTTGTAATTAGTTTGTAGCTTAGCGGTTTCTATTCTGTATATAAAGAATTAGCCTACCTGAAGAATGAACATGGGATGATAACATCCAAGCGGGCGCGAAGCGGGCGCCAAGCGGGCGCGAAGCGGCGCTGTGTTTTGAGCAGAAAGACAAAGAGGGAAAAAACCCAGCGGGAATCCGCGGCGCAGTGACGATTTCCATGACAACAATGGCTGATCGATCATTCTTATTAGGAACAGACAAAGAGAATCAGAGACTGAGAGAACGATGAGATCCTGGCAGTTTGAGAGGAGCTACTCAGAGATCCAAGCAGGGGAAAAGCGGCGCTGCGTATCTATCTCATGATCCCAGATACTGTGACTTCACAACTGCAGAGTAACACAGCGAGCCATGGAGCGATATATTTGTTTTCTTCTCTTTTTCCGACGTCAATAAGAAAGACTACATTTCTACACTTTAACAGTTTTCTAAAGTGGATTTTCAATTGAAACAAGAGATAATAACTAAGGAAGACCAACACGGAGCTGAAAGTTTTATTCAAGACAGTTTGATGATTCTCAAACGGAGTAGAAAAGACATGCAGAGGATAAACTTGGCTTTAGATGAACGGATATTTTTGTGCAGAATTAGCGGTGCATGGATTTCATTGATACATAAAGGTAAGACAGCATCCATCCATCCATTTTCCTACACCCTTGTCCCTTAACGGGGTCGGGAGGTGCTGGTGCCTATCTCCAGCTGGCGTTCCGGGCGAGAGGCGGGGTACGCCCTGGACAGGTCCCCAGTCTGTCGCAGGGCAACACAGAGACACACACAGGACAAACAACCATGCACACACACACTCACACCTAGGGCAATTTAGACAGACCAATTAACCTGACAGTCATGTTTTTGGACTGTGGGAGGAAACCGGAGTACCCGGAGAAAACCCACCATGCACAGGGAGAACATGCAAACTCCATGCAGAAAGGCCGGGGCCGGGAATCGAACCCAGAACCTTCTTGCTGCAAGGCAACAGCTCTACCAACTGCGCCACTGTGCAGCTGGTAAGACAGCAATACAATGGTTTTGTTTAGTTTTTAAATTAAATGTCCATTTTGTGGGCTACAGTTAATGTTTAAATAATTCAGTAAAGTAGAAGCGGTAGCTAATCTACCACAGCAATTATTTATTAATAAAACATTAAGCCTAAAACGTACTACAACAACAAACTAAATGTTCTGTTCTGTGTGGAAAATTCTTGAATGTTTTTTGGTGTTAAATCCTAAAACATGAAGTGGCATTGTTGTCAGTTGCTATGGCAACGAGTCTGCGTAGCTTGGCGAATACAGATCATTTTGCTGTAGATCGTAGTACGAAATTAATAACTACATTTGTAAGTTTCACTGAGTTAACGCGGCTATGGATGACATGTAAAAGATTCGTCTTTTTGCCCCCCAGCGTTGTTTGCATGCATGAAATTTCCGTAGGTCCAATAACATGGATGGTGTCTAAGTCATAAGTCAGAGCCTCACCAGCAATGAATATATATATATATATATATACATATATATGTGTGTGTGTGTGTGTGTGTGTGTGTGTGTGTGTGTGTGTATTGTTAAGAGAAGAAAATTACTCGTTCTATCCTCTCTGCCCGGGTTCAGAAAAATGCTGTGCGCAGGGACTGAGATCACGCAGAGACAACAGCGTCACAATAATCAGCATTTATTCAAGACAGATGCAAACTATCACCAGAAAAGCTCATCACAAAAACATCAGAAAACCTCAGAGCACAAACCCATAAATTTACCTGAGAAGAGGAAAAGACAAACAGAAAGCAAGAACGTCCTTGGAGAAATTGCAAGCGCAAAATCTGATTTGTTACTCTGTGTTGAAAGTTTTATCCTTTTTTTCTTTAATTTATACAAATAAGGTGTTTCTCTGCTCGACCAATTGGAAGCTGTCTCTGACCGTTTTTGAATATAGTACCACCCTGAAACCTGTTCGGACGACCAAAGACAAGTTTCTCTTTTTTGTTTGGAAAAGAGGAGCTGACTCCTAAATTCCTGCTGTTTTATGGCCTGCGAAGTCAAGAGAAAGATAACTGGTACTCCCTCCTAAAAAGAGCAGATGTGTGCTCTTAAATACTTCAGTTCACTTACAGATCAATTTGCCAGAATAAGTTATAAATTTTAAAACTATACTCAGGCTATTTCACTAAGTCATGTTACATCTTATCACATAATGTTTTCTGGAGATTTTCTTTATTCTAAAGTTGTTTTCTCCCACTATCTGGCTTCATGCCGTTTGGGCAAGGAGAAACAAATTAAGGAATTTCACAGATAGCTGTGAAATTCTGGTTTTCTCTTCCGCTCTACCAGGAACCAACCTTTAATTCTGTATTTTAATTCAATAAAAGGTTAACTTCCAGAAAGTAATCTTTTTGTGCAGTTTCTCTCTCCATGACCTGGTACCTCCTATACCAAGATGTTTTAAAAAGATAGCACGATCTAGCTCCCAAGATATATTAGTTTATGACTTCCTGTCTTGTCTGATAAAGGCCACAAGGACCCAAGCTAAAAGCTTTTGACCAATCCATCACTGTTCTTTGATATTTTGAACCCTTAGCTCAGCCATATTTCTCCAGGCTTTGAAATCGCTAACACAAACTAAAAATGGTTATTTTTCCTTAACAATATATATATATATACGTATATAGTCACCAGTCTTCCACCCGGGAGACCAGGGTTTGAATCCAGGCTGGGGCTGAAGTTACAACAATCAATTGAGCTGTCAGTGTGGGTCCTTAGGCAAGACCCTTGGAGCTATATAGCCGACCTCATACCATGAGAGACACTGATAAGCACGACATGCCGGCTCAGACGTCGCCCGGCCAAACAAGGTCTGCGTCAGGTGCTGGGAACCAGAGCACCTATGAAAAATGGGCTACTGGAACAAGACGGAAATGGGCGAGAGGTGAAAACATGGAACTGTTGGAATGCTACTACTCAAGTAACCCTAGTCAGAGGGGCTACATGCAAAGACTGTGGGAGGAATGGTTACTTCGACATCCCCAGTCAACACTAACTGCTAAGCAACTAGTGGCTCAGTGTTCCAACATCCGCAAACGGCAACTGCTCTCACAACTTGAGATTGACGAGGTACAACACAAATGCTACGGCAAAGGGGAGGAGCCAGACGCCAGGTCAGAGGGGAGTTAACTACCCACCCAGAGACTGGGTATGTAGCCCCAGTAATGAACAAATCATCAGAGCTGAACGAGGCACCAACTGACCTGAGAGAGAGAATCGTGGCCGTAATGAACACCAGACAACCCGACGCAATTACAACGGCTGAGTGAAGCACCACCAAAAAGTCTAATTGAAGATGTGAATGCGGCATTGAGAACGATCCCTACCAACACCATAACAGAAACCAATGAGCTGATATACAACTCAGCATCAGTGATCCTTGAGATGCTTGGCTATAAGAGCAATCATGAGACCCAATACCCACCATGGAAAAGACGGTTAGAGGCTAAGATCAAGATAACAAGGAGGGAAGTGAGCCAACTGTCAGAGCTCCAAAGGGGTGCAATGAAAAGATCAGTACACAAGAAGTACAGCCAGATGTCCATACCTGAAGCACTCGAAACTGCCAAACAAAGGCTCCAAGCCTTGGCCAGCCGCCTGAAGAGATACACAAGAGAGAATGAAGCAAGGAGGATTAACCGGCTCTTCCACACCCAACCAGCTAAAGTGTACTCTCAATGGCAGGGTACTAACAACAGAGCAGACCACCAAGGCTGGAGACTGAACAATACTGGAAAGGCATATGGGAAAGGGAGGCGACCCACAACAGCAATGCAAAGTGGCTGACCTCTCTACGAGAGGAACACAGCAACCTCCCTGAACAAGCCCCGGTAACCATCACTGTGGCAGATGTCCAAGAAAGAGTCTCGGGTATGAAAAACGGACAGCACCAGGACCTGACATGATCCATGCCTATGGCTAAAGAAACTCACTGCCCTCCATGAGCGACTGGCAGCTCAAATGAACCAGCTGCTACAAAATGGGACTCACCCTGAATGGTTAACTGAAGGTCACACAATCCTGATACAGAAGAATCCCTCAAAGGGTTCAATCCCATCCAAGTATCGGCCAATAACCTGTCTCTCTACAACATGGAAGCTCATATCAGGCATCATAGGGCTAAGATAAGTTACATGGATAAATACATGAATACGGCACAGAAGGGCATTGGCAAAAATAGCAGAGGAGCCAAACACCAACTCCTTGTAGACCACACAGTCGCCCGAGACTGCAAAACCCGACACACCAACCTGTGCACCGCTTGGATAGATTACAAGAAAGCCTATGACTCAATGCCACACACTTGGATCAATGAATGCTTAGAGATGTACAACATCAATAGGACTCTAAGAGCCTTCATTGCAAACTCGATGGGGCTGTGGAAAACCACCCTTGAAGCCAACTGCAAACCACTTGCACAAGTGTCCATCAAATGTGGCATATACCAAGGAGATGCTCTGTCCCCACTGCTGTTCTGCATAGGCCTGAACCCCCTCAGCCAAATCATCAACAAGACTGGCTACGGATACCGACTGAAGAATGGGGCCACAATCAGTCACCTCCTCTACATGGATGACGTCAAGCTGTACGCTAAGAGTGAGCGAGACATCGACTCACTGATCCACACCACCAGGATATACAGCACTGACATTGGGATGTCATTCGGACTAGAAAAGTGTGGTCGGATGGTTACAAAGAGAGGAAAGGTCGTCCGCACAGAAGGGGTCTCACTCCAAGAAGGAACAATAGCAGACATAGAGCACAGTTACAAGTACCTAGGAATACCACAAACAAATGGCAACCTCGATGAGGTCACAAGGAAAGGAGCCACAGCCAAATACCTCCAACGAATAAGGCAAGTCCTGAGAAGCCAGCTCAATGGCAAGAACAAGATCCGTGCAATAAACAGCTATGCCTTACCAGTAATCAGATACCCTGCAGGAATAATTAGCTGGCCAATGGAAGAGATAAAGACCACGGATGTTAAGACTCGGAAGCTACTAACCATGCATGGAGGGTTCCACCCCAATCCAGCAACCCCGAGACTGTACACTAGCCGTAAGGAAGGAGGCAGAGGACTAGCGAGTGTGAGAGCCACTGTCCAGGATGAAACATCCAAGATCCATAAATACATCAAGGACAAAGCCTCAACGGACGATATGCTCAGCGAATGTCTCAGGCAATGGGGAACAGAGGATGAGGTGCTAGAGGTTCCATCATGGGAGGACAAGCCCCTACATGGGATGTACCACCAACAAATAACTGAAGTGGCTGATATCAGGAAATCCTACCAATGGCTGGACAAAGCTGGACTCAAGGACAGCACAGAGGCTCTCATCCTGGCTGCACAGGAACAGGCCCTAAACACCAGAGCAATAGAGGCTCAGATCTACCACACCAGACAAGACCCAAGGTGTAGGTTGTGCAAGGAGGCCTCTGAGACAGTCCAGCACATAACAGCAGGGTGCAAGATGCTGGCAGGGAAAGCGTACATGGAATGACATAACCAAGTGGCGGGCATAGTGTACAGGAACATCTGTGCAGAATATGGACTGGAAGCCCCGAGATCGAAGTGGGGAACACCCCCAAAGGTGGTGGAGAATGACCGAGCTAAGGTCCTGTGGGACTTCCAGATCCAGACAGACAAAATGGTAATGGCGAAACCAACCGGACATTGTGGTGGTGGATAAAGAACAGAGGAAAGCCGTTGTGGTGGATGTAGCTATACCAAGTGACTACAACATCAGGAAAAAGGAGCATGAGAAACTGGAGAAATACCAGGGCCTCAGGGAGGAACTGGAAAAGAACTGGAAGGTGAAGACCACAGTGGTGCCTGTGGTCTTCGGTGCCCTCGGGGCAGTCACCCCCAAACTGGAGCAGTGGCTAAAACAGATCCCAGGAACAACATCAGACATCTCAGTCCAGAAATGTGCAGTACTAGGCACAGCCAAGATACTGCGCAGAACCCTCAAGCTCCCAGGCCTCTGGTAGAGGACCCGAGCTCAGAGGATGAAAGAGACCACCCACAGAGGGTGAGAAGGGAATTTTTTTTTTATTTAAATATATATTATATATATATATATTATATATATATATATATAAATAATATATATATATATCTGAGAGCTAATTATTGTTATTGAATTATGAAATTATTTAAAGGGTTAGTATTTTATTGTGTTTTTTTCCCCTGCATATAGTGCCAAGTAGCTGCCTTAAGTTGTTTAAAAAAATGCTATATAGAGTATATTAAATGTGACTTTTTAAAAATTGGACTTCATAATTTAGCACCTTGAAATTGGGCCTCTGTCTCTTTAAGAAACTCCTACTTTGAATCCTGGTGCCACTACTTCCAGTGTGCGTCAAAATAAGAGAATAATTATTAAAGGGCAGATCCCTCCATGTAAAGTGGAGGGGAGATCACATGCATGTCCTCTCTGATTGGAGCAATCAATCAGCCACTGTAAATCTCTTTGCCAAAATTGAGGAAGTTGAATTTTGGGTGGAAAATTTTTGATTATGAGACTCAGAAATTTCCAATGTTTTTTCTACTAAATTCCTGAGAGTAATCTTAAATTTTTGAGTTTTTCTGGCAAATGTCAAACCCAGAAATGTCCTTAAATTTTTTGGGGAAATTTCTAACATTAATCTCAAAATTTCAGAGTTTTCTGTTGTAAATTTACTCAGTCTTTTTATTTTTTTTAAAAAAAATTCTATTTATAAAGGTGATAGTATGCCATTGTACAAAAGTCCTCTTTTTAGACTGAAATCAGTTTTGCATTTCACCCAGAATTCACCCCAGGTTAAATATAGTATACATTAGTATAATGTAAATTTTGCGTTTATTTTAATTCTCTGTTTTTGAATTTTAAGTTTTTTATTTTCGTTCTTTAAAGTACGGTAAAACATTTGTTTTTTTAGTTGCACTTAAATTTTCCTGTTCATTGTGTTCACTTCTGACTTTTAAACTGATAATTTATGTAAAGTTCATAAAGTTGTAAGTAAATTTGGACAACTTTAAATTGTCAGTAATAAAATATTTGATTTACCTTGAACATCTTGTGTAATTAATATTTCCATGCAATTCCATGCAATGCATGTAATGTACAAAATAGGGAAGTAGGAATAAAGAATACTTTTGAATAATTAAAATTGTACTTTATTAGCAATAGCAATAAATCAAAAATTAAAATAAGCATAATTTAACTATATTACTAATATATTAGTAATATATTCAAAGTATATTACAAGTATATTTTAATATAATTTATGACAGAATTAGTACACTCAAGAATACTAATCAAACTCTTGACTACATAAAACATATACATATATATTATATATTAAAATATACTAAGCACAAAAAAAGTTGTTCCAAAATAACACAGTTTAAGTACATTAATCGAAGTAAGTTAAAATTTAATATACTAAAGTATATATTTTTTTACTAGTGCAGGGTCCCAGAGTCTGGAGGAATTGGTGGTGAATAGAACCCAAGTTGCTTTAAATCCAGTGGAATATTTCCAGTCAGTAATAATTGGTCATTCATTCAAAAAGAGCCCTGAGAAAGTACTGAATGCATGTACTTTACTACAGCATATATGTACTTTTGTTGGTTGTATGATATATTCTAATTTTTTAAGAAATTTACTTTGAGTCTGCTATAAGCCACAATCAACAGCATTAACAGAAATAAAGACTTGAAATATGTCACAATGTGTGTAATGGATTTATCTAATATTAAAAGAATTAAAATCCTGACAATCAGTTTTTGATGATATTCTAAGGTATTGGAGTGATCACATATAACAGTAACAGAATAATTTTTTATGGTAATCTTCTGTATATCCATATAATTGTGGTTTGTGCAGCCTTTGCCTCAGACAACTCAAGACTAGATTTTTCTCCCTTATTTGGATGTATCAAGCATTAATAAACTAAGTCAAAGCAAAAACAATTAAATTCAGGGAAAACAAGATTATTGGTTAACATAAAATCTATTGCAGCAGAAATGCCATTTTTTCCAGTATTGGGCTGAGTTAGAAGCAATTAGGTAACTTGATTTTCACCATTTGAATTGATCCATCTTGATTGCCTCCTTTCAAAATCACCAAACAGATGTTGTGATACTGACCCCTAGTGGTCAAATGGTAAAAATGCAATTAAGTCTGTGAGCTTCACTAAGCTGCAGTTTCCAGAGACATTAAATAATGTCTAGAACATATATTCACTTGAGTTCTAAATGGCTCATTAGGCTCAGCAGAATGAGAATGAAGCTGGTATTCAAAGAAGTCTCACTCTATTTAAAGATGTGAGTGTGTGTGAATATATAAAGGTCAAGTACATTTTGGGATAAAACTTAATTATCCCAAAATTTGGGGGGTTTGTGCGAAAGGTTGTGTTTATAATTGATGTACATAGGTATTTTTCTCTTTTACTCCTGCTTACTGCATTTCCCGTCATGCGTCTCTGGCTGGGTGATGACGTCACCAGACAGCAACAACTCACATGTGGCCTTGAAGGCGCCGCCGTTGCTTTCCTGTTGCTAGCATTAACTGGTTTATGTGCATTTCCAACCGAAATACCCAACTCAAACAGCCACACGAGTTCATAGAATAGCGTTTCCTAAACCAACATGCCACCGAAGAAGCCCGCTCCGGCTACGGGAAATAAAAAAACTCAAGAGAAGAAAAAGGAAAAGATCATTGAGGTAAATATAGCACGAGTTAGCATGTCGATGTTTGCTGTTAGCTCGATGGCTAACGGAAGCTATAATAAGTTACTATTAAAGTTATTTCGCTCTCCATAGTTAATTCTATGTTCATTTGGCTTTAATGTCTCTATTTTAGTCAAGAAAAAAGATGACTGACTGTTAATGTTAATAAAAGATGCTGTCAGAATTAACATTTATACACGAAGCTCGTATTGAAGCGGTCAGTTGCTGCTTTAAGGGCCCAAACTGGTCCAGCGAAGATTTAGCAGTATATTTAAGATAATGCTCACTTATTGTGGATTGTGTTGATAGTGTGTGAATTGTTTTTCTGTTTTTTTGTTTTTGTACAAGTGTTTACACATAAAGTAAAGGACAACCTCTGAGTTTTGTAGAAATGGTCTCCTAAAAATGTCCAAAATAGAAATAAAGTTGAGCAGAGCGCCTGACGTATTAGGCTATTAATGCATTTTATTTAACTCTTTCTATGTCCATTAGCCACCTGACGGGGTAATTATTTTCATCTGTAAATATTATTTTCATCTTAGATGTCAGTCAAAATGGGTGATGAACAATAATTCATCCATTATGACTCAGAAACTCCTTTAGGCTGATGAGCTTTTATTTTTCACACCTAATATAATACTAATACTAGTATTTGGAAAAATCTGCATTATATCAAATACACATTTTTCCTGCTGTATGTTGATATCAGGTATTGAGAAACTTGCAGACTGACGGTGCTTTATAAGAAAATAGCAAATAGATGGATATTTTTTTAGTCCTAAATATTTCATTTGATGGAGAATCTAGATCAGGGGATTAGAAGAAAAAAAGAAAGCCTTACATGTTGCTGCTTTTAAATACAAGTCAAATTTCAAATAAAAGTTTATTTGTATAGCGCATCTCAAAGTGCTTTACGTCATAAAACACAAAAATGCAAAGTTGTAGAACACAGTCAACAATTGAAACATTACATTTTGCCATCATTACACATCAGATTGATGATTAATGTTTCATGATTATGTTTCAATAGCACCTCTAACCAGGTGGGTTTTAGTCTTGATTTAAAGGCGTTTAATGTCTCAGCTGTTTTGCAGTTTTCTGGAAGTTTGTTCCAGATTTGTTGTGCATAGAAGCTGTATGCTGCTTCTCCATGTCTGGTTCTGGTTCTGGTTCTAGATGCAGAGCAGAACCAGAACCAGGAGACCTGAGAGGTCTGGAAGGTTGATACATCAGCAGATCTTTAATGTATTGTGATGCTAAACTGTCAGTGATTCATAAACTAACATCAGAAGGACTGTAGAACTATGTGATGTGTTCTATAGTCCTGGTTTTAGTCAGAATTCCAGCAGCAGCGTTCTGGATCAACTCCAGCTGTCTGAGTGATTTTTTTTTTTTTCTGCCAACCTGTGAAGACACTATTGTAGTAATCAATGCGACTAAAGATAAATGCATGGATGAGTTTCTCTGATGCTGAGACTTTAGCAAGATGAAGTTAAAAGACACATCAAACACATCCTGCATTGCTAAACACACATATGAAAACAAAGAAAATGCATCTCGCACTTCATTCCTGCTGTTTGCTTTTTCAAAAACATTACAAACCATCAACCTCAATGTGTATTGTTAAGCAGCTAATAGATAATATGGCCACGTATCACTATAAAATACAAAATATTAACAGCATTTAAGAAAGAAACCATGTTAAGATGCAACACTTTGTTTTCAAATGTTTGTCTACATCCATAATGAAATATGTGCAATATATTCCACCCAAAACAGAATTGTGCAATTTCTTTAGATGTATTTATTAGAGGTGTGCCGATCGATCAGTCACCGATCATAATCGGCCGATTTCTGTGAAATCGGTGATGATCGGGATCGGCCGATCATTGGCTCTTGAACCGATACCGATCACCTGCATCTCATTTCTCAGCCTGTCTGTCCAGCTGGTCTCGTCTTTCCTTCACTGCGCAAACGCGCAGCAACAAATTCTAAGTGATGTGTGATAACGCACTGAGTGATGCAGAAGTTTGCGTGTTGCGGGGAAATAGAAGCAGGTCAAAATGCATCAACACAATGAAGCTAATAGACATAAAAACAATGACGGAGTTTGGCTACATCGAGGCTCAATGCAGTAAAAAGACACGGAGGTCAGACAGCAGTAAAGCAGCACAGCTACAAACACTCACCGGATTAGCATGACGGTCAAAAGCTAAACTAATAACCTGTAAAATTTTTTAAGTCTTGGAGCTGCGATGTAAGATGCTTGTTCTGCTGTTGAACCGCTGCTCCGCTACAGGTAGTAATATTTAATATTTAGTAATATTTGACAGACGGAGCCGCTTCTGCTCCACCCGGTAGTGACTCTCATACCAAACCTGTTTAAAGCTGCAGTATCTAACCTAAAAAAAATACATTTTACATGCGTATTAAAACTTTCACTTTCCTAACATGAGACAGATAATCTCTAAAAAAAGAATAATCGATCTCCTCCCTGCTCTGCATAATTACTCCGCTCAGTCAGAAACAGCCAATCAGAACTAGCAGTAACCAGCTAGCCGCTATGCTAACAGGAAGTTTTTATTCAGTAACTAAGGATTGTTTATTGTAATGGATCCTGTTTTTGCCTTTGAATGTTAAGTTTTATACTTGAATTTTTTGTCAATGTTGAGAGGTTTTATTTTGGCTCTTTGCATTATTTAGCCTCTTCAGAGCCTCAAATGTTTTCAGTTTGTTAAAGATAGTATTATTGATAGCAGTTCAATTTGCACAATGCCTGTTTAGTTTAGTTTTCTTCTTGGAAAAGTTATTAAAAGCAAGTTTTTGTCTAAATTAAGGTGAATTCATGGTTCCTTTTTCTACATAATGTAACAGTAGTGTTTATGATAAAAAACAAATAAATAATAATTATGTGATCGTATCGGGGATCAGAATCGGCGATCGGCCCTCAGGGGTGATCGGTATCGGTATCGGGAGAAAAAAAACTGATCAGCACATCCCTAGTATTTATTGTATTATCACTTAACATTATACATTTCTTATAAAAATTTTGCTTTATTGGTTTCATAAGTTCCAATTAATGACGTTTTAAACCCCCTTGTTATTGGTGTTGATATTTTCTCCACTATATGTTTTATGAATCTATTAATGGATACCAATACATTTGAAAATAGTTACTGTGTGCAGTTTGGTGATACAAATCACAATTCTTTATGTGACTGGTGTCCTACAGAGACACATTACAATTAGTGTTTTTTTTAAAAGCATTTATTGTTTGTGAAGCTATAATTGCTGACTCACAGTTCCCTAAAGGTGATAAAACATAATAAATAGTTGTTTTTGTTTTGTTCTATTATTATTTTTGTTTTTTGTTAAATAGTACTTATTGGCACTTATTATCACAACAGTGGTAAAAATATGTTTACCAATAAAATCTAGGATCTGTAGTCACGCCTCAAAACATCTTTTTGCATAATTTCAGTTTTGTAACTTAATTCATTATTCAGTTTTGTATATTTTTTCTAATAATCATCTATTCCTTCTGTTTTTATTCATTCTTTAAACTGAACTAATTTAACTGCTATTTACATTACTAACAGCCTGGGTTGTAACATATTGTCAGTTAAAACAACTTTAGTCAATAAAAAAAACTTGGTTCTCAGTACTGAACATTGTGGATCACCTGATGTTTTTTTTAAACATGGTTGTGTTTAAAATGTTGTGCGTCCTCTAACTTGTTTTTCTTTAACTTATTTAACGCTAAGTTATTTAATAAATAACTTCACTTATTTATTAAGCAAAGTTTAATAAATAAGCAAAGCAGAGGTTGGAAACGCTTCACTGTTTTAGTTAACTGTTTTTCAACAGAGTGGCAATTTAATTAAAACCAAAAAACTCGTGACTCAATGAAAAATGTTTCGACCAGCTGTCTCTAGGTTTTTATTACACTGAAACCAAAGCTGTGATTAATGTTTTTATGGAACCACACTATCGGTCACCATGTAATTATTACTTTCCTTCCTCCAGTTGTCCTTTATTTAGAAAATACATTTAAACACAAAATCAAAATGATTATTTTTTTGTCTTGCAATGTCCCATCCAGCAGTGTAACAATAAGAATGATCAGAGAGCCAGAAAGAAACCCAACAGATTTACTTTCACAAGTAGAGTTTTAAAGCTTTCACTATAATTCTCTACTTTATAGGGGTGTAGCGATACAATAATTTCACGATACAATATACGATATTCTGGTCACGATACGATATGTATCACGATATTTGTTGAGCAATACAATTTGCTACGATTCAGTGCATTTTACGATTTTTTGAAAGCTTTTAGAAAGACAGAGTGATTTTAGTGACATTTTGTGTTCCATAGACTTGAATTTAGTTAACTGAAAACTGATTAAAAGCACCAACTACACAATAACTGACTCTGATTGGACAGTCTAACAAAATGAATCCAAGATGCAGTGAGAGAATTAGTTTCTGTAATTTAATTCATATGGATTTGACATAAAACTCAAAAGTTTAAATGATAATCCAGGAGCAAAGTGGGGAGATTATCAGCCTCTGTAGACAATCAATATGCAAATGATTCCACTTATGTTTTTTTTCTTTTGGACACTGTGGCTGCATTTTGGAGTAAAAATGCAGCCACAAATGCAGCCTTTTGGACTATGGGGAAAAATGCTTTTCTACCTTGGCTCCCGGAGTTAGCCGTGGCTGTAAGCTGCTTTCTACTAACTGCTAAAGTAGTGACTCTGCATCACCCCGTAATGATCAACTCCCTGCAGCTACGCAGCGCCGCTATTCCCCTGCTTGGATCTCTGAGTAGCTGCCTCTCAGACTGCCAGGATTTCATCGTTCTCTCAGTCTGTGATTCTCTTGTATGTTGCTAATAAGAATGATCGATCAGCCATTGTTGTCATGGAAATCGTCACTGCGCCGCGGATTCTGGCTGAGGGTTTTCCTCTTCGTCCATCCATCCATCTATCCATTTTCTTCCGCTTATCCGGGGTCGGGTCGCGGGGGCAGCAGCTTCAGAACGGAGGCCCAGACTTCCCTCTCCCCAGCCACTTCTTCCAGCTCCTCCAGGAACCCCAAGGCGTTCCCAGGCCAGCCGAGAGACATATGCCTCTTTTCCACCGGCCCGCCCGGCTCGGCTCCGCTCGGCTCGGCTCTGTTTCGGAGTGACCGCGTTTCCACCGGCTCTTCTCGGCTCTGTAGCTGGTACCGCCTCCTGGTGGCGGGGGAGGGGAGGGTGGGTGTAGCGCCCCGCCTCCAGGAGCTTCGTGCTGAGCTTCGTTACATGCGACCTAACGCGAGTTGTTGTTTTTCTGATACAAAAGAAGAAGAGAGAGCTGAGCTATTTTTTACAGCCTGATTGCGATTTTTCTGTGACTTCAAGAAAATGTGACAGTGGGAGGAAAAGCTGGATGTGGTGAGGAGGAGCTGATCTCCGCCCTGCTGGAGGAAAGCAGGAGGTTCAGACGGTTCAGGTGAGATAACGATGATTTTTAAACTACGATAAAACTTGTAATCGTGCCGAATATACATGAGCTAATGTTAGTCACGGTGTTGCAAATAACTTAAAAATGTCAGAATAAATTCCTAATATATTCCGATGTGTTTTCATGTTGGCAAACTGCCGCCGCAGACCATCGTGGTTCTTCGTGCTTCTTTGGGTTGGAGGATCTCATCAGTGTCCGTCTTCCTGCTGGTCGGTGTTGACCTTCAGGATGTCCAGACCTTCACCTTTCTGGAGCAGAAATCACATGACCCCAATATGCTGATGAAATATTTCTGATTTAAAAAAACGTGTCTGATATTCTGACGGAGTTGAAGTGCATTAACAGTCTGTTGTTTTTAACTTTTCAGTACGTTTATGTTTCACCTGATGTCCAAGTTATACTGAGAACAAATAAAGCTTTATTCCCTCTAATCTGACTGGTTCCTCTTCTATGTTTTCACATTTTGGACACTAAGAATTAAAAGTTTAAACTCAGTCTTAATTATCACTAATTAAGTTTACCGGTTGGACACATTTTCTCACTTTCTTACATTGAAGATTCTGCAGGAAGACAGATAAACAGTGAGTGAATAGAATGATTTTGTATAAACTAGAAACTAACAAACATGATTTGTATTTAGGGCTCTTGTTAATAGCTGCCCTGATAATAATGTCAAAATGTTTGGTTTGTTGAATAATGTTTTCAGTTTTGAATGGCTTCATTGATAATCTACAATGTTAAGTTCAATGAAATATGTATATAATATAATATTTTCACTCTGGCTTAAGCTCCTCACATTTTGGGAGGATTGTATTAGGACCTTGATCTACAGTAAGTACAATAATGTGTGGAGTGAGCAGAAATAAAGAGACTTTGGTCACTGAGACACAACAACTTTTATTTTTATTTTTTGTCTCAACTCTCCTTGTTGCTCTGCCATCTCTGCTGGTAGCTGCTTCCTGCTGAAGGAGATCCAGGTGTTCAGATGGTCCATCATGTCAGCCATGTTGCTCCTTCTGCTCCCTGGTAATAAGATGTTATAGTTTATAGCACATAAATGTAGATAAATAACAGAGTCACTAATGTGGATGTTACATAGACATAAGGAATTATTTAAAACAGGCATGTTACTATATGTACACAGACACACACACACACATGTATATATTTCCACACACACACACACACAACACTTTTACCATCCAGCCATACAGATTATAAATAACTGGAATAGTTGTCTAAATTAAAGACAAAATCTAATTACTTTTAAGTTTTAGACCTATGCAGGTTTACAGCCATGGATATAATACCACTATCGTTTTCTTCAGGTTTATTGCTCATTCTACAATTAATAATTCATAACAATTAGAACTGATATCTAGCTATTTTACAATAGAATGTCATATAACATGTTTTATTATCTCACAATGGGGGAAACTCGGATGAAACAGCAAAATGAGAAACAATGGAAGCTCATAGATTCACACAAAGATAAACAAATGACGGTAAAATGCTGAACAATATTGAGTTATTTATAATGTACAACGTGTCTTCAGAAAATGCGCATGTTGTGTTTGAGCAATAAAAATACAGCAGGCTGTGTTTTAAATGTCCACCATAAATGTAGTAAAAACTAGACAGATATATCTACAAACTGCTCACCTGGCTGAGAGCAGCAGCGGCGTCAGCGGCGTCTGAGTCGGTTTTCACCGTGAGGCTCCATTGGCTCCGAAGCGGCTAACGAGGCTTTTCATTCTCTCCACTATGGTGACAAAAACGACTCATTCCTCACGGCTCCATCAGCTGCTGCTGAATATTGAAATCCGAAGCAAAGAAAAAAAGCTGCATTTTTTAGTTCAGGGCTTGTTTGTATCTTCCATCACTTCCGTGTTGCGGCGAGTTTCAAACGTTGCGCCTTCATTTTTCTTCTCTCTTGCCTCGCTGTTCTGTCCCCGCCCTCAGCCAATCAGTGAACAGCAGCGAAGCTTACGTCACCAGTGCTGGCCGGGCTGGCTCTGCTGACCCTGCTCTGAAGCAGGACCTAAAAAAGCAGCGCCAGCCCGGTTTAAAAGGTCGGTGGAAACGCAAGCAAAGCGTGCGGAGCCGGGCCGGCCGGGTCGGTGGAAAAGGGGCAATAGTCCCTCCAGCGTGTCCTGGGTCTTCCTCGGGGCCTCCTCCCGGTGGGACGTGCCCGGAACACCTCACCAGGGAGGCGTCCAGGAGGCATCCTGACCAGATGCCCGAGCCTCAACTGGCTCCTCTCGACGTGGAGGAGCAGCGGCTCTACTTTGAGTCCCTCCCGGATGACCGAGCTTCTCACCCTATCTCTAAGGGAGAGCCCAGCCACCCTGCGGAGGAAACCCATTTCGGCCGCTTGTATCCGTGATCTCGTTCTTTCGGTCATGATCCAAAGCTCATGACCATAGATGAGGGTGGGAACATAGATCGACCGGTAAATCGAGAGCTTCGCTTTTTGACTCAGCTCTCTCTTCACCACGACGGACCGGTACAGCAACCGCTTCATGGCAGACGCCGCCCCAATCTGCCTGTCGATCTTCGACCCTCGACCTTCTTCCCTCATTCGTGAACAAGATCCCCAGATACTTAAACTCCTCCACTTGAGGCAGGACGACCCCCCTGACCCAGCTCAAGACCTTGGCCTCGGACTTGGAGGCACTGAGCCTCATCCCGGCCGCTTCACACTCGGCCGCAAACCGCTCCAGTGAGAGCTGCCGATCACGATCTGATGAAGCCAACAGGACCACATCATCCCCAAAAAGCAGAGATGCGATCCTAAGGCCGCCAAAGCAGATCTCCTCAACACCTCAGCTGCACATAGAAATTCTGTCCATGAAAGTAATGAATGAATATATATATATATATACACAGTCCAGTCACATTAATGTGACCATCTGTCAAAAGCCAGAATAACCACCTTTCGCAGAGCGAACTGCTACGAGACGTGCAGGAAGAGAGTCACTTAGGTCCCTGAAGGTCTTCTCTGGGATGTTGAGCCATGCCGACTCTAATGCCGTGGCCAGCTGCGCTAGATTACGCGGTTGAGGATCCATGGCGCGAACAACTCGATCGAGATGGTCCCACAGATGCTCGATTGGGTTTAAGTCAGGTGAGTTTGCTGGCCAGGGGAGGACGGTAAACTCATCCTGGTGCTCTTCGAACCACGCACGTACACTGGCAGCTGTATGGCACCTCGCATTGTCCTGCTGGAAGATGCCATCATCCTGAGGAAAAACAATGCGCATGTAGGGGTGGACATGGTCCGCAAGGACAGATGCGTACTTGTATTGATCCATCGTGCCTTCCACAATAATCAGTGAACCCAGAGAATGCCAGGAAAACATTCCCCAGACCATAATGCTCCCGCCTCCAGCTTGGACCGTTCCTGCAATGGTTGCAGGGTGGTTCCTTTCAGAGGTTTCACGCCTTATACGCCAATGTCCATCTGTCCGATGGAGCATAAAACACGATTCATCTGAAAACGCTACCTGTCGCCACTCAGTGGACGTCCAGCTGCTGTACTGGCGTGCCAATTCTAGCCTTCGTCGTCGATGAACACCAGTCAGCATAGGTGCACGAACCAGGCGTCTGCTTTGGAGGCCCAGACGCAGCAATGTTCGCTGAATAGTGGTTTGGGAGACACTTGTGGTAGCCCCTTGGTTCATTTTAGTGGTCAGTTGCTCAACGGTAGCCCGTCTATCTGCCCGAACGCATCTCCGCAACCGTCGTTCGCCTCTGTCATCTATGGCCCGTGGTGCACCACATTTGCCACGTCGTTGATTTTGGACAGTCCCATTTTGCCATGCACGGTACACTTTTACCACGGCGGCACGCGAACAGTTCACAAACTCAGCCGTTTCGGAAATGCTTCCACCCTTGGCCCGAAAGCCAATGATCATGCCCTTTTGGACGTCGGATAAATCGCTTCGTTTCTGCATTACGCCAACGATTGAAATGTTTTCCGAAGCCCACACACACCCTTTATATACGCTCAACTGCACTGTGCTGCCACCTGCCTTCTGTGATTGGTTATTTAACTCTGAAGTGGAAAGTACGTGGTGGTCACATTAATGTGACTGGACTGTGTATATATAAAAAAACAGGGTTTCCCCCAGTGTATTATAAGTGTACGGCGGCCCGCCATGCTTTACTAGCCCTGCCGCCAGGCTTAGCGTTGTGCCGTTTCAGCTGTTTGGGATTCCCCTCGATAATTTCCCCTCAGAAAGCAGGTGAAGAATCCGCGCTTTCTGATTGGCTGGCGTTAAGCTCCCCCCCCCCCCTCAATAGAGTTGTAGGACTCTCTACGGATCACACACACACACCCCGACCCAACCCCCTGACCGCCAGGCTTAGCAGGTTTTCTGGGGGAAACCCTGTGTATAATATATACATTTTTCTTTTTTCTAAAGCGCTAATCAGGATTTAGTTGACGTGTTTTTTCTTGATCTTGATGATGGGACTGTTTCTTTTTCAGGACAAGACTTTTGGCTTGAAGAACAAGAAAGGTGCCAAGCAGCAGAAGTACATTAAGAATGTCACACAGCAGGTCAAATATGGACAGCAGAGTGCCAGACAGGTCAGCACGCTTTATCAGTTTAATCCTCAAATGATCTGTGTTTCTCTTAATAATCCAGTTGTCCATTCTGCAGCGATTTTACCTGAAGTCTAGACAAAACCTCTGCTAAAGCTAGCTAATCTAATCCAAACTTTATGGTATTGTTATTCCTGTGTTCAGATTGCCCAGGCAGAGTCAGATAAGACCAGTAAGAAGGCTGATAAGAAGAAAGAGCTCGACGAACTCAATGAACTGTTCAAGCCTGTAGTTGCTGCCCAGAAAGTCAGTAAAGGTAACACGCATTCAACTGGATCGACTCCCCTTATGGCCTTAATCTGGTCTAAACTGGTCATCGTTTACCCAAGTAACTGATTTCTTGTTTGAATTGTGTTCAGGTGTCGATCCAAAGTCAGTGCTGTGTGCGTTCTTTAAGCAGGGCCAATGTACTAAAGGTGACAAATGTAAGTTCAGCCATGACTTGTCCATGGAGAGGAAGTGTGAGAAGAGAAGCGTCTATGTGGACGAAAGAGATGAAGACCTGGAGAAAGGTTGGTGGATGTGCTGTTCAGCTAGACAGCTTCACAGCTGCTTCCTGAGTTAGAAATGGGAATTTCTTTCATATCTGTAACTTTCTGCTTCCTGTTTCATTCAGACACTATGGAGAACTGGGATGAGAAGAAGTTGGAGGAGGTGGTTAACAAAAAGCATGGAGAAGCAGAGAAGAAGAAAGCCAAAACACAAATAGTAAGTGTATTTTTTTTATTTTATTTTTTCTGTCAAACTGAGTTCAAAAGTAGTGGTGAAACAGTCACACTTCACCTACCAGTCCCCAAACACACCGTCATTTCTCCTGTTTGCTTTTTGCAGGTGTGTAAGTACTTCTTGGAAGCCATAGAAAATAACAAGTACGGCTGGTTCTGGGTGTGTCCAGCAGGGGGCGACAACTGTATGTACAGGCATGCCCTGCCACCTGGTTTTGTACTAAAGAAAGACAAAAAGAAGGAGGAGAAAGAAGAGGAGATCTCATTGGAGGAGCTGATAGAGAGTGAGGTGAGACGGATGGCTCGTAAACAAAGATGGTAAAAACTAGAGATGCACTCATCTGATATTAATCTGCATCAGTCACAATATTGAGAAAGATTCTAGGTCAGATATTAATGACAATGTGCCTAACCAACAATGGCAGATCTATTCAATCTAATTGAATAGATTATATTGAAAATTCCTAATTGTTTATTTCAGAACCACTTGAAAGGTTTGTTGCTGTTTATTTTTACATCTTTGACCAAGCTAGCCAACCTGTTCTTATCAGTTCCAGGTTCTTTATTTTACATTGGCTGTTCTAGTCCCGTTTGCTCTGACTGAACAAATTAAACTTGTTTTTACATGTTTGACCAAGTTTCTGAAGGTGTTGATGAATTTCAGTACATTTACATCTGTGTTTACAAGAAATGCATGTAGGGATGCACTGATTTGAACATTTGGACTAATATAAATATCTGATATTAATATTGCTTCTATTTACCAATATTATGCTATTTCACTACAATTTCAATACTTCTGGGGGGCAAACACGACCAGAAACAAGATAAAAATAAATGTTGATTGTTCATGTTGACTCAGTTTTGTTTATCAGACAGATGCCAACCATTGTGATATATCAGGGGTCTCAAACTCAATTTACCTCACCCAGACTCACCCAGAGGCAGAGTTTGGTTGAGGCTGGGCTGCATAAAGGATTCCACAAAAAACATATAATACCCTCCAATGGCATCAACATTTAATTATTTCTCCAATACATGAACTACAGGCTTTGACTTTGACAAAGACATGATGCATGATGAGGGTGCGACAAAATTTAGGGTGCGTTCACACTGCCACACATATGCGACCTGTATGTTTTTCTGCAGTCTGAACGGGCAAACGACCTGAAAGTGTCCCGCATGCACAGTAGAGGGCACAATAGCGTCAGCGTTCTCAATGTTCTGCTAACCGCCATGAAAAGAAGCGCCAGGGTTTCCCCCAGTGTATTATAAGCCTGGCAGCCCGCCATACTTTACTAGCCCCGCCGCCAAGCTAAGTGTTGCTTGTTTACATTTTAAGGGGGGGGGGGGGGGATTTTTTTTTTATAAAAGCCGGGCTGCAAGTGTCTCTTTTGCTCTTAGCATTTCACTAGCAGAGCAGATTTATTCCTAAATGATAGGTTTATAGTTTATGCATTTAAACCAGACACCGCTCAAACCAATCACTGTGCTGGCGCCTCTGCACTTTGCCTTGCGCGCTACCGCTGTTTTACCTCAGCGGGATCGCGCGCACCTCCTTTCACTCAAACTGGACACAGGCTGACCTGTATACCATAAACCTACTGTGAGGAATTATGATCTTTTGGAGAACTCTAGGTAAGACTTTAAAACCCGCCGCGTTAGCTCTGGTTGCACAGCTCATCGTGAACTGCAGGAACAACTTGTAGAGAATTCAGAGGTCGCGGTGTGAAGTGGTGAGAATGATTTATCTTTGTGAACGAACAATTATATGCATCGTTTACATCTCAACATGCTACCCAGCGTGTGGCTCTGTGTCTGTCTTCCCTGTAAAGTTTATGTCTTAGGTCCTGGTTGGCCGGAACGTTTATGGATAACAAGCAGCGCTAACATCAACTTGCAGGTTCAGCCCGGCGAGGAGCTTTCACGCTCTCCTCGGAGTCACACATCTGATTTTATATTATTTTATTATTATTTTTAGTATTATTTTTCCGGTTACACGATGCACCATATGAAATGCGTTGTCTACTTAGAGTTAATGCGCGCAGGCGGCCGCACGGAGATCTGAGAAACTCGTCCCATAAACTCAATCAACCAGTCTGTGACTCTTACTAAAAACTCAACAGACACGAAATGGAACAGCTACTAAAGCCACATTAGCAGCATTAAATTAAATGTCCCGTTTATTGCGCATCTCTGCATAGTGCAGCAGATTACAGGGCCGGTCCAAGGCTGGATGAGGCCTTGAGCAGAATTTGATTTAGGGTTCCCTTTTGTTCCTAAAAATATCAGCACCTCTAACAGCTTCTGTGTTAGATTTAGTTAAATATGGGAGAAGGGAGTAGTTTAATTGGCCAGCCTAAAAAGCAATAATTGAAGTTTATTAATTTGTATTTGTAAATTCAAAGATTAAACTCACAGCATCAGATTGTTGCTATGGTAACAAAACAATCTAGCTATGAATATTGTTATTTGAAGTTTTACAAAGTAAACTTGCCAGCTCCTTAAAATCTTGTACTCAAATGTTAAACAATTTAAAATAATTTATTTTCATTTAATTTATGTATGCCTAAAGAATTGAATAAAATTTAACAGCATTTCAATAAACAAGTGTTACATTTATGTATCTGTGGTCTGTTTTAAAATATTAGTGTTCATGGGGGACCTGATGGAGCCGCTGACTTAATTTGGATTAAACAGAACTGCAAATTTGTTGTTTTTAGACTAGTTGTGGGTATAAATAGCATTTCATTGGAGATCTTTTCCCATAACATATAATTACACAGTAATACTTTTACATTTCCCGCCAACTTAACATCTTTTAATACAAAAACACGGTGGACTGCCAGTGGACCGCCTCGACGCCCCGACCACCGGGCTTAGCAAGTTTTCTGGGGGAAACCCTGAGCGTTCAGTGTTTGCAGAAGTAAACATGGAGGCAACTTAATCCTCATTACAATCGTCATAATTGTTTTCCTTTCCACTTGCACGTATCGGGAAGCAGAATTTGTTGAGCATCAGTGACGTTCAGTTCGGACGAATGCGGCCTGGACGTTAGGTCGATTTGAATCCAATACGTATCGGATATGGGTTGCATTCGAAAAGAATCCGACCTGAGCTGTTCAGACTGTCATGAAAAGCTCAGATACAGGTCGCATTACGTAAAACAAATTGGGTCACTTTAGGCTGCAGTCTGAACGCACTCAGTTTATTCCGCTTGTCGCTTTTGTTCTACGTTTTATATAAATCTTCAGCCAGCTTGCAACGTATGGAGAACGTCTCGACACGTGACGTGATTACCGCTTCTACTTGTCACAACAGCGCGGCGGATGACGAGCAGCCCAGTAGCTGTCTCCTTTCTCTGCGTTTGATCGTGGCAATTGTTCATGGTAGAAAGTACCGGAATGGTGACTGGTCCATCATCAGGCCACACCAATCTTAGAAATGTAGTGTGCATGAAGTCGGTGTAGCTTAGTCTAGCACCGAATGTCAGCCATGACGAGGAACTGCAGGCAGGACGTCCTTCAGAGGTCCGCTCACACTGTGGGCCGCACTAATATTATACTGTCATATCACGGTGGGGGCCACGAACATCGTCCTACTGGTCACAATTGGCCCGCGGGCCGTGAGAATGAGACCTCTGTGATATATTGTGCATCTCTAGTTTCAACTCAATTCAGCGCTATTGTTCTGTATCACATCGGTATCAGCCAATACTAAACCTCAGATGATACAATACTAAACATCAGAAGTGAAAATGGATTGGTACATCTCTAGCTAAAAGTTTTCTGAGTCAAACGTTTGGCCATATCGTGTATAGACAGTCATGACACGCCGACATGACTCTCAGCAATGTCACACTTTGTGTCCCCTGGTTCTGTTCTGACATGTGTCTCCATGCGTAGCGGGCCGCTCTGGGTGTAAACGTAACTCGGATCACACTGGAGACCTTCCTGGCCTGGAAGAAGAGGAAAAGGCAGGAGAAGGTTGGAGTTCTTTTCACCATTGGTGTCGTTTTTGTTTTGTTCTTGTCCTGCTTACTGCTGTAGAAGTAAGCTGCTCTCAAGCTCTGATTGGTCCAGGTTCTGCTTTTGGTTGCAGGTGGATAAAGCCAGGGAGGAGCTGGAGAAAAAAAAGGCAGACTTTAAGGCTGGCAAGTCGCTCATTGTGAGTAAATGTTTATTTCTGAAGGGACTATGTTTCTACCGTGACCTGCAGCTTTCAACCTGGTGGTGTCTGTCCAGGTAAGCGGCCGTGAAGTGTTTGAATTCCGGCCAGAGCTGGTCGATGATGATGACGACGAAGCTGATGATACTCAATACGTCGACGAAACGAAGGAAGAGGATGAGGAAGAGGTAAATGGATAAAAAGGATCATGTATCGGTTTTTATTTCTATTTATTTGAGATGAAAAACTTCATCTGAAGTCTGTTTTCCAGCTTTATCTTGAACTGATGATTTTGTAAATAGGGAAACAGTTAACTATTTGAGTTAAAATCATATAAGCAGATTTCATGGAAATTGTTGTTAATATTAGAATAAACTCTTCAGTCTTTCAGATGTGATTATAAACTTGAAACTTGGCAAATGTAATTCTGCAGTATTGATTTGTGTCAGCAGGTGGCAGTTATACTTGATATTGAACTGTACCTTCTGTAGCCATGTTTGCATGTATCTAAAGAAAGGCTCATTTATATTAAAGTACTATCCATACTATATTTTATTAGTACCAAATGTCCTTTACCTCTTTTTTCAACTAGAGATCGGATCAGTCAACTTATTTATCTCTGCATTAATTAAATCAAAACTACAAATGGAGATTAACAACATGCAGTTTGATGCACTTTGGAGTTTTATTAAAATCTGCCAAAGGTTAAAGATCTTCTGTAGTGCATAAATCAGGAAAATTTTAGTTTATTTTATTTTCTGCTGGATTTAAAACTTAACTCAAAGAACCTGCAGCCTGCTTTTCTCTTATTGTAAAAAATAAACTACATAAAACAAACACACTTATTCCATTGTGTTGCTATAATATGAAAAGTCTCTGAACTTCCTTCTTCCTTTCTTTCAGACTGAGCTTACAGATGTCCAGGACATAGACTTATCCCATTTCATTCCACAAGAGGTGGACCATACGGGTATTACAGTAGCATCTACGGACCGATTCAGCTCCAGGAATGAGGCGGCAACAGGAGACAATGGTGAGGAAGAGGATGAGCCAGCTAATGTCCACTTTGACCTAAATCCATCCAACTCTCAAATGTTTTCCTAAAAATGTTTTCACAGAGTGAACATGTTTAGGTTTTTGTCTGACCTTCTTCTTCTACTTGCAGAGGATCAACTAAACTCAGCCTGCGGCGGCGCCGAGGCAAACGGGTTTTCAGCAGCGGAGGGAGGAGGTGAGGACGAAGAGGAGGACATCCCCGTGGACGAAAATCTGTTTACAGGAGAAGATCTGGAGGAGCTGGATGAAGAACTGAACACGCTGGGGCTGGAGGACTGAGGAAGAGGAGGACTAAGTGACTAAAGGGAACGACAGATGGATGCATGGAGCTAAACATCAAAGAGACCAGACGTTTGAATGATTTTACCTTTCAGAGACTCCAGTAATAAAGCCTGATTATCTCATGACATCACTTCCTGTCTCTGCGCAGTGTTTTCAGCGCAGACTGTCAAACCTGCATTATTCTGCAGATCTCCACAACTGGGCGATAATCTGGGCCTACATCCTTTGTGATTCGTTCAGTAATATATTACGTAATAATCCCAGGCATAAATCTGAAATGAAGTGTCACTTTTTTATGCCAGAGTTCCAGAGTAAAGATGCACTTTTTGTCTAAACAAATCCATAATTTCATTAAACTGATTTAAAACTTCAGCCTGGTGACAGACCAGTTTTCATTTAAATCCTGCTTTCTTCATGAGCATCACCCTCAGACCAGATTCATACTCATTCCCAGCTCCATACTGTAAATAACCTGAGATGCTTCCTTATTAAATAAAACAACTCTACATTCAATGTTTGTCTTTTCTTCTACTTTAACTCACCTTTTATCTGATGTTTTACTCCTGATTTGTTACAGCGAAAGAAATTTGATTGGTGCCATCCAACAAGCACACAGTGCCACAGGTTCTCCACTGTACTTTACAGTGGTCATAAGGTGCTTTTATTTATATTTGATACTTGGAACAAAAGAATAGAAACAGACTTCCACAGCAATGAGATTTGAAAAGTTCATTTATTTCAGAAACTGACAGATCAAATACACACAAACTGATCTTTTCAAAGCTTTATTTCTGTGATCTTCCACTTAATTAGAAAACATTTGATTCCTTCAAAGATTAGAGCATTACATCAGAACAAATTCATTTCATACAGATATAAGGGTTTAATGAAAAATGTAAATACTTAAAGGTTGCTATGTTCTAATTTACTAAGATCTACATTTTGATTTGTATGGCTTGACCTGTTGGGTATTAAATGTATAACAATGAAAACCTCGACATTGAACACAGGTGTATCCAAGCCTGTCATTTAACTGGCTCAAACATGGGAGAATGTTGGGGAAAAGCTTTATCTCTAGAGATGAACCTTTTGATTATTTCTGCACTCTTACTCATGGTGCGCCTTTAAAGACTTTTTTACACACAAAATATATGAACCACATTCACACCAAGACCACTTACTCCAACATCTGAAATCTATTATTGGTTAACTTTGAAGCAAGATTTAGCATAATATTCATGGGAAATTAGTTTTATGTCCGAGTGAATCAATTACAGTTTTCCAGCCGATCGCCGATTTCTAAAAAATATGATTCAGATTTTTGACGGTACCGATTTTTTTGTCTGAAAAGTCACAAAGTTGGCAACAGTGGTGGGCGGCTCTATCAGGTAACCCTCTAACTACAAAACAAAAGGGGGGCAGTGGCTGATTTTTAGACTTTTGCTGCAGTGAATCAGATCAGTTTTTCATGTATCCACCAATCACTAATCTACCAAAACATTGGACATCGGCCAAAATTGGAAATACCTAAAAATGTGGTCTCATGGGTGTTGATGGGATTCAACTGGTCTTGAGGGTAAAAGTGTAAATTATATGCATATCTGCTATTCTATATACTGGGGATGCACAATATATATTGGCATCAGCCAGTTTGCCTTTTTTTTTAACATATTAGGATCATAAAACTGTGCTAAAATACCAAATTAGAGTTCAAGGTTTCCCCCAGTGTATTATTGGCCTGGGGGCCGCGAGCGCCACTGCCAGGCTGACCCTTTCTTGTTTATGTTTTAAGAAAAAAAAAAAAATATATATATATATATATATATATATATATATTTATTAATTACTAGCGCTAACCTGATCATCAAAGTTCAGTCTGGTGAGCTTTTGCGCTCTCCTGGCTGTATATATTTTTAAACGGATTGCAGGAGTCTCTGTTGCTCTGAGCAGGTTCTTCCTAAAAGATATGTTTATAGAAGATAGGTTTATAGTTTATGCATTTAAAGCCGCACCAATCACACCGCTGTTGCCTCGCGCGCTGCAATAGCTGGATTACGTTTACCTCAGCGCGCCTCCTGTCACTCTAACTGGACACAGGCTGACCTGTATAGATATTTACATCAGGTAGGAATTATGATTCTTTCCAGAGTTTTTGATCAAGGTAGGACTTTAAACACCACTCTGGTTGCGCAGCTCTACGTGAGCTGCAGCAATAACTTAGTCGCTTTCAGAGGTGCGTTGAGCCATTGGTGAGAATGATTCATATTGTGAACAAAGAATTTTGTGTGGCTTTTCCATCTCAACATGCAGCCCATTGCCTAGTTCTGCCTGCGCTGATAAAGTTCATCTATGTGTTCCCGTTGGCTGGTGTATTAGTTAAACTAGCGCTAACCTGATCAAAGTTCAGTCTGGTGAGGAGCTTTCGCGCTCTCCTGGCTGTAGCGCATCACGTTGATTTTATATTAATTTTTAATTTTTAGTATTATTTTTCCAATTACCCAATGCATCAAACCGTATCAAATGCTTTGTCAGAGTTAATGCGTGCAGCCGAGCGGAGATCTGAGAAACTCAGCCCATAAACTCAACCAACCAGAATAGTTTCTGCAATCAGTTATAATTGCAGTTTACTAAATTGTATTTGTGAACAAACAGAGCTCAAACTTAAAGATTAAAATCATAGCATCAGATTGTCGCTATGGTAACAAAACAATCTAACTATGGATATTGTTCTCTGAATTTTTACAAAGTAAACTTGCCAGCTCCTTAAAATCTTACATTTAAATGTTAAACAATTTCTCAATACACTTTGCAACAGAAGGGATCATAGAAATTAATAATAAAAAAGTTAGACATTTTAAATGGAATGCGTGTTTCTCACAATATATGTTTGGATGTCTTGCTGTCAAAAAGGGTTATTGATCAGAAATTATAAAAATGGCATCCAATAAAAAATATTAATAAAAACACTGAATGCAGACCTTGATGTACTTTTTATTTATGAAAAAAAAAATCAGTCCAAATAACACATTCAATTGAACTCTATGGGTTTACATATCTGATCTGACTGTTCAAGGTCAAGTTATTTAATCCTGCTCACAGTTTATCAAAAACAAATCTTCTGAATCATAATCTAGCTAATTTTCAAACTCTAAATTTAGCCTATTTTTTCCCACAAAGTCTTGCTTTCAAATGTAAATTAAACAGAAACATCATTAAACACAGAGACGCTTACTGACTGAACACGAGTCAGGCAAAGGGTCGGGTCAGAGGTCAGGAGATGGATGTTGGTGTCTGTTGGTCTGTCAGGTCAGGTGTCGTTTTGTTATGACAACAGTCGCCTGGGGAACAAAAAGCTGCAGTGTTATTAACAGGAAATGAGGCGACATCTTTTCAGCTTAAAAGTGCTTCATTTCACCAAAGGCGCTTTCACACTGCAGGAACAGAACAGAACAGAACGGAACAGAACGGGAACGGGACGGAACGGAACGGAACGGAACGGAACGGAACGGATGTGGTGTGTTCACATTACAACTTGCGTTCCACCCGACCTCAAGCGTTCCAGCAGCTGATTGGCTGATATTGAGACGAAAATCAGCGTCTGACTCCATAACAACCAGCGGCCAATCAGCTGCTGGTTCTAAGCAGAAACGCTTGGGGCCGGGTTAACAGTTGCTACGACGACAACAATGGCGACATGGATTTAATTTTGCTGCTCATCAACCTCATACAATTAATTAAATTCCGCCAACAATCTACCCTTCAGAAGACAAAATGCTGAACACTTCTATGTATTGCAAGGAGAAATACGGAGGAAAAATACCAGTCGTTACAAAATACAGCGAGAGCCAGCTGTCAACGTCTGACTCCATAAAACCAGCAGCCAATCAGCTGCTGGAACACTTGGGGTCGGGTGGAAGCAAGTTGTAATGTGAACACACCCATTCGGTCCCGTTCCGTTCCTGCAGTGTGAAAGCGCCTCAAGCTGTCAGTCTATTTTACCTTTAAATAAGAAATAAGGAACTAAATGAAAGCAGAACAACAAAGCCAGAGCATGCAAGCTGATCAGATACAGTGCCTTACAAAAGTCTTTGTAAAAGATTAAAAAAATATATTCAGATACTCTCTGTCATTTTATATTATATTTTATATTAAAAATAAAGGTTTAAAACATTAACCATTAAACCAGATTCAAGTTTTTGAACAAAAAGCGACAAAATGAAAAAAGGTTTGCAGGATATGAAGACTTCTGCAAGGCTCTGTAACTTACATATGTTATTGTGAAACTAGGGCTGAGCGATAAATCAACATTTTCAATCCATCACATTTTGAAGACATAATTTTTGGGAAAAAAACTTTTTTTCCCTCACCAATTCATCCCTTGTGTTTCCATAGGACACCTAAGGCGGCCATCTTGTTCCATAAACATGCTTAACAGTTTCTATTCATTTAGAAGTATTAAAGCCAGGCTAAAATTGTTATTTTTTTAATTATGGGAATAAAGTCATAATATTATGAGAAAGTCATAATAAAAGTCATAATATTATTAGGAGAATTAAAGTGGTAATTTTAAGAGAACTAAGACATAAAAAATTTAAATTACAATGAGAAATGTTGAGCATCTTTTGAAGTTATTCTTTGTAATCAGTTTTAAAAATAACACAATCTTTTATCAGATGAGCGTTGAATTATTATCAGTAGTAGAACTTTAAAAAGACATGCAAATAATTGACTTTATTTAGAAAAAGAACTACACAAACTGAGGTGGTCACATCAGGTTACACTCTTCTTTTGTAATTTTTTACAGTGTTTTTTAAATGTATTTCATAATGTTTTTTTCTAACTAAAAATAACTATTATGAATTATGGGGGGGTGTCTGCTAATATGACCGTATTCTCTGATCTAAACAAACATTCTCATAGCCTGGCCCTGATCCTCAGACATACAACTCACAGAAGGAATGATTGAAATAAATCCACTTTTCGAAAATATTTTTTGTCATTTCTACTGTATTTAGAAAAGGGAGAGAGCAAAAATTATAATAATTTTTTTTAAAAAAAGCCTAAAGAAGCCAACTAAAAAATGGTTAAAATTAAAAAAACAAATCTGGTTTGAAAGACATTTTTTAAATAGGATTTTATTTTTAATCCTCATCGCCCAGCCCTATCTGAAACTCATGCACACAATTCTAACTACAATACCATGAGAGAAGTGATGTGAGGTGTTAGATACAGGGTTTCCCCCAGAGTTTTGAAGCTTGGTGGGCTACTAGGCTTGACTTGTGCCTCCACCAGGCTAAGAATTGTTTATTTGTAATAGGTTTCCGGAACCACTGCCAATCTTTTACTGGTCTACATCCTAAGAACTTCAGCAAATAAAGTGATAAGTCATTGATAAAGGACCAACAAATTTTGGATACTTTAATTAGTATGAAATGACTGAAATAGATGTTCTTTTGTTTGCCTTTTAAGATTTTTACAGTTGGTGTTTAGGTATTGCTAATAATATCTTCCAACAATACATGTCATATTTTTAAATTTCCTGTCAACTTAAAAAAAAAAATGAACTCAAAAACATGGTGGGTCATAGGATGACCGCCCTGGCGCTAATACCACTGGTCTTAGCAAGTTTTCTCTGGGAAACCCTGTAGATGTGTGTACAACATTTAGGCATCATTTGCTTTGTTCCTTAAAATGTAACCCTTACCTGCCAGTTCTGCTCTAGTAGGTCCGTGGGCGCTTGTGAGATTCCTCCCGAGGAGGATCAGCCAGCATCACCTTCATCTTCACTCCGTTGACGATCCGACCGTGGAGCACCGCCATGGCCTCATCCGCACACTGACACACACAAAAACACACGAGTGAAACTCACACCCACTCCGACCGACCAGGCTTCACACAACTTCTCATCGGAACAGACAGAAATCATGTGGTCATCATTGTGGTAACCCAAGGCTCAATTCTGGGACTCCTATTTATCTACATCCTCCTGCCAGCTCACGTTGTAACAAAACAAAAAGGCTGCGTTCACACTGCAGCCTGAAGTGACCCAATTCCGATTTTTTTTGACAAAATGTGACCTGTATCGATCTTTTCATGGCAGTGTGAACAGCTCAGGTCAGATTCATTTTCGAATGTGACCCATATTCGATACGTATCCGATTCAAATGCGACCATAACGTCCAGGTCGCATTCATCCGAACGTCACTGATTCTCAACAAATCTCACTATTCTGGTCCTGATACGACCAAGTGGGAAGAAAAACGACAACTATAATGAGGATTAAGTTGTTAATTTGTTGCTTCGGCTGGACAACAACTTTAAATATGTAGCTAAGCTCCACCATTAGCCTCCATGGTTACCTCCGCAAACACTGAGCTCTTCTTCTTCTTTTTATGGTGGTTGGCTGAACACTGAGAACGCTGACGCTATAGCGCCCTCTACAGCGCATGCGGGACACTTTCAGGTCATTTGCCCGTTTACACTGCAGATCACATACAGGTCCATTTACTGGCAGTGTGAACGACCCCGGCAAAAAAATCTGAAAAATTGAGTCACTTCAGGCTGCAGTGTGAACGCACCCAAAGTGACCATAATTACACAGACAATGCACAGCTTTACATTAAAATGTAATTAACTCTGAATCCATCTAAGCACTGAATAGATGCTTAGATCAAATCAATGTAAGAATGTGCTATAACTTTCTCCAGCTGAACAGACATAAAACTATCTTTGGACCTCAGCATTCAAATAGTCATCTTATTTTAGCTTAGTCAGTTATTACAGCAACTGAGGAACATTTCCAGGATTAAAGAATTTTTATGATCTAGAGCACTTTGACTTGTTGATGAAATGTGCTATACAAATAAACTTGACTTTATTCATTCACTCCTGAGAGACTCACCTGCTTGTCAGCATACTTCATGTATCCCACCTTCCTTCCTGGAACCAAATGGACCTCGATGAGGGAACCGAAGCGACTGCAGAGACAGACATTAGCAGGCATGTTTTAGCTGTGCAATAACGCAGAAACATGGCGATGGAGAGGAGTGACGACGTTTACCAGAAGACGTCCTCCAGCACGTCGAGCGGCAGCGGGGAGGGGTTGAAGACAACAAACAGGCGCTCTTTGGCCTTACTGTCGGAAGGAGCGAGCTTCTTCAGAGGCGGCAGGGTGACGTCCGTCTGAATGCGAGACATTGGTGAGACAGCCGAGAACCCCTGGTGGAGAGAGAGACACATTTTCACACATCTGGGTGGGAAATCCAGATTTAATAACATTTTCTTCAAAGCAAGAAAATGTTATTAAAGATAAAATGTATTTACTGTCCATCTGTAGGTGGCAGTATTTCACACTTCTACTACCACATGGATGTTGAGTCAATATGGTGAATAACAAAAAGTCCCACTTATATTCACACTGAAGTGTTAATATCACAAAATTCCTTGCAAACATTTCTGAAGTAGCACAAAATCAGTTATTTTGACTATAAGAAGAAAAAAACTTATAAAAACAATTGTGAAATTATGAATGAACCAATTTGTTATACTTTTTAAGAAAAAACCTGTTAATTAAAACTGGGGCTATATTTGGTCATGTGAAGGAATGCATTTACAAGAGGAGGAGCAGGAAGGAGAACAGGAAGTGAATAAACTCACAGTGGGTTTGATCATACTGCTGGAGGCTCCGTTCCACACCGAGGAGAGAATCTGGGCTGTAACAAACTGAGTGGCCATCCGGCCTGCAGGGCTGAACACAAACAACGTCACTAGCACTCAAAGCTCTCAGTCAATTCTACTAATTCTACAACAGATCAGTCCATCTTCATTTTCAAATGTTTTTCCCTGAAAACATTATATGACAACCAGACAGACTCAATTTATTAAATACATAATTTCTGCACTAGATTAGATTTTTCTGCATCAGAGTAAAGAGGTTTGATTATATAAGTAGAGTACACTTCTCAGATTTGGATTTGTAATACATCTCCTGAACAGATTTGTAACAATGTCAGATTTTTTCCCTCAGGTACGGCTGAGACTATAAATTTACATACACCCAATAAGATTTTTTTTTTCCTCTGTCTGAAGTTAAATCTTACCTAACTCATCTTATTTTAGGTTAGTGAAAGTTACCTAATTTTTTTCTACTTACTAAATGTCACAATGACAGAAAGGATATGACAGAGATTTATTTATTAATGTCTTCAGAATCAGAAGTTTACATACATTTGCTCAGTATTTTGTAATATTGCCTTTGAACTGTATGACTCTGATCAAACCTTTTGGGTTTCCTTCTTCAAGCTTCTCTGTTTGCTTTAGTTCTGGTTTGTCCTGACAAAACTGGTGGAACTGAGTCCATTTTGTGGGCCTTCTTAGTGTCACACACTTTTTGAGACCTGCCCACATTTTCTCCACAGAACTGATGTCATGTCTTGGCTGATTTCTTCTGGTTTTCCGTTGTTTCAAAAAGAAACCCACATATTTGAGATGTGGCCTTCAAATACATCTACAAGCATGACTCCAATTAACTCAAATGTCTCAGTTAACCTGTCAAAAATTTTTGATGCCATGACATCATCACCTCATTGTTGGCCTCATTTGTTTAAAGGGACAGTAAGCATTCTGTATGTAAACTTCTGATTTTGAAGACATGAATAAATAAATCTGACACATTCTGTCATTATTGTGGCACTAGCAAACAGAAATACTTTTGTTATTGGTCTGACTTAACTTCAGACATGTTTTTATTGGATGTATGTAAATTTCTGGTTTCAGCTGCTTTGTACTGCTTAACGTACCGTTACTGACACACTGAAGTTTGTGGTTGTAAAGAAACAAAATGTGATAACGTTCAGAGATGTGAAAACATTTTCAAGGCTCTGCCAATTGACGTTCATTAGAAAGATTATTGACAGTGAAGGCTCTCTCTAAAACAACATCCAAGGCTACCTTAAGCAATGTGGGTTGTGTGGTGTGTGTGTGTGTGTGTGTGGTAACCTCTCTCCATCTTCGTAAAAAGCCACTTGAATTCGGTTGCCAGGTGGATACTCAAAGCCGTTCAGCTTCTCCTTGGCATAAACCGCTGATCCGAGATTATTGTAGCGAATCAGAGCGTGACCTGGAGGCACACGGAGGAGCCCAATTTAGGCGAGTCATCTCCAATCAGAACCAATACAAACTGCTGACACCAAAACTTCTGCTTCCTATGAAAATGTTTGTGAATCTTTCTTGAAAAGATTTGTTTAGTCTCCATCGATATCTGCTAACAAACGGATCGAAAACAGCTGACCTGCCATGTGTGATGACATCATCAACGCCAGGGTTTGGTCATAACCAGCCCAGTTACCCGTATCAAGGTTTTAAACAGTTTAAAGACTTTCCTACAGTTGGAAGTTATTTTACTGGGATGTATGATCATATGTCTGTTTTTAAAAATACTTTAGGTTTTTCTTTCTGATGTGGTATCTGTGATATGTAAATGTGATATTTTCATTATCTGATGGTGGACAATCACAATCAACAAAAATAACTGATTGCAAATATCTGTAAATAATCCACATAATGTGTTTCACTTACTGATAAAGTTACTGAAAATTAGTGACTTTTCAATAATAATAGTCTAATGGCTATGAGGTCTATTCAGTCCCTCCAGGATTTTGCAATTTCTTTTCTTGCAGTCAAAAATCACAGTTTTGTGATGCTACTTTAGAATTGTTTGCAAAACTATTTTGTGATTCGTTTTTGTCATTACACCGCTTCTAAATTTTCACATATAAAAAGTGAAAAGAATTGTGCTATGGTGGCTCAGGGATTAAGCACAACCCACATATGGAGGTTTTTGTCCTCGATGCGGCTGTCGCAGGTTCGATTCCCGGCCCAGCAACCTTTTTCACATGTCCTCTCCCTTCTCTCATTACCCACTTGCACTATCAAATAAAGGCCACTAGAGCCAATAAAATCTTTAAAGGGAAAAAAATTGGGCAGATTGGACACAGACATTTTCACTCTGTAAAGAACTTAAATACAGGTGTGCCGATCGATCGGTCACCGATCATAATCGACCGATTTTTGTGAAAAAGTGCATAATTGGTGATCGGCCATCATTGGCTCTGTTGCTGATACCGATCACCTGCATCTCATTTCTCAGCCTGCCTGAGCAGCTGGTCTCCTCCTTCCTTCACACTGTGCAAACGCGCAGCAACAAATCCTAAGCGATGTGGAACTATTACGCACTGAGTGAATGAGGAAGTTTGCGTGTTGCGGCGGAAAATTGAAGCAGGTCAAAATGCATCAACACAACAAAGCTGATATGACATAAAAACAATGTCATACTTGACGGAGTTTGGCTACATCGAGGCTCACTGGAGTAAAAAAGACATGGAGGATCAGACAGCAGGTAAAGCAGCACAGCTACAAACACTCACCCGGATTAGCATGACGGTCAGAAAGCTAAACAAATAACCCGCAAAATTAATTAAGTCTTCGAGCTGCGAAGTAAGACGCTGCTAAACCGCTGCTCCGCTACAAGGTAGTAACATTTGACAGATGGAGGAGCTTCTGCTCCACCTGGTAGTGACTCTCACACCGAACCTCTGCTTAAAGCTGCAGCATCTAACTAACAAAATAAATTTTACATATGTATTAAAACATTCGCTGTCCTAACATGAGACAGATAATCTCTAAAAAAGAATAATCGATCTCCTCCCTGCTCTGCATAATTACTCCGCTCAGTCAGAAACAGCCACTGAGAACTAGCAGTAATCAGCTAGCCGACATGCTAACAGGAAGTTTTCATTCAGTAACTCAGGATTGTTTATTGTAATCGATCCTGTATTTGTCTTTGAATGTTAAGTTTTATACTTGAACTTTTTGGCAATGTTGAGAGGTTTTATTTTGGCTCTTTGCATTATTTAGCCTCTTCAGAACCTTCATATGTTTTCAGTCCGTTAAAGATAGTATTACTGATAGCAGTACAATTTGCACAATGCCTGTTTTGTTCTTGGAGAAAGTTATTAAAAACAAGTTTTTGTCTAAATTAAGGTGAATTCATGGTTCCCTTTTCCACATAATGTAACCAGTAGTGTTTATGATAAAAAATAAATAATAATAATTATGTGATCAGTATCAGTGATCGGCCCTCATGGGTGATCGGTATCAGTATCAGCAGGAAAAAACTTGATCGTCACATCTCTACTTAAATAACTTCATTTTTATTATTTGCCATATTAATCACAGACTATGACTTCACATAAAGAGGTGGCAGTGCAGTACAAGTAAGACATACTTAAACATTTTCTTAAACTAACATTTGTGTAAACATGATAATATTGTGAAACCATTATATTTTAATTCTAAGTTTTCAAGCTGTGTAACACCCCCTACTTCACAACTGCTCTCTAACTCGACCTCCATTTGCCGCTGAAAGCCAATTCAAAGGGTGAGAACAATCAAATCAGACCTGATAAAACACACAGCAGGATTAATCCACAGTGGCTGAGAATACAATACCTTTGCTCATACCATACGAGTCTCTGTGAAGCTCACAGTACTCCATGCCTGGGATGAGGTCAAACAGAGCAAAGAGCTGCTCCTGGGTGAGCGCGGCCCGTGTGGACACCATCAGAGAGCGGGTGAACTCGCTTTGGCGGTAGTCCATCATGGAGTAGTTCCCCTGATCAGCTGTAGTACAGAAAAACAAAAACAAGCAAGGTAAGAAACAAAAAAAAAGTTCAGATTTGAAACGTTTGTGTTTTTAAAGTGCATACGGGTGATGATGGGGTACTGGTTCATGGAGTCACCGGAGCTGTAATCTCCCCCCCTCGCCCCTCCTGCAGAGTAATCTTCGGAGGAGTTATTTTTACTGCGGGGTTCAGCCAGGATGGCCCTGTAAGCTGGAGACAGTACCACAGTTTTTGTATTTAACCAATTGGCTGAGGTTCTAATTCATGAAATTTATTATGAACATTTTCAAAACTGCTTCTCAAGTGATAAATTCCACAATACAACCTGAACCAGTTTACAGAACCAGCACAGACTCACATTTGTCACAGTTCTCGATGGCAAGGGCAGCTTGAGAGGGTTTGTAGTAGCGCACATAGCCAAGGCCTTTGCTTTCCCCTGTGACTTTGTTTCTGATGAGGATGCAATATTCAATATCGCCGTACTCCTGGAAGACATACAGAGAAGGAAAACTGTCATGGGACAGAAATGAAACAAATGCCGCTCTAATATTCTGAACAGGTATGCAAGGTAATCTAAAGTTGATTGGTCTTATTAACAATTGATTAGCAGCCACTTTCTTCAAAACGTGAGTTTTCTCTTGTATTAAGATGGCTAACCAATTTTCCATACTTTTTTGTATGCCGAATTTAAAAAAAAACACACATTGCATTTAACATTTTGTGTCAGCCGACTGAAAAAAAAAAAATTGTGGCTTTCTCACATTAATAAACTTTTGACATATTTATTAACAAATTAACAAAAAAGAAACCTCTTAGTTTGCTGAATAGAAAAATAAAAGATAAAAAGTATTTTTATACTTTAAAAGTAATATCGGTCGAGGCCATGGTCTTGAGCTGGAAAAAGGTAGAGTGCCTTCTCCGGGTCAGGGGGGTCGTCCTTCCTCAAGTGGAGGAGTTTAAGTATCTGGGGATCTTGTTCACGAATGAGGGAAGAAGGGAGCAGGAGATCGACAGGCGGATTGGGGCAGCGTCTGCCGTGAAGCGGCGCTGTACCGGTCCGTCGTGGTGAAGAGAAGCTGAGTCAAAAAGCGAAGCTCTCAATTTACCGGTCGATCTACGTTCCTACCCTCATCTATGGTCATGAGCTTTGGGTCATGACCGAAAGAACGAGATCACGGATACAAGCGGCCGAAATGGGTTTCCTCCGCAGGGTGGCTGGGCTCTCCCTTAGAGAGAGAAGCTCGATCATCCTGGAGGGACTCAAAGTAGAGCCGCTGCTCCTCCACGTCAAGAGGAGCCAGTTGAGGCTCGAGCATCTGGTCAGGATGCCTCCTGGACGCCTCCCTGGTGAGGAGTTCAGGTCCCACCGGGAGGAGGGGAGACCCAGGACACGCTGGAGGGACTATGTCTCTCGGCTGGCCTGGGAACGCCTTGGGGTTCATGGAGGAGCTGGAAGAAGTGGCTGGGGAGAGGGAAGTCTGGGCCTCCCGACCCCGGATAAATGCAGGGAGGGAGAGAGAGGGGGATGGATGGATGAACGGATGGAGGGAGGAATGGATGGAGGGAAGAGTTGATGGATGGATGGGGGGGAGGGAGAGAGGGAGGGTGGGATGGTATTATTTATGTGAAACTGTCTGTAGTTTCTCTTGAAGGAATGCGCCATGAAGTGCACTAACTCACAACAGCCCTCAAAATTATTTTGCATCCCTAACCACACTCTGGGCCATTTCTCCTTCCTGATTTGGCGTTGCTCTGCCATCTTTCTTTCTGTATCAACTGGCTCCACTTGAGGATGACCAGCAGCACTGTCTGCTGTGTAGCAGGCAAAAGCAGATCCGTGGTTGATAGAGGTAGATAAGATTGTTGGATAAAATCAGTTTCACATCTAAGTATCGGCCAATCACTGATCTTCCAAAACAAAGGAAATTGGGGCTGATTTAACTGTGTACTTACAAAATAAAGGTTTGAAATATTTCACCATATTTGCTTTACATTTTAAAACGAATGACAAAATGATACTGTAACAGAGTAATTACTCTGAATGTGTTTTTCAGATCCTCCTCTGTGAAAGTTTTGGGAATCATGATGAAGATCCTGGTCAGCTCTTCATCCTCAACGTCTCTGTGTCTGGCTGATCCTCGTGACTGTGCTATAAACACCTAAAAAACACACACACAAAAACAACATCCATATTATAGTCTAATAAATCATATTCATAAATTAAGATAAACAGAGATTTGCTGTCATTCATTCAGGACTCTGGGGCTGGCACCATCTGGACCTGCAGCCTTGCTCTGATTCATTCTCTCCAGCTGCCTCTTTGCTCCTAGATACAGAACAGTGGGATGGGGAGGCAAGGGGAGCAACAGCTTCTCCTGATTTGGTTGAAGTCAAACTTGTGGAAGTAGAAGAGTCGATAACTGAGGTAGAAGATAGGACATTTGAGGTTCGACAGGAAAGCTGTGGATCAGAGGAAGGTGGGACCTCCGTATGGTAGAGAACAGGAGAGGATGATGATGACGATGATGAACTTGTTCCTGAACTGAACTGCTGAAAAATGTGTTCAGCTCATTTGTTCTGTCAAGTCTCCATCAATCTGATTCTCCTTGTGCTTGCAGCCTGTTGTTAATCTTCTTCAACCCTGACCACACATCTCTAATATTGTTCCTCTGCAGTTTATTCCCCAGCATCTTCCTGTACTTCTCCTGTATTTCAACAGAGGTTTGTATTCAGAACAGAGAAAAACAAGTTTACAGTCAGATTTCCCCAGATGAGGTCTTGGTTTGGAGACATGCATCCTTGACATTAGCATAAAACAAATCCAAAATCTTGTTTTTTTGCTCCTGCTCTGTATCCATGATGCCTCCTTTTCAATTCCTCTGGGCTTTTCGGCTTCAGGTTGTGGTATTATTTCAGCTTTATTATTTCAGCTGCTCCCTGTTGTAAACCAGTGTTTTTCAACCACTGTGCAGCGGCACACTAGTGGGCCGTGAGTGATCGCACGTTGTGCCGTGGAAATTATCCAATTTTACCTATGGTACCGTATTTTCCAGACTATAAGCCACTACTTTTTTTCCCTCATCCTTTGCAGCTTTTCTGTGTATTTTTCTTCAACCACCAGGGGGCTCTTTAGCAGAAGTGAATCATTCAAAGTCAAAATTGGAAATTAAAGAAGAATGCGCTAATTTTTATTTAGAACAAGCACATGCTAGCAGCAGGCACAACAGAGAAATGTTTTCAAACTCATATGATGCAGCTTTTAAGTTGAGGGCTATCAATCACTGCAGGAGGGAAATAGAGCTGCTGCACTTAAGCTCGGTGTGAACGAAACCATGGTTTGGCTTTGGAGACAGAGAGCTGCGTCCTTAATATATGCAGCAGATTTATTAGGACGCAGCCCTCTGCTGGGTCCTTATGGAAAACTTAGAGCAGCAGAGATACCAGCGGCTTATAGCCCAGTGTGGCTTATGTAGGTTTACTTTTTTTTCTGGCGGTGATGGAAAAGACAGTGAAACTCAGCAGTAGTTGGAAAGAACATGGGTCCATTTCCCTCAACATATCTGTGTGAAGTGAGCTTCTCAAGTCTGGCTACTATAAAAACTTTTGTTATCATAAGATAACAAAAATAAAAAAATATTGCCAAAAATCTATATTTTTGGCAAAATATTGATCCAAAACAAGAGACAACTGTTCAAAACAAGCTATTTTCCTCCAAAAAAGCATAAATTAATTTTTCGCTAAAAAAAGAAAAAAGAAGAAATCTCGATGAAAACAGAGCTACTCACAGAAAAATGGGGTAGTAATTTAAAAAGTGCAATTTCTTAAAATTTATAAAAGGTAGATTAAAAAAATTTAATTGGATATCAGTAACATGATTTTTGAGGAATACCTGGAATATGAAATGATGAAAACTTTACATTACAAAGATATTGCAAAGAAATATCCCGCTTTAAGTGGGTCCCTCCAGGACCCACTTAAAGCGTGACCTGGAGGGTTAATAGCTAACATGCTAACATGTTAGCTATTATCGGTTAGCCATTAGCATGTTAGCCACAGCTGTAACCGAATTTAGATATTAACATTGATAGATAATATTTCAGTCAGCTGCTGTAACTTCTCCGTTATAACCAGCCGTTAGTCGTACCTTTATCGGTTTAGTCCCCTCCTGCAGCACCTTTCCGTGCATTTCCTCCATGGCTAAGCAGGCCTGTGACGACTTGGCGAACTTCACATATGAGACGCCTTTGGGCTCCTTTGTCTGCTTGTCTTTGACCAGCCAGACCCCCTGAACCTCTCCAAACTTCGAAAAACTCTCCCGAAGCTCGTCTTCACTTATAGACCGACTGGTGACCACGAACAGACGGCTGTTCGGAGGGTCGTCCAGGTTTTCGGGCATCTGTTTTGAAGAGCTGTCCTCCATCTTTGCTTTTCTTCTACAATCGCCGGTGATGCGTTTGGGTGCTGCTCAGGAGAAGAAGAAAAAAACCTGCGCTAGTTCTCCAAGCTGCTATTTCGCTGTTAAAGATACGAGTGCAGATCTCAGACTGTGGATATCTCCGACTTAACAACCCAAAAGTTACATATTGATATAAACATTTTAATATACGAGTTTAGAACATAAAATTTGACAGTCTCAAACCTCTCTCGTTTCGAGAAAAAATAGATTATGAATTACACTTCCGTTAAGAAAAAACATAGAAAAATATTATCGTAATATCTTCATTTAATTGTTTCATATAAGAACGTTACTTTTATTGGTCTTCATTGCATATATTGTAGAAATTCCAACTCAATTATTTACTATCTGGGGATTTAGCGTCATCCAATGGAAAAAAAACTATAATTACATCAACCAATTGATATATTTTTTCTTAATTTATACCCGAAATACAATCCAAAACACCTGATTTATGGCCTTTAGTACTCATTAACGTATTGGTGTGAAGGTTTATGATTAATATACAAGTGATGTATGGATGTCAGGAGCAAAATGAGCCCAATCAAGCCAAACCCAATCAACCAAATCCACACCCAGAGGCCAAAACTCCAGGGGAATGTAAGGCAGAAATCAGTCAAAAATGTTGCAAGCACGACTTAAACATAGCGGGTATGTTGGGCCCAGGTGTTCCTGGTCAGCACCTTATGCCTGTCCAATCCCACCTCACATGATAGACAAGATGTGAAAACCAAAATCCAAGGTTTTCACATCTGATACCTCCTTTCAACCATAAAGGCTCTGTCATCTGAGGGAGGGGGGCTTAAAGTAGAACCATTACTTCACCAGATTTCATGAGATCTGATGAATACCCCTTGGTTCCTTGACATTGGGTTATTTTCAGGAACATCCCACTGTGGAGAAAGCCTGGTGCAAACCCAGAAACAAAGGTTTTGGACCTGTTACCCCATGACCCAATCTAAGACAACCAGAAGTCAATGGATAGATAGATGGACAAACGGACGGATGGGCCCAACTTATTTTTTAAAGTGCATGTCTTTAGACCTTTGCCAGCCAACAAAATTTAACTATTGCCAGTCAAAACTGGTTCTCCAGATGAAAATAA